>OZ024834.1:5353769-6050559 GCA_964016985.1 Anodontia alba
AGTGAAAATAGGGATTTGCTGGGGTATACTTTATTAGGCGAATTTTTAGTTGTACTCCATGTGAACCTTTAGAACAGCATAAATATGAGATAACCACGCCACTTAAACATGCCAATATAATTTTGACCCCATTAAACCCCACTTTTATATAGTAAAACTGGGTTTACAAGGGTAAACATTATTTTTCTTATTTCTGCTTAAAAACATAGATTGTGGGTACTCGTTAGAACCGCCTCGCAGAGGCGGTTATAACGAGTACCTACAATCTATGTTTTTAAGCAGAAATATGAAAAACAGCAGAATTTTATCTGAAAATTTTCAGTTTTTGGTAGTGAAATTTTCAATATATTTGAATAGGCGTGTTTTTTTTTTCATGAGGTTTTCCTCATTGTCCCAGTATTATTTAGCTTACAGTAGTTCTAGATAAGAGTGGTGACAGAGAGATAGCCATGAAAACATGTTGTGGTACTCATCAGTAGATTTAAAGAAGAACTAGACCATAACATATGTTTTCGTGAAGAAGGAAAAAGGCAATACAGCGCCCTTCATAGCTCTAGATAAGAGGAGGTATCGGAAAGTATTTTCTTATTTCTCCATGAAAGCATATGTTGTGGATACTCATTAGAAGTACCTCAGTGAGGCGCTTCTTATGAGTACCACAACATGTTTTCATGGAGAAATAAAAACAACAAACAACTATCAACAATTTTTGCTTGAAACACACACACACACACACACACACACACACACACACACACACACACACACACACACACACACACACACACACACACACACACACACACACACAACAAAAAAACACACGCCTTGTCAGAGTTCTCGTGTACGTTTCACATATGTACGATGTTAACATAGTGCACCCAACAGTCTTTAGACATTTCACGAAGTCAAATGAGCTTGTTCATATTTTAGGACAAGTATGGTAAGAAGTTTAGTTGTCTTAATATCTATTGTCTAAATTTTGTGACTATACAAGTCAGTTAATTCAGTTTCTATTCTTGTACAAAAAGTGTTCAATAACAAATTCGCCGCAGGAGACAAAAAAGTAAAAAAAAAATATGAGTTTGTCTGTATTTCTTTAAACTTGCCTGGTAGCATTCAGAAAATCGCCAAACAACTGCACGACCCGCAGAAAAGTAGATCGACCGACTGTAAGATCGACTTTCGGAGTGTGACTCTGTACTCGACTTGTGAGTCCGTCCGTCTGTCCGTTGTCATTCAGCGAAAATGGGCATAACTCTTAAACTGCTAGGTATACTTTGATTATTTGTTTTTGCACACAGACTAATACATATAGGATCTAGCCAATGGACTTGCTAGATGTCATTTTTCATTGCTCGATGCTAAGCCGAGGCCAAAAAATGTGAAAAATATGAAAATGGCTGTAAGTTTTGTACCGTATGAGGTGTTTTGATAAACCTGCGCGACCCACAGAAAAGTCAACTAACCGAAAGGTTGACTTTCGAAAAGTGTCCTATGCAAAAAGAGAGTCCGTCCATCTGTCCTTCCTTTCTCAATTAACAAAAATGGTGATGACTCTTGAACCGTCAGTAATATTTTGATAATTTTGGCATATATATTGATACCGACAAGATCTTGCCAATGGGCTTGCTAAGTGCCGTTATCCAGTGCTCTTATCTAGACTAAGCTGAGGTATACATCACGAAAACATGCCTATATAATGTTGACCCCCTTAAACCCCACTTTTATATAGTAAAAGTGGGGTTTACAGGGGTATACATTATTTTTCTTATTTCTGCTCAAAACATAAATTGTCGGTACTCGTTAGAACCGCCTCTATGTTTTTGAGCAGAAATAAGAAAAATATCAGAATTTTTATCTGAAAATTTTCATTTTTTTGGTTGTAAAATTTTCAGTATATTTGAATAGGCATGTTTTCGTAATGGGCAAGAATGAGGCGTGTCCTGCACCTTAGCGACAGTTGATTTTTTTTAAATGGCAGTTACAACGTTGTACTATTGTTGGACGCCATTTATTTATTTTTAATGACGACTACCACGAGGGCATCATAAGAGAACAGTGATGTTATTCAGTTACTTGGAAACAGTTAATTAATCCATATAAGCCGAGTGGGCTCTTCTACCTTAACTCTTTGGACAGGTCCATTTCCTATATAAGGCGTGCCTGGTTAGTTTTTATTATCATCATGTTTTACAGAAATTTCTGAACTTAATGCAAACAGTGTAGACCCTGATCAGACGCTGCAGAATCTTCGCTGTTTGCCAATGTCCCTTTTGTGGGACGCTAGGCTTAAATGGGTTGATATATTAATAATACAGAAACATATATACATGTATAGAAAACATTTATTCTAACCCATTCACCCCTGACGTCCTGAAGTGGTTTCTTCCACATTCGAATTTGGATAGATCCATTGTTGAAAATAGAAATTTTTGTCTTTACTTTCTGTCTTAACTAAAACAGACAGTAGATTCTGATGTGATGGCTGGTTTCGAGCTGTCTCATCTGGATCTACACAGTTTGCGTAGGAATCTGTGTTGGTCTACGGGATTGAAAGGGTTAAATGGTCATATCACCTAAATTTATAGTTTGTGTATTAAAATAACGCCTCTGAATCAGAATGTAGGCTTAGAAATTCAGTGATTTTCGCAGAACAATCACATATCGTCTGCTAAATGTCTTCTGCGACAGGGTGAAGGGCGGTAGCATGTCCATCAGTGTCGTCAGATTGTCCTTGCTACCGAATTTCATTATATGACCATATGAACTTGGTAAACCGCTTCAGCTGAAGTGTTTTTTCAACAAAATTTCGAGTTGATAAAGCTTATCTCCGCTATAAGTATTAAGCGCACTGTTATCTGTCTTGTCATCAGGAATCTTACACTTAACATCATCAAAATAAAGGTCACCACGAGATAAAACTACTATACTATTTACAACTAGATCACAGGCGGGAAATAGTCATCCTATGGCCATCAACAACCTAGCAGCAGCAGCGACAACAACAGCCCTAGCAACTAGATCACAGGCGGGCGGGAAATAGTCGCCCAGTGGCCATCAACAATCTAGCAGCAGCAGCGACAACAATAGCCCTAGCAACTAGATCACAGGCGGGCGGGAAATAGTCGCCCGGTGGCCATCAACAATCTAGCAGCAGCAGCGACAACAATAGCCCTAGCAACTAGATCACAGGCGGGCGGGAAATAGTCGCCCGGTGGCCATCAACAATCTAGCAGCAGCAGCGACAACAATAGCCCTAGCAACTAGATCACAGGCGGGCGGGAAATAGTCGCCCGGTGGCCATCAACAATCTAGCAACAGCAGCGACAACAACAAACCTAGCAACTAGATCACAGGCGGGCGGGAAATTGTCGCCCTGTCGCCATCAACAACCTAGCAACAGCAGCGACAACAGCAGTCCTAGCAACTAGATCACAGGCGGGCGGGAAATAGTCGCCCCGTGGCCGTCAACAATCTAGCAGCAGCAGCGACAACAATAGCCCTAGCAACTAGATCACAGGCGGGCGGGAAATAGTCGCCCAGTGGCCATCAACAATCTAGCAGCAGCAGCGACAACAATAGCCCTAGCAACTAGATCACAGGCGGGCGGGAAATAGTCGCCCGGTGGCCATCAACAATCTAGCAGCAGCAGCGACAACAATAGCCCTAGCAACTAGATCACAGGCGGGCGGGAAATAGTCGCCCGTCGCCATCAACAACCTATCAGCAGCAGCGACAACAACAACCCTAGCAACTAGATCACAGGCGGGCGGGAAATTGTCGCCCTGTCGCCATCAACAACCTAGCAACAGCAGCGACAACAGCAGTCCTAGCAACTAGATCACAGGCGGGCGGGAAATAGTCGCCCCGTGGCCGTCAACAATCTAGCAGCAGCAGCGACAACAATAGCCCTAGCAACTAGATCACAGGCGGGCGGGAAATAGTCGCCCAGTGGCCATCAACAATCTAGCAGCAGCAGCGACAACAATAGCCCTAGCAACTAGATCACAGGCGGGCGGGAAATAGTCGCCCGTCGCCATCAACAACCTATCAGCAGCAGCGACAACAACAACCCTAGCAACTAGATCACAGGCGGGCGGGAAATAGTCGCCCGTCGCCATCAACAACCTATCAGCAGCAGCGACAACAACAACCCTAGCAACTAGATCACAGGCGGGCGGGAAATAGTCGCCCGTCGCCATCAACAACCTATCAGCAGCAGCGACAACAACAACCCTAGCAACTAGATCACAGGCGGGCGGGAAATTGTCGCCCTGTCGCCATCAACAACCTAGCAACAGCAGCGACAACAGCAGTCCTAGCAACTAGATCACAGGCGGGCGGGAAATAGTCGCCCCGTGGCCGTCAACAATCTAGCAGCAGCAGCGACAACAATAGCCCTAGCAACTAGATCACAGGCGGGCGGGAAATAGTCGCCCAGTGGCCATCAACAATCTAGCAGCAGCAGCGACAACAATAGCCCTAGCAACTAGATCACAGGCGGGCGGGAAATAGTCGCCCGTCGCCATCAACAACCTATCAGCAGCAGCGACAACAACAACCCTAGCAACTAGATCACAGGCGGGCGGGAAATAGTCGCCCGTCGCCATCAACAACCTATCAGCAGCAGCGACAACAACAACCCTAGCAACTAGATCACAGGCGGGCGGGAAATAGTCGCCCGTCGCCATCAACAACCTAGCAGCAGCAGCGACAACAACAACCCTAGCAACTAGATCACAGGCGGGCGGGAAATAGTCGCCCAGTGGCCATCAACAACCTAGCAGCAGCAGCGACAACAACAACCCTAGCAACTAAATCACAGGCGGGCGGGAAAGTCGCCCCGTGGCCATCAACAACCTAGCAGCAGCAATAACAAGAACCCTAGCAACTAGATCAAATGCGGATTATTGTCGCTCCCGCCTCCGGGTCCTCACAGAATAACAAGAATATCAACAACCCCAGCAGCAGCAACAAAACTACTTGTCCAATTAGACAAAAATAATGAACAGTGCATTGTTCATTTCTTTCTTACTTTTCGTGTTTTTCTTATTTTTATGAACACCACTGAGAGCGGTCCGTATAGTCTGAAAACTATTTCAAATATTTTATGCATGCTGGGTAAAACTCTCCGTACATGTAGACCACATTTCTTATTTTTCTCAGAAAATAGGGTTTTCTGGGAAAATAAGAAATATCAACTTGTCTGTTTAATACGCCAAGGGAGTCATAAAGGTTAATCCGGACTTGATAATCTGTATATAGCTATATCGGTGGTGGTTTCTTACTGACAATAGTAAAATATTAAAAGAATTCTACTTAACGCAGCCCAAAGATATCAGGTCCGAATCCTGCAGAATCTGACATGCGCTTCTTGATTTTAGCGAACAAAAATTACACTACGAAAACATGCAAATTCAAATATACTAAAATTATTCCATAAAAATATAACCGATACAAAATTCTGATAGTTTTCATATTTCTGCTCAAAACATAGATTGGAGGTACCCGTTAGAACCGCCTCGGCGAGGCGGTTCTAACGTGTACCCACAATCTATGTTTTTGAACAGAAATAAGAAAACTGTATACCTCTCTAAACCCCAGTTTTACTATATAAAAGTAGGGTTTTAGGGGGTCAAAATTTTATAGTCATGTTTACATGATGATGATTTCCATTCAATAATCCGGTAAATATTGACATGCATTTTTTTTAAGTCAGTGTTGTTTGCAGGGCTGCATACGCCTCCCCCCCCCCCACCCCCCTCACCCTAGCACCGACTTAAAGGTTACTAGATTTCTTGGATACCAGAATAGGCACAACGATCCCAAGGAAACTAAAACTACAGTAAAACCTCGATGATTCGAACACGGATAGCTCGTTTACCTTGGATGATTCGAACTCGTTTTTGACCCTGCGAAATCCTTCAAGAAAACAAATATTAAGGGAAATTTTATTTTATCATGAAATTGTATGTTATGTGTACTCATTAGAATTGCCTCATCGAGGAGATTCTAATGAGTACACTCAACATACCACTACTATAAAGAAGATAAGAAAAAGACTTCCCTATCTTATCACCATTTGCATTCTGACCTGGCGCTATGATTAACCCTCAGTGGCTGGAAATACCCATGTCTCGAATAAATTTTCATGGTCCCAAAAATGTTCGAGCGATTGAGGTTTTACTATAAAACTACAATATGTCACAGTACGGGAGACAGTTTACGTCCGCCACATAACACTTAATACCAACTTCTTTGAAGTAAACTAAGGGATATTCCTGAAATGAAATGATTTTTATCAAATCTCTGGATTAATGTTGTCAACATTAATTCAGAGGTATGATAAAAATCATTTCACTTTTGATCCAGTTCCAAAACGAGAGACTAACTTAAATTTTACAGGCTGTCAGATGCCACATTTATGGTTGTATTAATACTATACATCAATCTGCTAAACCTCTCTTGGTTAAAAATGTCTATTTTGAGGACTATGGAGATTTTAATTCTAAATGTGTTCTGGAAGGCTTATGCTTGGTCTTACTCGCCTGCTGTTGGGCCCACCATAGATCTGTTAGCAAATCTTTGCTCTGACTTGCAGTCTGTGACAAGCCATCATCGTGTTTCATCAGTGTTGGTAAATATACGTGGCAAAAAAAGTTAGGGATATTTTTATTCTTGAGTGAAATGTATAACAGGTATTAAATCCAATCTATTATATTATGGTGTAATAATAAAGTTTATTCAATAACAATAAATCTTATAGGACTGAAATCAGTTCACTCTCTTGTACAGAAAAAAACAAACAAACATGCATAATACAATAGTGGGGTTGAGTGAAAAATGTCACAAATTCACAATGCTCAATCTTCACCGGTGAACTTTGCTCATCACCTGAGTTTGAGCGCTAATCCTTTCAAAAGTGAACAAATTTCTGGTTAACAAATCTATTGCTTTACTATTGACAACATCTGTTCTACTAGCGTTAAAATGCCACAACGTCGACATCTGCCAAACGACGCGCGTACGCGCTGTTGGAATGCTCGAAGCTGGCATGAGGCAAGTCGAAGTTGCTAGATGTTTGGGTGTTTCACAGAGTGTAATCAGCCGCCTACGAACTCGGTTGGCACAAACCAACAGCACGTTAGATCGACGTCGAAGTGGGCGCCCGAGGTCTACGTCGCAAGCCCAGGATCGGTTCCTGTGTACGTCAGCCTTGAGATCACGATCAGTAAGCGCCGAACAACTGCGCGAACGTCTCTCAAGAACTGGAACAAGAGTGTCTGTTCAAACCGTGTGGAATCGACTTCACAGCGCTGGACTTAGAGCTCGGCGACCTTACGTTGGGGTGCCACTTTCCCAGAGACATAGACAAGCCAGGCTAGCATGGACAAGGCAGCATCGTCGGTGGACTAACCAACAATGGGCGACTGTACTCTTAACCGACGAGTCACGGTTTCTGCTGGATATGCTTGACAGACGACGTCGCAGAGGTAAGAGGTACGCGAACTGCACCATTGTTGAACATGACCGGTATGGAGGAGGAAGTCTTATGGTATGGGGCGGCATATCTGTTCGTTCCCGTACAGAGCTGCTTGTGCTTAACGGAACTCTGACAGGCCAACGCTACATCAATGAAGTGCTACGGCCAGTTGTTCTGCCTTTTGTTCAACAACACCACGTAGTGCTGCAGGATGACAACGCAAGACCTCATCGGGCGAGGATAATACAGCAGTTCCTGCAGCAGAACAATGTGGATCATCTCGATTGGCCTGCTCGACCCCCCCTGACTTGTCGCCAATCGAGCATGTTTGGGACATTCTCGGCCAGCGTGTACGACAGAGAGTTCCACGACCAAGAGCGCTCCAAGCTTTTGGGCGCAGTCTTGCAGGAGGAGTGGAGGAGGATACCCCATCTACAGATTGCCAGACTCATCAGGAGTATGCGTCGTCGTTGTGTGGCCTGCATAGATGCAACAGGTGGACATACGCGATATTGACAGATTTGTGAGGTTTTATTGGTGACCCTAATGACCTTCCATCCAAATTTTCTCATTCACATCTAGTGCTACAGACTCCAACGGATGGATTTTTGTCTGTAAATGAAATGATGTAATCAAATATATCAATTTCAGATTTCAGATATGTCTTAGTTTCCTTTTATTTCACCATACATACAAATATCCCTAACTTCTTTTGCCACGTATATGTTGTGTATAGTTTTTTTTTCTTTTAGCGTTCGACCGATGAGTTAGTGAGCTCCGATGCAAACCAACTGCATGTTATGTATAGTTGGAACTTCATCAGAACCAAGGACAAAGGCATGCTTACCTATCCCCCACCCCACCCAAGTTTCTGTTATAATCCGTGCTTCTCTTATAATTCGTCCGTTTGTTCTGCATTCCATGATATTTTAATCTTTCACTTTGTTTCTTCCGTCTGTCTTTCGGTACCTTTAGAGAGCTGTGTTTCGTGACTGGCCTTTCCTGGCTATCAACACGCCTATTTTGAATAATAATAATAATAATAATAATAACAATAAAAGAAGATGACGAAGAAGAAGAAGAAGGAGAAGAAGAAGAGAAAACACCTCTTGACATTCTAGGTCAATTATTCTCTACTTGAATCCCGGCGTGTGTAAAAAAGTGTTTTTCCTGAAATCGACTTTTTCAATAATTTGAAAAGTGGAAAAGGGAAACACACTCTTAAGCAAGTAAAGAAATTAAGTACACACAATATTAAAGTATTTGTAAACAGACTGACAATAAAACTTGAAGATGGTAGCCAAAGGAAGCATATTGTTGTCAATGATCATCCGTGCAATATGAGTTCTCTCTATTTCATCACGGCTATATTTACAATATTCTGTAAGTACTTAATTACCTATCATATCTATATATAAAAGACTATTTAAATCAACGCCGTCATTATTTATTCAAGTAATTAAGCTCGTGCAAGTTAAAATTATGATGTGGAAAAGCAATTTTTGTACTATCATGGTGACTTATCAAAATTTTGTTCGGAGTCTATGGTTCTCTGCTCTAAAGACTCCATAATCCTAAAAAATAGACATATTTCATCCAAGAGAGGTTTAATAAAAATTTCAGTTGGTCTCTCGTTTTTGATGTGGATCAAAAACGAAATGATTTTTTTTATCGTATCTCTGATTTAATGTTGGCAACATTAATTCAGAGATACGATTAAAAATAATTCCATTTTTGATCCAGTTCAAGAACGAGAGATTAACTGAAATTTTTCAGGCTGTCAGATGCCACGTTTTATTATTGTATTAATACCATATATCAATTGATCATTACGAAAACACGCCTATTCAAATGTATTGAAAATTTCACCAGCAAAAACTGAAAGCTTTCAGATAGAAATTCTGATATTTTTCATATCTCTGCTCAAAACTTAGATTGTGGGTATTCGTTAGAACCGCCTCGCTGAGGCGGTTCTAACGAGTACCCACAATCCATGATAAGAAAAATAATGTATATCCTTACTTTATAAACGTGGGGTTTAAGGAGTTCCAAATTATATAGGTATGTTTTCGTGCTGTGAAACCTTTCTTGGATAATCAAACGTCTAGTTTTGAGGAATATGGAGCCTTTAATTATAAGTCGACTCTCGTTATCTCGAATTCCAAGGGACTCTCTGAAATACTTCGATATATTCGTACCTCGACATATCAGATTTGCAGAATTGAGGAAAAAATAATTTGCACAACCACATTTAACAAATATATGTTATTGAACTCTTGAATTTTGATATATTGAAAATATTGTGGAAAAGAGGAGAAATTGCCACAATATTTTTTTACCTGTTGTTAGATTTTCATGTTTAGGCAGGGACCAGATTTTTTACTTCGAGATAAGCGGTTATTCGAGATAAGCGAGGTCGAGCTAACGAGAGTCAACTGTATTCGAAACACTAGACTGCAATAAAAACACGGCAGAATTGTAAAAGTCTGCAGGAAGTTTATAGAAAACTCAGCTTTCTCAACAGACGTTTCAATTTTCATGGTTCATACTTCGTACTTACATAAACTGCTACGATTTTTAATCCGATGAAGGAGAAGTACACAGAAAAAGAGGTTTACTATAAAGTTTACAGAAATGTTTTGCACTAATTCACGGAAAAGAGTGCATGTGTGAGTTATCAGACAAAACGGTTTTCTGAGCGCGAAGACAATTTTCAAAATTATGCTAGGGATGTATTTCTTCCAATGCAGCTCATTCCCAGGTATATCCAAGCTGACATTCTGTTTAAATCTATATCGGACTGGTAAGGGCTCGACGGGATTCCTGTTGTGCCGATGACAAAATTAAAAGGATCTCACCTTTCATATCGATGTTGATTTATTGTTGGTACAAAACAGATTATGAGTTATATATTATAACAGTTCTGTTTAAAACTGATCTGACTAAACAATAATAACCCGCCCCCACCCCCCTCCCGCCCCCCCCACCCCCCCCCCCCCCAAAAAAAAAAAAAATACACGCGCGCACTCACACACAAGTATAAAAACCAGGCTGCACATGTATAAACCTGGACCAGGTATTTACGCTGTTGACTCAAGTTATGTTATGTACGGCACTTGTTCAGTGATTTTGTAAGTTAACAGGTTAGGTCTAGGCCAGACTGTACAGAAGTGAACTAGGTCAAAGCTAGTCAAATACGCCATACAGTTTTGTTATCTTCTCAACAGTATCTACCCAGCTAGCATTCTTTATAAATCTACAGCGGGCCATTATCGGCCCGTCAGCTACCCTGACGGGCCGATAACGGCCCGCTATAGATTTATAAAGAATGCTTACTGGGATAGTATCCCAAAGCCTGTAAATGTACACCATTATGTGTAAGTAAAATGGAAAGGGAGACATCCAGCAACGTCCACGGTCTCGGAACACAGAGCTCTCAACTATCCAGAGTGCTGTTACTGAAGTGGACACACACACACACACACACACACACACAGAGAGAGAGAGAGAGAGAGAGAGAGAGAGAGAGAGAGAGAGAGAGAGAGAGAGAGAGTATGTGTTAGTCATACTTACATTTTTTTTTAATTTTTGAAAGACAAATGATATAGAATCATTTACGTAAGTAGCTTTGTAAATAAATTACGCAAATTTTAAAACGTTTTCTTTATATTTAGGCATGCTCACCAGTCGTATAGTGCATGCATGTGATGGAAAGACGAATGAAAAGATGTTCCACAAATGTCTGAACCAGTGGTCGATGTTCAAAGAGAAACGATCGGCGACAAGTTTTTTGAAAGATGACTACCTTATCGATGAAATATGCCTGTAAGTGTGAAAGAATGTTATTCGCTTTTATATGTAGTAATATATTTAGGGTAACTTCTAGTTTGATAAATTATACCGCGTTAAGTTGCATGCTGTAATGTGTGCTATGTAGTTATTTGGGCACATCAAGTTGTTTACTTCTGTAAACTTTAGAGAAGAAAACAGTTTGAATATAAACCTGAGCAAACTGCAAATAAACAGGTTGATTTGGGTGTTTGTTGCCAGTATATAACAAAATGGCCTTTTTTTTTCGAGTGTTGTGCATTAATTGTAAATTGAACCTAATTTCGGCGCGGTAAGCAGTCTTTATAAATCTATAGCGGCCGTTATCGGCTGATGGGCCGATGATGGCCCGCTGTAGATTTATAAAGAATGCTAGCTCGGAGGTGCCACGATTCACAGTCATTCTCTTAGAGTATCATCACGAAAACACGCCTATATAATTTTGACCCCCTTCAACCCCACTTTTATATAGTAAAACTGGGGTTTACAGGGGTATACATTATTTTTCTTATTTCTGCTCAAAAACATAGATTATGGGTACTCGTTAGAACCGCCTCAGCGAGGCGATTCTAACGAGTACCCACAATATGTGTTTTGAGCAGAAGTATGAAAAATATCAGAATTTTTATCTGAAAATTTTCCTCTTTTTGGTTGTAAAATTTTCAATAAATTTGAATAGGCATGTTTTCGTAATGGGTGTACCTCAGCTTAGGGATAGAATTATCAGTTGTTGTTGTTTATTTTTTTTTTATTTTTTTTTTTTATATTTGTTCAGTATGTAATTATTGTGTTCATCGCTGAAAACCACCTTTTCATAAGTAGGAGCAAAGTACTTTTCAAATCATCGCCTTTTATTTAAATCGACCGTATTTGAAGAACACTGCCTTTTAAAGGCTCCATATTCCTCAAAAATAAACATTTTTATACACATCCAAGAAAGGTTTAATAAATTGATATGTAGTATCAATACGATGTGACATCTGAAATAAACGTAAAAAAGATTGCCTTTGGAAACAAAGAACACACTACAGATTAGAAAATGGGAGTCTCGGTTTTATTGAGACTCTTCATAAGCAGTAATGAAGTTTGCAACACTGCCTAAGCCCTCTAGCGTATACATGAGCAGAACTTCATTTTCAAAGATACCACAATGGGCCCAATGATCCCAAAAGAAATGAAATATAATCTGCACTATGGTGATGTACTGGGAGACGTTCTAAGGCCGTCACACGACACTAACACCAGCTGCAGTGAAGTAAAATAAACGTCAAAAAGTTTGCCTTTGGAAACAAAGAAAACACTCCTGATTAGAAAATGGGAGTCTCGGTTTTATTGAGACTCTTCATAAGCAGTAATGAAGTTTGCAACACTGCTTACGCCCTCTAGCGTATACATGAGCAGAACTCCATTTTCAAATATACCACAATAGGCCCAACGATCCCAAAGGAAATGAAATGTAATCTGCACCATAAAATTGAAAGCCTGTAAAATTTCCGTTAGTCCTGATAAAAAATAAAATGATGTTTTAGCGTATGCCAACATTAATTCAGAGATATGATATAAATTCATTTTATTGCAAGAACGAGAGACTAATTGAAATTTTACAGGTTGTCAGGTGCTACATTTTATGACTGTATGTATACCATATATCATTTTATTAAACCTGTCTTGGATAATAAAATGTAATTTTTTAAGTAATATGGCGCCTTTAATTTAAATCGACCTTATTTAAAGAAGTTATTCTGAATCTGGATTTCATAAAAATTAATGAATTGTAAATACAGTCGAACCTCAATAGCTCGAACACCGATGGCTCGTTTACCATGGCTACTTCGAACTCATTTCTGAGTCCCTACGAAATTCTTCCGCTAGCTCAAGAAAACAAATAACTAGGGAAATTTTCTTATTTTATCATGAAATAGTATGTTGTGTGTACTCATTAGAATCGCCTCATCAAGGCGATTCTAATGAGTACACTCAACATACAATATTGTGAAGGAAATAAAAAAAATCCCTAAATTATCGTTATTTGCTTCCTGACCTGGAACCATGATTAAATCTCAGTGACTCGAACTACCCATGTCTCGAACAATTGTCTATGGTCCCAAAGCTGTTCGAGCCATTGAAGTTCGACTGTAACTACTAAAATTATAAGATTATGTTGTGCTACATCTGAAAAAGAAGGAATACTCATTCCAGATTTAAAATGCTGTTGGGGCCGTCGGATCTAAGTCTACATTATTGGGTTAGGCATGTCAGTCCAAATGTTTCTCAAGGCAAACACGTGGAATTCATTTTTTATTACTCTAGGTTATCATAATTAACAACAAGAGGATCAGTTTCTACAATAAACATGCGATATACACGAATAACAAGGTTCTAAAGCCTGCCGATACTGAATACCTTCAAAGTGCGATTACATACCCTGAAGTGTTACTCTTATTTCGGAACCACAACTGAGAAACATTATTTATTCTTTCAGCCCTGCGGACCAAGACAGATACCTGTGCAAACAGTGTAGATCCAGATGAGACGGCTCGTAACGTCTCATCTGGATCTACACTGTTTGCCTTTCTGTTTTTGATTTTAGAGAGAAAGCCCCATTTACATCTGTGGACAAGTCCAAATTCAAGAATGGATTATTCCACTTCAGAAACCCAGGGGTGAAAGGATTATTAAAGATGTGTTTCAGAAAATTACTATCATACCCACAAAAGACACAGTCCTCATATCTTTTCAGCGGTGGTGTTTCACTCGAAGATATGGACGACTGCATGAGACAGAATGTGGATCCATCTTGTGACCATATTTTTATCTATTGGCAAAGTACAAGAGACAAATATACATTTATTTGTAAATGGAGAAAAGGTTACTTTCTGGAGAAGTTTATATCAATCATCTAATATCTATATCCATCTATCTATCTATTTACAAATCTATCTATCTATCTATCTATCTATCTATCTATCTATCTATCTATCTATCTATCTATCTATCTATCTATCTATCTCGGCACCGATACACACAGACCCGCCTTTCTCAATAAAGAATAGCTTGTCTTTTTTTCTTTAGAGAGAGGGAGAGAGAGAGAGAGAGATAGAGAGAGAAAGCGTTATTTGTAAGAATAGTTAAAAGCAGATAAAGTAACAGCATCTAGTCAAGTTAATGACTATAATAATCGAAATAAAATTTTATCTGTTAAACTTCTTAAGCAAAAGTACCATTATCATAAACTAATCTTAATTGCTAAATTTCTAAAGCAAGGATACCGTTTTATCACATGACCGTCACGTTATTCAGTGAAATAACCCATGTCATAAAAATCATATAACCACACGTGTTATAACACCTGCAAGGCTTCCCATTGGTTAGCCTAATTACCCTCATTAATATTCGTATGATAGCAACCAAGATGGTGTCTGCGTTCGCCGATACAACCTTTACTTTTGAAACAGATCCTGCCTTCAGTTTTGAGATGATTTTGAGATGAACGATAAATGTCAGAGCAATGGAGGGAGAAGACACAAAACAATCACAATGTGAATAACACGACTACCAGAAATATTCATGGTGGTAAAAATTCGATGTTTTCCCGCAACATGTTTGGAGGCACTCGAGATCTCAACATCGATATCGTCAAACCGTCAATGAAAAAAAAAAAATCACCTCCTCCAAAAAACATTGGAGGATGACATGATTCAGATAGTCAATAAATGTGTCAAATTAAAATCCAAACTACAGTTAAATGTTTTATAGTTTTGAAATCTGTCGTTTACTTGAGTGTGTCAACCACAGCATAAAACTAAATTGATCAAGGTCAGTGACCTTTAAATACGACAGCTGACTGTGGGAGATTTCCCTACTCATTCTCAGTGACGTACTGACTCGCTGAATGACGTTGTTCAAAGGAATATTTAGTTTTGAATTGATTTATTCAAATGAAATACTTATTAGCTCAAATAAAAATCATCATTATTTCCTTCAGTTTAACGAAGTAATAAATGGCGTATTTATCTTGTTTCTAGTTATTTTCGGTACTTATGCGAACTATTTTTGTTGCGTAGTACTATTGAATTCTTAGTAGTGAGTTGTTCCGCTTAGCTATGGAAAGCCGTTATCTTTTAAATATATTTTGTGCATTTTTTGTCATCGGAAGGGCCATGTGATAAACATTTAATATGAAATTTATGAAACTCGTTGGGTAATTTCGCTAAAGCTCGCAAAATACAGAAATTACCCAAACTCGTTTCATAAATTTCATATTAAATGACCACTCATGTAAGATCCTCTATATCATAAACAAATTTTAACTGCTAAGGGCTAAACTTCTAAAGCAAAGGTACCGTTATCATAAACTATTTTAACTGCTAAACTTCTTGAGCAAGGGTACCGTTATCAAACACTACGTAAAACATTTTCTTATTTTTAGTCGACGTCATTCTGAATTAGTATCCAAATGTGATGTTGGTTTCAAAACACTTGTGCGTCTGTGATTTCACATGTGGCTTTGTGGTATCCTCATTTGTTCTCTCCTTCCTTTTGTGCCTCCATAGGGCTTTGCTTCTAGATTGTGGCATTTCTTGCATCACGAAAACATGCCTATATAATTTTGACCCCCTTAAACCCCACTTTTATACAGTAAAACTGGGGTTTACAGGGGTATACATTGCATCACGAAAACATGCCTATATAATTTGACCCCCTTAAACCCCACTTTTATATAGTAAAACTGGTGTTTACAGGGGTATACGTTGCATCACGAGAACATGCCTATATAATTTTGACCCCCTTAAACCCTACTTTTATATAGTCAAATTGGGGTTTACAGGGGTATACATTGTATCACGAAAACATGCCTGTACAATTTTGACCCCCTTAAGCCCCACTTTTATATAGTAAAACTGGGGTTTACAGGGGTATACATTGCATCACGAAAACATGCCTATATAATTTAGACCCCCTTAAACCCCACTTTTATATAATAAAACTGGGGTTTACAGGGGTATACATTATTTATCTTATTTCTGCTCAAAAATATAGATTGTTTTGAGCAGAAATATGAAAAATATCAGATTTTTTTGTCTGAAAATTTTCATTTTTTAGCGGTAAAATTTTCAGTATACTTGAATTGGCATGTTTTCGTCACTCGTCAAGACGGTTCTAACGAGTATTCACAATCTATATTTTGAGCAGAAATATGAACAAATTATCAGATTTTTTATCTATAAATTTTCAGCTTTTAGTGGTAAAAAATTTAGTATATTTGAATAGGCATGTTTTCGTATATTTGGGATAAGAAAAGGCTTATGAATGGATTTGAACATCCCCACAATTAAAACACATCAGTTTTGGCATTCACTTACATATTCAAACCTGAGATTTGGTTAACTTTTCAAACAAAATCTTGTCACTCCACACAATATTGTATTTTAGATTTATAACTTTAAAGATTGTAAGGAATGAATCATGTATTTTTGTCTTCAGAATTTTTCAATCATTACCGATGTAGAACCAATGTTTTGTTTGCAAGTGACGTTGACGATTGTAATTCTCGCTGTCAAAAAACTGTAGCAGCAGGAGCGGATTATTGCCAGTAAGTTGCTTGTCAGATTTTTGAAGTTTTTTATTACCGAAGTAACCGTAAGAATTGGGACAGACAGACATGAGCAAACAGTGTAGACCCAAAGGCGTATGATCCGAATGTACTCTGTTGGCCTTTAAACCACCACATTTCGAGATACATGAACATGTTGTGAAATGGATTTGTTAAAAGGTAGAATTATGCATTACGAAAACACGCCTATTCAAATATGTAGACAATTTCACCTCCAAAACTGATTTTTTTTTAGATAAAAAACTCTGATATTTTTTTCAAATTTCTACTCAAAACATAGATTGTGGGTACTCGTTAGAACCGCCTCGGCGAGGCGGTTCTAACGAGTATCCACAATCTATGTTTTGAGCAAAAAAAAGGAAAATAATGTATACCCCTGTAAACCCCAGTTTTACTATATAAAAGTGGGGTTTAAGAGGGTCAAAATTATATAGGCATGTTTTCGTGATGGGCTAGCTCAAGAGGCACTATTTGCCAACCAAACAGTATTGATATTTTTCTTATTTCTCCACGAAAATATATGTTGTAGCTACCATTAGAAGCGTATTGCTTCTAGTAAGTGTTCACAAGTATGTTTTCTTGGAGAAATGAGAAAACATCACGAAAACATACCTATATAATTTTGACCCCTTTAAACCCCAATTTTATATAGTAAAACTGGGGTTTACAGGGGTATACACTATTTTAGTTATTTCTGCTCAAAAACATAGATTGTGGGTACTTGTTAGAACCGCCTCGACGAGGCGGTTCTAACGAGTACCCACAATCTATGTTTTGAGCAAAAATATGAAAAAAATCAGAATTTTTTTATCTGAAAAATTGCCATTTTTTGGTGGTAAAATTTTCAGTGTATTTGAATAGGCGTGTTTCCGTAATGATATTATCTGGATTCACCTCCAGGAATGTTGGGCAGCTTTCAAGGCTGGTGTTACTTAAGGCTCTATCTTAAGACCACTACTTCATTTCTCGTGTATACATAAACGATTTTCTCTGTCTGAAGTGACCTTAGATTCTAGCCATCGTTTCAGCAATTATCATAAGGTACATTTTATCATAATGACGAATTATGTTTAATTGCAATCGTAAATACCTTGTATAATTTCTTTCGTTTGACTCTTTCGGCGCTAAATTTCAGACTACATATGTCGTCTGCTTTTTTAAAACTATTAGTTTGAAATAAGTTTATTTGTAAAGTTAAAAGACTGACTGTCAAACAGCGTAGATCCTGATGAGACGGCTCATTATGAGCCGTCTCATCTGGATCTACCCTGTTTGCAAAAGCCTGTTATCATCGCCTATGATAGTGAAAGAGTTAAATTTATCATGTAAAGCATGTCCATTACACATACCAGCGGGCCAAAGGCGTCATGTTTGTTGTGGACTTGGTGGCGCTATCTGGCAGCTTAGACTACTGTCATAGCTATCACAGGCACAGAAAACAAAAGGACGAAAAAAAGCGCCTTGGATATCAATAGAACAAGAAATTACTATGGTCAGTTTTATGGTAATGCTCAATTGAATGTTTTTATTTTATTTTGTTTTTTTTTGTGAGGGTTGCTTTGAATCTATGAGATCTTTCCAATCCACCCAGGAAGAAACATAAAATGTGGATTTATTTATTTTACAGATCTATGCGTATTTTGAGAAAGTGTTTGTTCCGTGCTTTGGACCGGTATTGTTCTGTTGACGCCAAAGATTTCTTCAGGGTTGTGTTCGATTTGGAGCTAGCTCCACTCATGAAGTACAATGGCTGCCATGAAGGTCTGTATTACAATGTACAGCTATATTTTGCATTCCTGCTGAAATGGAAAAAAAAAAAAAAAAAAAAAAAGAACTACATCACGAAAACACGCCTATAGTATTTGACCCCCTTAAGGTTATACATTACTTTTCTTATTTCTGCTCTAAAACATAGATTTTGTGTATTTGTTAGAACCGCCTCGTCGAGGCGGTTCTAACGAGTACCCACAATTTATGTTTTGAGCAGAAGTATGAAAAATATCTGATTTTTTCATCTGAAAATTTTCATTTTTTTGGTGGTAAAAATTTTCAGTATATTTGAATAGACATGTTTTCGTCATTGTGTTTTTATTAAAGAACACAAATGTGAGGGAGATACCCAAGAAATTGCACATTTACGGAGCACAGCCTTCCCGTGTCACCGAAAAAAGAGGAGAAGAGGAACAAAACATGACAAAAACAAACGCCCCACATGAAACTACCGCTGAATAAACAAAGAAGAACTGGGAGGAACAGCCTTGGAACGGTCACTAGAAAAGCAGCATATTTGCGGGCTTAGAAAAGCATGTTTGCGGGCTTAAACCCACCTTTACGAACGTGAAACCTCACCCGTAATTCTGATGCATTTTCAAATTATTTTTGGAAAGAGAGTTCTGCTCATGTGTACGCTGGAGGGCGTAAGAAGTGTTGTAAACTTCATTATTAATCATGAAGAGTCCCAATAAAACCAAGACTCCCATTTTATATCTGTAATGTGTTCTTTTCTTCGAAAGGCAACGCTTTATAGCTTTATTTCACTTAACTGCAGCTGGCGTGAAGTGTCGTGTGGCGGTTGAACGTCTCTCTTCGTCATTACGAAAACATGTCTATTTAAAAATAATGAAAATTTTACCACCAAAAAAATTAAAATTTTCAGATAAAAAATTCTGACATTTTTCATATTTCTGCTCAAAACATAGATTATGGGTACTCGTTAGAACCGCCTCAACGAGGCGGTTCTAACGAGTACTAACAATCTATGTTTTGAGCGGAAATAAGAAAAATAATGCATACCCCTGTAAACCCCAGTTTTACTATATAAAATTGGGGTTTAAGGGGGTCAAAATTGTATAGGCTTGTTTTCCTGATGGCTCCATATAGTGCAGTTTATGTGCTTATTTCCTATGGGATCATTAAACTCATAGTGGTGTCTTTGAAAATGAAGCCCTGCTCATTTATACCCTTGTGGGTGTAAGCAGTGTTACAAACTTCATTACTTGCTGCTTATGAAGAGTCTCGGTTTTCGAGACTCTCATTTTCTATCTGTAATCTGTTCTTTGTTTCTAAAGAAAACACTTTATAATAGCTTTATTATCTTCCATCGGCTGGCTTCTCAAACCAATGGCTCTGTTGTCGGTTCTCTCTCCAGTTTTTAGTTTTTACATTCTACACGAGAGAGAAAAATACTGTTCAATCCCCTGGACATAAAAGTTGCTTTTAACCTTTATGTTTATTGTAAAAGATAAAGATTATGTCTTTGTTTATATTTCGGTTAGTATCTTCTCCACAAAGAGCCTGCCTCGGTGGCGCAGTTGGATGCGCGTCTGACTGGAGACCAGGAGGTCGCGGGTTCGACCCCCGCCGAGGTCGGCAACATTCTTTCGTGGAGATTGATCATGAAATATTTTCTACGGTCATTCTCTCCCTTCCGCTGATTCAAGAAGGGCAGTTGTCAGTTTCTGGCGAAAGAATGTGCACAATACTGGTTAACCGCTTAGAGGACTAAGCCTGCCCAGTAAATGTGTGGTTAGGTAAACTGACCGCGCTCGACATGATCCCACTGGGTTGACTGGGCCGTAAAACCTTAACACAACAAAGATAATTCAGACAAGATCCATACACGACAATTAGCCTTAACATTAAAAGCAAGCCAGAAGTCTAGATGTTCAACTACATTGATTTCCTCGTTTTTCGGACAAAGAGCGATCGAGGAAGAAAAATATGCTAAAATCGACACTTATGCCTGTCCTCCGCCGATCATCACGAAAACATACCTATATAATTTCGACCCCCTTAAACCCCACTTTTATATAGTAAAACTGGGGTCTACAGGGGTGTACATTATTTTTCTTATTTCTGCTCAAAAAATAGATTGTGGGTACTCGTTAGAACCGCCTCGGTGAGGCGGTTCTAACGAGTACCCACAATCTATGTTTTGAGCAGAAATATGAAAAAATATCAGAGTTTTTTTTATCTGAAAATTTTCATTTTTTGATGATAAAATTTTCAGAATATTTGAATAGGCATGTTTTCGTAATGATTATTATAGCCGCGTCTGCCAATGTAGCGTTTAACAGAGCAAAATGCTCTATTTATGCCATTTCCTGCAAATGTATTTGAATATACACGGATTACAAGTGTTTTTGAGTCTGCTAGCGACAGCTAGCAGGCTCTATGCAATCGCATGGGGTTTTTTACTACGTCACAAGCGGATTTTCATCACCGCTATATTCATACGCGCACTACTTCTTAATCAGACGCAATGCGGCACTATTACGGCGAACTGAATGTGAAGCAGGGGAATTTTTTATAGCTTTTCTATTTCGCTAACATAACTGTAACTGAAATCGATTTAGATAGTGCAATTTGAAACATAGAGTTCAAAATTCGGTGTAGTAATACACGCGCTACTTTTGTCAATCACCCCACGCCATCTTTGATGTTGTGCTTAGCAACGGAAGCTGAACGAAAAGAAAGTATCAGAATCTACTTATTCGATATTGAATATAGCAAGACATCAGGCATTTAATTCATTCCTCCTACATGAAATTACTTTATTCACACCTCAGTGACACGGAGTTGTCTGACGACTGCTGGCCCATTTATACGTTATGACCCTTCTTTTGTGGACATCGGAAAATCTCTTGAAAACAGAAAAGGGTAGGCATAGCTGGTCGGGCTAATCTGTTGATGCTTAGGTGAAGCACTATCAAATGACAATCAGTTATTAAAGCTAATCTGGATTGAACATAGCCATTTCAAATTTATTTAATCTGCTCGTCTTCATAATAAGTTGATAAAGATAAATTTATAAAATTGCACCAGAATAATCGTGGAGCTACATCAGGTGTTGAATATGTATGAACTGGAGCATATCTAGACTTGAACTTTGATAATTCTAGAAATTGGAAATTGCTGCTGGAGATACACTCATTTGGAATAATCAGGTGGTAAACTTCATTGGAAAATAAAGAGGTTCATTACTCCAATCACTGCATTGGCTTATATATGCAGATAATAAAATGGATTTTTTTTGTGAAGAAAGAAACAAAACAGAAGAGAAATAATTGTATTTAGTTTTTCAGTACATGGTTAGATTATTTATGTATATCTGTTTTACACAGATGCCTCAGTAAAGACCCATTCTTATTTATACATTAAAAGAAGTAGAATGCATTTCCATCTGACTGATTTTGAGAAATTAAATTGATAGTGAAAGCATGTAGTACAAAGTGTTCATGTTGGTTGTTTTTCAAGGAATAGTAAATTTTCTCACAAAGCCTTGTCTCTGAATGTAAATTTAATATTGGATGAAGCCACTGGTTGTAAGAAAGTGTGAAAATATGGATATAGAGCAAAATCCAGGTCCATCAAATCATATAAATCTAATTATGTAATTAAGTTAATGCCTTTTTTCGCGACACCGCCTTCTGAACAATTCAGAGTAACTACAGTTGCTATACTGGATGTACATTACTCTGTGGTGGTTCTGAATCTCTTTTAACTACACTTTTATTTAACTTTAACATGCGTAAAGTAACGTTATTATTTACCTGTATTATCAGTTAGATAACACACTTTTTGAATAAAAATTACTGGCATGTTTCTTATTTTTCTTAAGGAATATATGTTGTGGATATTCATTAAAAGAGCCCTACCAATGAATGACCTTCTAATAAGTTCCGACATGTTTTTGTGTTGAAATTATAATGAACTAGAACATGTGTTTGAACAACACTATGACCCCAACTATATGGTTTCCCTTAAACATGCATTGTCCATAATACTGAAACACTAAAAATGGCTAACTTCAAAAGTAAGAATAGGATGGCCGAAACATTCCCATACAGAACTAGTATTTTTACCGCTGGGCGGCGAATAAATTCCAACCACAGTTTCGTCTGCCATCATAATGAGAGTAAAGCAAAATGCAATTGGCTATCAGTCAAGCATCATCCAATCAAAATCGCGCTCTGAAAATGTCACTTTGTAGACCGGATTAAAGAATGTAACGAACACAAATAAGCGAATCTGAATAGAAGCGTTCATCATATCGATACTCCATCATGTGTATCGATACATGAAGCGTATCGGGATGCACCAATGCATCGATGAATCGTCCCACCACTAGGCGTAACTCAGCTAATATTTGGTGGACTGTAACCTCAAAACAATATGCCCTTCTCTACATCTTGGTCTAACTATAGCATAAATGAAGTTTCAGCTTGATCGGATATAAATTGTAGGAGGAGTTAACCAGAAACTAGAAGTTTAAAGAAATTTTCAATGGGGCTTAACTCTGCTAATATTTAGTGGACTGTAACCTTGAAACAATATTTGCTGCTCCACATCATGGTCTAGCTATAAATGAAGTTTCAGCTTGATCGGCTGTAAATTGTAGGAGGAGTTAGCCGGAAACGAAAAGTTTAATGAAATTTTACAAGGGACATAACTCTGCTAATATTTGGTGGACTGTGACCTAGAAACAATATGCACTGCCCCCACATCTTGGTCTAACTATAAATGAAGTTTCTGCTTGATCAGATGTAAATTGTAGGAGCAGTTATCCGGAAACGAAAAGTTTAAAGGAATTTTCAAAGGGCTATAACTCTGCTGATATTAAGTGGACTGTAACCTCAAAACAATATGCACTGTTCCACATCATGGTCTAACTATAAATGAAGTTTCAGCTTGATCAGATGTAAAGTGTAGGAGTTAACCAGAAACGAAATGTTTTCTGAAATTTTCGAAGGGGCATAGCTCTGCTAATAATTGGTGGTCTGTAGCCCAAAAACAATATGTGCTGCTTCACATCATGGTCTAGCTATATACCAAGTTTCATTTTAATCGGATGTAAACTGTGGGAGGCGTTAGCCGGAAACGAAAAAGTTTTCTGACGGACGTCATACCCCGTAAAATAATATGTCCCGTTTTTCAAACAGGTGTATAATAATTCAAAAAAGTATAAATGCAAGAGTTTTGGTTCTTGCGCGCTGCATGTTGTCTAATGCTGATTGATATTTACATGACCTTTCTTGAAGATATCTTGAACAGGTTTCAAGTTACAGAGCGGACACGATTTTGTGACGCATAAAGTTCCAAGTGAAATAACTCAAAAAGTATAAATGCAAGACGTATGGTTCTTGTGCTCTGCATGTAAGATAATGTTGATTGATATTTATATGAAGTTATGTGGAGACAGCTTGAACCATTTTCAAGTTACAGAGTGGACAAGATTTTGTGACAGACGCCCGAGGGAAAAAACAATACACATCTCCCTACCCTAAAGGGAGGAGACATAAATATCAGAATCCTAGCTCAAGCGGGAGGGGGTATATTGCTTTTGGTGCAGATCTTATCAGCACTGGCGTCCCCATCCAAGGGTGTGTGTGTGGGGAGGGGGGGGGGGGGAATATTTAGAACAGAATAGATTCAAAAACAGGCATAACTGGCATGCTAGGTCCAATGGGGGAAAAAAAAAAAGCAAGAGGACCATGATGGTCCTATATCGCTCACCTGAGCAAACAGCTTTGCATACTTACTGTTGAAGTTTCAGCCAAGTTTACTGCTCTAAAATTTTTGTATAAATTTTATAACCCTGCACCCCAGTGGCCATGTTTTTTTCATCCATCATGATGGCTTGAACTGAATAGTGAAAGAGGATCACCAAAGGAACAATTCTGCTGTTATATTGAAATTGGTCCAATGGTTTTTGACAAATAGATTTTTAAAATGTCTTATATAGATATATAGGGAAATTAAGCCCCACCCCCTAACGGCCATGTTTTTTGACAAATCATGACAGCTTGAACAAACTTGGTAGAGGGTCACCAAAGGAAAAATCCTGCCACGTTATAATGAAATCGGTTCAGTGGTTTCTGACAAGAAGATTTTTAAAGTTTTCTATTTAGATATATAGGGAAAATAAGCCCCACCCCTAGCAACCATGTTTTTTGACGAATCATGATTGCTTGAACAATCTTGATAGGGGGTCACCAAAACAACATTCCTGGCAAGTAATATTAAAATCAGTCAGGTGGTTTCTGACAAGATGAATTTTAAAGTTTTCTATACAGATATATACGGAAAATAAGCCCCGCCCCATGAAGGCCATGTTTTTTGACGTATCATGAGGGCACAATCTTAGTAGAAGGTCACCAAAGCACATTCCTGTCAAGTTACATTGAACTCAATCCAACGGTTTCTTACGAGAAGATTTTTAAAGTTTTCTATATAGGGAAAATATGCTCCGCCCCCTAGCCGCCATGTTTTTTGATGAATCATAACGGCTTGAACAATCTTGGTAGAGGGTCACCAAAGAAACATTCCTGCCAAGTTATATTGAAATCGGTCCATTGGTTTCTGAGAAGAAGATTTTTAAACTTTTCTATATAGATATATTTGGAAAATAAGCCCCTCCCAGTGGCGGCCATTGTTTTTTGACGAATCATGATAACTTGAACAATCTTGGTAGAGGGTCAACAAGGAAAGATTTCTACCAAGTTATAATGAAATCGGTCCAGTGGTTTCTAACAAGAAGATTTTTAAAGTTTTCTATAGAGATATATAGGGAAAATAAGCCCCACCCCCTGGCAGAATTTTTTTAAGACGAATCATGACTGCTTGAACAATCTTTGTAGCAGGTCACCAAAGCAACATTCCTGCCAAGCTATATTGAAATTGGTCCATTGGTTTCTGACAAGAAGATTTTTAAACTTTTCTATATAGATATATAGGGAAATTAAGCCTCCCTCCCCACCCACCACCCGGCGGCAATGTTTTTTTGACAAATCATGATAACTTGAACAATCTTGGTTAAGGGTCAAAAGGAAAGATTTCTGCCAAGTATTAATGAAATCGGTCCAGTGGTTTCTGACAAGAAGATTTTTAAAGTTTTCTATATATATAGGGAAAATAAGCCCCGCCCCCTAGCTGCTATGTTTTTTGACAAATCATGACGGCTTGGACAATCTTGGTAGAGGATCACCAAGGAAACATTTTTGCCTAGTTATATAGAAATCGGTCCAGTGCTTTCTAACATGAAGATTTTTAAAGTTTTCTATATAGATATATAGGGAAACAATAGGCCCACGGGCCGCGGCTCGCTCACCTGAGTCACTGCAGACATGCAGATGTTATGCAACATTTTTCCAATCCTATCATCACAACTAATGAAAAGATCATCATTTGAGCAGTTCTTAGTTTTGAAGAAGAATATATGGGCCTGACAGTCAATGGAGCATGATCATTTGAATAAACCATCAATCACATTTCAACAGTAGGATCAATGTGAAATTTGGTGGAAATTGGCTAAGTGGATTCTGAAGAATCATGATTTTATACATGTAAACAGCACAGTGGCAGAGAAATATAATAAATATAAACAAGATGATGGCCATCTAAGATTTCCAATCAGAACAATTTTAACTTCTGTTGATCTACAATTCACTTGAATACTTTCAATATAAATGTATATGGCCCATACAAATGCATGGGGAAGCAAATTTGACCTTGGAGGTAAAAAGGTCAAACGTCAACATAGAACCATCATTTTAGCAATTTTGGTAGCTCTCCTGTCCCTCATAATTTGTGCAAAGATAAGGGCCCAGGGCTTATTTGGTTATGGAGAAGAAGATTTGTAAATTTTTTTTTACCATTATATGGGCATGGCAGCCATTTTGATCAATGGACCATGCCCATTTTAGCAATCTTTCATTCTCCTGCCCAAGGAGGCTCTGCATGAAATTTGAGCAACACTGGCCCGGAGGCTTCAGAGGAAAAGTCATTTGAAATTATCAACATTTTTTCCATACAAATGTATGGGGCCCATACAAATGCATACAGAAGCAAACTTGACCTCGCCGTAAAAAGGTTAAATGTCAATGTATGACAATTATTTTAGCAACCTTGGTAGACCGCCCGTTCCCGATGATATATGCAAACATTCAGCCACATGCCATCCTCGATTTTAGAGAATAACATTTTTAAATGTTTTTTTCCCATATAAATGCATAGGGAAGCAAACGACCTTGCCGTAAAAAGGTCAAATTTTAGCAACTTTGGTAGACCCTCCGTCCCCGATGAATTATGCAAAGATTCAGCCCCAAAGCATCCTCGGTTCTGGAGAAGAAGATTTTTAAATGTTTTTACCATATATGGGCATGGCGGCCATCTTGGTTAATGAACTGCGACCATTTTAGCAATCTTTTGTTCCCCCCAACCTAAGGAGGCTCAATATGAAATTTGAGCAAATTTGGTCCAGAGGCTCCAGAGGAGATGTTATTTGAAATTCTGAACATTTTTCCCATATAAATGCATAAGGAAGCAATATTGACCTTACCGCAAAAAGGTCAAATGTCAATGTACAACCATTATTTTAGCAACTTTGGTAGCCCTCCCATTCCCGATGATATGTGCAAAGATTCAGCCACAAGGCATGCTCGGTTTTGGAGAAGAAGATTTTTAAAGGTTTTTCCCATACAAAAGCATAGGGAAGCAAACTTGACCTTGCCGTAAAAAGGTCAAATGCCAACGTACGACAAATCTTATAACAACTTTGGTAGACCTCTTGTCCCTGATGATTCTTGCAAAGATTCAGCCCCAAGGCATCCTCGGTTATGGAGAAGATTTTTAAAGGTTTTTACCATATATGTGCATGGAGGCCATCTTGGGTCAACGGACCATGACCATTTTAGCAATCTTTCGTTCCCCCACCCTAAGGAGGCTCCACATGAAATCTGAGCAAAATTGGCTCAGTGGCTTCAGAGGAGAAGTCATTTGAAAATGTTAATGGACGGAGGAAAAGTGATCACTATAGCTCATCCTGAGCAGAGGTCAGGTGGGTTAAAAAAAAAAAGTCCCACCCCCCTGGCGGCCATGGTTTTTGACGTATCATGACGGCTTGAACAATCTTGGTAGAAAATTACAAAAGAAACATTCCTGCCGTGTTATATTGAAATCGGTCCAGTGGTTTCTGACAAGAAGATTTTTAAACTTTTCTGTATAGATATATAGGGAAAATAAGCCCCGCCCTCTGGTGGCCATGTTTTTTGAGGAATCCAAATGGCTTGAACAATGTTGGTAGAGGATTACTAAAGGAACCTTTCTGTAAAATTATATTGAAATTGGCCCAGTGTTTCTGACAAGAAGCTTTTAAAAGTTTTCCATATAGATATACACATGTAGGAAAAATAAGCTCCGCCCCCTGGCAGCCATGTTTTTTGACGAATCCAGATGGCTTGAACAATCTTGGTACAGGATCACCAAACAAACATTCCTGCAAAATTATATTGAAATCGGTCCAGTGGTTTCTGACAAGAAGATTTTTAAAGTTTTCTATATAGATATAAAGGGAAAATAAGCCCCGCCCCCTGGCGGCCATGTTTTTTGACGAATCCAAATGGCTTGAACAATCTTGGTAGAGGATCATCAAAGTAACACTCCTGCAAATTTATATTGAAATTGGTCATACTTTACTGGATGTATTTGGCCAGACAGTCCCGAGCAAACATTGTAAACCCCCATGAGATGCTACAAAATGCGGTGTCACATCAGGGGCTTAACTGTTTGCCACCCATTGAGCTATTTTTAGACAAAACATTCGGTAATAAATTGTACTTGTTAGCTCACCTGAGCGCAAAGTGCTCATGGTGAACTATTGTGGTCAGTCAATGTCCGTCGTCCGTCATGCAACGTCAACAATGATTTAAAAGCCTACTCCTACACCCCTGGGCAAATTGACTCAATACTTGGTAGGAAGCATCGGGGTGACTTGTACATCAAAAATAGCTAAAATCTTGCCGATCGGAAATCCAAGATGGCCGCCATGGTCGCCATCTTGAAAATCTATTTTTCGCTTCTTCTCCTGAACCGAAAGGCCAATTGACTCCAAACTTTCTAGGAAGCACTGGGGTGACTTGTAGATCAAAAATAGTTAAAATCTTGCCAATCGAAAATCCAAGATGGCAGCCATCTTAAATCTATTTTTAGCTTCTTCTCCTGAACCGAAAGGCCAATTGACTCCAAACTTGCTAGGAAGCATCGGGGTGACTTGTAGATCAAAACCAGCTAAAATCGTGTTGATCAGAAATCCAAGATGGCAACCATCTTGAAAATCTATTTTTCGCTTCTTCTCCTGAACGGAAAGGCCAATTGACTCCAAACTTGCTAAGAAGCATCGGGGTGACTTGTAGATCAAAAATAGCTAAAATCATGCTGATCGGAAATCCAAGATGGCCGCCATGGCAGCCATCTTGAAAATCTATTTTTCGCTTCTTCTTCTGAACCGAAAGGCCAATTGACTCCAAACTTGCTAGGAAGCATAGGGGTGACTTATAGATCAAAAGACGCTAAAATCATTCCAAACGGAAATCCAAGATGGCCACCATGGCGGCCATTTTGAAAATCTATTTTTCGCTTCTTCTCCTGAGCCGAAAGGCCAACTGACTCCAAACTTGGTAGGAAGCATCAGGGTGACTTGTAGATCAAAAATAGCTAAAACCATGCTGATCGGAGGTCCAAGAGGGCCACCCTGGTGGCCATCTTGAAAATCTTTTTTTCGCTTCTTCTCCTAAACCCAAAAGCTAGTTGACTTGAAACTTGGTAGGAAGCATCGGGGTGACTTATAGATTAAAAATGGCTAAAATCGTTCTGATTGGAAATCCAAGATGGCTGCCATGGTGGCCATTTTGAAAATGTAGATTTTTCACTTCTTCTCCTGAATCAAAAGGCTTATTGGCTTTAAACTAGGTAGGAAGCATCAGGGTGACCTATAGATCAAAAATAGATTTTTGATTGTGTTGGGGTTTAACGACACGTCAACCCATGAGGGTCATTTTGTGTCGTCTCCCAGAGAAAGGGAGAAAAGAGATAGAAGAGAGAGTAGAGGAGATAAAAGAGAGGGACAGGGAAGAAAGAGGAACAGGAATGAAAGTGAAGAAACAGAAGAAATAAAAACATTCCCCCTCTACCCTTACCCACTACAAGGATAGCAGGCCTTGCCCAACTGTAAGCCAATATCAGTTGGACGCCCCAGTGATGTAAGATACACAGCACCTTCGCACCACCCGATCAAAAATAGATAAAATCATCCCTATCAGAAATCCAAGATGGCCGCTATGACAGCCATCTTTAAAATCTATTTTTCGCTTCTTCTCCTGAATTGAAAGGCCATTTGACTCAAAACTTGGTAGGAAGCATTTAGGTAACTTGTAGATCTAAAATAGCTTAAATTGTTTGGATAGGAAATCCAAGATGGCTGTCATGGCGGCCATCTTGAAACTCTTTTCCTTTCACTTATTTTCCTGAACCAAAGGGCCAGTTAATTTGAAAATTGGTAGGAAGCATCAGGATGACATGTTGATATAAAAATAGCTAAAATCCTTCCGATTGGAAATCCAAGATGGCGGCCATCTTGAAAATCTATTTTTCTTTACTTCTTCTGAACTGAAAGACCATTTATTGACTCGAAACTTGGTAGGAAGCATCAGGGTGACTTGTAGATCAAAAAACGCTCAAATGGTTGCGATAAGAAATCTCAAATTGCGGCTATGGTGGCCATCTTGAAAATCTGTTTTGAACTTTTTCCCCTGAACCGAAAGGGCAATTGACTTAAAGTTCATTGGAAGTATCGAAGTGACTTGTAGATCAACAGTAGCTAAAAGTCATTCTGATTGGAAATCCAAGATGGCTACCATCTTGTTTATGTTTATTATATTTCCCTGCCACTGTGCTGTTTACATGTATAAAATCATGATTCTTCAGAAACCACTTAGGCAATAGCAACCAAATTTCACATTGATCCTACTGTTGAAATGTGATTGAGAGTTTGTTCAAATGATCACGCTCCATTGACTGTCTTGCCATATATAATATTCATCTTAAAAATTAAGAACTGCTTAAAGGATGATCTTTTCATTAGTTGCGATGACAGGATTGGAAAAATGTTACATAACATCTGCATATCTGCACTCACAATGCTACTCAGGTGAGTGGCCCGTGGGCCTCTTGTTCAATTTTAAATAAAGTATGGTAAGGAGTTGAGGTGAGTAACCGACCCAGAAATCAAATTTCGGGTAAGGTGTTCACATGCTGTGTTTAAAGGAGTGTAGATATTGATGTAGTGTATGTACAAGAATCTCAGACATGTGACAGACTATTGAAGCGATATAATTATGAGCCTCTTCATGGGATAAAAATCTTATGCCATATGCGAACAACAAAGACACGTGGTTTTTGCTATGCGCAGTCTGATCAGCACCGTTGTTGTTCGCTGTCTAGACAGTAAACAACCTATCAAAACTTTCAAGACTAGCTAATCTGGCACAATGGCCGAGTTAGCCAGTCTACGGCTGAGTAAGCAGGTCTGAGTCTTATTTGGTCGAAAACCTCGAAGACAGGTTTTTCATGTCGTTGCTTATATATTATCTGTACTTTGACAAAGTGCAGGGAGACTTTGTAGCGGCATTACACAGTGCTAAACACAAGCTACAATTGGATTAATTAACGCATAATTTTACTGCAAGCATATTTTATTTTCGGGCTTCAGAAGGGGGAAAATAGGACCTTACGCACATACTCCTTTCAACTTCTTAAACCTCATTGAAATATATTTATATCGGAAAGATTATTAAATCCAGAAAATAGGAGCTAAATTTTGCAGTAAGGAGGGTGTACATGCCGAAAAATTGTTATGCCATGAATTATACGATTTTTGCTTAAAGGATCTGTTTTAAGGTCTTTGTGAACATGTCGCTTTGCGACAAATGTCTTATATTGAATTAATTTTCTCCGTAACACATTATCCAAGTTGATAAAATAATATATAGAGGCTGTTGCATTATGTGAGGGATTTTTACAGATCCCTCATTTATTATTCGGAACTAGCGAAACTATTTGGAACTAGCCAAATCAGTGGAGAACTTCACATTCATCACAAGGGCAGATAACCTAAGGCGAAGGACAAAGTCTTTGGTGTGATATTTCAAGGAAGGCTAGTACTCTGTATCAGCCAATAAAGTCCAAATTTTGATCAGCCACTTATTTGGAAATTGTTATGAAGCATAACTTTACCTGGTTCTAGCCAAATGACTGTATCTGATCAATTGTGCCAGCTTTAGTGTTCAGACAACAAAATTCACTTGCCTACACCTATATGCTTATGTGTGTGCAGAGTTGGAGCATGGGCATGTCACTATGACTTTGAGGATTCAAAATGTTCTTGGTATTTTTGCAGCTAATAAAAATTGTCCAGATAATTGAGGAGTGTGGGTAAAAAATATTTCAGTCATTATAAATAAAGATAAAGAGCCTTAAATAAAAGGTTGCATATAAGAATTTAAGAAATAGACAACATAAGCTGTGTAGAGCTTTTAATGCTTATAAGTTCTTTCAACAGCTAGCCCTACTGGGATGTCCAACAGAACCATGATCAAAATCAAGATTTGTGATCTAGTTTGCTAAGTTTTTACTAAACATATGTGTACAGTATAATAATTACTGTATTTTTTAAGTCTAGTCCCATATGATTCACATCTTAGAATTTTTTGCTGTTATTATTTAGCCCGGTTTCATGTATTTTCACGTTACTAATGGTAAAACGTTTCAGCATAACTACTTACAGAGACAAATGCTGAAAAAAATTCTGAAGTCATCTAAATTATTATCTGAGCATTTATTTTATGTACAAATAATGCAGTTCTTTGGATTTGATTTGTGAAAGCATTTGTGTAAACAAGCCAACCATGTTGCCGCCATTTTGAACCAAAAGCCATGTAACTTCGCGTTAATTAAAGTTTTGGCAGAAAATCATCATGTAATTGTAATGTGAGTTTTGCAAATTTTGGCCATTTTCAAAATAAAGTACGGATACCATATTAATCCGCCTATAAGACGATTTGTTTATAAGACGGGGGCTGTTTTTGGGCCCTTTCCAGGCAGGATTTTGCTTTTAATTAATTATAAGATGGGTTAAAAAAGTCGCCTGTCGGAGACATTCCCTGCCACTCAGAAATTCCTAAAGTACATGAAGACATCGGCGATGATTGGTCAGATTTGTAAGTGAATTTATCACAGAGCAGGAATTAAAAAAAACTCCCAACACCACTTACAAGCATGCATACCGTATTTAACTGTGTATAACACGCACCTTATTTACCCAGAAAACGTTTATAAAAATCCGATGTGTATTATTTATAGGAACACCAAAATCGGGACAGAAATCACCAAGATAATCGGTCGCGAAAGCTCATGACATTCACGATCGCCCGTTAAAAATGCGAAATAGAATGATTGCTATAAGATATTCATGATTTTTTATATCTATCTCGCCCATACCAGGGTTCTGGCTGCTCAAAACAAGCAACTCGATCTGATTTGTAGTAATTTGATATCCTTTTCATGTCCATGCTTTTTTTGTTTACGCTTTTTTATTTTGCTGATCATGTTATCTCTTCAAAGGGAAACTACTCAAACAGGCATATGCATATGAATCTGTATTGATTACCGGACTTTGACAAGACTCAACCGTAACTTGAATAAATCAGCCTGCACAACTGATTTATTGTAGTTCAAAATAGGAAATAAATTTGGTAGAACATAAATATTGGCACGAACGATCATACATTGAAAAAATAAAAAAAGTATTTAAGTTTATGCAATTATTAAAATTATTGATAATAAACAAAACCAACTGGGCTTTTGAGGTAGGTAGATCGGTCATTTGCATTTTATCTTTTATTTTCTTACCACCCAGCTAGCATTCTACGTAAATCTTCATCGGGCCGTCATCGGCCCGTCAGCTACCCTGACGGGCCGATGACGGCCCGATATAGATTTACGTAGAATGCTGACTGGGCATATGTTTATCTTTTTTTTTTTTTTTTTTTTATTTAAACTTTTCTTCCAACTTACCAAAAAAATTGTTTGAAATAAACAATGTTTATGATAAAGAAAATCAAACTACCAGCATACATCTGTGCACTTAATTGGTTAATTGGCAGTCAGAATGACAACTAGTCGACTTTAGTTGTTGTTTGCATTGCCCTGAGGCACTGAGTTGATAATTTCACGTCTCAGTTAAGAAAGTGACACAAAGAAGGTGTTAATTATGAGAACACAAAAGAAATAACTACATTTTTATTATCATAGCGTCTGCAGTGGGGAAGCAAAGAACTGCCTACACTACATCAAGTTGCCTGAGGCCCATGGTAACAGAGCTGCACAACGAAAATTCAGTTAGCATTATCGTAAATTCGGCCTGTTTCTACTCTAAACCTTCCGAGTTCGGCCATTTTCAACTCAATCCTAGTGAAATTTGACACTTAGTATCTGGTGACTTAGTAAATAACGCACAGATAAATTCTTCGTGTTTTACATAGAACATCTCTTTTTTTTTTATTTCAAAACTATTTAGCAAATATTCAGTGCGTGTTATACACAGGTGCGAGTAATACACAGAAAAATTCGGTACTTCACCTACAAAATTACCTTGCTGCTATTTCTGTCAAGGGACGAAGGTAAACATTATATCCTTCTACCGGATTCGAAGATCGGCATTTTCCGTGACCACGTGGCACCACCGGACTTTGCCGAAAATACCGATATGGCCAAAGATCTTGATTATAAGATGGGTCTGGATTTTTGGGGGCTTTTTTTTTTTTTTTTTTGGAAAAATCCCCGTCTTATAGGCGGATTAATACGGTACCTTAGATTTGATATTTTCATAGAAAAAATAAGTTAGTCTTAGCTGTAAAAATTGATTTAATAGATATAGGTGTAAATGTCATTAAGGACTGTTATCACCACGGTCAATATATTTCTTTTCTAAGCGGAAATCACAAAACAACAGTGTATTTCTGAAAACAAACCTTGCCCACTAAAGCGTGACTTTGTATTTAAAACATCCAGCAGGTAGGTGGCGCTGCCGTTTATTTTCATTGAGAAATCAGTTTAACGCAATATTGAATTTAACGCGAAAATACATGGAGTACATTACTTTTATTCACACAGACTATTTATGCTGACAAAATTAATCAGATAATTGATTAACTGATCTTTAAATTCCACAAAAATGATTATCATTACAGATGTCTTATAATCAATGAGACGCCACATTTTGCGGCATCCCATCTGGGTCTACACTGTTTGCTCAGGCCTATTTGACCAAATACATACAGTAAAGTATAACATGGGAAGAGTCCTGCTCAGACAGACAAGTAAATTGACCAAATCTTCTGTGATAAATAATCGATCACAATGACAGGAGTGATAATCGACCAGATTAGCCAGCCTTAGAGTCTACTTATACATTGTATTTGCTGTATGATGATTCTAGCGAATAAAAAGAAAAGAAAAAAAATGCAACAATGTATCCATTTAAAGATACTGCCTCCAGATTTGTGGGACTTTTACCCAACCCGATCACATGATGTACAGGCCCTGCCTAAGGCAACTCTGCCCTGGAGACTATAGGCAGCCCAACTACTTCGCTGGCCCCGATGGGCGGGGGCCGTGGTCCGTGGGTCGTGATTTCTGAATACCCGATAATCAGTGCACGCCGGTAATAGGTACCAAGTTACGCTACACTACCGGTCACAGGAGCTTGACATTGGATAATTTCTACTTATAGGGCCTGTCCTTCGAACCTTCGATTATTTCATAATCGTAGGGACAGGCCCTATAAGTAGAAATTAGCAAACGTCAAGCTCCTGTGCTACCGGTTGCCTACATGAAATGCACTTTACGGCATCAGGAATTTTGCTGAAGAACTGAACAAGTATCTGTTGTTGTTTTTCTCGTGCGACACACCATGAATTTAAAAAATGCAGGTAAAAGAAGCTTTCATGTCTGTAGCCTCGCGAAAAATAAACTGTTCGACAGCCGGTAGATTCTAGTAAACAAGCTGGTTGTCATATGACAACACACACAGTTGTCGCAACACCCAGAAGGTCGGAAACCAGACACGATACGTATCGCTGAGCACTTTCATTGGCTGACTGACATCACATGTCTCAGTCGAAACACTCGGTGTTATTCGCTTTAATCATTGCGACTTTTCAGGCCACGGCAAGGGTCCGTACACACAATTCTGTTCTATTCCATACGTGTTATCATTTGACGCCACCGTCATGGCTGCTTCTTCGCGGCTGCTTCTTCGCAGCCACGAGACGGTGTCGCTACAAGAAAATGCATCTGTATTATTGCAAGGAAGTATCCATCAAAGAGATGGGATATTTAGTCCTGATTCAAGAGGGCGTCAATGCCTACCATGTTGTTTAGTATTATTGGTGAAAGCTGTACAGAAAAGGATCTGTACCAACAAGTTGAATGTCAACAACATGAATGAAATTCTGTTTGCAGGAGATAAATTATACAAGTATGCAAAAAAGAATGCCAAGACATATCATGACTGTTTAGAGCCATGTGATTTGCCATCTTATTTTTCACTTGACAACCAGCATTATCCCTGGAAAGTGAAAAAAAAAAAAAAAAAAAAAAAAACATTTTCAGGAAATTTAAATATCTTATCCTTAGTGGAGTATCCTTTCCTTGATTTAGAGACAGGACTCGCTATGACTTTCTCATTCAACCCATATGCAGTCTTCATTTGCAACGGCTTTTCTATTGCATTATTGGAACAAGGTGACTGTTTCTACCTTTTTGAGTCACATGCAAGAGCTTCAGATGGAATGCCAAATGTTAATGGCAAAAACATTTTGTTAAAGAAAACAAATATAACTGGCATTTTCCTTACATTTGCGTAGATTGTTTAGTTTTGATAATTCCTTTACTACAACAGCGGTGAGTCAGTTTGATTTGCATTCGCTCTGTATATCTGATGTTTGCAGGGAGACCATAAAATGATACCAATGAGCTGGGTTTCAAATTTGTGACATAACTACCTATCCTCCTTTACAAGAATGTATTTCATTTGAGTTGTGTCCATCACAGCCTTATGCTTCCTCCCAGCTTGCTGACAGCTTAAATGAACACGGTTCCGCATTACTTGATTCACCCCTTATATGTGAAGAATTGCAAACCTCCCTGAATAAGAAACTTAAGTTAAGTGACACATCAAAAGATGGTTTGAGCAGTAAGAAATTTAAAAACAAAGAAAGTGCTATAGTCACACAGTTTCACAAGTTGGTGTCTTGTGGTCCCCAGTACATATGTACAAGTTGTTGTCAAACATTTTTCAGACATTCTGATGTTAAATTTGATATTCAGGGTCTAAAGCCCGAGATGAAAAGACTCTGTACATTAGGACATAAAAGTGTGGAGGATAAGGAATGGATCTGTCAACAATGTGCTAATAGTTTGAAGAAAAATAACTTGAACAAATATCTTCCTTTTTGTCAAGCCCGCTTGCGCTGAGCAAGACATAGTCACCATAGCTGCATTTAAGTGTATATTAGTGAGTCCATCCGTATTTGTCCGTCCTAGCTAGAAATTTTGCATGCAGAATCATCTTTCAGTGTAGTTTGAAATTTCTCCAAGACTTGGCCTTGAGGTCAGATTTGTCAAGGACATGCACTTACCAGCAGAATTTAAGAGTTTTTAAAGAAAGTCTTCTATTCAGGAAGTGCAATGCCCAGATGCTTGATATATTCCATAGAGCTCCATCTTATCGTATAGTATTGGTAGCATTGGAATGTCGTCTATCTTCTTTGCATGTATTGTGTAAAATTGCATAGAAGATACACAGCACTCCATTAGTACTTTACAAGCTAGCAGACTCTTAGGACTATCAGTCCTTTGATTATCATTGTGTTGAGATCTTAATTTAAACAAGCATCTACCCAGCTAGCATTCTTTATAAATCTATAGCGGGCAATTTAATTGTTCACGCAATTAAATCCTTATTCAGTGCTTTAGGAGGGCTATGTTCCATGACTGTGGCCTTTCCTAGGCATCTCCATATCTAAATTAAAATAGACAGTCTGAATGAAACCCAGACTCCGATTATTTTGTTCTTTTGATGTGGTATATGTTTCCAAGGACAATTTTTATAGAAATCATTACATATTTTCAACCTCGTTACGCAATACAATTTTAAAGGGTTGCCTTTGGAAACAAAGAACACACAAACCCAGCTAGCATTCTTTATAAATCTATAGCGGGCCGTTATCCGCCCGTCAGCTACCCTGACGGGCGATAACGGCCCGCTAAATAGATTTATAATGAATTCTTACTGGGAAGTAACGAAAATCAGAGACTCGATTTTATGAAGTTTCTTAGTATGCAACAATGCACTTTTCGGGACTGCATACGCCCCTAGCGCCGGCTTAAGCGCGGTATACGTTTTTCAAAGTAACTAGAATGGGCTCAGTGATATCAATGGAAATAAAAGTATAATCTGCACTATGATGAAGTACGGGGAGACGTTTTACGGCCGCCACACGTCACTTAACACTAAATGCATTGAAGTAAAATAAATAACTGAAATGGAAAATATACGGCATGTACGCGTAATATTCGAGTTAATATGTAACCATACATATTCTAAATTTTGAACAAGTCCATTTCACAATCCTGAGCGGCAAGCAAGTAGAGCGTCTGCCTTCGGATCAGCATACACAGTATGCTTAAAAACATAAAAAATATGTACATAATGAGTACAGCTACTTAAGGATTTCAAGCACACCAGACATCATCCGACGGAAGCTCAATAGGATGATTGCAATTGTTAATCGTGGGCGTTTACTTTTTCTGAGTGAAGTATTAGCACTTGTTCGTAAAGAAAAAAAAAAAAACAAAAAAAAACAATAAAACGTTATGCCGACTGTTAAAACACTAAATACAAAATGGTGATCTGATCATTAAGAGGCATTTCAACATAGGTACTAGATCAGACAAGCCAGATATGCTAGCTTTATATTGGCTACTACATTGGACTAGTTTCATATAGTCTAAGTTCACTTACTTAGGCTGTCAAATATGTGAGTTTGATAATAAACTGTAGTAGCGTAATAATCAAAACATAACTATGGATATGCCTAGGAAAGACCACAGTTACGGAACACTGCCACTGTTAGCACTGGTTCCCTCCTAAACTGTTCCAGAAAGCTGGCGCGTAACCATCAATGTCTGGGGTTAGGCACATCACGTGTCTTGTGTTCTGACGTAAAAGTCTGATGAGCCCTCTGCTTTGTTTCATCATAGTGTTTGGTATTATGTGTGTTTCACTATGGTGTTTCACTAATGAGGTAGAGGACCCCTGTGTAGACTGAACATATGTATGCAGTTTATAGATGCAACATAATTAAAGATTAGGTGACGTGTGAGGTCATCACGAAAACACGCCTATATAGTTTTGACCCCTCACTTTTATATAGTACAACTGGGGTTTACAGGGGTATACATTATTTTTCTTATTTCTGCTCAAAAACATAGATTGTGGGTACGTTAGAACCGCCTCGCTGAGGCGGTTCTAACGAGTACCCACAATCTATGTTTTGAACAGAAATATGAAAAATATCAGAGTTTTTACCTGAAGATTTTCAGTTTTTGGAGGTGAAATTTTCTATATACTTGAATAGGCGTGTTTTCGTAATGGCAATGCTTTGTGATGGAGGCATTTCCTGCGTGCCTTCACGTATATTTTTACGAGAGGGTTTCAATAACTCTGACAAATGTTATATGTTGTGAATCTTTTATTGTTTATACTTTAATGCTTAGATGAATCGACTTCGATTTACCAGTAAAAATAACGTTTTATATAATGAATAAATTAATAAACAGTTTGGCTTGATATCTGTATTATATCTTTTTGAAAATATTGGCTCGCAATTAGTTTATAGGTATTTTTAGCTGATTACTGCAATGTTTCGCTTTGATATTGGTCATGCAAAATAACACTATCCTCAGATGAACAAAACTAACAGATTATTTTACTTTAATTTAGATTTTTACACGCCAACTCCAGTTTCTAGCATTGATTCACCAAAAGAGAAGAAAGATACCACAGTACATGGCAGTTACCATGACCGAGGCATTTCTAGAAGGAATGGACATGGAAGAGAAATTAGTGCATCAGTTAATGAGGGATATCAGTCGGAACTATTTGCATATATTTCCAGTGCAATAAACAACATTTCACATGGTGGTTTACTAGCAGCAGCTGTGGCATTTGTTTTGGTTTTATACGCACTGGAGGGCTGAAATGACAAGCAAGTGACAGTTGCATTGCGTATTAGTACCACTACAGTAGTATCAGACAATACGTCTGAATCTCTGGTAAAGAAGCGTTGCTCAATTTTAGTAAATGGCAATATTTATATATACCGGATTGGACAGGTGTTCGAAGTGAACAAGATGGATTGAACTCATTGGTGCCTAGTACTCCTAAAACGGATTTCTGCAGATTGTAGACCAATATCAGAGGTCGAAGAATGCAGCATTTGATCTGGGTTTGCAATGTCTGTGATGAAATCATTGCTTTTTTAGTCACATCACCAGTTTAGTCAGTTTCTTTATACAAAAGCAATGCCCATTTAAATAGATAATAGGTCATTCTAATATCTACGACAGAATAGTTTAATGAAGATTATCAGGAATTAATAGGTGTATAGAACTGTTAAGGAAGTGGACTGGAAATACTGTATATAATTGATATATATATATATATTGGTATGGACTGGACAAATCCACAGCTATATTAAATGAAATGACTCGTAAACAGAAAGCTAAAACCACTGCATAAAAAAAAAACAAAAAAAAAACAAACAAACAAAAAAAAAAAAACAAAAAAACTAACCGTTCCATCTTGTAAAATTGTAATTTCTGACCGCCGATTCTTGATTACACCTTTTTTCACTATATGGGCCGTGCCAAGCAAAAATGTGTCTTCGAGCATGCGCAAAATGCACAGATTCAGCTCAACCCACGCAAACACAAAGTCATCCGGGCTTTGCTCTCCATTGATACATTCTGTAGTGTCCAATGATTCTGTTAGCGGACAGCGAAGGCCGTGATCAGCCTGCGCGGATGCGCAGGCTGATCTCGGCCTTCGCTGTCCGCATATGCCAAAAGACACGTTTTCGCATGGCGCGGTGCATTATGGTGAAATGGGCGCTCAGTTCAGATTAAGTGGATCAGTACTATTATACGATTTTTTTTAAACTTATAGATAATTAATGGATGCTCTTGTTTATTAAATTGCCCATTGAATAGGGACGGAAGCTAACATTATGCAAACAAATTAGACTGATTCCGAACTGAAAGTTAACTTTATCCTGCTGACTATAAATGAAAGTAGACATTTTATTCACAGAAAATAAGGTTCGACATTTCATTCAAAACTTCTCCGTCGGAGACAATTTTAATGAAATATCAAGTAAAACCTATAAATGTTGCTCTTTGAAACCCGAATACATAAAAGAACGAAAATCGGAGGCTCGGTATTATTGGAAAGTTTCATGTAAGTGAAAGATATTCAATTAGGTTTGAGTAAAACAGGGTTGCCACCTTTTTGGGAAAGGGTTGCTAACTCTGCTTGTCATCTGTTAGCTTATGCCCCCACTTCCCTCAGTTATTTATTACAGACCGTTCCAGGGCGGCACTTTTATTGTGGTATTTTGTGTTAAATGTTCTGTAGTATCACTTACAAATGTATTTCTTTTAACAGTTATGTAACTTAACATATATTCAGTTAAGTTTGGATAACAGGGTTGCCACCTTTTGGGGAAAGAGTTGCCACCTGTTCTTTTTGTGATTTGTCTGTCTTTCCCTGTGATGTTGAGAACTTGATGTGGATGTGATAATATTAGTGCCTGAGTCCACTTATTTACTTATTGTCAAGACTTCTTTTCTATGAAAAATAACAAAAAAATGATATCCCTTATTTTCATCCGATAATTTAGCCTGTAGCATAAAATCATATGAGACGGATCCTGCAATCGACTTACGTTTTCAGCTGCAATAAAAACTGACCTGAACCTGTCACAACTGGTCTATACATTTTCGCACTCGACGTTAACAAGACTTTTATAAGCCCATACTCCCTGCCCTTGCAACCGGTTCACCCGCGTCCCTCCATAATACAATGGTGAGTCAACAACTAACCAGCCTACCTTACCGTATTTAATCTAAATTTTGAGACACCTATTCTCCTTCCCATACTTGTCCTATGATTTGTAAAAATCTGCTCCACTATCTGTTGAGGTGTTTCTCCTTTCCGCTGATACAAGAAGGTCAGTTATCAGGGTTGACTGGGCTGTAAAACCGTAATTCAATCAATCTGTTGATGTGTTTGAAATATTACTGGGCGGGTAGCAAACAGTGTAGACCCTGATCAGACGTCATGTACTTAGGATTATTATGATAACGACCTTTTTCCTGTGCAATTACCCTCTAGCATGACACATTTGGTCCCACTGTATTCCAGTGCCATCATCCCAGAACTGAAGAATTCGAGAAGTTTGGGATGGGGTGAAGGAGGGTTTTCCGTCGATCCTCTTTTTAGCTGCTGACTTCAGTGTTTCCCTGCTGACAGTTCCATGGCGGTTTCTCTGTTGCAGCTCTTTTTTGTGCGTCAGAAGTTTCACATGTGGCGTTTGTTTTGTGATTTGTTCCTCATCTATCCCTTTTCGGTGCCTCTACAATGCTTTGCTTCATAATTGTGAAATTACGTGGATATCTTCAGTTAATTTTCTTCATGCGACCGGACACAGCGTCCACGGGTATCTTTTCTCACGTTCGGGAACAAAACTTTAATCACTTTTTTCGCTGTACATCGTCTATTAAAACCTTGCCGTTGTGAACTCTTGCAATGGCTTGTTCAACAACACATTTCCCACCTCTACTTCTCTCCTTCATCTCCTCGCCTATCTAAGGGAGACAAAACAAAAATATTCGCAAAGGTTGACTAGTTACCAGAGCCCACAACATATCTTTTCACGGAGAAAAATGACAGTTTTTTGGTTTGTTTCAAAAGGTGTCTGGCCTGCAGCTATAGTGCCTAGGCAGTATATACAGAGTATATACAGTTTACATATACGTGTTACATACATTACGAAAACATGCCTATTCAAATATATAGAAAATTTCACCTCCAAAAACTGAAAATTTTCAGATAAAAAGCTATGATATTTTTCACATTTCTGCTCAAAACATAGATTGTGGGTACTCGTTAGAACCGCTTCGCCGAGGCGGTTCTAACGAGTACCCACAATCTATGTTTTTGAACAGAAATAAGAAAAATAATGTATACCCCTGTAAACCCCAGTTTTACTATATAAAAATGGGGTTTCAGGGGGTCATGTTTTGAGCAGAAATTTGAAAAAAATATCAGTTTTTATCTGCAAATTTTCAGTTTTTTGAGGTGAAATTTTCTATATATTTGAATAGGCGTGTTTTCGTAATGAGAATGTATTGGGTAAATGTGGTAGTCCGAATCAGGCTGCATATGTACACAGTTTGACTCGGGTAATAGCTGTTCATCTCGGCATTAAACTTCGGTCTCTCTGATGCATTTAACGCTTAGCATTCTGGGTAAAAATTTCAGCAGACGACATTTTAAAATAGTTTTCTTATTATTTCCCAGAAAACAGATTCTGACATTTCATGCAAATTGTATCAAATGGAGACAATTTGCATGAAATTTCAAAACCTGCTTTCAAAGAAAAAAAATAGCATCAATTTGTCGCATGCTGAATTAGCCAAGAGAGTGGTAAAAGTTAAAGTAATGGATGTTCAAACTGATTCGGTTCCATGTCTTGTTTATTGTAGTAATGTTACTTATTACTTGTCGCCACTTAAATGTTGCAGTTATATTCTTTTTATACTTCTTGTCATGTCAGAAGTGTTCAGACTCCTTCAGGAGTTTTAATCCATCCATCCATCCCTTCATTCATCCATCTATCCATCCTGTTTACTTGTCATCACTGAATTTACCGCAATATTCTTTTTGTACCCTTCATTATACCACAAGTGTTCAGAATCCTTCAGAAGTAATCCATCCATACATGCATCAACGTCCATCCATAGTACTGTAAAAGATAGCAGAGTGCACATACATGCATATGGTACCTATATATATATATATACATATATCCACTCATCTGGCAAGCAAGCCACGCACTTACGACAGTACGTACATACATCAATCCTTTGATCAATGGGTCAGTTTTCATCGATCCACTCATCACCTTCTCCATTGATCTATGAATGAAGTTTGTTAGTTTTATTTGTTTGTTGTTTTTGTTTGTTAGTTTGTCGTAATTGTTGTTTGTTTAATTTTTGTATTCATTCCAGTCAAACTTCCCAGCGGGCACATGAAGTTTCTACAGCGCCGCATCAACGTCGATGCAACGTCATGACGTTGCATCGACGTTGATGCGGCGCTATAGAAAATTCATGTGCCCGCTGGGTCATTTGCTGTTTTATGGCCAAAGCGTTTGTTTATAACTTGACTCGACTGTAAATAAAACTATTCTGAAGTTGTGTCGATCTTATTTATGAACCTCACGGACACCAGTTTAAGGTAAAACTAACGGTATTTCTATAACAGGTGAACACATCTCAGTAAACAGATAGCGTCATAACAACGTCATTTTGATATCACGGCGAAGTCGAAACGACGTGGTTACGACGTTGATTGGTTGCTGGGCGCAACTTCCAGCAAGGTACATAACGAACGGCGATGATTTATAATAGTGTCTGTTAAAATCAGCATGTATAATCTCATTCATCGTTTCTGTGGATATAAATTTACGAAAGAAATATCTTACGGCACGTACGTCAACTGAAGACTCAGTTCAGCGTGTGCATCCGCACAGTGATATCAATCTTCGCTAGGCGCTTTATGGGTAGCAAATCGGACAGTGTAGACTCAAATCGGATGCCACAAAAGCACTGGCTTGTCTAAGTCTTCGCTCGGTGCACGTCATAGACATCCTCGGTAACCCAAGTGTCAGGTTCCATCACGAAAACATGCCTATATAATTTTGATCCCTTTTAACCCCACTTTTATATAGTAAAACTTTACAGGGGTATACATTATTTTCTTATATTTGCTCAAAAATATAGATTGTAGGTACTCGTTAGAACCGCCTCACCGAGGCGGTTCTAACGAGTACCCACAATCTATTTTTTGAGCAGAAATACCAAAAATATCAGTTTTTTTTTTATTTGACAATTTTCAGTGTTTGGTGATGAAATTTTCTATATATTTTCGTAAAGCCCGATGAAAACGCTTAGAAAGAAAATGAGCAGAAACGTAAGAAAACGTACCTTCTGATATATGAGCCTAATAGAAGACTCAAATAAGTCTGCACATCCAAGCAGTCTGAACAGAGAATTCGCTATCCGTATGAAAAGACATTGCATCCATGGCTATTAAAATGTGCCCAGTGAAGAATCTGGTCAAAATTCGCGTATACGCAGGCTGATCTAAATATTGGCTGTGTTCACGTCAGAAGGTGCGTTTTCTGACGTTGCGGCTCCAACGATAGGGGAGGGGACATAATGTCATGACCTTCTCATTTATGATTTATTCGATTTCATGAACTGAACGGAACCAGTCAGATTGCTTTATCACATATGTAAGCAAATGATGAAATTACCTCATTGTATTTCTATGTGAACCTGGGTTCCGGGGATGGTCATATGGTGTCAGTTTGCAGCTTAATTCTAGTGTAAGCTTTAAAAATTTTCTGGTCTCTGAATTCGCTAATGGCATTTCAAGGATTCATATTCACGGTGGGTAACCATAACGGTGCCTTTCGGAGTATATATGCGTTGCTCGTTCCTTTCGGGTTTACTGATTGACAATATCATATCAGGAAACGTTTGTCTTTTCTGTAAAGTAGCATCTCTTTCACACAAATTTCTTGATAAGAATGCACTTTTCTTTCAAGTATAGGAATTTATATGATATGATATGATATGATATGATAAGACAGGGTAGGGTAGGGTAGGGTAGGGTAGGGTAGGGTATGACATGACATGACATGACATGACATGACATGACATGACATGACATGATATGATATGATATGATATGATATGATATGATATGATAATAATAAAAAAATACACTGAGTATTGAATTAAGAAGTAAAACAATCCTAATTATCTGTCGTTTAATGTATACATTGTAAACTGAAAAAAAAAAAAGATTTAGATTCGAAATTGTGCCTTCATTAAAGACAGACTTCGATATTTATCTAGGTCAGGTCATTACCTTATTGCAGTGTACCCTTTTAAATATTGTTTCATAATAGGTTGGGTCAATTAACCAATACTTTATTCCAGATACAAATCAATGTCATAGTACAACATAAAGGTTTCAATGATCAGATTGTATTCTAAATAAAAGAATTATTTTCACTGTAAGTGCTTTTTGATTTCCAATTGACAATATTGACACACATTTCAAAAAACAATTGACTCCACATCAGAAGATAGTGTAAATGTTTTCAACCCATGAAGCGCTAATCAGAAGTGCAGGAGACAACGTTTTGAATTGTTTGAATTTTTTTCTAAATAACTTAGGCTTAATATTTTAGGTAAATTGTCCGCTAGACAGACAATTCCCATGAATTGTAATGTCTTATTTTCTCTACAAAATAATCTAAAAGTACAGACTATTATCTGCTAGCATTTTGCTTGCCGCTTCAAGGATTGAATGGCATTACTTTTGTCATGGGCAATAATAATAAAAGCAAGCAATTAGAAGCGTGTTGACCCGAAATATTGGGTCAGCTTAAATTATTACCATACTTGTCATAGATAGAATTCGACCTATTCCCATTTTTCTGTCTGTAGATATGTCTAAAATGTTGGATGAGTGGCAAACAGTGAAACCACCGTCTCACCATTACGAAAACACGCCTATTCAAATAATTATATTGAAAATGTTACAACCAAAAATTGAAAATTTTCAGATAAAAAATCTTATATTTTTCATAGTTCTGCTCAAAACATAGATTGTGGTTACTCGTTAGAACCGCCTCGCCGAGGCGGTTCTAACGAGTTCCCACAATCTATGTTTTGTGCAGAAATTAGAAAAATAATGTATACCAATGTAAACCCCAGTTTTACCATATAAAAGTGGGGTTTAAGGGGATCAAAATTATATAGGTATGTTTTCGTGATGGAACAAAATATAAATGAAGATATCCAGTTAATACCTTAGTCTCGAAGCAAAGCCTTCCCAAGGCACTAAAAGAAGGAGAGATGAGGAACAATGACAAACAAACATCACCCACTTTAACCCATTAAAGACGAAATAAACTCTCCCACACTATATATTGGAAGAGTCCACTTTCGATTTTAGGTATGTCAGGCTATATGATATAGCTATTTCGTAAAGAAAAATGGTTGAACTGTTTGCAAACAGTGGAGACTGATCAGACGCCGCGTTCTGTGCCGTCTGATCTGGGTCTGCACTGTTTGCCAGTTATCCATTTAGGGGCTTCCAATCTTCAATGGGTTAAACAGGGCTTCGTCCAGTTAACCGGGACGTTCGCGGTTACTCGTAAACAAAAGCAACAAATTTTCCACTCATTTATGACAGTTTTCGGCGGCCGGTAGCGTATGTCTAAACTATTCCCAAGGTGATCTTTTGGCACAACCAAACTGGCGGCATATGCGAAGAAAATTTATGTATGCTTGTTTGTAACCCAAAATATGAGAATGTTTACCGCATTGATATTATTTATTTGATTCTATATATTAAATCAATAATTATTATTTATATATTTTATTCGCTCTAATATTAAGTCCCGTATACGAGATTAACAGCTACTTTTGCCACCCCCCCCCCTCCTCGCGCCTAAGGGGAGGGGAACATATTAATTTTGGTGCGGATTCCGTTGGGGTTGGCGCGACACTTTCTGGCGTCGGCGTCGGCATGACACTTTCTTGTCTGCTCAATATCTTATGAACTAGTGGTTGGGTTCTTCCCAAATTGTCATGGATACTCGTATAACGAAAGAATGTTGCCGACCTCGGCGGGGGTTGAACCCGCGACCTCCTGGTCTCCAGTCGGACGGCGCATCCAACCGGCTCGGTGGCTCAGTTGGATGCGCCGTCCGACTGGAGACCAGGAGGTCGCGGGTTCAACCCCCGCCGAGGTCGGCAACATTCTTTCGTGGAGATTGATCATGAAATATTTTCTACGGTCATTCTCTCCCTTCTGCTAATTCAAGAAGGGCAGTTGTCAGTTTCTGGCGAAAGAATGTGCACAATACTGGTTAACCGCTTAGAGGACTAAGCCTGCCCAGTAAACGTGTGGTTAGGTAAACTGACCGCGCTCGACATGACCCCATTGGGTTGACTGGGCCGTAAAACCTCAACACAAACAAATTGGGACATAGAAAAGCCCTGATTAAATTTTGATGACCTTGGCCTAATTTTGAAGGTCACAGCAGTAGAAAAAAATAAAAATTCACGATGGATTGAGGAGGTGGGTGGTTGCATCTGTTTTATCTGAATACAGTTACTAGTCTCTTCTAGTTTCTAATTTGGAAGTAACATGAGACGGTTTTAAAATAATAGCTCAGAAGATACATACAGGGCACAGGGAACCAATTGTGACAGGACTGCTGATTAGTGCAAAAAAGTGTAGGGGTAGTTATTTTGTGTAAGGCGACCTGTGATTGGTTAATACTAAAGATGAATTAAAACTCATCATTCTAATTTGAAGAAAAAAAATGTTTGTGTGTAATTTCCTGATTGTTTCAAAGAAATAAATGTTTGTGTGTGTGTTTGCTGGAGCCAAAAGAAGTGGTGAAATTGCAAAGTTTCAATTTCTGATACCTGCCAACTGAGGGGTTGCTACATCCAATCTCCAAAAATTCCCAGAAAGTGCTGGTGACAGTGGTGTTTTTCCTTATTTATTTTGCTGTGCTAAGCCTGGTCTTTCAATTAAAACAAAATTTGGAAGCCCGGCCATATTCTGAAATGAACTCTTAACCACCAAAAAGGGTGGAATTACTGTGGAGCTCTATGGGAAAATAATTTGTTTACTGTACCCTACAACTTCGGTTTTGAAAAACACCCCGAGTGTTTGCTTTATTGAACGCAGTCATGATTACAATAAAAGACACGCGCGTCTTGAAAATTGAATGGATTTTCTGAGACTGACCAAATGTACGAAAACTACCAACAAGAACCAGAAATTTACTAAACGTTCCTAAATTAAAAAAAAAAAAGGCTGAAACAAACCTAAATGACCAGAAACTAAAAACAGATGCTTCTAAATGAACAAATGTTTTGAAAAAGACGAAATGTACTAAAACTACCAAAATGCAATTGTATTCCAAATAAACAAAATCTATCAAAAAGGCGCATGCCTTCACCCATTTATGCCCAGCGTCCCATAAAAGGGATATTGGTAAACATTGTAGACCCAGACGTGGCGTCTCATCAGATTCTGCACTGTTTGTATTAAATACAGGATTTTTTTTTATAAAACATGGCAATAATAAAAATACATTTATATTGGAAATGCACCGTTATAAAGAATGAAGGTAGACGATTCAATTTGACGTAAATAGGTTAAAATAAAAGAGTTGTCTGAAATTGATGTTAACCCTTCTCATGCTGAACACAACATGTCCTGTCTTAGCAAATAGTGTAGATCCAGATGTTGGTTTCTTCAGAAGCCAACTGATCTAGATCTGCACTGTTTGTTATTAAATATGTGAATTTCTATCAAAAACCCAGATCAAGTAATCTGATTGGCTGAAAATTAGAAGTGGGCGTGACATCTTAATTTATTCAGCATGACAAGGGTTAATGTATTAAACAGACAAATATAATCACTTGACAATTTATGAATTGTTCTGAAATGAAACAAAGCGCAATTGATGTAGTTGTTCTAACCTGAGCTGGATTTTTGAGAGTATTTGTACAAGACTTAATGTGAATCGATAGAGGAACAAAAACATCGCAGGAAAATAACTCCCATGCCATATCCGGAGCAACGAAAGCCCAGATCAGTTTTTGACTTTGTGTAGCCTGAACAGGGCTTTTGCTACAGCTTACAAAATCAGTGAATACTTCAGAACATATTGACGAACAGAGGAGGCACAGGTCAGACTGCGCGAATGTGCAGGTTGATCTGTCTATTCGCTGTTCACGAGAGGAATAAGAGTTATTTTCTTGTGTTTTGCATAAATATTATTCTTCCGTTGGTTCTACTATATTTACCCTTAATATTGGGATCTTATTTACTAACCATACTTGTCCTACAAATTTAAATAGTCCATTCAGCTACCTTTTGATGTGTCGAAAATAGTGCTGGATGAGTGGCAAACAGTGTAGACCCTTATCAGACGCCGCAGAACGCGGCGTCATATCAGTGTCTACACTGTTTGCTCAGGCATGTCTGTCCAATACTTAGGGTTATTACGGTAGCATCATAGATATAATTCAACCAATTTACGCAACGTCAGAAAACGTACCTTCGGACATGAGCCCAGCGAAAATTCGGATCAGCCTGCGCTTTCGCGCAGTGTGGCCAGAATCTTAATTGGCCTAATTAATATTGGATAGCTAAAGTTGCAAAGTTTCCTCGTGCGAACAACGAATACTCTAATCAGACTGCGTTGATGCGCAGGCTGATTTGAGTTTTTCTTGGGCGCACATATTAGAAGGTACGTTTCTTACGTTGCGCTTTATTGAATGATTTGCATTTTAGTGGAACCTTATTCACTGAAATGCGGTTGAATAAGTACAAGCGTGACTGACGGATACTAGGTTATCACGGAAAAGGATGTACATTTATGATGGAATTACGTATATAGATTGCTATGGTTTTCTGATGTTCCATGAAATGTAACTAAATATTTTATAACCGTTATTTAAATTGTATCGTATATGCCCTAAGTATTCGGACTGACAGGCCTGAGCAGGCAGTGTGGGCCCAAATCAGACGCCGCAGGAAAGGTTTGAACCGAACTGTGTAGATACTGATCAGACGCAGAACGCGGTATCTGATCAGGATCTACGCTGCTTGGTTTAAACGTATTTTATTTGTATATGTTAAATATCTATTTTCAAACAGCCATTCATAAAATTAACAACATATACAACTGGAATTCAGGAAAAGAAAAAAAGTCTGAGACTCATATTAATCGGTTTGCCACTCACTAAGCACTCTTTTAGACACATCAATGGTAATGAAATGGATTTTGTTTTCAAAATTTAAGACAAGACTGACAATGAGTTAAGATGTCCGAATACATAGGGCTTATAAGGTATTTTTTTTATATGCATTACTAAAGCTGTAATACTCTCTGGGCAAATTCGGCAGACGACAAATTGGTAATATGTTTTCTTATTTCTTCTAGAAAATAAGATTTGACAGATCATGCCAGGAGACAATTTGCATGAAAATTCAGTCTTTTTTTCTGAAAAAAAAAATGTAAATGTATTACATATATAAACTGGAAATAATGCTTACTATATTTACTGTACGCAATCATCCACTTAGACTTAAAGCCGTACTTGTGCTGAAAAATCGAACAAGCCCACATTACTACAGTCCACCCTCGTTATACCGACACCCGATACAACTACTGACATTTGACTAACCCTCTCTCAAGAGGTGGCAGTTAATCATAAATTATGCAGGAACATTATTATTCAATACTTCAAGCAACATATGTTTTGGATATTTGTTAGAATTGCCACACCGAGGCGATTCTAACAAATATCCAAAACATACGTTCTATGAAGAAATAAGAATAAAAGAGCAAATTAGAATAAAACTTGGCATTTTACTCATTAAGAATTCTTTACAACAGCAAATTCATTATAATGGCAATAAGTTTGGGAACAAATGCTCGTTGTATCGAGGGCTCACTGTTGATGTGTCTACAAATTACTACCTGAGTCATTACGAAAACACGCCTATTCAAATAAATTGAAAAATTCACCGCCAAAAACAGAAAATTTCCAGACAGAAAATTCTGATATTTTTTCACATTTCTGCTCAAAACATAGATTGTGGGTACTCGTTAGAACCGCCTCGACGAGGCGGTTCTAACGAGTACCCAAAATCTATGTTTTTGAGCAGAAATAAGAAAAATAATGTATTACCCTGTAAACCCCAGTTTTACTATATATAAGTGGGGTTTAAGGGGGTCAAAATTTTATAGGCGTGTTTTCGTGATGTACCTGAGTGGTAAACTGTGTATCCTGATGATGTTTCTGATCTGGGGCTACATTATGTATTCATGCCTGCCATAATACTTAGGGCAAATACGGTGAACTCTAATACATTTCTAAACAACACATCAAATGGAGATTACTCTGTCCTGAAAATATTACCCTTCTTAGGAGGGAGTAAATCATTTCTTTTAAGAACCCTTTGAGGAAGAATTCATATACCAGGAAAAAATTCCCTGTCTCCTTGTCTTTGTCTCTTCTCTCACTCTTTCTCTGCTCTCTGTCTGTTATTTTGTAGGGTCTCTCTCTCTCTCTCTCTCTCTCTCTCTCTCTCTCTCTCTCTCTCTCTCTCTCTCTGTGTATTTATTCACCCTAGCACTTCCATCAAGGTGTGTGCCATCTGATATTCTTTTAAATTCCATAATGACTTTTTTGTTTTTATTTCGCTAATTTTGTTCGCAAGACAACCATGTTTATACCCGGAACTCTACCCTCAAATTTAAGAAGCTGGAGGGGCATATTGCTTTTTATGGTCGTTCTTTAATCCGTTCTTTCAAACGCTTTTCTTGTTAGCAGGATATCTCGATAACTATTTAAGCGGGAGCCTTGATATACTTATTGGGGTTGACAAAATTAAATGATTAACTTAAAAAAATCTGATTAATTTTATGAGAGTTGTGTCCATTTTTTCATTTTGTAGGGACAAGTATATAGGTAGCGGCATAATGTTTTACAAATACATATTTCTAGTTATAATATATCAAACAAACTGGCTGGCAGAAACGGAATTAATGCTTGTTTAGTATATTAAGCCGTATATTTGTTCAAAGTAAAGTCCGAAATTAGGAGAGAGCCAGATTAGTAAATGTAAATAGCGTCCATTTGAGATGATAAAAGATAGAAACACAATAAAATGACTAAAGATTGAAATATGAAACAGATCTTTCCATTAATATAAAAAGCATAAAGATATTTTTTATATTCTAGGAATTAACAGTACAGTGAAACACTAATTCTCAATAAAACACTTTGATTTCAAGGTAACAAAAAAAAGTTAAAAATAAAAAAAAAATAAAAAAAATTAAATAAAAAAAAAAAAAAATAAAAAAAATAAAAAAATAAATAAATAAAAATAAATAAATAAATAATTAAAAAAACAACAACAACTTTGTTTTATCCCAAATATATGTGTCTGGAATGAACGTTTGGCCATTGTAGATATTACATTTCAAATATTTCTAGCATCAATAGTCTGATTTTCATATAGCAGTTACTTTGAACCTGTTGGTTTGTTGCATATCAAAAGCATATTATGGTATTTTCAAAACAATGAAGACATAATAAACATCTTAAACCATTACAGTTGTTACTATACCAAGTACCAAGTTTATTCTGTACTCTCAGGTTTACAGTGTAAACAACAAGAGAATCGTCGAAACATATATACAATAAGTACATGGCGGTAACACTCGTACAGGGATATGTTTGTGGCGTAGCAACAACTGTGATTACTTTTTTAATTATTCGTTCTCATCTCGGGAGGACGACTTTTCGTTTATTTAGGGAAAAAATATGAGTATCAACTGTCACAATCAAAAAATAAAAAATAAATAAATTCAGTGGATTATTTTTCAAAATTTCATTATAGCTTCAGACAAACGGCTTTAAAACATATACCTGTACAATAGCTAGCGCTGTATTAATGCTCAAAAGATCAAACCTCAATTCATCATTTACAGGTAATCTGTGGGCTAATTCGCATGCAACCCACGAGGTGACCGTTATAATAATGTCTAACACAAAACAACGCACGACGGTAGAACTGAGCTGTATGTTGGAGCATCGTAGCCCAAGGCCAGGCCGGGCATCGGCGCAGACTGACCATAGGGCACTAAGACCAATGGTAACAGACACCATTGAACCCAGGGCAGCCTGCGCATGCTCATAGCCTGGTCAGAGTACCTAGGGCTCCTATTAAGGTAAACATATTTAACCGCGTTGCGACTGACGTTCAGCAGCACTGCTAATAACAAAATACAACTTTACAGAGCTGGTCATATGTACCTTTTACACGAACATGGCATCTAAGTTTATTATTATAATCGATGTCAATCGAGGAGCATCTGTTCTTATGCACAAGCAGCGTGGGCCTGGATCAGACGCAAATTCTGATCCAGGCACACGTTACCTATTGTGGGTACAATACATATGCAGTTTAACTATTCATGCGTTTTCCTTCAAGACCAGTGCGTAACTATACGCGTCGTTATACTAGTACTACATGTACCACATCACATTTTCTAGATATCCCCAAACATGTATGTCCTAAAAAACCAAAAAACATTGACTGAACAATGTTAGGAAAAGTTAATGCAGGACTGCGACTGGTTTATACAAGACCGCTCTTTTCTTTTCGTTCTTTCCGAAACGAAAAGAAAGATGACGAAAAGAAAAGATGTCTATTAGAAAACAATATTCAAATAACAACAATCCCCGCCCCAACCCCCTAAAAAAAAATAAAAAAATAAAAAGCAAATAAAATATATGAATGAATATGATAAAACAAATAAACAGAAACTCTCACACTCGTCTTGCAGAAAAGGGGAAAGCTGGTTATTATGTGAAAGCCGCGATTTGACCTGTGTATTCCAAAGTTATGTCCTACTAGTAAAGTTTTGGCAGACAGATTCATAAATTTGTATTTGTTGTCCTCGAGATTATCTTGACGAAAAAACATAAGTTAATTAAGATTTTCTTTTCACTTGTATTCATCAACTGTTGAAATTTCAATATGTTTGGGTTGCGATAAAAATATGGTTTTATATATTTACTTCTTTCTTCTTTGAAATATGTACAAATCAGCACCATGTGAAACTCATCTCCACGGTGACACAAGTTACATACTCGTTCATTATATGGTACCCCCTTCCACCTTCCTGTCTCTACTGGAAGCTTATGGTTTCTGGTACGAAAAGATAAAAATCTTTTACATAATGGTGTTGATAAAATTGTTATGTATTTGCTTTCTTCAAAATTTGTTTTGAAAATTCTATATACGTTGCTTTTGGATTCTATTTCAATCTTTGATCGCCAAATTTGTATGAAAATGTCTTTAAGTTTTTGATTTACTGCTTTGATAAGCCATGTTGAATTTATAAAACTCTGACTATACCAGACGGCGGAAAAACCTAGACTACACAATGAAGATTTGATTTTTTCTACCCATGAAGATTTTATTTTTCTTGAGTTATGCATTTCAGATAACATATTGTAGACAAAAGATGCTAGTTTGTTTGTTCCTCTATTTTCAACAAGCTTCGTCCAAAAAGATACCATCCTAGTATGTATATCAATATATAGTGGCGTAATACCTAATTCCCCATAAATCATAATTGATGGCGTCGACTTTTTCAACCCTAAGGTTTGCTTGTAAAATTTTAATTGGACCCTTTCTATACTTTCTATATTACCTACCCCCCAAAGTTCACAACCGTACAGTAAAATCGGTTTAATAATTTTGTTGAATAAGTCAGTTTGTATGTCTAGCGGAAGATCTAAAAGCCTGATCTTTTTAAGTAATGTATATACTGCTTTATTTGCTTGCTCAGTAATATGCTTAATCGCAGCAACATATGAACCAGTGCGACCTAAAAATATTCCAAGATACTTATACTCTTTAACTATTTCTATGACTTGTTTTTGAAATGTGAATATTTTGTTATGGTGGAATTTTCCTTTGGTAAAAATTACAATTTTCGTTTTAGAGGTACATGTGTATTCACATGGAGTTTCCATTCTGTACAATAAGTTTCAAAAGCGTTAAGTGCAGCTTGCAGTTACTCCCTACTGTCACTAAAAATCACCGTGTCATCTGCATATAAGAGTATAAGAAGTTTAAGATAGCTATAGACCTCAGCAATATTTACCGCACATTCGATTCCAGAGACATTATTTATATTAAGAACGTGTTCAAGGTCATTAAGATAGCATGTTCGATCGGGTGTGTATATGTTTTCTGTATTAGTAAAACACTTGTTTCAAGATAGATTACATCATGCATAACATAGTTAGTATACATGTTTGATGAAAAGTAAATTTTATCAACTGTCAAATTTATTAATTTTTAGAAGTTTCTGATGTTGTATGTAACTCATAAAATGGACACTTTTATCAATTTAAAACAATGTATTCATTATTGTACCTTTAATTAATTTGAGATACACTTTTTAAAAAGAGTAAAATAACAAACATTTTATAAAATAAAGTACTAATTAAATGATCACTGTTGTTATTGTTTATATATGTTCAAATGTTTTAAACAATGTAACATACTAGTCTACAACAAAAACTCGTGTAATAGAGAGAATATGAAATATTTGTTACATTATAGAGGTTCTTATGAACACTTTAATAGATTTAACTTCAGTTGATACGAGCGTATCTACTGACTGCATCTAGCAGTATAAAAGCAGTGTTGCTTTTCACAAGCTTTTAGTTAGTTATAATTTAATTAACAAAAAGTAGCTCTAACTAAACCACTGTATACGAAAACAGAATGAATGAAAGGTTCATAACTAAATTTATTAAAGACTTTTAGCCTATGCGCATCACATAACTCGAGTTGCTCCATTTTGATTTTCATTTCACAAATAATCCTGATCTTTTTAAGGTCTTTTTCATTCATTTCGGACACTTTTCATGACTTACCGATTTGTAAAGGTTTACTTATTCTTATGAGAACACAAATTTACTTATTCTTATGAGAACAATTTTTGTGTAAGGTAGGACAGAAATCAAAATACAGTTCACTGAGATCACTGTAATCCCAGTATGTGAACTTGTCCGGTGAATATTTACTGTACTGCACTGTACTTTCTACTAAATTGACGCCAACAGGGGATGCTGGACTAAAACACCTAAAGATAATGGGTTAAATGCATTCTATCTCATACGGAGGTCGAAACATGTAGGATTTCAACAAACAAAATTTACTTACTAATTTATCTTTTAATACTATCAAAAACTGAGTTTAAAAGTTGAAAAATGGAAAGCGACAGTAACGAACCTGTTGCTTCGGCATCTTTTTAAAGCTGATACCAAATAGAAGAGATCGACAGAAATTTATTATTAGTTGATTTGGATTGCTGGGATATTTAGCAACAATGGACAGACAAAAAATGTCTTCAAAAGGTTCAACGGTTTTGTAAAATACCGTAGCATTACGAAAACAAGCCTATTCAAATATACTGAAAATGTTACCACCAAAAAATGAAAATTTTCAGATAAAAAAACGCTGATATTTTTCACACTTCTGCTCAAAACATAGATTGTGGATACTCGTTAGAACCGCCTTGGAGAGGCGGTTCTAACGGGTACCCACAATCTATGTTTTGAGCAGAAATAAGCAAAATAATGTATACCCCTGTAAACCCCAGTTTTACTATATTAAATGGGGTTTAAGGGGGTCAAAATTATATAGGTATGTTTACGTGATGGATAGCCTGAAATGCAATGTACATCGGTTTATTGAGAAGGCATGGGAAGTGCTATCGGCCCACACATTTAAATGTTGTTAAAATAATAACGGCGTGTCGTTTAAAAATACAGTTGAAACATATCGTTGTTTTCAGTGATGACGAAGCTATATATGGCATGAAATGAGGCCATCAAACTCGTTCCTGATTCTTCTGATGTTGTACATAAATGATCACCTCTCTCATACAGATGGAGTTACTGTGGGTATGTAACGCTCGTCTTTTATTCATATATTGTTTTTGCATTGATTAATTGTATTCTTGTTTTTTACTGCAAGTTGTTAGTTTCATTTCGCTTCAAGGTGGTAATAAGTCTTCACGTATATATGAAAGGTACTTTTTATTTACGTAAACCCCAGGTACAATTTACCTTGAAGCTGCAGGGAAACTATTAACCCTTGTCCTGCTGAACCCGGATATACCCTGTTTTGCAAACAGTGTAGATCCAGATCAGTTGGCTTCTTCAGAAGCCAACTGATCTGGATCTGCACTGTTTGCCATATAGAAAACATTATTACATCTGTATCAAAATTATTAGGAATTATGAGAGCCGTTAAATACAAATTGAGTAGGAAAGCTTTAAATAATATCTATATTTCTTACATTCGACCTATCCTGGAGTATGCAGCTGTGGTTTGGGACGGCTGTACAGCATGTGAAAAAACTCGACTTGAGCGAATACAGTATGAAGCAGCCAGAATTGTTACAGGACTAACGAGATCTGTTTCTATCGATAAACTCATAAAAGAAATAGGATGGTTGTCATTATCAGATAGGCGTTTGTTTCAAAAGGCTGTGCTTATGTATAAAATCATAAATGGCCTGGCGCCAGAATACATTTCTAATATCATGCCGCCGTTTGTGTCAGAGAGAACAGAATATAGTCTGAGAAATGCAGCCGACATTTCTGTCTTAAGTAGAAGAACAGAAATTTATTCTAGATCATTTTTTCCCTCTTCCGTTGACTACTGGAATAAGTTACCTTTGTCAGTAAGAAGCGCCGACTCTCTCAGTGCTTTTAAACAATTACTTAAGAGATCTATTTTTAGGAGTCCTGAAATCCCAAATTATTTTGTTTCAGGCCAACGCATAAGTTCTGTCTATCATTGTAGAATAAGAAATAATTGTAGCAATCTAAATGACGACTTATTCAATAATCATCTTAAACCAACGGCTGCATGTGACTGTGGTTTTGAGAGTGAGAATGCTGAACACTACTTTTTCTTCTGCAATAGATTCATCCAGCAACGGACTAGTCTATTCCAGGCCATCCGTAAATTTCAGCCTGTCGGTATACGTCTTCTCCTATACGGTTCTCTTGATCTCTCTGATGACGACAACGTTGAACTTTTTTCTTACGTCCAACATTTTATAAAAGAAACAAATCGATTTTGAAACGGAAAACCAAATTTAAATACTGTAAACATGTAAGTAGCCTGTTATATCTATTAAAGTTTTATCGAAGCTTGGTTTGGTGACCCCCGCTCACTACTCATCCTTCTTAGTTTCATTTTTATCCTGAAACTAGATTCCTATAGAACTAATTTCTTATCATTGTACACCGTTCTTCTTTTCTTTTCTCTAGTTATTTTCTTCTTTCTATAGCTCTACTTGCGACCGCTCAATGTTTTGTTGATTATAAATTAATTTTGTATGCATGTAAACACGCGAACTCGGACTCTCCAGACGCTGTATATTGTTTGATCTTATATAATTTTATCTTCTTTCTTCTTTCTGTACTAGCATCTGGACAATCGGAATTCTAGTGTCTACATAATAAGAGTTACTAAATGCCATAAACTTTGTATGTTATATTTTGTTTTGGGGAGGACCTTTTCTAATGTTGTGAGAACTTGTGGTCCAACCCACTTGCTATATGATTATTTGGCAATAAAATATGATTAAACTAAGTTTGCCATTAAGTATGCGAATTTATAACAACAGCTTGGATCAAGTAATCTGATTGGCTGAAAATTAGAAGTGGGCGTGGCATCTTAATTTATTCAGCAGGACAAGGGTTAAGGTTGGCATATACGAGTATGTACATGATGATTTTGTTTGTTTGTGTTGAGGTTTTACGGCCCAGTCAACCCAATGGGGTCATGTCGAGCGCGGTCAGTTTACCTAACCACACGTTTACTGGGCAGGCTTAGTCCTCTAAGCGGTTAACCAGTATTGTGCACATTCTTTCGCCAGAAACTGACAACTGCCCTTCTTGAATCAGCGGAAGGGAGAGAATGACCGTAGAAAATATTTCATGATCAATCTCCACGAAAGAATGTTGCCGACCTCGGCGGGGGTTGAACCCGCGACCTCCTGGTCTCCAGTCGGACGGCGCATCCAACTGAGCCACCGAGGCCGGCCTGTACATGATGAGCCACTCATATTAAAGCTTTCATATTTTATTACAATGACAATACAATAATGTTTGAGGGGTTTAAATTTTTAATTCTTATATTTACATCCTTACATCTAGGACAGTTGAAGGAAGCGTACTTATTTAGAGGACTGAGATAAGCAGATCTAAAAAATCTTGTTTAGCAAGTTTGTAACTTATAGTTTTGTATTTTAAGTCATGCATCGCTCTTGCCATTTATCTTCTATCTACTGCTTGTCTATAACCACAACACACGGGCAGTAGTACGCTAAATATCCGCTGAGTGTGTGTGTGTGTGTGTGTGTGTGTGTGATAACAACTACTCGTATAGACCAAATACCAAGTTTATTATATAGATGGTAGGACTATTTTTAGAATTAATTGTAGAGCCATGGCATGCAAAATATGCCCTTGTTTCAAAGTCGGACATCAGATGCCCATATCGGTATGCATAGGCACAAGTTTGGTCGCAGGTGCGATGTGACTATGTCTTTGCAAGGCACTGTTCGATTAACACTTTGCATGCTGGATAAAATTTTATCAGTCGACACTTTGATCTTTTTTCTTATTTTTCCTAGAAAATAGGATTTGACACTTCATGCAAATTGTCTCCTAAGGAGACAATTAGCATGAAGTGTCAGATCCTATTTTCTAGGAAAAATAAGAAAACAAAATGTCATCAGTTTGAATTTACCAATAGAATGGTAAGTGTTAACATTTTTTTTTATTATTCATTTTGATTTTCAGGTCATAATTTATTACTCTTAAAGGAGAAAAGCAGTGAAACGTTTGAAAATCTTTGGGACCAGACTGGTGGTTTTAACGACAATGGTATCAAGCATGCCATAGATGTCACTTATATTGCCGCTGACGGAAACTTTAGAGCCGAGATTGAAAGTGATTGGGGTACACCAGAAATGGTAAGATTAACCTTTAAAGCCGGGACGAGCAGCCCCAAAGAGCCTAGGCAAACGATATAAACCCAGATCAGACGCCGCAAAAGCGCGGCGTCTGATCTGGATCTGCACTGTTTGTACCAAACTTGAGTTTTACAATATATATATATATATATATATATATATATATATATATATATATATATATATATATATATATATATACGAGCGCGTATATAAATTATAAAAATGAAATAAACCCGACTCTATTTCAAAAGATAATGGACCGTTGCAAATACTATGTAACAGTTCAATCAAGAGCATTACTTGTAAGATGAGTTTCTAACTAATAATAATTAGTGTGTCGTTGGGGTTAGGAAGGGTCGGGAGAGTCGTCTTGTTTGTCAGATGGTACTTTGTCTTTCCTTCGTTTCGTGCCACGGGTAGGTTGTGCTTCCTTATTTTAGTATTTCCCGAGTATCTTCACTCAGATATTTTAATATGGATCGGTAAAAAAAAAATACACAGACAACTTGCAGACGTTGAAGAAAATAGAATCTCAGTACCTCTTTTTCAAGGAGTATTAATAGGGATGTTTCGTTGATCGAGAAATTTACGCTCAACCCGTGGTAGATCAGATCCATGACATAACTAGTACCCAGTATCCAACTTTAGACTGAATAGACTCTCCCAGACTATATATTGGAAGAGTCCAATTTCAATGTTAGGTATGTAAAACTATGTGTTTTATATAAGAGTGTCCCTGAGTTTCTGAAATGGACTCTTCTCTCTTTGAATCTGATCAGAACCATTGTTACAAATAGGGGCCTCAGTAAAAAGTCAAAACAGAATGTCAAACAGTGTAGATTCTGATGAGACGGCTCGTTATAAGCCGTCTTATCAGGATCTACTCTGTTTGCAAATTATTTGATCTGCAGGGCAGAAAGGGTTAAACCCATTGTAGTCTGGAATCCCCTAAAAGGGTAGTTGGCAAACAGTGCAGATCCAGATCAGCCGTTGCAGAACGCGGCGTCTGATCAGCGTCTCCACTGTTTGCAACTAGTTTGGTCATTTTCCCCATTTTCCCTGGGAGTATCTAAATCATATAGCCTGACATACCTAAAATTTAAATTGGAGTCTTTCAATATATAGCGTGGGGTGAGTTCATCAGTCTAAAATACGAGGGATGTTCGAAATTTATTTCTATCTGGAGACTTCAAATTTCAAATTAGCCCAAAATTACTCATTTCATGCCCTCGAAGTATTCCCCGTGGTTAGAAATGCAAAGTTTCAGCCGATGTATCCACTTCTTGAAGGCGTCACGGTACGCTGATTTGGGCACAGTAATAAGGTACTGATGAATGGCAGATCCAAGTGCCTGTCGGGACTGGTATTTTCGCCCAGCAAGGAATGCTTTCAATTTCGGAAACAAAAAGAAATCACATGGGGCAAGGTCTGGGGAATACGGAGGGTGAGGCAAAACAGTTACTTTTTCTTTCTTCAAAAACGCCGTAACTATTGCGGAGGTATGAGCTTGGGCATTGTCATGTAGAAGACGGACATGTTTAAAACCAGTGGCAGGGCGTCGTTTCTGATAATACTTTTTCAGTTTCTTCAGTACTACGTCTTTGTAGTACTTTCCGGTGATGCTTTTGCCCTTTTTCACTGGCACTTTTATTGCGACTCCTTCACCAGAGAAGAAGATTGCATACAAAACCTTCTTTGTACTCAAAAAACGTTTGGTAATTATTGGGCGTTTGCTGTGTTTAGTGGCCCAGATATTATTGCTAACCTTTCTGACGGGCTCAAAATAATGGACCCAGGTTTCATCACCTGTGACGACATTGGCAAACTGCTTTTAGTCATATTTTGGAAACATTTGAAGCAGCTTTTTGGCCACTTTAACCCGTTGCCTCTTTTGCTCGTCAGTCAACAGATGTGGCACCCATCTAGCAGAAATCTTTCTGACTTTCAAATGCTTCTTCAAAATAAGGTGAACCGTTGAAAGTGATATGCCTACCTTTCGTGCAATATTACGAACTGTAAATCTGGCATCTCCTTCAATTATTTCCTTTATTTTGGAAACGATTTCTTTACGAGATACAGATTTTGGCCTACCTGATTTCGGAGCATTTTTGATGGACTCTACACCAGACTCAAATTTCTTTTTCCACCGCCGAACTGTGTCATAAGACACACAAGAAGGTCCAAAAGCAGTAGAAATTTCAGTATTCAGCTTCTTCAAAGAACAACCAAGTTCTGAGCGAGCTTTGATGTAAGCCCGTATTTCATCTTTTTTGTCGACGCTTCAACCAACCATTTTTACTGCAGTGGTCAATGACTGCGTGTATTCAAATGGCAAATTTTATGTCTTACACTTAGTCTAACATGTACATTTATACACCATTGTGTAGATATTGAATAACCCTATACAGGTATGTATTGGTTTTTATCGTGCCCCACGTGGATATCGAGCTAGAAGAAAATAAGCAATTCATTTCGAACATCCCTCGTAGGTTTAACTGTGAGCCACAATGTTCTCACATTGTTGCTCACAGGGTTAAGCCCATTGTTGTTTCATTCTTTGGTGTTCTGTGGATAGGTAATTATTCGCTGCTACTACTGACGGACAGCAAAGTCCCATACCAGACTAAGTGCATGCTGAGGTCACACATAACCGAATAGCTGTTTTCTACCGTTGAGTCTCCTGTTATTGTGTTTTCTTTGAAACTAGATCTTTTTCACGGTGTACACAGAGAGAGGCTACATGATGGCCGATATGTGGTTTGATGTTGCGGAAGTGGACATCAGGAACTTATCAGAATGGTTTACACAAGACAGATTGGTAAACGTGTGGCCATATGGGTACGATCCTGGAACAGTCAATATTACTCTTAGGTGGGTCAGTTATTATAATCCAGCAAACACCTTTCAAAACATACGTTCTGAATTGCAGTAACGAAATGTTATTTCATCTGAGATGTGTAGCCTTATCCCCCCTCCGACAAAAAAAAATCAGCAAGGCAAACCTTCTCTATATTCTGTTTTAGACAAAATAGCGTTTTATTAAAATTTCGAATCCGAGATTTCTTGAAACATTTTATGCTTAGAAAATAGTAAGGAAATGCCTAGGAAAGGCGACAATCACAGAATATAGCCTACCATTCACAATTTGGTTTACACATTACGAAAACAAGCCTATTCACATATTCTGAAAATTTTACCACCAAAAAATGAAAATTTTCAGATAAAAATTCTGGTATTTTTCATAATTCTGCTCAAAACGTAGATTGTGGGTACTCAGAATCTGTGTTTTGAGCAGAAATTAAAAAAAATGATGTATACCCCTGTAAACCCCAGTTCTACTATATAAAATTGGGGTTTTAGGGGGTCAGCATTATATAGGTATGTTTTCGTGATGAATAAAAGGGAATTAAATCCTTATGTATGTTTCTTATTTTTCTATTTTTAATACGAGGGCAAGTCAATAAGTAACCAGCCTATCCCATTTCCGATTGACCGAGACACCCAAGTTTTTCACGCCTTGTTTCAATACATTTTTTTGGGCCTGAGGGCAAAATTGCACCCTTATCGTGTCATTCACTCATAAGATATTGAATGTCAAACATGGCTAGCGATGCAAAAGTAAGCTTTTCGTCAAAAGTTGAGTACCGTGCTGTAATTCGGTACTTGAATTTGAAAGGGAAAACAGGTCAGGAAATACATTGCGAGTTGACCAGTGTTTATGGGTCTTCTGCACCATCGTATGCACAAGTTAAATTCTGGGTTGGTGAATTCAAAGGCAGTAGAACGTCTTTAGAAGACGAAACCAGGTCTGGACGCCCATCAGATGCCACCGATGAAGAAATGTGTAACAAAGTTAGGGATCTGGTGTACTCTGATAGGCGAATTAAGGTGGAAGAAATAGCGAATGCATTACACATTTCACAAGGTAGCGTTTCAACAACTTTACATGATCGCTTGGGTATGCACAAGCTAACAGCCCGTTGGGTCCCACAATCCCTTAGCGACGAGCAAATGGCAACCAGAGCATCAGTATACAGCGCATTGTTGAAGCAGTTTAGGTCAAAGGAAGATGATTTCCTTTCACGTCTGGTGACTGTAGATGAGACCTGGGTCCATTATTATGAGCCAGAGAATAAAGCTCAAAGTCGCCAAAGTGTAGGACCGAGGTCTCCGAGGCCAAAGAAGTTCAAAACTCAACCCTCTGCTGGCAAGGTGATGGCAACTGTATTTTGGGATGCACAAGGCGTTATTATGTTGGACTTTCTAGCAAAGAAAAGTACAATAACAGGTGCGTATTATGTAAATTTACTCGACTAACTGAGAGTTTTGATCCGTGAAAAACGCCGAGGTAAACTCTCCAAAGGGATTCTGCTCCAACAGGACAATGCGAGAGTCCACACTTGCAAAATTGCAATGGATGCTGTTGAGCGGAATGGGTACGAGCTAATACCGCACTCCGTTTATTCTCCGGACTTAGCTCCTAGTGACTATTTCCTATTCCCAAACTTGAAAAAGGATATCCGTGGACGTCATTTCCGGTCCAACGAAGAAGTCGTGGCGGCAGTTGAGGAGTGGGTCAGAGACAAGGACCCTGGCTTCTTCAGTTCTGGGCTGATTGCACTGGAACACCGTTGATCCAAGTGCATCATTCTAGAGGGCAATTACATCGAAAAAGAAGAGATCGATCTCACCCAGAAATAAGTTAGGCTGTTTTTTTATTGCCCTCGTAAGGCGTTCCAGTATGTGTGTAATATTTCTATGTTTTGGACAATCCGATAATGCATATAGCCATTTATCATAATATCTAATTTGTTCAAAAAGCTTCCTTTAATTAATTCTTTCACTGCCACAGGCGATAATAATAGTTTTTCAAACAGTACAGATCCAGATGAGACGGCTCAGTCTGTTTGGCATTCAGTCTTTCAACTTTACATATAAACGTCTTTCCAAACGATAGTTTGTTAAAATAAAAAGCAGACCGACAAATGTCGTATGAAATTTGGCGCCGAAAGAGTTCAACAACATCTGATAGATTTACATGAGCTAAGCGTGATGGTGATATATTTAACTATTTTTAACATACAGATATTTGTTAGAAACCCGTCCGTTGTTTCTTTCTGTCAAGTAAATCGAAACATTCTTTTAACTTATTTAAATCGAAACGTTCTTTTAACTCTTTCAGCCTTACAGACCAAAACAACTCCTTTGAAATCAATTGAGATCCAGAGGAAACGTCTCATCTGAATCTACACTGTGTACCTATCTATACTTGATTTATGACAAACACCCCTATTTGCAAATCCGGTCCCGAGGGTATAAACTTTTTTTCATGCTTAACTCAGCTGAGCATGAAATTCTTTTCTGCAAATAGATCTCAAATTACTAACTATTTCAAATTCTTTCTTGCTAAATATAGCTGATCACGAAAATTTCTCTGCTAATAAATATGAAAATACCAACTATTATTGGCATTTTCATATTTATTAGCAGAGAAATTTTCATGCTCAGCTGAGCATGAAAACATAGTTTTATAACCTCGGGCCCCGTTGCTTAAAAATTCAAAGACGAAAGATTCACTTCGGAAACTCAAGCTGAAAGGTTAAAGCCTTTGATATTAAACTACCACTGTTTTGTGGTTGTAGTCTTTGAAAACAAACTGGTGATTGTACCAAGTGCATCAATAAAGAGAGGATATCTATTTACCTAGTTTGCATTACATACTCATAGCAATACTGGATGCTTTTCTGTGGACTCCAATACACATTTTAGAAATCTTTCACGTGACTTAACACTTCAAGCACTAGACGTTCTTTACATAATTTAAGAAATCTTGATTGTACCTCTCTGCTATATATTAATCCTGGCGTGACATTTAGATCAAATAAATGGTATTAACATTCGAAATAAATAAAACATTTACCAAGTTTAAAATTTGCCTTTAAAGCTCTTTTGTATCGATCGTGTGACTTGAAAATTTCGTTTTAGACAGCCCTCCATTGTATAAAATGTAATGGTATTCGACAATGACAGATAAGAGTAAAATCCCAAGATATTCATTGCGGGTCGCCCTGGCGAGCCGCGTATGTTAGAATTATGCTAATTACACATCATATACGACAATTAAACCGAACCCGGAAGCAGAAATAACTACTAAGACTCGTGCATCTGATAACGAATATAATAGAATTGAATGTTTTATTATCCAAACATGGCCTCTTTCGGATGTTCTTTTAATCCATTTATACCTAGCGTCCCATAAAAGGGACAGTGGTGTCTGATCTAGGTCAACACTGTATTAGGCACAGAAATCTCAATAAATTAATAATAATGCAAAAAGCAATTCAGAAACTCTTAAGCTCTGAAAAAAGAACCTTTCCAAAGAGTATCTTTACTGGCATTACAATGAAAGCATTCCATTGTCTAATCAGTTAATACTAGCCCAGGACTCCCCATCTAGTGATCTGTTATAGTCAAAATGTTGAAAAACTCACAGGATAATAGTAACTGTGGAGTCCAATAATTGTATACAAGTCAGAGGTAAATTTGACCAGAACTCGGAAAGTAACTGGAGTCATTTAGATAAGTTCAATGTATTTTGATACATATGCTATCATGTGCGGTATAAGCGTCATAAGCATACATGCATTTGTTGAAGCCAATCGACGCTGTTAGCGTTTTGAAAAGCTAGTACTTGTACGACCTCATGCCTTGAATATCTCGTTTTAGACAGCCTACCATTTTACAAAATGTAATAGTATTCGTTTGCTTCATGTTGACGACATTAATGTCACAAAATCTTACACTCTAACCCATTTTAATCTGAAGAGTAACTGGCAAACAGTGCAGACTTAGGTGGCCATGTGGCGTCTAGGTCTCTACTGTTAGCAAATTGTTTAGCCATATATATATATATATATATATATATATATATATATATATATATATATATATATATATATATATATATATATATATATATATATATATATATATATATGTGTGTGTGTGTGTGTGTGTGTGTGTGTGTGTGTGTGTGTGTGTGTGAACACAAAGTCATTAGCATTCATGAGGAAACTAAAGCTAATATCGTCTCAAGCTAATATATCATCTTATTGAACGGAAAATGATGGATTTTTTTATGTTCTATTATAGGAATGAATTGTATTTTTGTTTATTTATCGATGTTTAAACTCGGGCGAATCACTCAAAAACTTAACATAAACATAAAGTCCTTCGAAGGGCTCTGTGTTAAGTTTGTGAGTGATTCGCTTGGGTTTATACATTCGAGACAGAGAAAGGAAAATAAGGCTAGACTTTAAGAACTGTCCGAAAATAGATCCGACTATTGAAGGATAAAACAATTCCTTCAACCCATTATGAAAACACGCCTATTCAAATATATAGAAAATTTCATCTCCAAAATCTGTAAATTTTCAGACAAAAAATTCTGATATTTTTCTTATTTCTGCTCAAAACATAGATTGTGGGTACTCGTTAGAACCGCCTCGCTGAGGCGGTTCTAACGAGTACCCACAATCTATGTTTTTGAGCAGAAATAAGAAAAATAATGTATACGCCTATAAACCCCAGTTTTACTATACAAAAGTGGGGTTTAAGGGGGTCAAAATTATATAGGTATGTTTTCGTGATGCTATCAAATTGCATGAAATGTGTATAAAGATGAGGAGTCGAAATTATTTGCTTTTATTGTTATTTGGTTCTCATTGAGAATTTGTATTTTCAGAGCCGGTAACAAAGAGTTGCTGGTTACTTCGACTATTGACTCTCAGGCTTGGTTCTCTATTGTACACAGCTCCTCTTCCCTAGACCCGGTCATTGTGTTGGCCAAAAACAGTACCTCCCTAATGACAACACAAACGACAGGTAATAATTCAGCAAACGACAAATTGATGATATTTTTCTTATTTTCCTAAGAAATAGGATCTGAGGCAAATTGTCCCCTAAGGACCCAGTTTGCATGAAATGTCAAATCCTTTTTTTCTGGGAAAAATAAAAATAATGATAAAAAAATGCAAATGCCATCTGCTGAATTTTTTATCCAGGATGCTAAATGTTAGTTTCCGTGCTTTTTATATTATCATTATTATTATTACTATCATTTTTAATATCTATTTTATCAGCTACTACTACTACTGCCGGCCTCGGTGGCTCAGTTGGATGCGCGTCCGATTGGAGATCAGGAGGTTTCGGGTTCGACCTCCGCCCGGTCGGCAACATTCTTACTTGGAGGTTGATCATGAAATATTTTCTACGGTCATTCTCTCCTTTCCGCTGATTCAAGAGGAATTTGCCAGTTTCTGGAGAAAACATGTGCACAATAACTAAGCCTGTCCAGTACAAGTGTGCTTAGATAAACTTACCGCACTCGGCATGACCCCATTGGGTAGACTGGGCCGTGAAACCTCAACACAAACAAACAAACTACTACTACTACATTTGTTGGCACTCTCAAAATTTCAAATCTAGAGCTTTGGTTAATTAAGCTGTATTTACATCTTTCCTGTGCTATATTTTGGGACGGGAGGAGATACTTTTTTTCTTCTAACTAAGAAGTTTTGTAAAATTTCCGTTGTTCTGAACTTTGTTGGATTGTCAGTTACTATGCTGGCATGTCTTATTGGGTTTACGATCGGTAAACATATTGTAAACTTCTCGTTATTCTGAAAATCTCTTTCTTCACTGACAATCATCACGAAAACATGCCTATATAGTTTTGACCCCCTTAAACCCCACTTTTGTATTGTAAAACTGGGGTTTACAGGGGTATACATTATTTTTCTTATTTTGCTAAGAAACATAGATTGTGGGTACTCGTTAGAACCGCCTCGCCGAGGCGATTCTAACGAGTACCCACAATCTATGTTTTGAGCAGATATATGAAAAAATATCAGATTTTTTTTATCTGAAAAGTTTCCTTTTTTGGTTGTAAAATTTTCTATATAGTTGAATAGGCCTGTTTTCGTTATGAATGTGTTAGACATGACTCTTATTGAGGTTAGTCTGTAGGAAGTTTTGTAAAATGTCTTAAAGTTCATTGCAGCATTGTCAATAAATATGCTGGAAACAAATCTTACTGGGGTTACAGTCTGTAAAATAATTTTGTAAACTTTGCTGGGACAAGTCATATTGGGGTTTCAATCTGAAAGGAGCATTGTAACCTTTCCATCATGTCGAAAGCGCCTTGTCGCATTATCTATACCTATGCTGGAACAAAATCTGTAAATGAACTTACCTAGAAAAGATCCCGAAGCTTAGCCATCCAGAAGGTCCGCACCGGCAATGCAGAAAGAACTGCCAAACAACCACCGGCAATGCAGAAAGAACTGCCAAACAACCAAGATAAATTCAACATTAATAGTGTGAATGGAATAGGTTTGAAACAGTAAAAAAAAAGAAAAAAAAAAAAAAAAAAAAAAAAAGGACATATTTGATGCCGGCTTTACATATATATGTGGCAAAAGAAGTTAGGGATATTTGTATGTACAGTAAAATAAAAGGAAACTAAGACATATCTGAAATCTGAAATTGATATATTTGATTACATCATTTCATTTACAGACAAAAAGCCATCCGTTGGAGTCTGTAGCACTAGATGTGAATGAGAAAATTTGTATGGAAGATCACTAGGGTCACCAATAAAACCTCACAAATCTGTCAATATCGCGTATGTTCACCTGTTGCATCTATGCAGGCCACACAACCACGACGCATACTCCTGATGAGTCTGGCAATCTGTAGCTGGGGTATCCTCCTCCACTCCTCATGCAAGGCTGCGCCCAAAGCTTGGAGCGTTCTTGGTCGTGGAACTCTCTGTCGTACACGCTGGCCGAGAATGTCCCAAACATGCTCGATTGGCGACAAGTCAGGGGATCGAGCAGGCCAATCGAGATGATCCACATTGTTCTGCTGCAGGAACTGCTGTACTATTCTCGCCCGATGAGGTCTTGCGTTGTCATCCTGCAGCACTACGTGGTGTTGTTGAACAAAAGGCAGAACAACCGGCTGTAGCACTTCATTGATGTAGCGTTGGCCTGTCAGAGTTCCGTTAAGCACAAGCAGCTCTGTACGGGAACGAACAGATATGCCGCCCCATACCATAAGACTTCCTCCTTCATACCGGTTATGTCCAACAATGACGCAGTTCGCGTACCTCTCACCTCTGCGACGCCAAACGCGACATCGTCTGTCAAGCATATCCAGCAGAAACCGTGACTCGTCGGTAAAGAGTACAGTCGCCCATTGTTGGTTAGTCCATCTGCAAAGGCCATGCTAGCCTGGCTTGTCTATGTCTCTGGGAAAGTGGCACCCAAACGTAAGGTCGCCGAGCTCTAAGTCCAGCGCTGTGAAGTCGATTCCGCACAGTTTGAACAGACACTCTTGTTCTAATTCTTGAGAGACATTCGCGCAGTTGTTCGGCGTTTACTGATCGTGATCTCAAGGCTGACGTACGCAGGAACCGACCCTGGGCTTGCGACGTAGACCTCGGGTGCCCACTTCGTCGTCGATCTAACGTGCTGTTGGTTTGTGCCAACCGAGTTCGTAGGCGGCTGATCACACTCTGTGAAACACCCAAACGTCTAGCAACTTCGACTTGCCAGCTTCGAGCATTCCAATAGCGCGTAAGCGCGCGTCGTTTGGCAGATGTCGACGTTGTGGCATTTTAACGCTAGTAGAACAGATGTTGTCAATAGTAAAGCAATAGATTTGTTAACCAGAAATTTGTTCACTTTTGAAAGGATTAGCGCTCAAATTCAGGTGGTGAAAAAGCTCACCGGTGAAAATTGATCATTGTGTATTTGTGACATTTTTCACTCAACCCTACTGTTGTATTGTGCATGTTTTTTTTTTTTTTTCTGTACAAGAGAGTGAACTGATTTCAGTTCTACAAAATTTATTGTTATTGACTAAACTTTATTATTACACCATAATATAATAGATTGGATAAATACCTGTTATACATTTCACTCAAGAATAAAAATATCCCTAACTTTTTTGCCACGTATATAAGCTCTTTCATTTTGCTAGAGACAAAAGTAACGTTAGTGATTTTAACGACCGTAATAAACAAATAAACGTTTACCTGCTAAACTTCTAAAGCAAGGTTGTCTATATTTAAAACAGTTTCTAACTTGTGGTCAACACACTGAATTTTATAAAATTAATATTGGCTTGAAAACAACTGCTTCAGAAGAGACTCCCGAATCCGGGTGGTGATTTAGATTATACACACAGGACAATTATTGGTAAGACGTGAACTATTCAAAAAGAATATAAAAGGACAGGAGACAATGTAGATGTTGTCCGTCAGACTTCTGATGGCCTCACTGGTTGAACTTCATTGTACATATATGCCACGAAGGCATTTTTAGCTCACCTGAGCCGAAGGCGCACTGGAGACCTTACATTATGACTAGCCTTTGTTGTCGTCGACTGTAGTCTGTCGTCTGTCAAGTCGTCGTCTGTAGTCTGTCGTCTGTCAACATTTTCAAACATCTTATTCTCAGAAACACTTGGCCGATTGAAGTCAAATTTCATGTGGAGCATCCATGGAATGGGGGAACGAAAGTTTGTTCGCGGGGTTGGGGTCACATGACCAAGATGGTCGCCATGCCCATATAAGATAAAACCCCTTCAAAAATCTTCTTCTCCCGAACCAGTAAGCCGATTGTCTTGAATCTTGATATGTAGCATTGAGGACTCAAGCAAATTATAGTTTCTTCAGACACTTTGACCAAGGTCAAATTTGTTCGCATATATTGGAAAAAGTCAAAACCTTGTATTTTTCAGAAACTATTGCAGCCTGTGGTCTGAAAAATGGTGGAAGCAGTGAGCTAAATGAGTAAATGAAACTACACGAGTATTCAAGGTCCAAAGTCATTCCTTGACCTTGGTCCAAGGTCATTCAGATATGAAAATTAAAACTTGTTTTTCTCAGAAACTACTGGGCCATTTGTAACCAAATTTCATATGAAAGAATTTAGGAACAAGGAAATGAAAATTAATTAATATGAGTTTGGTCACATGACCAAGATGGTCGCGATTTTATATAAGGTAAAAAAACCTTCAAAAATCTTCTTCTCCAGAACCAGTAAGCTGATTGCCATGAAACTTAGTTTGTAGTATTGGGGACTCGAGCCAATTGTTCAAATGATGACACTTGAATGACCTTGACCTATTTTAGGCCAAGGTCAAATTTGTTCGCATAGACTTTTGTATGGGAAAAGTCAAAACCTTGTATTTTTCAGAAACCATTTCAGCCTGTGGTCTGAAAATTGGTAGACGCAGTGAGCTAAATGAGTAAATGAAACTTCATGAGTTTTTAAGGTCAAGGCCATTCTTTGACCTTGGCCCAAGGTCATTCAGATATGAAAATTAAAACTTGTTTTTCTCAGAAACTACTGAGCCATTTGTAACCAAATTTCATATGAAATTTTTTTTAGGAACAAGAAAATGAAAATTAATTAATACGAGTTTGGTCACTTGACCAATATGGCCGCCACGCCCATATTAGATCAAAACATTTTAAAAATCTTCTTCTCAGGAATCAGTGGGCTGATTATCACGAAACTTGGTATGTAGCATTGTCGACTCAAGCCAATCATAGTCTATTCCAATGATGACCCCCTGGGTGGCCTATTTTAGGCCAAGGTCAACTTTGGTCGCATAGGCTTTTGTATGGGAAAAAGTCAGAACTATTTATTTTTCAGAAACTATTGTAGCCTGTGATGTGAAAATTTGTAGATGCAGATAGCTAAATAAGTAAATGAAACTACGTGAGTCTTCAAGGTCATTCCTTGGCTTGGCCTAAGGTCATTCAGACATGAAAATTAAAACTTGTTTTTCTCAGGAACCACTGGGCCATTTGTAACCAGATTTCATAGGAAAGCTTTTAGGAACACGGAAATGAAAATTAATAAATATGAGTTTGGTTACTTAACAAATATGGCTGCCATGCCCGTATATGGTAAAATCATTTAAAAATCTTCTTCTCCGGAACCAATGGACTGATTGCCTTGAAACTTGGTATGTAGTATTGGGGTCTCGGGTCCATCGTAGTTTATTCAAATGATGACTGATTTCACCTTGACCCGATTTACATCAAGGTCAATTTTGGTCGCATATGCTTTTGTATGGGAAAAAGTGGAAATTGTTAATTTTTGGAAACTATTATTGTCTGTGAACTTTAATTTTGTATTTGCAGTCAAGTAATTGAAGCTACATGAGTACCTTCAACCTTAGCACAAAATTTGACATAATTAGCAAATAGACTCATGGTTCAGACCGTCGAGTTCATGATCCTTAGGAGGGGCATAAAACCCCATAACATGAATATGGCTTCCAATAAGCATATTAATGGTCCTTGGGACAGTCTTCTATAATGACCTTCAAATTCATTTCAAAGAACACTCAGCACTCAGGTGCGCGATTTAGGACCATTGGTTACTCTGGTTAATACGCCTCATTTATATGTACTAGTACAGTCATCGATTCCCTAGCTGACTACTGACGTTCATACAACGTCACATTAATGTCCATGCAACATCATGACGCACAGGACGATTTTACGTCGCATAAATGTCGATTCGACGTCATGCCGCACATGGCATTTATATAACGTCGCATCAACGTCGATGCAACGTCATGTAACAGATAACGTTATACAACGTCGCATAACGTCGATGCAACGTAATCAACATCGCATTAATGTCGATGCAATGTGAAGACTTTGCATAGACGTTTATGAAACGTCGTATAAATCTCATGTGCCCGCTGTGTTTTTTATTTTTTCTTATTTTTAGTTGCGGGGATATATGAAGGCTGCTATCCCAACTATGAACTATCAACTGTTCACATGTATTCAGACATTACCACTATGACCGTTGACTCATGTATTCTTGCGTGCACGAACTCTGGTAAAACACATGTCGGTTTACAGGTGAGTCCCAGTGAGCAAATGACGTTATACAATGTCACCTCAACGTCGATGCAACGTCTTGACGTTGCATCGATGTTGAGGTGACATTCTATAAACGTCATTTGCCTGTTGGGAACATTCTCATTTGTTATTTTTATGTTTATTAAGAGAAAGACTCGGTGAAAGGAATAAAATTCGGAGTCTTCGTTTGTTTGAGACTCTTCATATGACAGGAATGTAGTCTGCAGGGCTGCGCACACACCTGTTAGATCAGAAAGCGAAATCTAAACCGGCGCCACGAAACCGAAGAAACAACTAAATGAAGATACCCAGGGGCATTGAGATTTAGATTAGAAAAGCCATAATCATGCAACGCAGCCCTCCCAAGTTACCGAAACACAAGAGAAAGCTTTTGAGACATAAAGTAACCCTGTCGTTAAGTGTTTATTGTGAAGGCCGTGCCTCGCCTCGTATTTCGATAGAGTGTTAAAATTATTACCCTGCGAGCACACAACATTGAAAAGACGTTTCAACGTTGTGTGCCTGCTGGGTAAATTGTTTGCTCCTGTTTGACTTTCATCTCAGGCATTCCATCTGAAAATATAATATGAGACAGAGAACATCATTTCTACGAGATTGCATGCACACCAAGCAAAGACTTCGATCAGCCTGCGCAACCGCAGAGGCTTATCAGAGTCTTTGCTGTCCGCCAGAATACGTTTTGGAACCTTGGCTACCCACAGTGTTCTTATAAACTCTGATTGGACTGTGCAGATGCGCTGGCTGATCTGAGTCTTCGCTAACGCACGTGCAATCTTGTGGGAAATCCTGTGCCTTCACTCATATCCATGTTTGGCTTATATTTCAGCTTGGCTCCGAGTGCTTTTGTGTAGAGTTTATCGCTCAGTTGACACCAGTTGAGTCCATGTGTTGGTTACCGTGCACTGGTGATGACTCTCAGAACTGTGGTGGCACTAATGTCGGTTATTGGGCAGTATATACACCAGCAGTGGAACCAGGTGAGTTCTCGTACATTTCTGTTGCATATCTAAGCGCTTCTTTGCAGCATTCTTTGCCCAAACAGTTCGAACAGTGCTCAGTCATCGTTTGTACTTTTAAACACATTTAAATACAAGGTATTCAAGTTGACTTTCTGAACTTGTACGACACGGAAAGATATATTAACCGCAACGCCACAAAACATACCTTAAGACATGTGCGCCCAGCAAATGCTGGGCGCACATGTCTGAAGGTACGTTTCCTGACGTTGCGGTCTAATTATCGTGCTTGAACAGATAAGATAAATCAGTCATCGAAAGATCTGTGTTAGAGAGATATACCCTTAATATTGGAACATGGCGGCCTGATCAAACAATATAGATTCTGATCAGACGCCACGGAATACAGAATGTGCCGTCTGATTAGGATCTACATTACTAGAAATTATCTATCAGATTTTAGACACAGAAACTGTTGTTTGACACGGAAGAATAAAATTGGTCAAACAGTAACATATTGCAAATGCCCTGTCGCTGATGTGCTTTGCAACATTTACTTCATTTACTTTTGTATTATGTTTGTTTGCAGGAAGCTCAAAAACATTATTATCATAATTGTGGTGGATCCTTTTAAAAGGCACGTCTCTTTCGACAGGTGACCTTGAGAGTCTAGTGACATCCAGTACCCCTGAACTCCTGCTGACATTGGTAACACCAAATATCCACGATACCACAGAAGAAGTAGGTTTCCATAATTATCAGAAATATCTGCATAGAAAGGAACCATAGCACGTGTGTTTACAACGAAAATAAAGAGCTGGGCCCAGTTGTTCAAAGCTAACGATGTCGTTAGTTAACGATTCGTTAAAATTTACATCCAGTGATACGCAAATATGCTGAAATTTTTTGCTGAAAAAATGTGAGTAGCTTTTGCAGTGCAAAAGCTACTCACATTTTTTCAGCAAAAAATATCAGAATATTGTGTATTGAATCCGCTAGAACAGTTAACGAAATGACCCTTAACGAGCTCGTTAAGCTAACGACGCTTTGAACAACTGGGCCCTGGTTGTTTTGCTTTTCTTTCGTTTTGTTTGGTCTTGTCTCGGTTTGTTTGCCATTCCGTTTGGTGTCATTTATAGGCTATGTTCTGTGATTGTGGCTCTTCTTGGAAGTCTTCTATACTATGTTTTTATATCCACGCAGTACATGTAGGATCATTTCCCTCGCCTTCCGTATGACGGAAGCCAGGATGCAACTGAACACTTTCCACTCCGCGTTTATGAAATGGACGTTTCCATCATTAAATTCGGACATGTCCATTGTTGCAAATAGGGAGGTCAATCAAAAATCAAAACAGAATGCAATCAGTGTAGATCCTGATGAGACGGCTCATAATGAGCCGTCTCATCAGGATCTACACTGTTTGCACAGCTATCTGGTTGGGTCAGCAAGGCTGAATTGGTTAATCTCCAGGCAAAACCATGAAAACTCACGGCCCTGACTGTATTGTACTGAACTACACATTTGCTGGTCGTGTGATGGTTAGACCCCTTTTTGAATAAAAGGTAAGAGAAAGTCCAGGGAGTGTCACAATCACAAGCTGCACCCCATCCCAGACACGAAGAGGAAGAGGAAACAGACAAAACCAAACAAGCGCAAATCGAACAAACGTACGAGAAACACTAAGATTAGCTCTCTCTACCCCAAGCGAGGTAATCGCTATGCCAAAAGGACTGAAAATACAAGAACAAAATAACACAAGGCAAGACTTAAAACAAATCGCCTCGTAGAATAAGCACAAAGCAACAAAGAGTATGACTAACACCGGGATCACCGCCTTAGAACAGTCATAGAATAAACCACCATGGGGTTTAAAGCACCTTTACGGCCAGCCAACTTCATCCTAGGTCTCGATGCTACTTTTAATACAGAAACCTCACCCATATTTAGGTAAAACCAACTTTGCTACTTTATCTCTTTTATTTTGTTCTGTGTTTGCGAAGGATCTCCTTTTTAGATTATTTTCTATCATCTCTATGTAATCATACCCCAGGCATACGAAGTATTCCATAGCGGTATAAAGTTCTCCTTACGCCATTCACCCATCTGCCCTTCTATTTGCCTAGTCGTCCACCTGTTACACACCTTGGATAAATTTTTGCGTCAAAGTTTCTAAAACATTATATTTTCTTAAATAGATTCAGTTCATATTTGTGCTGAAGTTACATACTGATCCAACACTTTCATAGACGCTTGTCTCGGCCCTCTTAGTAACCTTGAGATTAAAATTATGTACTATGAAACTTTGTATTTTGGCGGCGGCGCTGGCTTTACTTTTCAATTTTGAATAGAAATCGTGCCGTGGAGAAATACAAGACAGAAATGAACAGAATGACAACAAATAAAATTAACTTTTGCTTTTAGGGGAGGCAGTGGGAGGGGCGTGTGTACTCCTTCGACAATATTGAATACCACTGCATACTTGTCTCTTTATCAACCTTTTATAAAAATAATGTATTCCGTTTTGCATCTACTATGTTCTTAACCGTGTTGAATATAGAAATATTACTGTCTCGGGGGAGTGTACTATCTCCAAATAATGGGGGTTTGAGCATTACTGTCCGATGCTGGGCGTCGGAAATAATAGCGTTGCTATTTGCTTATTATGATACGAACACTGGAAGAAAAAGTAGGTATTTTGTACTTATCCACTGCGGCACAATGGAGAATCATTTGTCTTTCGAAAAAAGATCGTTATTTAGAAAACTGCGATTTGTACGAAGTCATGTGTGCAACATCTCTGCTTTTCTTATGCCACTGTAAAAGTGTTTCGGAACTAGAGTTTTTTAGGTTATTATTTGAATGAATGAAGCGAGTGTAACTGTCTGGCGTGGTTAGTTAAGTCGTTCCACTCCCTTACTACCGATGGCAAAAATGAATTATACTGATTTGTTTTTGAGGCAACAGATTGCAGATCGTTAGCATTTCGTAAATTATATTGAGAATTGGCGTTTACAGACTGAGGCACTAAAGCAGAGAGATAGGAAGGAGATAGATTAATAATCATTTTACAGAAAAAAGGAAGTTTGTGATGTTTCCGTCTTTTTTTCAATGAATTTCACCCTATCTCAGTATACAATAAATATAAAGATATCAATTGTATGGTTCCAGTAACTATTCTAGCTGCCTCATTCTGAACTTTTTCATTTTTTTTTTTCAAATCTGAGGTGTTCACCCTATTTTATATCAGGCTGGGTCACAGTTTATAAACATCTTATGCTATGATTAAAAAAGCGGTCGATCTCTTGAGCCAGAATATTGCTCAATGCATGGGTAGCCTTAGAATGTTTGAATTATTTCATTTCTGGTCCTTTGGAACTGTTGAAAATAAAGTTCTGCTTAAAGCTGCTTGTTTTATTGCCCGGTGGACTGTCTGATTGGGTAACTATATGGCTTGGTCCCAATAGGTGCCATATTAGGACCACTTTTGTTCTTAATCTATATAAATGATATCGTTAATGAAATTAATTCAGTTACACGTCGCATCGCACAACCCAGAAGAAACAGCAAATACTTTAGATCAATATTTAGAGAAAATTAACAAGCTTTTTCACCCCATGTACTAATGTACAATCAAATAATAGCCGAAACTGACCATCATAAACTGACCATCATAAACATTTAGGTTTTACTTTCAAAACAAATGGCAGCTGACATAAGCAAATTGACCTAATTACTTCAAAAGCTTGGTAGCTTATTCATATTATGAGAAAATTAAAAATTATTCTAGATAGAAAGGCACTGGAAATTATCTATTCAACGTTCATCAGGCCGTTTCTAGAATTTGCTGATATTGTTTGGTGCAATTTGACAAAAATACGAAGAAGATGAACTTGAAAAACTACAACTTGAAAGAGCCAGAATCATAACTGGTACGACTAAATCAGCGTCTATTGATAGTTTGTACAAGGAAACACTAAATTCCAGACGACATCAACATAAGTCAATCATGTTTTACAAACTGATTAATAATCTATCTCCACCTTACCTATCATCATTACTACCGCCCCTTGTTGGAGAAATCTCAACATACCCGTTAATAAATAGTAATCGATGCCAATCTGTAGAAACTAAATCGTAACTATACTATAACTCTTTCCTTCAGTCATACGTGAATGGAATTCATTCTCTCGACGTTTCTATCAGTTACATGCTTGAAAGGTCTATTATGAAACGACAGATAGTACCGAACTATTACTATCAAGGGACTCGCAAAAGCCAGATACTGCATACAAGAATAAGCACAAGCTGTAGTAGCTTAAACGTCTCTCTTTTTCGAGAAAAAATATAATCCTTAACAAATATTGCAAATGTGGTGAAATCGAGGATTCAAGACTTTTTTTAACTGTCTTCTATATAATGCTCAGCACAGATTATGATGGATGAATTTTTAATATATTGTAACCCGGCTTTGCATGTAGTGCTTTTAGGAGATACGACGCTTAATGAGAGAAATAATACTGCTATAACTGAAGGTGTTCTGGGGCACGTCCTCCACACAAAAAGGTTTGAAAAATAATCATTTGTTTGATTAATAACATATTCAGAAAAACGTTATAGAAATGTTGTATTATGTTAATAGCTCGGAGACTGTTTCACATAATTACTCGGATACTGTGGAGTCTCCTCTTACCTAGATCTTTCTATCATCTTTTCTGTCTCGTCTTACTATCACCTTTAAGCAGCAATTCATTTTCATTTTTTTATTAAAAAATCATTATCAGAATGTGACAACCAAATTTTACGGTCGAAGATATACCATTTAAGAAATCTACTGTTTTTTGTCGTGTGGCTTGCTTAGATATACCAGGGAAACAGATTAAAAAAGTCTCTTACTTACTTCTGTATCCCTGACAAATGTATCGTCATTTATACATGTCTTATTTTGTAAGTATTCTTTGTACTTGTACTATTCTTTGTATAGTTGAATAAAATATTGTTTACACTAAAGATGCTAGGGGCTTTAGGGATATTGTAGTTTCCCTATGCTCATAAGCAGACGCAGCCAAACCGAACTTCGAAATATAATGGAGATAAAATATCGTTCATTCTGAGACTAAGATACTTTTCTTGTGTTGATCTTTTCACAGAGGTAAATGAAATGTTATGATACTTCGAAATTAAGTTGGTGTATTGTGCCCGTGTGACAGTTTATTATTATTATTATTATTGTTTACCTTGGTATGAATGACATATTCTGGCATCATGCAAGGGTCCTGCAAAAGGTTTTGTCACTGGGTTCGGATTACTTCAGTGCTACGTTTTATCAAACATATTTTATTACAAACCTTCAAAGTATTCCCCCTTTACTGAAACACATCTTTGTAACCTTTTTATCCAGTCGCGAAAAGCAGGTAAATAGTCTTCTTCTGGTATCTGTTGGAGACACTGATAAATAGCGCTGCCAAGAGAACTTCTAGACGTATACTTATTCCCAGAAAGCATTTTCTTAAACCTTGGAAATAAAAAGAAGTCACAAGGACTCAGATCAGGTGAATAAGGTGGATGGTTTAAAACTTTCACCTTTTCAGAAGCCAAAAAAGACTTAACAACCTCACACTTATAAGAGGAGGCGTTGTCATGTAAAAGGTGGACTCCTGACCATCTTTTGCTTGGTCGTTTCTTATTGTAAAACTTTCACTTTCTTCAGTACAGAATTCTTGTAGAATCGGCCAGTGACTGTATGACCAGATGGACAAGGCACTTGAACGACTGGCCCACTTGAATTAAAGAAAATTGCGTACAACATATTTTTCGAACTTATGGTTCTCTTGGCGATACATGGGCGTTTTTGATCTTTTCGCTTCCATTGCTTATTATCAGCCCTTCTTTGTGGCTCAAACATGTGCACCCCGGTTTCATCACCTGTTAGCAAGTTAGAAATAACCCGACTATTATAGCCTTTGTATGTTTTCAAATGTTCCCGGGCACATTTAAGGCGTTGTGTCTTTTGCTCCTCAGTGAGCAAATGAGGTACCCACCTAGTGCAAACCTTTCTCAGGTCCAAACGCTTTTTCAGAATTGTTTGCACACTGCCTTCTGATATGCCAGTACAACTAGCTATATCTTTGACGGACAATCGCGCATCCTGTTCGACCACAATCTACAACAGCGATGTAAGCCTTGGTAACAGAGGTTTTAGGCCTTCCAGGACGGCTATCATCTTCAACAGAAAACTTCCCAGCTTTAAAAACTTTAATCCACCTAAAAACTGTGCGCATTGAAATGATCTGAGGTCCATATATACCACACAATTCATTAAACATCTGCTTTGAACCTATATTAAGGCTAATGCGGCATTTAATATAGCTACGAATTTAAGTCTTCTGGTCCATGTTCCAATGTAACAAGTAAATTGGTCAGTGTATATGACTGCATCTATTTCAATTTAAAATAACTCGGTCAGTTGGAAAGCAATTTGTACGAAATAAACGGGTATCGTTAGCTATTTAACACACCATTCAAGAGCAGTGAAGCATTTTAAACTATACCTGGGATAAAACTAAGGAAGCCTATTAGTGACAGAACTTTTTGCACGACCACGACCCTCGTATGATACTGTCATACGATGAGTCAAATGAAACGGTGCCTCTGATTTTCGTTCTATATTCTTTGTTTCCAGGGACAACCTTTATTACACACTAACTGGCAAATTAGTTTTTGGCCATTACAATGACCTTAACAAAATTAATTACATTACGGAATACCCACAATTATGTTGTTTCCCCTTTATATTTTTTTTGCACAAAACAGACAACGTAAAACAGATTATGTCTGAATACCAGATTTGTCTGAAATCTTGTCAGAATTAAGGATGAGCTTTCGCGCGAGTAATACTGGGCTGCGTTCAGTTAATCACTCGCGAGAGTTTTTCAAAACTAAATCAAATAAGTTCTATGAATTATTATCAATTTTGTAAGGGATTGAATATATATATATATATATATATATATATATATATATATATATATATATATATATATATATATATATATATATATATATATATATATATATCAACCCAGTAAAGATTTTACGTAGTTTTGGTTACGAACAAGCATAAAAAAATTATCCGCATTTGTGCCATTTCTTGTGCCAAAACACAACTTGAGAATAGTTTGCGGATATTCCCTACCATCTGCCGAAAACCGTCACAACTGAACGAAAATTGTGCTTTTGTTTGCGAGTAGCCACGAATGTTTCAGTTAAATGAACACAGCCCTGGTTTAAGCACCCCCTCCAACCCTCTAGTAGTTTTCCTACTGGCCGTTCTAAGGCGGTTTCTCTGTTGCGGTTCTTGTTTTTGTGTCTGTGGAGGCTTCAATTTTCATCTGTATTGTGTTCTTAGTTTCCAAATGCAACTTAAGATTTTCATTTTACTTCATTGCAGCTGGCGTGTGGCGGCCGTAGAACATCGCCCCATGCTTCACCATAGTGCAGATTATATTTCATTTCCTTTGGGATTTTTGAGCCCACTGTGGTATCTTTGAAAAGTTAGTTCTGCTCATGTACACGCCAGAGAGCGTAAGCAGTGATGCAAACTTCATTACTGCTTATGAAGAGTTTTAATAAAACCGAGACTGGCATTTTCTATCTGTAATATGGTCTTTGTTTTCAAAGGTGACTTTTAGATTTTCATTCATATGTGGCGTTTCTTTTATCCTTATTTGTTCCTCATCTCTCCTCCTTCTGGCATTTTATTGAGTATCTTTACTTGTATTTTTGTATCATTTTTTTTAAATTTGTAATGCACTATATTTACCTGAAGTATTCGGACATAGAACACAGTTTTTACCGTATTTTTCCCGGAAATCGAGCGTCCGGATTACCTGATAATGTGTCCAAAATAATGACTAAATAGCAAACAGTGGAGAGTATGGAGCAGTGTCGGCTCTTATACGTCTGATTATTTAGATGCTCATATATGCCCGACCGAATTTGTAGGATACAAAGAGTCTTTAGGTATAAATATAACCATGTCCGGTGACCTGTGACTTCTGGTTTCAATTTTCAGTTTTACCTAATTCAGCAGGAGCGTCAGGTCACCGGGCAAGGTTATAATTTTACCTATTCCTATAGTGATTAATATAATTGTGTTTTCCTAGGTGATTATACAGAACTTGCTGAACTGGTCCGACGACTTCGTTTACATCTATAGTATCTCAGTTCTTGCAACAACGCTTAGTAACCAGTACACTAATTTCTGGTTCACTTTTTCTTACGATGAACAAATAGGTCACGTGATTTATGCTGATGCTGTTGGAGAACCGCCATTGGTAAGAAATACTTGTGTAACTCTTACTATTGATATACAGGGAAAAAAACAATTGATTTAGGTTTGAATGTTATTTTCATCTCTTTACACCAAAATGCACTATTCGAGCGACAATGTTTAGCACAACAATTTGCCATCACAAAAATCAACATCTTTTTAACTTGGCGAGCAAACAAACCAGCCTTCATACTGACTATTTTTAGTCTGAATCATGTCATTGTTGTGCGAGCCTGTACTAGTAGCCGTATATAGTCATTTATTTGTCAGCGGCATGAGGTAACGCATTGTTTCCCTACGTTTGCTAGATACTACAAAGCATGACTAAGATTCTCTAATGAAAGGTTTAGGTCGACACCGTCACAGTCTGACATCCGATCGACCGCCATGGGGAAAATACCCTGGACGGCCAGCTTTCGACGCATGAACAAGTACTAAAATGAACATGTTTATATTTAGAACACGATACTTAAGGAATATGTTGTTGCTTCGGATACACACGCCTGTGCAAACTGTGCAGACCCAAATCAGCCGCCGCAAGAGGCGGCGTCTGATCAGGCCTATATTTTTAGCTACTTATACAGCAGTTTTTAGACAAAGCAACAGGTTGTTAAACGGACATTCCAATTTAACCTTCACCACTCACTGGGCTAATACAGCAGACGAGAAATTATTTTTTTCCAGAAAGCAGGATTTGACATTTCATGCAAATTGTCTCCACTGGAGACAATTTGCATGACATGTCAAAACCTCTTTTCTGATAAAAATAGGAAAAATATTTCAATAGGTTATCTGCTGAAAATTTTACCAAGAGTGCTAAGCGCTAAGGACAACAAAAACAATGAGTTACGGTGATCGAAGATTTTGGGTATACATAGTCATCCAGCTTCATGTTTATCATTCAGGAATTTCCTACAAATGGTTCGGTGTTCAAGGTAGACACGCTCCTTGTAAAGCAATTAAAGATCTATTTCAAATCAGCTGTGTGGAGCAGTACAGTAAAACTCTTTGGACCCAAAGGTGAGTGTCTACATCTGACATACGTATAATAATGACTATTCCTAATTTCCATGAATAAACTTTAAAGCTATTGTCAGTTTCTGATAACAAATCTTGAACCATACCCAAACTTTAAATGTTGAAAAATATGTGGATCATTAATTTAGTTGTCTTGTACGTTTCCATATTTAACTGACATTACGAAAACACGCCTATTCAAATATATAGAACATTTCACCACCAAAAACTGAAAATTTCAGATAAAAAACTCTGAAAGTTTTCATAATTCTGCTGAAAACATAGATTGTGGGTACTCGTTAGAACCACCTCGCCCAAACATAGATTGTGGCGGCGAGGCGGTTCTAACGAGTACCCACAATTTATGTTTTTTGAGCAGAAATAAGAAAACTAATGTATACCCCTGTAACCCCAGTTTTTCTATACAAAGGTGGGGTTTAAGGGGATCAAAATTATATAGGTATGTTTTCGTGATGACATGCAACATGTAACATGTAACAGAGGATTGGATACACTTTGCAAGTTTCCACCATGTTTACAAGGGAGATATCTTTTTTGACACCTAGCTTTCTAACTGCACATCAAGCTCCTTCTGAAAATGGGTTCTTGAATAAAAACAATCCTGCCAATAGGAGCAAATATTTTCTTTTTAGAATGGACACATTTTCAGAAGGGAGGCAAAGCATTGAGTTGTCGCCCTTATATCCATTCCACATAAGCATTTTTGATTTTTTCGCTGATGGAAAAACTCAGTAGGGAGATACCTGGGCAACATAACCCTCCCAGGATCCGGATAAGGCCTAAGTGACATGTAATGGGCCATGCCATGCGAAAACGTGTCGTCGGGCATATTCGGAAGGCGAGTGCCTATATCAGCCTGCGCATCCGCGCAGTCTGATCAGGGCCCTTGCTGTCCGCTAACAAAATCATTGGACACTATAAAAATCATCAATGGAGAGCAAATGTCCGAATGATACTTTGCGCATGCGTAGGACGAATCTGAATCTGTGCATTTTGCGACTGCTCGAAGACATATTTTCGCTTTGCGCAGCCCATGTAATGAAAACAGAAAATAACCCATTCTCGAGAGAAAAGGAACATACAAAGAGGAACTGTAACAGAAAGACCGCACACGAACGACAAAAAAAAAAAAAAAATAAAAAATAAAAATAAAAATAAAATAAAATAAAATATAAAAAAAAAAAACAAGGACACAGTCCGAACATATAGCTTAATGATTAGCCACATTACGAAAATATGTCTATGTAATTTTGACCCCCTCAGATCCCACTGTATCTAGAAAAAAATGGGGTTTGCAAGGGGTATACATTATTTCTGTTATTTTTGCTCGAAACAGAGATTTGGGTACCCGTTAGAACTGCTTCGATGAGGCCACAATCTCTATTTCGAGCAAAATAACAAAAAGATCACATTTTTTTCATCTGAAACTTTTCGTTTTTGCAGCCATAAAAATGTCATTATATTGAATGGGCGTGTTTTCGTAATGCAAGCGACCAGCTTAATCTTCCCCAAGTGCGGTGATCACGAAGATAGATAGGACAAAACTGAACTAAGGACAAAGCACCACAGATAATGGAACAAAAATGGCTTCGCTGCCAGAGACCATAAAATTAGACAAAGAAAGAACAATTACATAAAATTTCATCGCCCTTGAAGTCAGCGCAAAAAATGACAATAGAGCTATACGCCGTCTTCTCAAAACATTGTCTGATAGTTCATATACCATGTTTCACAAAAATATCTTCAGTCCTTTTAAGGTTACAATACAGACACGAATCCTATCTGAAAATATGCAAAGGGATCTAACTCCGTTCAAATAAAAATGGAGTTAGTGTTCGTGTCTTTTGCACATTGTCTGATGATATTTTATTTTTGTACCCAGTTTCATTTAAATTTGTCGAGAGGATATAAAATGTTACAAGGGGCTTAACTCTTTTTAAATGAAAATAATTTTATGGTTCTTGATCTCTGCATACCATCTAATGATGCTTTATATTTGTATAAAGTTTTTAAAAGTATCTAAAAAGGTTTTAAGTTGTGAAAATAACTGAATAATGATAGTCCTAACTCTGTTAAAGATTCAAATATACGAGGGTCCTTCAAAAAGTTCTGTCTCTAATAGGTTTCCTAAGTTTTATCCAAGGTATATTTTAAAATGCTTCACTGCACTTGAATGGTGTGTTGAATAGCTAACGATATCCGTTTATTTCGTGCAAATTGCTTTCCAACTAACCGAGTTATTTCAAATTGAAATAAATCCAGTCATATACACAGACCAATTTACATGTTACAATAAGAAACGACCAAGCAAAGGATTGTCAAGAGTCCACCTTTTACATGACAACGCCTCCTCTCATAAATGTGGGGTTGTTAAGTCTTTTTTGGCTTCTGAAAAGGTGAAAGTTTTAAACTATCCACTTATTCACCTGATTTTTGAGTCCCTGTGACTTCTTTTTATTTCCAAGGCTTAAGAAAATGCTTTCTGGAAATAAGTATACGTCTAGAAGTTCTCTTGGTAGCGCTATTATCAGTGTCTCCAACAAATGCCAAAAGAAGATTATTTATCTGCTTTTCGCGACTGCGTATTTAAAGGTTACAAAAATGTGTTTCAGTAAAGGGAGAATACTTTGAAGGTTTGTAATAAAAAAAATGCTTGATAAAACGTAGCACTAAAGTAATCCGAACCCAGTGACAAAACTGTTTGCAGGACCCTCGCAGTAATGATTCTTATTACTGTACATGTTGCTAAATATTTGTATTAAAGTCATAAAAATGCCGTCTAACGGTTTAAAATTATAGAGCGGACACGATTTATGATGAACAGACAGACGAATGGATGAACGGACGGACAGATGGATGGACGAATGGACAGACAGACGATGATAGCAAAAACCGTGGTGGGAGTGCGGTGGAGAATTAATCAACTTATCAAATAAAATCTGTAAATGTTGCCATTGGAAACAAAGAGAAGAAACATATAAAAGAACGAAAATCGGAGTCTATGTTTCACTAAGACTGTTCATAGCTAGCAATGCATTTTGCATTTCTGCATACGCCCCTAGCACAAATTTAAGTAACTCGACCATTATGTCAGAATTGACTTAGTAATCTCAAAGAAAATAAGAATACTATCTGACCTATGATTAACCCAAATAAGCCTGGCGTGTCTTTTGTGGGCAAGCAGTGAAGACCCTGATCAGACGCCGTATTATGCGGCGTCTGATCAGGGTCGTCACTGTTTGCTTAGAGGATTTTCAAATACAAATAGAACAAAAATGAAAAAAACTACACCTGACGCCCCTAAATGACAAATGGACTCACCCAATGTATAAGGATGGGAAAATCCATTAGGCGTATTTGGGTTAAGTACGGGAGACATTTTACGGCCGTCCCACGGCACTTAAAACTTACTGCAATGAAGTTAAATAAAAATCTATAAAGGTTGTCCTGAGAGAAAAAAAAAAGAAAGAAAAAAGAACGAAAGACTCTTCATAAAGTCCCCTTAACTATATATTCATGTGTCTAAAAACTGATAGATTATTTGTAAACAGAGTAGACCCGATCAGATGTTGAGTTGTATTGTATCTGATCTTGGTCTACAATGCTTACTCGGGCCTGTCTGCCCCAATACTTAGGTTAATTAGAGTACTTTTGTTTTCAGAAACATTTGTTACGGCCTCTTATGTTGTCTTGACCGGCGTTTTCGGTAAGAGTTTCCTGATTCTTTTTTTCGGAAATAATAGCCCCATATGTACCCCGAATAATCAGACATCTTATCATCCTACCATACTTGTTCTCAAATATGAACAGGCCCCGAGGTTATAAAACGTTTTTCATGCTCAACTGAACTGAGCATGAAATTTCACTTGTTCATAAAAATAAAAATACCAATAATTAAAACATTTTTATCCTCAACTCAACTGAGCATGCTCAGCTGAGTTGAGCATGAAAGAAGTTTAAAAAATTGTCAGTATCTTAAGATTTATGAGCAAAACAAATTTCATGCTCAGCTGAGTTGAGCACGAAAAAAGTTTTATAACCTCAGGCCAGGTTTATTTTACTATCCGTTGATGTGTCCAAAACCTGCTGGTTGAATTGCAAATAATGCTGAACCAGGCACCGAGGTTAGAAAACTTTTTTCGTGCTCAACTCAGCTGAGCATGAAAATTTCTCTGTTAATAAATATGAAATGCCAACAAAAGTTGGCATATTCATGTTTATTAGCAGAGAAATTTTCATGCTCAGCTATGTTTAGCAAGAAAGAATTTGGCATTGTTAGTAATTTGAGATTTATTAGCATGAAAAATGTCATGCTCAGCTGAGTTGAGCATGAAAAATGTTTTATAGCCTCGGGGCCCGATCTCAGTCTACACTATTTGCTCAGGCCTGTCAGTCTGAATGTTTAGGGCAAAAACGGTATAACTGAGGATCACTACGATAAAAGAGATTACGGGAACAGTAGAGGTCCAGACTAACTTGCACATGTTAACCCTTCTCATGCTGAATAAATTAAGATGCCATGCCTACGTCTAATTTCCAGCCAATCAGATTTCTTGATCCGGGTTTTGATAGAAATTCACGTATTTAATGACAAACAGTGCAGATCCAGATCAGTTGGCTTCTTCAGAAGCCAACTGATCTGGATCTACACTGTTTGCTAAGATAGGGCATGTCGTGTTCAGCAAGAGAAGAGTTAATACGAGTTAGTACACGTATTTTGTTGTTCGCTTACATGAAATGTTTTGTGGATGGACACGGATGCATCCTGATTAGACTGCGCCGGATGCGCATATTGGTCCTAATATTTGTCGTTGGAATATGACATTATGGCTGTGTTCTCAGCATTTTTTAGTTGAAAAGTATTTATATTTTCTTATCTCTCCACGAAAACCGATGTTGTGGGTATTCATTAGAACAGGCTTAATGGCAATTTTGTTTTCATGTGACATTGATGTTTCAATCACGAAAACATGCCTATATAAGGCGACTTCCTTAAACCCCACTTTTATATATTAAAACTGGGGTTTACAGGAGTATAGATTATTTTTCTTATTTCTGCTCAAAAACATAGATTGTGGGTTCTTGTTAGAACCGCCTCGTCGGGGCGGTTCTAATGAATACCTACAATCTATGTTTTGAGCAGAAATATGAAAAATAACAGAGATTTTTTATCTGAAATTTTCATTTTTTGGTGGCAAAATGTTGAATATATTTGAATAGGCTTGTTTTCGTAATGCTAGGCTGAGATGAGTGACGCCCCAAATGAGAAAACACTAAAACCTGGTTTCTGTTCAACAATGCATCGTCGACAGGTGACATGTGTTACATGGAACACGTTTCTAGTGTTAAATATAAATTATTGTATCTTTTTATGAAACCTCAGAATTACAATTGCTGTTAGTTTTTCACTGTTTACAAATCTGAGAATTATATTTATTTATTTATTTGATTATTTTCAACAGTTACAAATGATTTGACCTCTTCGCCATCTTCTTCAACGATCACATCAACTAGTACAATGCCTACATCTGTAGAAACACCAACAGCCACTACTCCAGGGTCATCAGCAACGACATCTGGCCCTTTGACTTCATCAAGTATTTCAACGAGCACAACAGCAACAGACACTACTCCAGGGTCATCAGCAACTACGTCTGGCCCTTTTACTTTATCAAGTATTTCAACGACCACAACAGCAACAGACACTACTCCAGGGTCATCAGCAACGACATCTGGCCCTTTGACTTCATCAAGTATTTCAGCTATCACAACAGCAACAGACACTACTCCAGGGTCATCAGCAACGACATCTGGCCCTTTTACTTTATCAAGTATTTCAACGACCACAGCAACTGGTACAATCCTTATATCTGTAGAAACGGCAACAGATACTACTCCAGGGTCATCAGCAACGACGTCTAGCCCTTTGACTTCATCAAGTATTTCAACGACCACAACAGCAACAGATACTACTCAAAGGTCATCAGCAACGACATCTGGCCCTTTGACTTCATCAAGTATTTCAACGACCACAGCAACTGGTACAATCCTTATATCTGTAGAAACGGCAACAGATACTACTCCAGGATCTGGATCATCAACGACTGTCTCATCAACATCTGACAATATTACCCTGACAACATCCATAAACCCATTTTCTACATGCCTCCTTACTAATTCTAATGTACTTCTTATAAACGGAGAAAACTACTGTCCGTGTTTTCCAATGCAAAGCAACGATACTTTAAGTATAGATGAAGTCATTAAACTGCTTACACTTGACACAAAACAGCTCTCTTCTTACACTAGCAAATTCACCAGTGCGGAAGATAACAGGCCATCTGCGCAAACGTTGGGAAGTTTAGGAATTATTGTATTAGTATGTGTATTTGGATTCATAATATATTTAGACAGTACTAGTCTTTTCAGGGAATTTAAAAAGCTTCGTAATAACTGTAAATCTGTAAAACGAAGAATTTCTGAGAGGAATTTAAAAACAAAAACCCTGGAAGACTTTGAAATACAGACAGACATACAAGGTGCATCAGAGTTCTCGGGTAACTCCTCCTATGACAAATCTTTACCTCATAGTAAAGACAATAGGGATGCAACTGTACTGTCTGAAATAGACAGCATATCAGATATTGATGAAGAATTGTCTTACCACACAACATCTACCTGTATCTCAGAATGATTGCAACGGTCATGGCAAACAAGACGAATTATATACAGTCGACTCTCGTTATCTCGAATTCCAAGGGACTATCTGAAATACTTCGAGATATCCGAACTTCGACATATCAGAGTTGCAGAATTGAGGAAAAAATAATTCGAACAACCACATTTAACAAATATATATGTTATTGGACTCTTGAAGTTAGAGATGTTTTGAAAATATTGTGGAAAAGAGGAGAAATTGCTCCTTAGGAGCAATTTCTCCTCTTTTCCACAATATTTTGTTACCTGTTGTTAGATTTTTCATGTTTAGGCAGGGACCAGATCTTCACTTCGAGATAAGCGGTTATTCGAGATAAGCGAGTTCGAGATAGCGAGAGTCAACTGTATGCGATAAATATAATCTGATCGGGAACATTTCAGCACCGACATGAACAAATGTACTTATTATATACGCGCAGCGTAAACACACAGATCAGATTGTGCAAAATCGTCAGTCTTCATTGTTCATTTGCATAGAAATATAATTGAAGCTATCCATAGATAGCCACAAAGAAGACATGAGGAACAAGCAATGAGCTAGCAAACTGATAAAGTGCCAGTGATTTTATTAATTGACATCTGGGGAACCGGTTAGATCTAGTAAACGCAAGGTCTGATATCTGGGCCTTAGCTATCCAGATAACTCATATCCAAGCTTTTACATTAAGAACCCAGCTAGCATTCTATTTAAATCTACATCGGACCGTAATCAGCTCGACAGTAATCCTGTCGGTCCGATATAGATTTTAGAATACATTCTACTTAAATCTACATCGGATCATTATCGGCCCGACAGGAATCCTCTAGGTCCGATATAGATTTAAGTAGGTTGCTAGCTGGGTATAGAATAGTATGGGTCTGTTGATCGACCAGCTAACCAGAGCGGCTGTCATAGGAGTTAGCGGCTGGGATAAGACCAGGCTGATGCGCGATGGGTCTCGGTCGTTTCTGACCGCTTGACAGATTCAACAGTAATAACCACTCGGCCACAATATTAAGCGGAGAATGCTCAATTCGTCTAACTTTTTACCAGCTTACTGTTATTCACGGAATTATCACCTTAGCGTAAAACGCACTGTTACATTAGACAGCCGTACAAAACCAGAATAACTGTTAAAGCACTGTACATCCAGATGCATAGTTTAACTGTATCCATGCAATGCTCAGTAACCGAAATTATTTTATGAAAGATAGAGCAAGAGGGTGAAAACATTATTATTATTGTTGTTGGCGTTGCTGTTGTTGTTTCAATACAAATGAAAGTCATTTGCCTATGTTGGATGATAAAATATTAAAATAATATTTACTGTTTTAACCAAAATTATTCGCCAACACCCTACCCTTCTGTGGAAATTAATGATTTAGCCTTCAACAGAAGTAGTACGGTTCAATGAAGAACAAAAGATATATGTGTGTATATGATTATCAAATAAACTCTACCCAGCTAGCATTCTTTATAAATCTATAGCGGGCCGTTATCGGCCCGTCAGCTACCCTGACGGGCCGATTACGGCCCGCTATAGATTTATAAAGAAATTGAAGGGAAGGCAATGAAGAATGCTTTCTGGGTATGAGGTTGCCCTTGGAAACAAAGAACATATAAAAGCACGACAACTGGAGTAGCGGTTTCATTTAGATGCTTCGTATTACAGCACTGAAGTTTGCAGGGCTGCCTACCATGGAATTTTATACAAAGCAAATGCAGTATATTAAAAGCATTACGAAAATACGCCAATTCAAATATTCTGAAAATTTCACCACCAAAAACTGAAAGTTTTCAGATAAATTCTGATATTTTTCATACTTCTGCTCAAAATATAGATTGTGGGTACTCGTTAGAACCGCCTCAACGAGGCGGTTCTAACGAGTACCCACAGTCTATGTTTTTGAGCAGAAATAAGAAAAAATAATGTATACCCCTGTAAACCACAGTTTTACTATTTAAAAGTGGGGTTTAAGGGGGTCAAAATTATAAAGATATGTTTTCGTGATGGTCGGGCATAATTACGGCGTTTTTGATTGTCCGTCCATAAGTTGGGAAGGACTTTGTAGCATTGCAGTATACTAACATCCTAGTTTATCGCGACCTTAAAATAGCAACTGTTGATTTTACATAATCCTATATAAAGAAGATCTTACATTCGTGGTCATTTCATATAAAATGACCACGAATGTATGATTCTGTTTTTCATATGACTTCTGAACTTCATTTTATGGCCGTTGTTGAAGCATTTTTCGTTAGAAAATAAACGTTGCCGCGGATGGCGTAATGAAGTTACGAGTCAGTTATCAAGTGTTACCATATGTAACGTGTGGTAATATCATTTTTATGACATAGGTAGAGGATAGTTACTCTTTTGTTGTGAATACCATAAATATTTTCATCAAGTGTACTAAAAATATCAGTATTTTCATGAGTGCGAAATTTTAATGATTTCACTATGGTATTCACTGAAAAAGAGTAATTTTTTTTTTATTTTATTGTTTACACATCAATGCGCGTTTCTGACGTCAGAATTAACGTCACCAAACAAAACATGAACGCCATGGCGTCGGCGTTCAGTGCTTAGCATGTGAAGCGCTGGAGTGACAAAAACAAATAGTTTCGGCAAATCAAAAACAAAAAAATCTTGTTACCGCTTTTGAAATAATGAAGAAAACCGAAGTCATCCAAAGCGAGGAGTGAAAATATAAATCGTATCAGTCACTAGGGAAATGATACGATATAATTTCATTCGTGATTGATACTACTTTTATTTTCACCAGATATACACTGATTTCACCGCTAACAATAAAATAAATAGAGATTATTTGTTTGTTTTGATCGATTACGGAGAAATAATTCACTAGTGTTCTAAGGCTTGTGCGTAAAAAACGAGTGAGCGAAGCAAACGAGTTTTTTTTACACGAAAGCCTTAGAACACGCGTGAATTATTTCTCTGCAATCAATCAAAACAAAAAATGAACTGTTTAATACATTGTCATTCATGTTTTACCGTTGAATTTTCACATTCAGCCTTTATGATTTCCTACCAAAATAGTTCCAGTCAGTGCATGAATTTCAGGAGGCGTGGTTTAGTTTGAAAATCAGTCGCCATCTTGTTTTCACTTTAATGCAAAAATCATCCTGTGCTTGAAATACAGACACAACAATGTCACGAAAGTTGAACTGGATTATCAAGAAAATCATATTTTATATTTGTGTTGTAGGTCTTTATTCAAAAACGCCAAATGGACGTGGAAATTGCAGTCTGATCTCCATGATTTTATTAAATGTTCCGCGAAACGTCAAATATTGTTATTGTTGTTACCAACAACGTCAGTAACGTCGCCTAGCAATTATGACGTCAAAACGTCAAAACGTTCGAAATGAAATAATTCACCGAGTGAATTATCGATTATAATTCACTGAGAAATCTCAGTAAATCACTGCTGAAAATGTCATAAATGACGTTATACACCGATTCTAACGTGATGTTAACGTTTTCCATAACGCCTTATGGAAACGTTACCGTGATCAAACTACAATAATTCACGTTGTCGACGTAGTGCGTGCAAAAGGATGCGTTTGATGACGTCGCATGTAAACATTTACTTCTTGCGACGTCTGCTGCAAGAGTTCTTTGTAAAACATCGCAACGATGTCAACTTTCCTTTATGTATCATGTTAAAATCGAAATAATTTTCTCTGCTGTGAATTATCGTCGAATAATACATGGTGTTGACGGGCAGATGCTTCGCCGTCGTGAATTAATACTTCGCAATCTGACCTCCAACACTGCGTTATTCGACGATATTTCACAGTTGAAAAAATATTTCTTAAATAACAACTACGTCATGATTTTATGATAAATCAATGTTCTACCGCTTGAAGACGTTGAACTGCAAGTCTGTATCCAGAGAGCGTCATATAAAAATAAATTTCAAACCTTTTGTTAAATCTATTTATTTGAGCATAATCAACACACCATTAACACATACATGCATATATACATAATGAGAAAGAATTCAGCACGAAATTTTGAAATATTTTTCTTCTTTTTCACAAAAAATAGGGTCTGACATTTCATGCAAATTGTCTCGTAAGGAGACAATTTGCACGAAACGTCAAACCTTATTTTATGGGGAAAAGTAGATAGATATCATCGATTTGTCGTTTGCTGACTTTGCAAGAGAGTTTTAAAATATTTACACATTAACCTCTTTATAACACAGTTTGTTATAACATGGTTTTGGATATAACACGGTTCAAAGTTGGATCCCCAAAATGTATAGATTATATTGAAAAATGACCATAAATGTATATTTATTCGCAGATATTGACATCACAGTCTTCACAGAGATGACCCTTCCAGATAAAATATCTCTTCGCAGCACATCCTTCGGGCAGTGCTATTAATGGACACGGCATGAGAGGACAGCCATCTGGTGCTGTCGGCATCTCTGAAAATAATGTAAGATTCTGTTATCATATGACCATTATAAATTGGATTTTATCGCCTATTAAATTTACAACTGTTCAACAGAAAATGCATGGTTGACATGGACGTCGTCATGACATTACTTGTTCCCGCCAAAGCGTAATGCAATGTGATGCATACAATTTTTATGTAATGACTTTACGACACTAAATAACAGCGTCGTCATATGATAACTAACAATATAATATTTCAGGCCCGTGAGTTGTTTCAGAACGCATGCATAACCGGATATAGAATGGGGAAGCCTTTTGAGAGTGCCCCCAGAGAAGGCTGATCTGAGCAAGTGCGGTCTAATCATTAGAAAAAAAAAAGTTCAGACATGGAGATACTCAGGAAAGGGACAACAGCAGAATACAGCCCTACCAACTCATCAGATAAGGGATGAATAACATAAATGGGCCACGTCATGCGAAAACGTGTCTTCGGGCATATGCGGAAAGCGAAGACCCAGATCAGCTTGCGCATCCATACAGTCTCATCAGGGCAATTTGTGCATGTTCTACGGCACTTTTTTTTTGCTTGACGCGGCCCAAATAATAGCAAAAGAAAACATTTCCTCAACAACAGAACGAACAAACGAAGGGGAAATGTAACACAGATACCGTCTTAGAACGGTCAACTACAAAACTGTTTTTCGGGGAGGTGCGAGGGAAGTTCATTGTTCAAACTGAACAAGCTTTGTTTGTGTTGAGGTTTTACGGCCCAGTCAACCCAATGGGGTCATGTCGAGCGCGGTCAGTTTACTTAACCACACGTTTACTGGGCAGGCTTAGTCCTCCAAGCGGTTAACCAGTATTGTGCACAATCTTTCGCCAGAAACTGACAACTGCCCTTCTTGAATCAGCGGAAGGGAGAGAATGACCGTAGAAAATATTTCATGATCAATCTCCACGAAAGAATGTTGCCGACCTCGGCTGGGGTTGAACCCGCGACCTCCTGGTCTCCAGTCGGACGGCGCATCCAACTGAGCCACCGAGGCCAATTGATTATCTACGGAGCGCCAAGCGAAGACTGTTATTGGACTGTGCGAATATGCAGGCTGATCTTAGCTGGGTGCACATGTCCAAAGGTATAGTTTGTCACATTGTGCTTTTGTTGATGTACAGTGGTTCTACAACATCCAGTCACTCAAAAAGTGGACATTGTAAATTATCAGACTGTGAACATTCGTATCTCCAGACCACATCGAAGGAGTATCAAGGTAAATATTAGTTACCGTATTTACCCTAAGTATTCGGACACCTCAATCATTTACCATACTAGTTCTAAAATTTGAACAAAAACAATAAATTCTCGATGTTGTGTCTAAAAGTTGCTGGATGAGTGGCAAACAATGTAGACCTTGATGAGACGCCGCGTTTTGCGGCGTCTCATCTGGGTCTACACTGTTTGCTCAGTGCTCAGGCCAGTCTAGCGTTATGTGCATATTGGGTTATTTACAGAATATTTTTAATCAACAAAGGCATTAGATAGTAAAATATTTTTTATAGAATAAATGGTTTTATAAACAAATGCATTATATATTATTGGATAGAACAACTATTGTAAATATATAGAAGATCTTACATGAGTGGTTATTTCATTTGAAATTTATGAAACGTCTTCGGCGAGTTTCATAAATTTCTCATGAAATGACCACGAGTGTAAGATTCTGATTATCATAGAACCATTTTAAATTGGATTTAATTGCCTTTAAAGTTGACAATTGTTCAACTTGACATGGACCTCGTCATGACGTTACTTGTTCCCGCCAAAATGTTATATAACGTGTGATCATACGATTATGACATGACGTTATCCACTGAGTAACAGCGATGTCATATGATAAAAACACATATTTCAGTTTTAGAATCATGTTAAAGTAACCTTTACCACTCTCTGTGCTGATTTAGCAGACGACAAATTAGTGATATTTCCCTCAGAAAAAAAAGATATTGGCATTTCATGCAAATGGAAACAATTTGCATGAAATACCAAATATGTTGTCTGCTGAAAATTTACCCAGAGTGCTAAGAATTCAAAATAAAAATATTACTGGATTATAGTGTTGCAATATCTGTTATACATATACATGTATATATTCGTAAAAGTCCTTAGCTAATATATGTGTCCACGCGAAACAGGCAGGTAGGTCATTTTCAAATGGACAGTAAAATAGGTATAAAAGATTTCAGTTTAGCTGTGCAATCCTGCCACACACTATTTTTATCATTATTAGATAACAATACATGTTTGGGATCTAAGAAAAATTGCTGAGCAATCTTGCCACACACTATTTTTATCGTTATTAGATATCAAAACATGTTTGGAATCTAAGAAAATTTCACACAGAACTCACAGCTTTAGTTTTGTATTGTTCAGCATTATATGCACACACATAAGCGTACAGCTTAGTACGCACATTGCGCATGTGCGTAAGGAAAAATGAATTAACCCTTAAAGCGCCAGTCACAACTATTGTCGTCTGCTTTGTCATCTGCTTGTGATTTTAAAAGTCATTTTTGCAAACAGTGTGGACCCAGATCAGACTGCTCTTTAGCAGTCTGATCAGGGTCCACACTGTTTGCCTGTATGCATAAATAGGTTTGAAAAGTCTGCAAGAATATTCAGCAGACGACATAAACAGACGACATTTTCAGATGTAGTTTTTCTTGGCGCTTCAAGGGTTAAAGAAATATTACCTAATAAGATGTATTTTCGTCCTTTATCATTTTCTTTTAAAGGAAAATAATATGCTCCTGGAGGGAGCAAACTCGTTCCTTTAGGAGTAGTCCTGATTTTGAAAGCAATACCAGGGAAATTTTTTTTTGTGTGTGTGTGTTTTTCGTGGGTGTGTGTAAAAATAATTCCGTTTTGGCTACACCACTGCAGATATAAAAGATGGCTACTGAACAGTTTAACCCATAAACTGCCAATCATAACGATTGTCGTCTGCTTTGTCATCTGCTTGTGAATTTTAAAGTCATTTTTGCAAACAGTGTGGACCCAGATCAGGGTCCACACTGTTTGCCTGTATACAAAATAAGTTTGAAAAGTTTGCAAGAATATTCAGCAGACGACATAAACAGACGACATTTACAGATGAAGGTTTTCCTGGCATTTTAAAGGTTAATTAACAGCTCTTTAACTTTTACCTCTCTTTGGACAATTTTCACCAGACGACAAATTGGTGATATTTTTCTTAATTTTCCCTGAAAAAAAAAAGGCTTTGATGCTTCATGCAAAATGATCATCCAGTGGGACCATTTGGATGAAATGTCAAAGCCCATTTTCTGGGAATATTAAGTAAGTAGTTCAAAATATCGTCCGCTGAAATATCGGCTGCTGAAATTTAGCCCACAAATGCAGCAGACTACACTTTAAAATATATAGCGTCTAGTTTTTTTTTTTTTTTCTTTTTTTTTTGAGAAAATAAGCCTTGACATTTCATGTGAATCGTCTGCTTAGCAGAGGTCAAGTCTTATTTTCACTGAAAAATAACAAAATCAATTTTAGAATATCGTCTGCTACAAATTATATTTTACCTTTGTCAATACACTTGTCACATTGTCTGCAGGCTTGGTCATGGTAGATCAGAATAGATTCGGCACGGCATTCATCCGGGTGCAAAATGGCTGGACAGGCGGTGATAGGGCAACCAGTCTGGGCTTGACTGAACCCTGCAAATATCATAATTGTATTTAGATGCGCCTCATCTTTATACGATGTTCAAGTATCCTTGTCCTTAATGAGAGAGAGAGAGAGAGAGAGAGAGAGAGAGAGAGAGAGAGAGAGATTAGAAGTTATCGCAATTACCATAAATATTCGGTCATATATGTCTTAGCAAAATTTAAATAATAAATAATGTAGACTCTGATTAAACTAAATGAGCAGATTATATAGGGTCTGTAACTACTGGTAATTCCGTCGCATGATTTTGGACACCACGGTCAAATGAATATGTTCAAATTTCAGAATAAGCTCGGTGAAAAGTTAGGGTGTCCTAATATTAAGCCTTTACCACCCTCTAGGCAAATGCATGAGACGAAAAATTGAGGATAATTTTTTTTCTTATTTTTACAGAAAACAGGATTTGACATTCCATGCAAATCGCAATTTGCGTAAAATGCCAATTCCTGTTTTCTGGGTAAAAAAAAGAAGATACCGTATTTACCCTAACGCTTAGCATGGTGGGTTAAAATTTCAGCAGACGATCTTTTGAAATATCTTTTTTAAAGTCTTATGATAGAGTTCTAGAAAAGCTAACGTCTTTAGGAACGTCTTCATATACGCGAAAAAGCAAAGCCCCAGACGAACATGCCATCACGAAAACATACCTATATAATTTTGACTCCCTTAAACCCCACTTTTATATAGTAAAACTGGGGTTTACAGGGGTATACATTATTTTTCTTATTTCTGCTCAAAAACATAGATTGTGGGTACTCGATAGAACCGCCTCGATGAGGCGGTTCTAACGAGTACCCACAATCTATGTTTTGAGCAGAAATATAAAAAAATATCAGAATTCTTATCTGAAAACTTTCAGTGTTTGGTGGTAAAATTTCAATATATTTGAATAGGCGTGTTTTCGTAATGGTATCCGCGAGTTCTGTCCGGATACTCACCTAAACGTCGAATTTTCGTTATTCTGCGAAACGAGATAAAACTCAGATGTTACAGAAAATTAATGGTGAAAACCGTGTTTACCCTAAATCTTTATTTTGAACAAGTCCCTTTTACTACCTGCCCAGTCAGCATTCTACGTAAATCTATATCGGGCCGTCATCGGCCCGTCAGGGAGCTGACGGGCCGATGACGGCCCGATGTAGATTTACGTAGAATGCTAGCTGGGTGTGTCTTTTACTGCTGCTTGAGTGACAATGTAGAGCTTTACCAGACGCAGCGTTCCATGGTTTATGAGAGTCGTACAAAAAAAAAACAAAAACAAACAAACAAAAAAATAATAATAAAATAAACAAAAAATAGTAATAAAATAAAAAAAAAGATAAAATAAAACTAAACAAAAAACAAATCCCACAAAAAATTAATAAAATGACTTACCGACAGTAACAGCCACAATAGCTAAAGTAACAATATATTTGCTCATGATGTCAATATTTTCTATCCTCGTTGCTGTCAAAAACTGGCAAAACAGTTTTCGACAGGCGCTTTTATAATCATTCAATGCACATCTGTGGCGCGGGTCAAACATGGGCAATTTATATTTCGACCACCGGTACGTTACTTGACGTCGATATAGGGTTTTGACATGTCTCTTACACGTGACACCAAATCTACATGACTTATTTCAGGTAATATGGGAACTTGGTGACGTGTCTATATGGGCCAATTCAGCGGACGATAAACTAATGATATTTTTTCATAGTGTCTTATCAGAATGAAGGCTTTGATATTACAAACAAATTGTCTCCAAAATATTTTTTCTTTGCGGGAAATGGGCTTTGATCTTCCATGAAAGTCGTCTAATTTGCATGGAATGTCAAAGCCTGTTTTCTGGGAATGTTAAGAACGATATTTCAAAACATGTCGTCAGCAATTTTTTTTACTCAGCAAGCTAAGCATTTAAACTAAATCAGAAAATAAAGATACAAGTCGAAATATTGACAATATCACTATACAGTCGACTCTGGTTACCTAGAAGTCCAAGGGACTCTCTGAAATACTTCGAGATATCAGTTGCTCGACATATCAGATATGCAGAATTGAGAAAAAAAAAATCGTATAACCGCATTTCACAAATGATTATGTAATTTGACTCCTGAAGTTAGAGATTATTGAAAATATGGTGGAAAGGAGTAGAAATTGCTCCCAATTTCTCCTCTTTTCCACAATATTTTGTTGCATGTTGTTAGATTTTCATGTTAAAAAGGGACAAGGTTTTCACTTCGAAATAAGTGATTATTCGAGATAAGGGATGTCGAGATAACGAGAGTCGACTGTATCTTTCAAATTTAAAACCTTTACTTTAGGGCATGGATTCAATTTCATTAGAGGCAACTCTGTGACATCACGAAAACATACCTATATAATTTTGACCTCCTTAAACCCCATTTTTATATAGTAAAACTGGGGTTTACAGGGGTATACATTATTTTTCTTCTTTCTGCTCAAAACATAGATTGTGGTACTCGTTAGAACCGCCTCGTCGAGGCGGTTCTAACGAGTACCCACAATCTATGTTTTGAGCAGAAACATGAAAAATATCAGATGTTTTTATCTGAAAATTTTCGTTTTTTTGGTGGTAGAATTTTCTGTATATTCGAATAGGTACGTTTTTGCAATGTACCTTGCGAGAAGGGGTCTCCTTTAGCAAACTCTTTTCTTTTCGATTAGATCCTTTTTTCTGAAGGAGGTTGTAACACGAAAGCTAATGGGGAGATGTATATATATATATATATATATATATATATATATATATATATATATATATATATATATATATATATATATATATATATATATATGTTGAGAGTTAATCATTAACAGTGCAAATAATTTGTTTACCTGAGGCCTTTCGGCTTTCGCCTTCTTCAGAGGTTTTCTATTTTAAACAAAAGACATAAAAATGTAAAATTTACGAATAAAAGATTGTGCCCTTTTCGGGCCCATGTTATCTAGCCCGCTGCGACTTAATAACTGAGCGTGTTTAGATATATGTGAAATGTAAACAATACGCGTAAACACAACGTGCAAAAAGTAGAAAGTTTATCTTCAAAACGTATAAAGCTTATCTTTACTATCAACACCACTGTGTCCATATACGCAATGTATACGATGCACATAAACCCTACACCAAAAGGTGTAAAAGTCGACTGTATAGTGATATTGTCAATATTTCGACTTGTATCTTTATGGTGTAGGGTTTATGTGCATCGTATACATTGCGTATATGGACACAGTGGTGTTGATATTAAAGATAAGCTTTATACGTTTTGAAGATAAACTTTCTACTTTTTGCACGTTGTGTTTACGCGTATTGTTTACATTTCACATATATCTAAACACGCTCAGTTATTAAGTCGCAGCGGGCTAGATAACATGGGCCCGAAAAGGGCACAATCTTTTATTCGTAAATTTTACATTTTTATGTCTTTTGTTTAAAATAGAAAACCTCTGAAGAAGGCGAAAGCCGAAAGGCCTCAGGTAAACAAATTATTTGCACTGTTAATGATTAACTCTCAACATATAGTTTAACGCCTATCATTTCAGCATCCTTTCTGGATCCAGTGCTACCAAAAAGATTTTTTGTTAGATGTTATGCTCCTATATATATATATATGTCAGAAAATAACAGAATGTAGGCATTTCTAGTTTCTCGATCTCATCATCATCCAAAAACAAGCCAACCCGCTGGTTCGCGAACAGAGATGAATTCCAGTAGAATTTGATCCCTTCCTAGCCCGAACAGTATGGTAGCCTGTTTGCAATGCGAGAAGAGTTCTATTCCTAATGGAACTCGAGCTCGTCTGTGTTTGACACAGCAGTTCGCGAGTAGGAAGATTATTATACTATTTTATACGATGCTACTGATCTAGGTGATATATCTTGTTTTATACAAAGGAGACAAATGAAAAGTGAAACTCCATTCCAAATATCTAAACAAATAAATGTTTCCAATTTGCAATAAAGACAGACATTAATCCGGTACCATGTACCGTCTTGTTGTAGATATTTTGTCATAGTTTTAAATCGTGATAGACCCAGCTTATTGTATCAGTTGTTACTTCATTTTTTATCCAACTATACTTGCTTTATTATTAGTTATTATAAATGAAGAAAAAAAATCTTAACCTGAAATTTCATATCTGCGACTTGCAGTTTGTCCTTCCGCATTCGAGGTAAAGATTTCGTGATCGTATTATTAGCTCAACTGAGGCGAACCATTGTTATCGGTCAATGTCCGTCGTCCGTCGTGCGGCGTCAACAATTCGGTTTAAATGACAACTCCTCTTTGACTCCAAACTGAATAGGAAATATCTTAGCAACTTGTAGATCAAAAATAGCGAAACTTGTTCCAATCGGAAATCCAAGATGGCCGCCACCACCGTCATCTTGAAAATCTAATTTGAACTTCTTCTTTTGAACCGAAAGGAAAACTGACTTGAAACTTTGTAGGAAGTAGCGGGGTGATTGTAGATCAAATATGGCTAAAATCGTTCCGATCGTAAATCCAAGATGGCCGCCACGGCCGACATCTTGAAAATCTATTCTGAACGTCTCCCTTCTCCTGAACCGAAAGGCCTGTAGGAAGTATCTGGAGGAATTGTAGATTTAAAAGAGGCTAAACTTGTTCCGATAGGAAATCGAAGAATGCCACCCGGCGGCCATTTTGAAAATCTAAGTTGAACTTTTTATTCTGAACCGAAAGGCCAATTGATTCGAAACTTGGTAGGAACTATCGAGGCTACGTGTACATAAAAAATAGTTAAAATCGTTTCACCACGGCGGCCATCTTAAAAATCTAATTTGAGCTACTTTTCCTGAACGGAAAAGCCAACTGACTTGAAATCTGATGGAAAGTTTCGGGGCAACTTGTAGAAGATCTAAAATTAATAAAATCGTTCCGATCGGATATCCAAGATGGCCGCCACGGCAGCCATGTTGAAAATCTATTTTGTACTTCTCTCTTCCCCAGAACCGAAAGGCAAGTTGACTAGATACCTGATAGGAAGAATCGAGTTGACTTGTAGATCAAAAATAGCTAAAATCTTTTCATTCGGAAATCCAAGATAGCCGTCACTGCCGCCATCTTGAAAATCTATTTTGAACTTCTGCTTAACCAAAATTATACATGTATGCAATGGGGTTGGGCCACAAGTTCTCTCAACATTAGTTATGGCCGTCCCCCTACAGTTTTAACACATAACAACAGTCAGGTGACATTGCCAAATATTTCAGTATGTTAATTAAAGTATGCAGTACTAATTGAATGAAACTCGACAAATAAATAAATAAATAAGAATGTGTGTCTCTACACGTGGAGGTTGTGGTACAGGAGGATATCAGCGACAGAGTAGTAATTTATCTACTCACTGATTTCCAGAAACTCTACAAATATTCCATTACGAAAACACGCCTATTCAAATATATAGAAAATTTCACCTCCAAAAACTGAAAATTTTCAGATAAAGAACTCTGATATTTTTCATATTTCCGCTCAAAACATAGATTGTGGGTACCCGTTAGAACCGCCTCGGCGAGGCGGTTCTAACGAGTACCCACAATCTATGTTTTTGAGCAGAAATAAGAAAAATAATGTATACCCCTGTAAACCCCTATCTTTTGTGTATATGTCATGTCTGTTTGTATAATCATTGTAACTTTGGAATAAATATGTTTAAACCAAACCCCAGTTTTACTATATAAAAGTGGGGTTTAAGGGGGTCAAAATTATATAGGCATGGTTTCGTGATGTTTATGTATGTCTGGACGGATTTAAATAGGGACATATTGTCCTCTAAAGACAACTCGGCAACGCCATAGAGTAGGATACCCAGGTTTAGAGGTGGCAAAGTGCAGGTTTCATTAAACAGTCGTGTTCGTTCGTTTGGATAATTCGGGCAGCGAAAAAAGTAATGTTCCGCATTCTCGTATTCTAAGTTACAATACAAAGTGGGTTAATTAACAAAAAAAATTGATGCAAGTCACTATTCAAATTATTGCATTTATTTCTTATTCTTGCATGCATAACAGATAAATATCTATCAAGGTATACATAGTTTTACCATATCAAGGAAAATGTCGGTAAATTTTCTGCAGGCATCGTCTAAGGACCCTTCGTGTAAAAAAGTCCAATCATAGTTTGATATTTTCTCTTTCAAAAGATCGAAATTGGCCTTTTTATATAGCTACACTAGCCGTGTGAAAGACCCTTGTAAATTATATTGGAAAGGAAGAATTACGTATGTCGCTTTATGATCGCTTATATTATCAGGTATACTAAGAATTCCAGCACCCATTACGAAAACACGCCTATTCAAATATATAGAAAATTTCACGTCCAAAAACTGAAAATTTTCAGATAAAAAACTGTGATATTTTTCGTATTTCTGCTCAAAATACAGATTGTGGGTACTCGTTAGAACCGCCTCAGCGAGGCGGTTCTAACGAGTACCCATAATCTATGTTTTTGAGCATAAATAAGAAAAATAATGTATACCGGCCTGTAAACCCCAGTTTTACCAAATAAAAGTGGGGTTTAAAGGGGTCAAAACTATATAGGCGTGTTTTCGTGATGTAAATAATGCATATCGTCTGGAATTACTATGGGATCAAGGATAGCATCTTGCCTGGTGGGATTTGTAATAACATTCTGTAATGAATTTATTAACATTATATCTCTCAAATTACGATAGTTTGGATTCAGCAGGTCTTCATTTAAGTCCCCAACTAGTACCAGATTTTGGTAACTTCTAGAGCTTCCTCAATATTAATATCAAAATTATTAAAAAAATGTAGCTTCCGAAGTAACAGGACTATAAAAAAAGCCAATCAAGTATGTATCATGCTTAACCTTCATTTCTGTCCAAATCGATTCTTGACAGAAAATATATATGAAAGCAAGGTATGTATTAATACCGAACGCGAATATACTGAAATCAGAAACGTCGCTGACAGGATAATTGTAAAACCTCGATCTGTATCATGCCAAACGAGCTCCATTTAATTAGTTCAAGAGAGCAGCAGAGCAACCATCTTGGATATTGCAGAATGATTTCAGTAATTCTGAATTTTCATGACACCCCAATGCCTCCCATCAAGTTTAAGCTCAACCATACTTACCATTCGGGAGCAGATGTAATTTAAAGGTTTTCATGATGGCCGCCATGGAGACCACATTACGAAAACACGCCTATTCAAATATATACAAAATTTTACTCAAAAAACTGAAAATTTTCAGATAAAAAAATCTGATAGTTTTTCATATTTTTGCTCAAAACATAGACTGTGGATATTCGTTAGAACCGCCTCAGTGGGCCCGTTCTAACGAGTACTCACAGTCTATTTTTTGCGCATAAATAAGAAAAAAATGATTACTCCTCGTTAGCTGCAATATAATGCAGATAACTAGGAACAGAACAAATAAGATTATGACCCTCGAAAATGTTGATTCCATCACACATTTGAGATGGAATACACATATCAGCAACATGTGTACTAAGGCAATAAGAGCTCTTGGTTTTCTGAGACGAAATGTTTATCAGTGTCCTCAGGATGTAAAAGAGGCAGAATATAAGGGACTTGTCACCCCACCCCATTTTGGAATAAGGCAGCTGCGTTTGGGATCCGCAAGGCGTAGTTCTTCAATAAGAAATCGAAAAAGTTCAGAATAGGATTGTTACAAGCAATTACTGCTTTGAAATTGGAAGTATGACTGGACTACTGGAAAAACTAAAATGGGAGTCTAAAATTGGAGTAAAATGGGAGAGACAGTAGACTGATTCTTTTGTACAAAGGTCTAAAGGGTGCTGCTAGCATTCCAACAGACGATATTATCCCCGCAGTTAGATGTAGATATCATCACTCTGACTTTTCAGACCCCCCATTGCTAGAACTGACATTTACAAGAGCTCATTCACTCAAACAATCAGAGATTAGAATGCCCGTCTAGATTCGATTATTACCTCTGTTGAAGGTGCAGAGGATGGTGTGGCTAGATTTACCTCTCCGGTGAGTGTTAGGGACTAACTCCCCATATCACAGGTCCAGTTGAATGAATGTCATTGGTATGGCAAGCTGTTTTACTATTTATTATGCAAAATAGGTATCTTATATATTATATCAGATAACTTAGATAGGATATAAGATATCTAATATAGGTAAAGTAAGATATCTTATATATTAATATAGATATCTGATATACTAAATAAGATATCTTATATACTAAATAAGATTTAAGATATACTACATAAGATCTTATTTAATTATATAAATGAGAAATCTTCTTTAGTAAATAAGTTATATCTTATATTCAAAATCTATTATAACATATCAGATATATTATATACCATATTAGATATCTTATATGTCAATTAAGATATCTTATATAGCATATAAGATATACTGCAAATAAGACATCTTAATTGACATATAAAATATCTTATTTATATAAGATTCCTGATATAATATATCAGATATCTTATATATTATATAAGATCTCTGATATATTTATCAGATATCTGATTTATAGAATAAATAGTTAAATGGCTTGCTGCCAAGCAGTTTTTCTATTATTATTGCATTATATCAGATATCTTATATAGGATATAAGATATTTAATATAGAATTTAAGATATCTGAATTAGTATATCAGCTTTCTTATATCCTATATAAGATATATCCCATATAAAGATATCTGATATAATGCATAATAGAAAAACGGCTTGTTCCACATATAAGATATCTTATTTACCTTATATCTTTTTTTATTAAATATGATATCTTATATCTTAATATAGATATCCAATATACTAAATAAGATATCTGATATACTAAATGAGATATCTTATTTAATTGAATAAATGAGGTAGCTTCTTTAATAAATATCTTATATCCTATATAAGATATCTTCTATAGCATATCAGATATCTTCTATAGCATATAAGATATCTTATATGTCAATTAAGATATCTTGTATGCTATATCAGATATGTGATATAGCATATATCTTAATTGACATATAAGATATTTATATAAGATATCTGATATAATATATCAGATATCTTTTATATTATATAAGATTTCTGAGATATTAAATCAGATATCTGATTTATAGAATAAACAGTAAAACGGCTGGCCATACATTAGACGTATCACCAGTAAAAATTCTGATTCAGATTCTGAAACCCCAGTTTTCTATATAAAGGTGGGGTTTAAGGGGATTAAAATTATATAGGCATGTTTTTTCACGAGATGAGCTTGGATATCAGAAGAGAACCATTTTAGCAATTCTAAATCTCCATGATACCCTGATGCCTTCCACCACGTTTCTGCTCCATCCCTCTTACAGTTCTGGAGCAGATTACAATTAAAGACTTTCCAGATGGCCTCCATGATGGCCAGCATAGATATGATTCTGATGGAGATATCAAAAAAATGTGAAAAGTTACTGACAGACAAATGGATGAGAGATAAAAAAAAATGTGAAAAGTTACTGACAGACAAATGGATGAGAGACTGACAATGGTCAACAGCCCATGGCATAAACAGCTCCAGGTGAGCTAACAACTGAAGATCTTCAAGATGGCTGCTGTGGTGGCCATCGTGGATATAGTAACAAAATGGTCTTTACAATTCTGAATCTCCATGTCACTCCAATGCCTCCCACCAGGTTTTGGCTCAATCTGACTTTCCATTCAGCAGCAGGTCAGGTTAAAAAAATTTCAAGATGGTCAGCTTGTGGGCCATCTTAGATATCAGAACAGAATGATTTAAGCGATTCTGAATTGCTAAATCCCTCTGATGCCCCCAATCAAGTTTGGGCTCAATCCACATTACAGTTTGGTAAAAAGATGTCATTTGAAGAATATCAAGACAGCCACCATGGCACCCATCTTGGAATGGAATGACTTTATCAGTTCTGAATCCATGACACCGCAATGCCTCCCACCAAGTTTCAGCTTAATCAGATTTACCATTCTGGTCAAAATTTTCAAGATGGCCACAATAGAGGCCATCCTGGACATTTGAACAGAACAATTTTACCAATTCTGAATCTCTATGTTGCTCCCATAAAGTTCATCTCAATCCTACTTACAGTTTGGGAGATGTCATTTAAAGATTTTCAAGATGGCCGACATGGTGGCCATCTTGGATATTAGAACAGAATGATTTTGCAATTCTAAATGTCCATGTGGCCCCAATGCTGCCTATCAAGTTTGGGCTCAATCTGCTTTAGGGTTCAGAGGCAGATGCGGTTTCAAGCTGGCTGCCCAGATGGCCATCTTGGATAGCCGAATGTAACAATTTGAGCAATTCTGAATCTCTATGTCACTCCAATGCTTCCCATAAAGTTTCCACTCAATCCAACTTACGATTTGGGAGGAGTTGTTGTTTGAAGAATTTCAAGATGGCTGCCATCCTGGATATCAGAACATAATGATTTTAGCCATTCTGAATCTACATGTCCCTCCGATGCCTCCTTCCAAGTTTTGGCTCAATCCAACTTACGGTTTTGAAGGCGGTGGTTTGAAGTATTTCAAGATGGCCACCACAGCAGCCATCCTGGATATTGAAACATAACAATTTTAGCCATTCTGAATCTACATGTCCCTCATATGCTTCCCATCAAGTTTTGGCTCAATCTGACTTACTGTTTGGGAGGAGATGTCGTTTGAAGAATTTTAAGAATCCTCCCATCAAGTTTCAGCTCAATCTGATTTACAGTTTGGGAGGAGATGTCATTTGAAGATTTTCAAGATGGCTGACATGACAGCCATCTTGGATATCAGAACAGAATGATTGTAGCAAATCTAATTCTCCATGTGGCCCCAATGCCTCCCATCAAGTTTAGTCTCAGTCTGACTTAGAGTTTGGGAGCAGATGTGGTTTTAAGATTTTCAAGGATGCCGCCCAGATGGCCATCTTTGATAGCCAAACCAAAGGATTAAGCAATTCTGAATCTCTATGTCACTCTGATGCTTCCTATAAAGTCTCTGCTCAATCCAACTTATGGTTTGGGAGGAGATGCTGTCTGAAGAATTCCAAGCCGCCACCATGGCAGCTATCTTGGATATTGGAATATAACAATTTTAGCCATTCTGAATTTCCATGTCACCTCCCATCAAGTTTGAGCTCAATCTGACTTACATTTAGGAGGAGATGTCAGTTGAAGAATTTCAAGATGGCTGCCTTGGATATCAGAACAGAACGATTTTACCTATTTTGAATCTCTATGTCACTTGGATGCTCCTATCCAGTTTGAAGAATTTAAAGATAGTTGCTGTGGTGGCAATCTTGGATACTGAAACAGAATGATTTTAGCAATTCTGAATCTCTATGTCATTCTGATGCCTTAGAATTCATCAAGTTTTGGCTCAATCCAACTTACTGTTTGGGAGATGTCATTTGAAGAATTTCAAGATGGCCACCATGGTGGCCATCTTGGATATCAGAATGAAATGATTATAGCAATTCTGAATCTCCATGCTGCCACAATGCTTCCCACTAAGTTTCCACTCAATCTGACTTGTGGTTCCAGAGGAGATGACAAAAATGTGAAAAAGCAACGATGGACAGACGACTGACGACGGATGGACGACGGACAACAGGCCATGGCACTAATAAAAAACATCATTGGCATAAAATGTTGGAACCGTTTTAATATTGCAATCTGAAAATATATTTATTAAAAAAAGACAATAACTTACAAAAATATCATTATTTACTTAACCTTTACCACTCTCTTGGCTATTCAGCAGATGACAAATTGATGGTTTTCTTATTTCCTAGAAAATAGGATTTGACATTTCATGCAAATTGTGCATGAAATACCTAATCCTGTTTTCTGAGAAAAATATTTCAGTATGTCATCTGCTGAAAATTTTTCCCAGAGTATTAAACATTAAGAAATCCCTTTGAAATTCTGATGCTTAATAGAGCCATCAGATTAAACTGGATAGTTAAAAACAATAAATGAAATTAAGACAGATGGAAATAGCATCAGATTAAGAAGAAATAAGATGACATAAACATATTTGGGGCAAATACATGTATTAGCAACTGATTAATTGTGGTATCCTGCTTTAGAACTAATTTTATAGACTGCAAGGATCCTAAGTTGAACCCTTTAACCCCAATACTACTGTCAAAATGTCTGTAACTCACCTGAGGCAATGATACACAGACATATGTTATTACAGAACTACAGTTGACTCTCGTTATCTCGACCTCGCTTATCTCGAATAACCGCTTATCTCGAAGTGAAAATCTGGTCCCTGCCTATACATGAAAACCTAACAACAGATGGAAAATATTGTAGAAAAGAGGAGAAATTGCTCCTAAGGAGCAATTTCTCCTCTTTTCCACAATATTTTCAATATATCTCTAACTTCAAAAGTCCAATTACCTATCAGTTTGTTAAATGTGGTTAATCAAATTATTTTTTCCTCAATTCTGCAAACCTGATATGTCGAACTACGGATATCTCGAAGTATTTCAGAGAGTCCCTTGGAATTCGAGATAACGAGAGTCAACTGTATGTGTAATACTTTAGGTGAACATTGAGTCTGACTAGACCTAACTGCACAGGATTGCAGCTATTTCATGATTTCCATTTACCATAGTTCCAGAAACAATTTTTTTTTTCAATAAAAATTTTGGATATTTTTCTTATTTCTTCCTAGAAACATGTTGTGGGTACTCATTTAAAGTGCACTTCTTCCAATGAGTAGCCACAACAAATGTGTTTTGAACAGAGCTAAGAAAACAATGTTTTTAGATACTCCTCTTATATGAAGCTATGATTTTCCCTTCTACAGTATTATAACTAAAAAAGTGTGCACATAAGACCTGAACAGATTACACAGAATGGCCTGGTCCTCAGTTTTTTTGACATGTACCCTGTATTAATTTCAATAATCATTCTCCAAACAACTGATCCATACCCTGAGTCTTTGGGACCTATGTGGATAGTAAAGATCCTGATCAGACAGTCTGTTCTGAACCATTATATGTCATTATATTCTGCAGTACCCAGTAATTGTAGAACAAGATAGAGAGTGTCCTGATCAGATTGTCTAGATGCTCAAGCTCATCTGGGTAATCATTGTCCACATACATCTCAAAGGTACATTTCTGCATAGTTCAGCTCAAATATATACCTATATACAATAGAAAAAAAACATCACGAAAACATACCTATATAATTATGACCCCCTTAAACCCCACTTTTAAACAGTAAAACTGGGGTTTACAGGGGTATACATTATTTTTCTTATTTCTGCTCAAAACATAGATTGTGGGTACTTGTTAGAACTGCCTCATTGAGGCTGTTCTAATGAGTACCCACAATCTATGTTTTGAGCAGAAATGTGAAAAATTTTAGAATTTTTCATCTGAAAACTTTCATTTTTTTGGTGGTAAAATTTTCAGTATATTTGAATAGGCTTGTTCTCGTAATGGTATCTAAAAGTGTCTAACACATTTGGGAACATATAAGAAAATTCATCAAAGTATGACATGGTAATAAAACATTAACATCAATGAATGAAAGCCACCAAAAACATCCTGAATTTATCAAGATTTATTGTGGTTCCATGCTTTAGCACAAATTCTAATGAACTTCAGGGATTCTAAGTTTTATTGCCATTATTTACTCTCTTGTTTTACCCTTTTACCCCAACTCTGCTGTAAACAAATGTCTTTTTAGCTCACTTGAAGCAGTGATACATAGACGGATGTTATAACAAAACTATAAGTAAATGCTTTAGGTGTACACTGAGTTTGACTGGACCTAACTGCACAATAGTGCAGCTTATTCATGGCTTCTAGTTACCATAGTTCCAGATAAGATTTTTTTTTTCAATAAAAAAATTAGATATTTTTCTAATTTTTTCCTAGAAACATGTTGTGGGTACTCATTAAAACTGCACTCCATCTAATAAGTAGCCACAACATGTCTTTTGGGCAGAGTTAAGAAAACAAATTTTTCAGACAATCCTCTTACCTGAACTATGATTTTCCCTTCTACAGTATTATAACTAAAAAAACGTAAGCATACAAGACTTGACCAGATTACACAGAGTGTCCTGGCCAGTTTTTTGTCATGTACCCTGTATTAATTTCAATAATCATTTTCCAAACAATTGATCCATGCCAAGAGTCTTTGGGGCCTTTGTGGATAGTAAAGATCCTGATCAGACAATCTGTGACAATCTGCTGTCTACATACACCTCAAAGGTACATTTCTGCAAAGTACTGCTATAATATATACGTATACAATAGAAAAAGTATCTAAAAGTGTCTAAAACATCTGGAAAAAACATCCAGAATTCATCAAAGCATGACATGGTGATAAAACATAATATCAATGAATCAAAGTCACAAAGCTACCAAAAACATCATGAATTTATCAAGATTTATTGCGGTTCTATGCTTTAGCACTAATTCTAAGGACTTTCAAGGATTCTAATACCATTATTCACTCTCTTCTTTTACCCCTTTTTTTTTTTTTTTTTTTTTTTTTTGTGTTGAGGTTTTACGGCCCAGTCAACCCAATGGGGTCATGTCGAGCGCGGTCAGTTTACCTAATCACACGTTTACTGGGCAGGCTTAGTCCTCTAAGCGGTTAACCAGTATTGTGCACGTTCTTTCGCCAGAAACTGACAACTGCCCTTCTTGAATCAGCGGAAGGGAGAGAATGACCGTAGAAAATATTTCATGATCAATCTCCACGAAAGAATGTTGCCGACCTCGGTGGGGGTTGAACCCGCGACCTCCTGGTCTCCAGTCGGACGGCGCATCCAACTGAGCCACCGAGGCCGGCCCTTTTACCCTTTTACATGAACACTATTGTCAAAACGTCTTTAGCTCACCTGAAGTAGTGATACCAAGATAGATGTTATTACAGAACTGTAAGTAAAATGCTGTAGGTGTACACTGAGAAACTACACAAAAGTGCAGCTTATTCATGAATTCCATTTACCATAGTTTCAGATAAGAAATTTTTTTCAGTCAAAAAGTTAGATATTTTTCTCTTATTTCTCCTTAGAAACATGTTGTGGGTATTCACTAAAAGTGCACTTCATCTAAAGAGTAGCCACAACATATGTTTTGGGCAGAGATAAGAAAACAAATTTTTCACACAATCCTTTTACCTGAACTATGATTTTCCCTTCTACAGTATTATAACTAAAAAAACATGAGCGTTCAACACCTGACCAGGTTACACAGAGTAGCCTTGTCCTTACTTTTTGTCATGTACCCTGTTAAAATTAAATTTCAATAATCATTCTCCGAACTATTGTTCCATGCCATGAGTCTTTGGGGCATATAGACCTTTTTGGAATGTCATTATAATCTGCAGTACCCAATAATTCTAGAAGTGGATAGGGAAGGCCCTGATCAGACTGCCTTTTGTGTTGAGGTTTTACGGCCCAGTCAACCCAATGAGGTCATGTCAAGCGCGGTCAGTTTTCCTAACCACACGTTTACTGGGCAGGCTTAGTCCTCTAAGCAGTTAACCAGTATTGTGCACATTCTTTCACCAGGAACTGACAACTGCCCTTCTTGAATCAGCAGAAGGAAGAGAATGACCGTAGAAAATATTTCATGATTAATCTCCACGAAAGAATGTTGCAGACCTCGGTGGGTGCTGAACCCACGACCTCCTGGTCTCCAGTCGGACGGCGCATCCAACTGAGCCACCGAGGCCGGCATCTGCATGGTGATACTCAAATATATAGGTTTATACAATATAAAAAGTATCTAAAAGTTTCTACAAACATCTGGGAAAACATCTTGAGTTTATCACAGTATGACATGGTGATAAAATATAATATAAACAAATCAAAACCACAGAAAACATCCTGGATTTATCGTATGACATGGTGATGAAATATAATCAATGACTCAAAACCACCTGATTGTACTACATGTACTTATAATATTCATAGCTCCAGATAAGATGAGCTTTTGAACCAAGAAGTATGAGCATTTTTCTTATTTCTGCATGAAAAACATACATTGTGGGAACTCATTAGAAGTGCCTCAGTGAGGCACTTCTAATGAGTACCCAAAATGTGTATTTTCATGCAGACCGAGGCACTTCTAATGAGTACCCAAAATGTGTTTTTTTTTCACCCAGAAATAAGAAAACTATTCATCTGGATACCTGTCTTAACTGGAGCTATGGCTCATATTCCGAACCACAACATCAGAAAAGGCCATTATCACATGTATGAACAACAATGACTCAGATCAGCCTGTGCATTCATAGTTCTTACCAATGTCTTGGCTGCCATACATATCATAAGGTACTTTTTCACACATTGTGGTTCTCATCAATTAACCCTTGTCGTGCTGAATAAATTAAAATGTCATATCAACTTCTAATTTTCAGCCAATCAGATTGCTTGATCCAGATTATGGATACAAATTCACATACTTAGTGACTGTGCATATCTAGATCAGTTGGCTTCTGAAGAAGCCAACTGATCTGGAGCTACACTGTTTGCAAAGGCAGGACATATCTGGGTTCAGCAGGACAAGGGTTAATAAAACCACAGATTGCACTTATATTCTACTATCCACTAACAACTAATGCCATACCTTGAGTAAACGGCTTTTAGCATAGACACAAAATTAATCAATGACCTAAAACATCAAACACTTTATTTCAGAACTTTTGTTCATTTGTTCACAAAATACTATATGTGGAATGACAATCAGTACAGACCATGATCAAATGCTCCTTCAGAAGCATGAAGGATCTGGGTGTGTATGGTTTGCACATGTAATTCTGAATGAATATCTAGTGTAAGAAATTCTAGGAAAATCACCATAGTAAACAATTCTGGAAGACTTGAGATGATCTAGTTTTCATTATTTGTTTCTGTATCAAATCATAAATTGTGGGTAGTTATTGGAACATACCTTTTCTGTAAAATGAATAATTTGTAACCCATTTATGTCAAAGAGACTCTTCTGCCTCAACTCTTTGGACAGGTTCATTCTGCAGATATCTAATCTGGGTCTGTTCTGTTTTCTTATGTCCTTTTAATGGGATAATAGGCATAACTGGGTTAAAGATTTTGGCCATGATTCTTCTATCAAATGACAGGGATAAATAAATAAAATATTAGTAAAATGTCCATTCGGATATGGATATAGTGCCATTTAAATTTCATTATTCCAAATAGGGTATATTTCAAAGGTAATAATAAATAGAATAACAAATATGTCAGATATATAGGGTATGGCTGAAAACAAGTTCTTTTAAACATGTTATCACAGCATATGCCTGTCAAAAATTGAAAGATTTTGGAACAAGACTGATCATTTTGTATAGTCATCACGAAAACATACCTATATAATATTGACCCCTTTAAACCCCACTTTTATATAGTAAAACTGGGGTTTACAGGGGTATACATTATTTTTCTTATTTCTGCCCAAAAACATAGATTGTGGGTACTCATTAGAACTGTCTCAGCGAGGCAGTTCTAACGAGTACCCACAATCTATGTTTTGACCAGAAGTTTGAGAAATATCCGAATTTTTATCTGAAAATTTTCATTTTTTGGTGGTTAAAATATTCAGTATATTTGAATAGGCATGTTTTCATAATGGTTTACTGTAATAACCCACCAGGGGCATGAATTAAAACAAAGCAATAACAATTAAAGCAATATACCTCATCAAATTCTTCCAAGTTGGGGTCTTAAATCTATTCTGGAAAGATGAACTAAAACATACTGAACATGTCACTTAAATGTTTTCCTTCCCAAATGTGGGTGGGGAATGGAAGAAAATATAGCCTGCTGATTAAAAACAGTAACAAGACACAGTGAAAAGTGCTGATTAAAAAGACAAACAAACAAAAAAACAACAAAAGAACACAAGACACAGTGAAAAGACAAATCTCAATCACAACTGATAAATGTATACACTCTTCATGCACTTACTGCTTTTAGAATGCAATAAAATGAATTCTTTGCTACATAATATCAGATTCAGTGAGACAAAAGCACAAGGAAAGTTTTCATTTCCTTCCACAATTTAACAAGAGGAAGTGATGTTACTCACAGGAAGTATGTAATGAGCATGACCAGTATTACAGAACTTTTTAATGTTATTGTTTTCATCTGGGTTAATGACCACATGATTACAATATTATGTCATGTGACCAAAAAATGTGGACGGCAAAAACATTTCTGGTTCCATTGCTACCAATTAATAGATTCAAGCCAACTTTTACTTGGATAATAAATTCCTTTTGGCTAATTTTCAATCATAAATTTTATCAAGTTATTTAACGCTTAGCACTCTGGGTAAAAATTTTCAGCAGACGACATTTTGAAATATTTTTCTTATTTTTCCCAGAAAACAGGATTTGACATTTCATGCAAAGGAGACAATTTGCATGAAATGTCAAATCCTGTTTTCTGGGAAAAATAAGAAAAATAACATCATTTTGTCGTCTGCTGAAAATGCCCAGAGAGTGGTAAAGGTTGAAATACAGCTTTAAGAAGCAATTTGACTGCTTTGCTTAAAATAAATACAACTGTTTCAATGATACTTCCGAATATCAGCAGGCATGCTCGCAACCTTAATATTGGCTTTATGGTGACCATTTTAACGCCAAGTTTTAGCTAGTTGATAGATAAAATATGTGTTGATAGTTGTGTTTATCACATTTAAATGATCAGTTGATGAGAACCTCTTATGAAAAAACAACTTTTGATGAAAGAAAGCTGCTTTATTTTCCTGAAAAACAGTGGCCATTTCAATGTCTGATAAACGTAAACAACAACATTCTGCCATCCAAACCAGAACGAGACTCTCCATTAAAGACCAAGAGGTTCTGAATGATCTGATTGTGTGATGTAGTATTTAAACTGGTCTATACAGTTTTAAGCAGTTTTAAAACACTGCTTTTTCAGTGGTGGTCAGTAAAAACTGTCCTCAAAGAATAACTGCATAAAAACTGCTGTTTCATTACTATTTGGAATCGCAAACCTAACAATACCGAGACTTGTCACTAATGGAGCTGCCAAAATATGTTGTCGTGGCTTGATTTTAGCGTTATTTTACAGCACTATAGTCATTAAAAATGATTTTCGATAATAACAGAATTATAATAAATTGATTTTGTTTGTTTGTTTGTGTTGAGGTTTTACGGCCCAGTCAACCCAATGGGGTCATGTCGAGCGCGGTCAGTTTACCTAACCACACGTTTACTGGGCAGGCTTAGTCCTCTAAGTGGTTAACCAGTATTGTGCACATTCTTTTACCTGAAAATGACAACTGCCCTTCTTGAATCAGTGGAAGGGAGAGAATGACCGTAGAAAATATTTCATGGTCAACTGAATCTCCACGAAAGAATGTTGCTGACCTCAGGGGTTGAACCCGCGACCTCCTGGTCTCCAGTTGGACGGCGCATCCAACTGAGCCACCGAGGCTGGCTGTAATAAATTGATTTTAATAGGTTTGGTTGAAAAGTGTTAAGTCACAATTTATAGAATTGATGATATACTATCAATTTTGGTGATTTTCTGATGATTTTCTGCTTGTCTGAAAAGACAAATAGTACCCTATCATTTTGCGAGATATCAGTCTATACTTTAAAACAGTTACTCCTGTTGGCCAAAAGCAATTCCTTTTTTAAGTCCTGCAAAGTCTGTCTAGTATACCTTGTGTAGGTTCTCATGGAACTGCTCAGATGCACTCTGAGCAATGGTGTGAAATTCTAGGACGTTCATATTTTCCATAGAAGTTAAAAAGTTACACTTTTGCTTGCTCTAACATGTAAAAAACTGTTGCTCATAAAGGTGATGTCACTTGGACTTGTGGCAGAAAATCACTATGTAGAAAAAAAATGAACATTTTACCACGTCAAATTGCTGAGCCTTCTCTTTTCAGAAATGCATTTGAAACAGACACATATCAAAAACAGAACCAAACTAGAGTTTGTTTTTCTACAAAAACATAGATGTCTCCCCCATTTCTGGTGTGGTATTGTACATTCAACGGACGTTTATATTAACTAATGAGATTCCAAGGGAAATAACTCAAAAAGTATAAATGCAAGAGTTATGGTTATTGCGCTTTGCATGTTGTCTAATGTTGATTGGAGTTCATATAAAGTTTCATGAAGATATCTTGAATGGTTTTCAAGTTATAGAGTGGACAATTTTTTTATGATGGACTAAGTTCCAAGGGAAATAATTCAATAAGAGCTGTCGCATGACAGCACAGATAGCCTGTTTGCCATTGTCTATCTATATTTTCACATTATCACGTCAAAAGATGTGTTTAGTATTTTTATATGATTCTATTCCAAATACAATAAGTTTTGTGAATCTGAATATAAATCACACATCCCTTTATAAATTTCAATGTAAATCTATGTGTTACATGCAACACTGATCTAGATAATCACATTTTGAGGTTAATCATCACATCACATGGAACTAATGTTCGTGGTATGAAATTTCTCCATCAAACAGTCTTTCAGTTATTAGACAAAATTACTGAACAATGAAATATAGGTCACACTGAGTCACACTGACCTAGATATATATTTTGTCAACGGGTCACATGGAAGTTAAAATCTAGGTATGACATTTCTCTATCAAATAGTCTTCGAGATATAAGGTAAAATCACTGGACTGTGAATGTAGGTCACAATGACCTAAATATATTTTTAGGTTACTCTTAGTGTCACATGGAACTAATATTCATGTTAGGATATTTCTCCATCAAATAGTCTTCGAAATTTAAGGAAAAATCACTGGACCATGAAATACAGGTCACAGTGACAAGCATACATTTTGAGGTTATCCTTCGTGTCACATGTTATAAGGCATTACACTGGTCCATGAAATATAGGTCACATTAATCTACATATATTTTGAGGTCAATCTTCATGTCACATGGAACTAATATCCATGGTATGACATTTCTCTATCAAATAGTCTTTGAGCTATGAGGCAAAATCACTAGACCATGAAATATAGGTCAAATTGACCTACATATATTCTGAGGTCAGTCTTTGTGTCACATGAAACTAATATCCAAGATATGACATTTCTCTATCAAATAGTGTTTGCAATATGAGGCATAAACACTGGACCATGAACTATAGGTCACACTGACTTAATTTATATATTGAGGTCACTCTCTGTGTCCCATGGAACTAATATCCCAGGTATGACATTTCTCCATCAAATAGTCATAGAGATGTATGGCAAAATCCCCCAACCATGAAATAAAGGTCATTGGACTGTGACTTGTAGTTCACCATGACCTTCACCCAGTGACACCAAAAGCAATGTCACAAGGTTGACTGATGTATTACCTAGGAAGCTTTACAATTCTTAAACACAGCAATAGAGCATTTTACAAATATGTCCTACATTTTGACCCCTAGCCCCACCCCTGGACGTGAACCCAGAGGTCTGTTCTCATGGAATCTTAGAAGACCCCAGGCACCAACGTTCCAAATATGAATGCTTTGTAATGAGTGATTGTAGAGATTTCAAGTTATAGAGCGGACATGATTTTGTGATGGACAGTTCCAAGGGAAATAACTCTAAAAGTATAAATGCAAGAGTTATGGTTCTTGCATTCTGCATGTCGTCTAATGTTGCTTGATATGTATATGAAGTTTTGTGAAGATAGCTTGAAAGGTTTTCAAGTTGTAAGGCGGACACAATTTTGTGACGGACACAGTTCCAAGGGAAATTACTCAAAAAAGTATAAAGCAAGAGTTATGGTTCTTGCATTCTGCACATCGTCTAATGTTGATTGATATTTATATGAAGTTTCGTGATGATAGCTTGAACAGTTTTCAAGTTATAGAGCACAATATTTTTTGTGATGGACAAAGTTCCAAGGAAAATAACTCAAAAAGTATAAATGCAAGAGTTATGGTTCTTGCACTCTGCACATCATCTAATGTTGATTGATATTTATATGAAGTTTCCTGACGATAGCTTGAAGGGTTTTCAAGTTATACAGCGGACATGATTTTGTGATAGAAAAGTTCTAAGACAAATAACTAAAAAAGTAAAATAGCAAGAGTTATGTGCTTGTGCTCTGCATGTCATGTAATGTTGATTGATATTTGTATGAAGTTTCGTGATGACAGCTTGAACAATTTTCAAGTTACAGAGTGGACACGATTTTGTGATAGAAAAAGTTCCAAGGAAAATAGCTCAAAAGGTACAAATGCAAGAGTTATGATTCTTGCGCTCTGCATGTCGTCTAGTGTTGATTGATATTTATATCAAGTTTTGTGAAGATAGCTTGAACTGTTTTCAAGTTATAGAGCAGGACACAAGTGTGATAGACAGATGCCTGGGGGAAAAACTATGGCTCCCAACCTAAAGGGGGGAGACATAATTACACCTATATTCTTTTTATATGAATTTAAGCTGAAAATCCAAACTTTTGCAAGTAAACAAGACCCTGACTTTTTTGTAGCACACGTTGATCACCAGACAATGCAAAGTAAACACTGAAATGTTGCTGGATGCTCAACACAGATGTCCATGACCTGAGTGTGTGGGTATATTTCCTGTATAAATTTGTGTTAGTGTTGATAAAAAAACAGTGTTTCACTTAACTAACAATAACAGTCAATATCAATAACAGTCAAGATCGGCCTTCCCAGGAATTTTGGAAAACAAGGAAATGTGCCCATTTATTTTCAGGGATCAAAGGAACATTGGCAAATACTTTAAGAGAACAAAAGAATGAAACAAATTTTGGGGAACAGGCAACATGGAAATGTTGCAGGAATAAAGGATCATGATGTTTTTTTTTGTTATTTTTTTTTTTTTGAAGCTGAGCATCCAGCAGGATGCTGTTTATGATCCCCGTCATTTAGATCTGTAGTGGGTTGGGGAGGACCATTATTATTTATGGGAACAAAGAACATGGATCCCCATAGGAAGGGCCTCTTAAATTGATAATTGCCGATAGGTAAATTTTGGCAGATTTTACCGACTATAAACACAAGCATTTGAGTCAGTGAGAGATAATAAACCACATGTATATAGTCTGGAGTCAAATACACATGTACATTAGGAAGCTATGCAAATTGTAAAGATCCAAAACAGACCAGGGCCCAGTAGTTCAAAACATCATTAGCTTAACGAGCTCGTTAAGGGTCATTTCGTTAACTGTGTTAGCGGATTTAATGTACAATATTCTGATATTTTTTGCTGAAAAAATGTGAGTAGCTTTTGCACTGCAAAAGCTACTCACATTTTTTCAGCAAACACTTTCAGCATATTTGCATATCAATCTATGTAAATTTTAACGAATCGTTAACTAACGAAATTGTTAGTTTTGAACAACAGGGCCCAGAAGTTGCCACAGTTTGGTCAGGATTTTACAAAATACAATCTAAGGCTCTAAACAGTGCAGACCATATCTATCCTAAATATTCTGACAGACATGTCTAAATATACAGTGTAGACCAAGTAAAAAAAACCCACCGCAAGCATAATACCCCACCACAGCAATTATTTGTTTATGTATTAAAGTTATCGTTGCGAAAATGTCAGGAAAGAAAATGACGTAGGGACAGATAACAATTCTAAACCAGATCTTGATAATATCAATGGACAGATAACAATCCTAAACCAGATCTTGATAATATCAATGCATATAGCAAGTTTGGTTAAAAGGCCTTGTTATTTACTCAGGTTATCGTCCGGAAACGAAAATATGGGTGTACGAGGGATGTTCGAAATGAATTGCTTATTGTCCTCTAGCTCGATATCCACGTGGGGCACGATAAAAACCAATACATACCTGTATAGGGCTATTCAATATCTACACAATGGTGTATAAATGTACATGTTAGACTAAGTGTAAGACATAAAATTTGCCATTTGAATACACACAGTCATTGACCACTGCAGTAAAAATTGTTGGTAGAAGCGTCGACAAAAAAGATGAAATACGGGCTTACATCAAAGCTCGCTCAAAACTTGGTTGTTCTTTGAAGAAGCTGATGACTGAAATTTCTACTGCTTTTGGACCTTCTTGTGTGTCTTATGACACAGTTCGGTGGTGGAAAAAGAAATCTGAGTCTGGTGTAGAGTCCATCAAAAATGCACCGAAATCAGGTAGGCCAAAATCTGCATCTCGTAAAGAAATCCTTTCCAAAATAAAGGAAATCATTGAAGGAGATGCCAGATTTACAGTTCGTGATATTGCATGAAAGGTAGGCATATCACTATCAATGGTTCACCTTATTTTGAAGAAGCATTTGAAAGTCAGAAAGATTTCTGCTAGATGGGTGCCACATCTGTTGACTGACGAGCAAAAGAGGCAATGGGTTAAAGTGGCCAAAAAGCTGCTTCAAATGTTTCCAAAATATGACAAAAAGCAGTTTGCCAATGTCGTCACAGGTGATGAAACCTGGGTCCATTATTTTGAGCCCGTCAGAAAGGTTAGCAATAAGATCTGGGCCACTAAACACAGCAAACGCCCTATAATTGTCAAACGTTCTTTGAGTACAAAGAAAGTTTTGTATGCAATCTTCTTCTCTGGTGAGGGATTCACAATAAAAGTGCCAGTGAAAAAGGGCAAAAGCATCACCGGAAAGTACTACAAAGATGTAGTACTGAAGAAACTGAAAAAGTATTATCAGAAACGATGCCCTGCCACTGGTTTTAAACATGTCCGTCTTCTACATGACAATGCCCCAGCTCATACCTCCGCAATAGTTACGGCGATTTTGAAGAAAGAAAAAGTAACTGTTTTGCCTCACCCCCCATATTCCCCAGACCTTGCCCCATGTGATTTCTTTTTGTTTCCAAAATTGAAAGCATTCCTTGCTGGGCGGAAATACCAGTCCCGATCTGCCATTCATCAGTACCTTATTACTGTGCCCAAATCAGCGTACCGTGACGCCTTCAAGAAGTGGATACATCGGCTGAAACTTTGCATTTCTAGCCACGGGGAGTACTTCGAGGCATGAGTACTTTTGGGCTAATTGAAATTTGAAGTCTCCAGATAGAAATAAGCAATTCATTTCGAACATCACTCGTATCTCAGGCAGGTAACTCCATAAAAATTTGACTAAATTTGCCCATTAGCAATTCCAAAGCAGATCTTCTTAATGTCAATATATATAGCAAGTTTGGTTAAAATCCCTTGTTATTTACTCAAGTTATTGTCTAGAAACAAAAATATGGGCGCGTCTCGGGCAGATATCTCCGTAAAAGTTTCACGACATTTGCCCATTAGCAATCCCAAATCAGATCTCCTTAATGTCAATGCATATAGCAAGTTTGGTTAAAATCCCTGGTTATTTACTCAAATTATCGTCCAGAAACGAATATATGGGCGTGTCTCGGGCAGATAACTCCGTAAAAATTTGACAAAATTTGCCCATTAGCAATCCCAAACCAGATATTCACAATATCAACACACATATCAAGTTTGGTGAAAATCCATTGATGTTTACTCAAGTTATCATCCAGAAATGAAAAATGAATGGATGGACAGACTGACACACGGACGTCCAACATGAAACCATAATACCCCGCCACTATTGTGTGGCCAGGTATAAAAAGGAATCAGACTGAGGTCTGTAATAGTACAGTATGCCATTCAACCAGAACTTTTAAAACATATCATTGGGTTGAAGTTGCAGTTTTTACAGCCCACTCAACATTGTTAAGGTCCCGCTGAGCTGTTCAGTTAACCCACTCCGGTATTCCCTGGACAGGCTTAGTTCTTTAAGCAGTCAACTGGTACTTGCTCACATACTTTTATCAGTAACTGAAAACTGCCCTTCTTAAATCAGGGGAAAGGGGAGAATGACTGTAGAAATGATTTCATGATCAATCTTGTTGAAAGTTATGAGGCCAAGCTTGAATCGGAACTTGTAAACATCGGACCTGCAGTTAGATGCACCACTGACTGTGCCATGGAGCTCAGCCAGATCACTCGTACTTTGTTTAACCCTTCTCATGCTTAATAAATTAAGATGCCATACCCACTTCTAATTTCCAGCCATTCAGATTACTTGATCCAGGATTTTGATAGAAATTCACATATTTAATGACAAACAGTGCAGATCCAGATCAGTTGGCTTCTTCAGAAGCCAACTGATCTGGATCTACACTGTTTGCTAAGACAGGGCATGACATGTTCAGCAAGAGAAGGACTTATGTGAATATTTAAAATTTATGTTAGATAAACAGCAAAGTCTCTGTAACAGGTTTCATACATGTGCAAACTGACATATATCATGTGATACAATTCACTCACTTCCCACCCAAATGGAATCATGAAAGCACTTACTCAGATACATATATATACATAGTTCCAGATAATTTAAGGTGCTTTTTTCATCTGAAATGACTAATATTTTTCTTATTTCTCCATGAAAACATATGTTGTGGTACTCATCAGAGGCACTGCTAATGAGTACCATAACATATGTTTTCATAAAGAAAAAAACAAATATTATGTGGATATCCGGAACTCTTATCTGGAGCTATGATATATAGATATATATATATATAAAAATTGGTATATAGATTAAAATTCTTTAAAATATTTATAAAATACAACTTTAGAGTCTCCTAAAAATAATAAAACGACTAAGTCACAACTAGCAATCCTGGGCCACCATCTATTTCAAGTTCTTCATAATCTTGTTGACCACCACAACAAGAGCTACATATATGGCATGCGGAAAAACAGCTCCTACAACAACCTGTTTCCTTTTCCTGTGGAGGAATCTGTGCTCTGGCAAAATTAATAAACACTTGCTCTAGAGTTGTCTGACTTACAGAGTAATCTTCAATATTGAAGGTAGATTTAGCCCTTTCCATGATTCCAAAGATGGCTGCCCACTGAAGCGATGTGTCTGTTATATGATAATGAACCATCCCTTGATGAATATCCTTTAAAATACAACCAGGAAACTGTTTTTCAATGAAGTGCATGAGTGGCTGTGGATCAGGAATGTTTTGATCATCTCTAAGTCCTACCCTTGCCAGCAGGGTATAACCTTCTCCAAACTTTCCTTTAAGATGCTGTGGACTGCCAAGACATTTAAACTGACCATTTACCATCACAGCCAGCCTAGTACAAAGGGCTTCACATTCTTCCATACTGAAAAAAAAAATGAAAGAGCTCCAATGTGAGAAATGCTTTTTGATGTGTGCCCAATGAAGTCTCAAATCAGCCTGCACATCTGCACTGTCTGATTAGCCCCCAAGGTTATAAAACTTTTTTCATGCTCAACTCAGCTAAGCATGAAATTTGTCCTGCTAATAAATTTCAAATTACTAAAAGTTGCAATTTTTTTCTTGCTAAAAATAGCTGAGCATGAAACTTTCTGTGCTAATAAGACTCAAACCAGCCTGCACATCTGGCCCCAAGGTTATAAAACTTTTTTCATGCTCAATTCAGCTGAGCAAGAAATTTTCTCTGCAAATAAATATGAAAATGCCAACAATAGTTGGCATTTTCATATTTATTAGCAGTCAAATTTTCATGCTCAGCTATGTTTAGCAAGAAAGAATTTGCCAGTTGGAAGTACTTCCAACTGAGCCACTAAGGCCAGCAGGTAGGGTGCAATACTGATACAGTGTTAAGTAAAGGGGAAGTCATGATTTCTAAGATGGCCTTCTGACAGCCATATATGTTGACAGACTGGAATAATTTTCAGGGAGATGCATCAAGGGGAGAGAAAAAAAACATATGCAAAGTTTCCACAAAGTTCTTCCACTGGTTAAGGAGGAGATACAATAACATGAAAAATCCAAGATGGCCACCAGCAGCCATATTTGTCGACAGACCAAAACCAAATTTGGGCGTGTACAACTAGACCTCTTGGACAACATCCCAGACAAGTTTTGAAAAAAATCTGAAGAACCTTCTTGGAGGAGATTTCTAAGTTGGATGTCTGGCAGCCATATTAATTAACAGACTGGAATGGTTTCTTCTGAGACAGACCTAGGGGTTGAGAGGAATGCAAAGTTTGACTAATTCCTCCACTAGTTACGGATAAGATGCAATAATGAGAAACATCCAATATGCACAAAAATACCCTAGGGGAACATCCAGGGGAACATCCCAGACAACTTTTGAAAGAGAGGGCCATGATGGCCCTGTAACACTCACCTGTGTATCATAGCACTTTGAGAGCCTGACCTAGAACTGATCAAGGCAAACATTCTGACAAAATTCATAATGATTATATTAACAAGTAAGACAATGTAGCATGTTTAATGGACCTTGAAACAGAGGTCAAGGTCAAATATATATGACTGCACAGGAGGACATGCTAAGATATATGTGTCACGTCCCTGTTTTATCTTGAATATATTTTACATGTACATAGTATAAAAAGAAGTTTGTATCGATTTTTATTTACCAGGTTAGATTAATGCATTTGTAACTGGAGCGCTGATTATGATGACAGTTTTACTTTTTAAGCAAGTAGGTACACCTCAGCTTTCAAGTTATGGTATTACGGTAATCACGAGATAGTTATGCTGAGGGTGTATTTGATTATTCACGTCTATATACTTGAGCGGTTACCAGAACACTATATATTCCGAGTGAACCTAGGTTTGGTGATCAATATCTTCACTGTTCTGGGATTGATTTTCGTCTCAAGGCTATCTTTTGAAAGGGGAGACAATTTTCTGTCGTAATTTTGCAGTTTTGTAGCGTTCCGAGAGAAAAATGTTTTTTGCTTCATAGTTTTAGCAGTTGCTGTGTGAAACTTTGCACCGTTTGGACAATCGAACAGGTTATTTTAAATCTTGACTATCACGGTATTCTTGTGAATATTATTTTTAGATCTTGAATTTCACGGATTACTTGTGGACACAATGTTTCAAAACGTGCCACATTACTATAAAAGTTCCCTGGTTGAATAGAATGATACACACTACAAATTCATTTCATCGAAGACTGATCCTTGTCTTCCTTTTTCTAATCTTCATGTTGTGTTGTATCTGGGGAATCTGACCATGGTAAGTCAATAATTTATTTTAATTTTATTCTTGCAATATTCTTGCTCGTCTTTACCGCAGCTAAAATTCGAGTAGGTAAATTTATTGCTTTAGTACGTTGAGATTTTATGTATCATTCGTACTTACAAACCCGGCATGATAAGTAGATAGACCCTGATCAGATATGTATACTTTGGTTATATGTGTAGACCCTGATCAGACGAATAAGCAGTGTTGGGTGTGTAAACTATAAACCGAATAGGGAGGTTAAGTTTGATCGATTCTATGGATCCTGATCAGTCTGGTGAGTCTGATAGGTTCTGTAGACCCTGATCAGAATGCAATCATTAATATTTTTATTTGAATAAGATAAATGGATATTACATATTCTCATCTGACATGTACATACCAGACATATACGCTTAAATGTAAGACACAGTTAGGCGTTATGTTGTTATGTTAACCGCACACACCGTACATATACGCGTAAAAGTACGCTACCGTTAGGCGTTATGTTAACTGCATACACATTCATTAGTTAGCGCGATTTACACAAATAACAAACACTATATTCACCTTGAACACATATACAGAGGTCCTTTTTATTTTAATCACAAGTCTGTTTACTAGAATATTTTACGGTGAAATGGCTCAAGCAGCGAGGAGTCATGTTTGAGGCTATGACGATGGCATGTTGATATTGTACCCAATGATTACGTGGGGACGATATGTGATCGTGTAATCATTGTGGTATAATGGGAGTTATAATTTATTTTAGCCTTTAGCATTCTAAAGGGATTCTTACAGTGGAAGGCGCATGGGTTCTTCCTGTAAGAATGTGTAATCGTCGAGATGCCATTCCTCCGATTAGTTAATACGGATGTCAGATATATTCTGACTGTGTGTCTGCCTGTGTTAGATTTTTTTTACAATATTATATGTCATTAACAGCGTCCATGTGGTTTTAGGATCTGATTTTGCTATATAATAATCAATTGCAACGGACTTGTCGCATTTATAACATTTGGCGTACACACTCTGTATATCTAGTGGAAATTAATAAGGAAATATCTTGTCATGTTTGATATCAAGAGTTCTAGGACATGATACTTATTTTCAGGTCCCGTATCCGTATCCGTATCCGTTTATGTATCTGTTTCACCACTGTTATCGTCACTATGATTGACCATCAAATGTTTTCCGGCAAGTTTTGTTCAAAGTTCTATAGGAACAAGTGTTAGTGATAACAGGAAATATCATGGAGGATACATCCGTGGACAGTTACGTAATTACTTCAAATTTATATTATATTTAATTATGGAAATATAATTAAATAGTTTTTTCAGATTATAAAGTTTAACAGTACCTGTGGATTATGGAAGCTTCGGAACATAGAAATTGGAACATGGAAATTTGAACTTTTAATTATAGTTTTTTTTTTAACTTTTTAAATACATGCTTGTTTTTATTTTACAAAGTGTTGTGTTTATCCTCTGATTGCTTGTGATTGCGTCTAGTCCATCGTCACCGTGCCCAACACTCGTCCGATCACGTGACAATATGCATGTGCTAAGTATCACTGGCTGTAGGAGCAATAGTTACTGAAAAACTGACCTAAACACAAACACTTCAAAAGTGCCAATATCACTCTGTAGGACCAATACTTACTGAGAAAAACTTAACTAAACAGAAAAACTTAAGAAAGCCACTGGACAGTGAAATATATAAGTGCCCCTGTTCCAAACTTCACCTAGAAATCATGAAGACAAACATTCTGAGCAAGATTCATGATGATCACTTCAAAAATGTGACCTCTAGAGTGTCAACAAGGTTTTCTTTTGAGTTGGCATGGTGACCTAGTTTCTGACTCCAAGTGACCCAGTTTCAAACTTGACCTAGATATCATCCAGACAAACATTTTGAGCAAGATTCACGATGTTCGCTTTAAAAATCTGACTGCTAGAGTGTTAACAAGGTTTTCTGTTGATTTGGCCCAGTGACGTAGTTTTGGACCTCAAGTGACCCAGTTTCTAACCTGACCTAGAAATCATCAAGTCAAACATTTTGAGCAATATTCATAATGATAACTTCAAAAATGTTACGTCTGCAGTGTTAACAAGGTTTTCCTTTAATTTGGCCTCGTGACCTAGTTTTTTTATCCCAAGTGACCCAGTTTCAATTTTGACCTAGAAATCATCAAGACCAACGTTTTGAGCAAAATGATTGCTTCAAAAATGTGACTTCTAGACTGTTAACAATATTTTCCTTTGATTTGACCCTGGTGACCTAGTTTTTGACCCCAAGTGACCCAGCATCAAACTTTACTTAGATTTCATACAGGCATATATTCTGAGCAAGTTTCGTCAAGACTGGGTAAAAACTGTGACCGCTGGAGTGTTAACAAACTAAATGCTGACAACAGACAATGACAGACGAAAGACAGAGGGTGATCACAACAGCTCAACCTGAGCTTTGCTCAGGTGAGCTAAAAATTTGAAGAGTGGTCTTGGAAGAGATATGATAAAGAGATTGTTACAGTGTTATGTAAAAGGGAAGTAGGAATTTTTAAGATGGTCATCTGGCAGCCATTTAAGTGGATGGACCAGAATCATTTTCACAGACTGAGAGGAATCCATATACATCTTTTTTTTTTTTTTTTTTTTTTATGAAATTCTTCCATATATAATGGAGGAGATGCAATAATGAGAAAAATTCATAATGGCTGAGGGCAGCCATATTTGTTTAATGGACTGGAACCAAATTTGGGCATGGGCGTGCACAACTAGACCACCAGGGAAACATCCCAGGGAAACATCCCTGACAAGTTTTAAAAGAAATCTGACTATTGGCTTTAGAGAAGATAGGATAATAAGATTGTAAAAGTGTTAAGTACAGGGGAAATCACAATTTCTAAGATGGTCATCTGGCAGACATTTTAGTAGACAGACCAAAATCATTTTTGTAGAAACACATCTAGGGTTTGAGAGAAATCCATATGCAAAATTTTGATGAAATTCTTCCACTGGTAAAGGAGGAGATGTGATAAAAAGAAAACTACAAGACTGCCAAAGCAGCAATATTTGTTGACAGACCCAAACCAAGTTTGGGCATGCACAACTAGACCACCAAGGGAATATCACAGACAAGTTCCTAAAAAGTCTGACAAGTGGTCTCAGAGGAGATGCAATAATGAGATTGTAACAGTTTTAAGCAAAGGGGCAGTCGGGATTTCTAAGATGGAGGCCATATTTATGGACGGAACAGAACCAATTTTAGGTGTGCACAACTAGACTACCAATGAAACACCCCAGACAATTTTGAAAAAAATCAGACAAGTAGTCTTGGAGGAGATGTGATAACAAAAAAATTAAAGACGGACATACAGATGGATATAAGGATGGACACCAGACAGTTCCCCTGTGGGATATTATATTTTTTTTTTTTTGGTTTTACAGCCCTTTCAAGATTATTTCACATATATTGAGCAGGAGGACGAAAACCAGAGAAACCCGGGAAAAACAACCTGACCATCCGTAAGCAGAACGCCTTTCCCACATGTGACCCGAGCGAGGCTCAAACCACAGCGGTTCAAAGCATTGTTAGCTTAACAAGCTCGTTAGTGGTCAAAATGTTAACTGTTCTAGTAATTACAATATCTAATTTACAGGTATTTTTGCTGTAAATGAGAATAGTTTTTGTAAAAGCAAAAGCTACTTACATATTTTCAGCAAAAATATTAGCGTATATGCCACAAGTTTAATAATCAAGGCCCAGTTGTTCAAAACTAACGATGTCGTTAGTTAACCATTCGTTAAAATTTACATTGAGTGATACGCAAATATGCTGAAATTTTTTGCTGAAAAAATGTGAGTAAAAGCTACTCACATTTTTTCAGCAAAAAATTTCAGAAAATTGTATACTGAATCCGCTAAAATAGTTAACGAAATGGCCCTTACTTAACGAGCTTGTTAAGCTAACGACGCTTTGAACAACTGGGCCCAAAGTTTTAATGATACGTTAACTAACAACATTGTTAGTTTTGAACAACTGGGTCCTTTATCCAGTTTGATACACAATAAGCTGCTTTATGATATCTTGGCAGGATGATTTTCTTACCTATGAGATGTGAGTATTAATGTTCTCCCAGTTTCTCGTATACTACATAGCGTGTCCCAGAGGAACCGCCGAGCCATTGGATCCATACCTGTGGTGGGTTCATCCAAAAATATCACTGATGGATTACCTACCAGGGCAATGGCAGTGCTTAGCTTACGCTTGTTACCACCACTGAAAAGAACATACATCACAGAATTGAGTACATATTTAAATAAAAGCACCGCAAGTGTAATACCCCGCCATAGGATTTGTTTATGTATTAAAGTTATCGTTGCGAAAATGTCGGGAAAGAAAATGACGGAGGGACAGATAACAATCCTAAACAAGATCTTGATAATATCAACGGACAGATAACAATCCTAAAGATCTTGATAATATCAATGCATATAGCAAGTTTGGTTAAATGACCTTATTATTTACTCAAGTTATCATCCAGAAATGAAAATATGGACGTGTCTCGGGCAGATAACTCCGTAAAAATTTGACGAAATTTGCCCATTAGCAATTCCAAACCTGATCTCCTTACTGTGAATACATATAGCAAGTTTGGTTAAAAATCCCTTTGTTAAGGGCTTTTTTTAGGAATTAGAACATTTTTGAGTGATTTTCAAGGAATTTTAGGGAGACTTAAAAAATTAGGAATTTTTAGGAATTTTAGGGCCACTTGAAAGCCTGAAACCCAGACTAGTCTATGCAATCTGATCACTGATGGCATATTCTCAGATGGTAGAAATACATCAGCATGACTACAGGGTACTACCATAATAACAGTAGAAGAAAACTGAAGAAAATTCAAATATAGATTTGAGACTATCCTAACAACTGTACAACAATGAAAAAATCACCAAAAGTATTAAATATGGCAATTACACATGAACCTCTTTATAAAACTGTTCATTATAACATAGTTTTGGATATAACACAGTTCAAAGATGGATTCCAAAAAAAGTATAATTTTTCTATATAATCTATACATTTTTGTTGGATACATTTGTTTGTCTTGAGGTTTTACAGCTCAGTCATCCCATTGAGGTCATGTCGAGCATGGTCAGTTTACCAAACCACTGGGCAGGCTTAGTCCTCTAAGCGGTTAACCAGTATTGTGCACATTCTTTCACCAGAAACTGACAACTGCCCTTCTTGAATCAGCAGAAGGGAGAGAATGACCATAGAAAAAGTTTCATGATCAACTGGGGAACCTGGCAGGGATGTTTGGGTATAACACGGTTGTTTAACTAACACGGTTTATACTTTAGATCCCAACAATAGTGTTATAACACTATTGTTGGGATCTAAAGTATAAACCGTGTTAGTTAAACAAGAGGTTGCGGTGTAATTTCATTCTTGCAGATTTTACTGATATGTAAACACTGGCCGATAACTCACAACTGGAGGGCTTTATGTTAAGTGGGTGATTCACCATCATTTACACAGCGATAAATTCACAAACAATAAATTCATTTACACAGGCCTCGAGGTTATAAAACTTTCGTGCTCAACTCAATTCAGCATGAAATTTGTCCCGCTAATAAATCTCAAATTACTAACAATTGCAACTTCTTTTTCGTTAAACATAGCTGAGCATAAAAATTTCCCTACCAATAAATATGAAAGTGGTAACTATTGTTGGCATAGTTAAGGCCAGGTTAGAAAAAATAAGTGAACTCAGGACTGATACTATCAGATCTAGTTCTTAACATCAAAGAGAAAGACAGACAAATATAATTAAACAGCCACAAAAAGAAAAGATGGCAAACAGAACTTGCAGTTCTTTCTAAAAAAGGTAGCAGCTCTGTTACCCAAAATTAACTGAATATATCTTTAACTTACTTAATTAGAAACTGAAACAGGACAGAACATTTCACAAAGAGTAGAGTACTGCAATGAAAGTACTGCCTTCGAATGGTCAGTAATAAATTGAGGTAAGGTGTTTGGGGGGGCAGGGGGTGGAGAGGAGGAACGGCTAGCTTTCGGAGATCCCAATCCCAACCCTCACTCTCAACTTCCATTGTGGTAAAAAACACATATTTGTTTGATTTGTTGGTCTGCATGGAGGGTTCAACTCATGAATCATGAGTTGAACCCTCCATGCAGACCAACAAATCAAACAAATATGTGTTTTTTACCTCACTCTCAACTTCCATTGTGGTAATGATTGCAAAAAGTGAATCACAGATAAAGCATATACAGAAGCAAAGCCGAAGACTCAACAGTAGCAGCGTGTTGAAAGCAGATTTATAAATTTATACAAGGTAAATAGTTCTTAAATTACTACTGGGTGGATTTACCCATTTATCCATTCATAAGTTCTTCTCGATTTGCTCTTGATCAATAAAATTGCTCTAAATTAGTGTACATCTTTTGAGTTGGAACTGTAATGGTGTAATGAAAAAATACAAACAATATGCCATTTTGTATCATTTATGCCTCTTTCATGATATATATTTGACCATGTATGTCAGAAAAAGTTATAAAGAAGGGAGTAAAAAGTTGTAAAGTAAGAGATGTAAGAGCCGAGACAAATAGCTCTTGCAACAGATCTGCTACCTGGTTAATGTGGTCAGGGTAAAGGCCCCAGCCAAGACACAAGTCTTTTGTGGGCAAGCACCCTGCTGTCAGGAAGGGTACAAAAAAGACTAATCATCAGTATATCTAAATGCAGGACTTATTCAGGCAATTACCGTACTCAACAGGTCACACAATCTGACATCCTAGTAAAGATAAAAGGTTCCAATTTTGGTGTGGAAAAGCTAATCCTAACCAGACTGAAGTATTTGACAAGCAATCTAGTATAATTTTCCTCATCTCTAAATATAGACAAGTGCATCTAACAATTGCCCATATCTTAAGTTATTATGGAGAACATAGTGATAGGTAAGAGGGATATCAATATACCGTATTCGATCTAATTACCGCACATATCCCTATAAGCGCACAGTCAAGCAATTCCGTAGTCTTCAGATTACAGCCAGTGTACTTTTTGTCTACGTCTTTATAAAGGCATATGTTGTGGGTACTTATTTGAATTGCATCGACTTGTCGATGCAATTCAAATGAGTACCCACAACATATGCCTTTATAAAGAAAAGCAGGAGAGAAAAAATCGCATAATCATCATCAAATAAGTATTTCTTCTGATCTTTTTTATTGTGTATCCTTAGTAGGTAGATACATATTTTACCACAAATGAGTGTTCCAAGTAAGTTTGAAAAACCTAAGTGCACAGTGTGGTAATTAGGTCGAATACGGTATATATTTTTCTTATTTACCATGAAATCTTAAATTGAGGGCACACGTCAGAAGCATCTTGTCAAGACATTTCTAACCGGTACCCAAAACACGTTTCTTAGCAAAATAAGAAAAAATATCAACACTTCTAGTTGGAAAATACACCTTATCTGGAGCTATGAGAAAAAAAATACCCAGAATTATTATAAATCATTCCTCCTTAACTCTTATCCTGCAGAATAATTTAATTAGCCACATCCATTTCTGACTATCAGCCAGTCAGATTACATCATATAATGTTTTCATTCAAATTCACAAACTGAATGACAAACAGTGTAGATCCTGATAAGATGTCTTCTTCAGAAACCATCTGATCTGGATCTACACTGTTTGCAAATGCAGGAGTTGTCATGAACAGCAGAATAATGGTTAACAAGTCTCTGGGGAAAAGGGTTAATTCTTCTAAATTATGGCCATGTACAAAACACTTAAGAGTAGTAGGAGCTTTTTCCTTCAAACTCAAGAAGAATAATCAGAGTGAGGTGGCAAGCTAGGTCAATGTGATAATGATCTGATATTTTAGATATCTTTCAACATCATTTAAGAGATATAAAGACAATGGCAAGATGAGCCCTGTGTAATGAAGCACCAAACAGTCATGAGATGCAGGCCCATAGACTTTTGAATTCGGGGTGCAAAATTTTACCTACTGAAAAAGGGAGGGGGTGGGGGGGGGGTGCAAATGCTAAAATGCCAATTTTGGGACCAAATTTAGGGGTGTAAAGTGAGTTTGGGGTAAAAAAACTGCATAATTTTGAAGTCATTTGCCCAAAAAGTGGGGTGCATTTGACACCCCCTGCCCCTGAACCCCACCTCCCCCTGCACCCCCCTCCCCCTGCATGATTTGCAGTCAGAAGCACTAACTCTCTGTCTCACAGCTGCTTCTAGGACAATGTAACTGTTGGAAATCAAGCCAGATATTTCAGACAGACTTATTATTGGGACAACTTAACTCCTTTCTTTACTTGTTTTTAATTTTGTACATGTCTATTTTACAACCTGTTAATGAGTCCACAGTACTGTAGGATGAGTGGCAAACAGTGTAGACCCTGATCAGATGCTGCATTCTGCAGCATCTGATCAGGATCTCCACTGTTTGCTCAGGTAGTTATGTTCCTATACTTTAGGTAATAAATGTAGAAAATAACCTCTTGTCACATGTAGTCACCATCAATATAAGACAAGGAGATTTTTGAAAGTGACACATGCAGATTCTTTCAGATATTCTTACCTATATGCTTGTACCAGTTTATCAGCATGTTCCTTCAGCAAGAGAGCCTCAATAAGGTCATTAACAACCTGTGGTATAAATGACCTGCTTATACCACGCAGCCTAGCATACATGTATAATGTCTCTCTTCCTGTCATCTGGTCTATCAGAGCATCAAACTGAGGACAGTAACCCAAATTCTGACGTACCTACAAAATAAACAATTAACCCTTGCCAATCAGATTACTTGATCAAGGTTATTGACACAATTTGCATACTGATGGCAAATAGTGTAGATACAGATCAGATAGCTTCTTCAGAAGCTAACTGATCTGGATCCACACTGTTTGCAAAGGCAGGACATACCCGGGTTCAGCAGCACCAATGTTAAATGAAACAATTCTATTACAATTAAAGTTTTGTCTCATGTATTATTGTCTGTTTGTGTATTTGTATTGTATACAGTGGTGATACTAATTATTCATTCATTAATTCATTCATCCATTCATCCATTAATTCATTCATTAATTCATTCATCCATTCATTCATTTTGTACTTTTAAATTCGAAAGTTTTATCCACACAAAACCCTTAAACAGCAGCATATAACATTTTTCAAATAGTTTTTTTCTTATTTTTTAAAACAGGGCTTTGAGTATCATGCAGAAAAAAAAGTACATTCTTTTTCAGGGATCAATTTGTATGAGATTTCAAACCTTGCTTTCTGAGATGAATACAAACATGAGACATTTGTGCACTGCTAATTTTGTCCAGCTCGTGGTTAACATGTACAGCACTGATACCACTCTCTGGGCAATTCAGCAGATCACTTTTATCATATTTTTCTTATTTTTCCCCCAGAAAATAACCTTTGAAAGTTCATGCAAAAAAGTCTCCATAGAATTGTCTCTAAGGAGTCCCATGTAATGTACACATGCTCTAATGTACAGAAGTGGGTTATTTACACTGGGTGCCAAATGTTACAGGTGAAAACAATTCTAACCACTTTTTCAAAAATCCCAAAACTCTACGACAAGGCAGTACAGGCATATCATATACCAATCACTTCTACATAGGAAAGCTTTTTTTTTAAAGTAAACCCTTATGCAAGGCTTCAAGAAAATGGCTTCAATGCCTATCCCAGCTAACACATAACCTTATTGTAACATTTGCCAAAGGTTCTAAATTGTTTACGTTGGATCCTAACATTTTACAAACATTTTGCTAACGTTATCTTTGAATACAGACCCGCTTTTAATGTATGTGGGTGCAGATGGAAACTTTTCTTCCTACAAAACATTTGAGTCCATTCCCGAACTCTGTTCATCGTTTATATAGAAGTTATGAAAAGATTTCAGAATAACGTAAATTTTCACAACGCTTACAAAATGTTTTAAAAACGTTCTTACATTCTTTTAAATGTCGTCATATAATGTGTAACGTTTGAATAATGTCCCAGTTACGTTATATATTTTTATTGTTTATTGGAGCTTGACGTATAAATTCAAGCCTCAAATAAAAAGGACTGTTGATTACCTATTAACACAATGAAACCAGAGCGAGTGGCATGAATCAACGTGATAAAAACGTTTGTAGCACGTTTTATAGCCACACCGTTTTTTAACCACAATCATGTAATCAAAATGATATGTAAACTTTCCTTTACATATCTACTTTAAATAAAAAGTATTGTATTTATACATTTGAACTTGTAATGCTTTTTTTTTGTGCATCGGCTACGACGACTAAAAACAGTTCTTGAATAGGAAACTACACCTCCACATATAAAGTGTTGCCGCCATAATTTAGCACCTGTTTATTGTTTCTCAAGCCAACCTCCAATCAACTCAGGTAAATAATGTATCACAATTATTTTTGTAGATTAATAGATTACCATCTTTTTTATTATTTTTTGTTGCTTCTTATACAGCCTGTGATTTGAGCTTACTGCATGTGCTGGTAATTCATATTGTGATGAGCTGCTCTTCATGCTACTGTAATCAGTTTTCGTGTGTTTTCTTTCTCTAAACTTTCTAATTTGTTACAGATTATAATGTATGAAGTTCTGTCTCGTCTTACATTTAAGTTATATATTTATTTATTTATTGTCAGCTACATTTTATAAGTGGACTTAATTTGTGGAATATTATTTGAGCCTATAGCACTGGCACATGTCATAATCACGTGGTTGTGAAGTTTAAAGACACATTTTGGATTGCATAACATCCTAATGACTCTAAGGAGATTAAGATAAGAAATTCTTGGTGACTTTGGCCATCCTTACAGGTAGGGGCCTGATAAGGGGAAATTAGATTTTATATCAGCAAAGTTTATGATGAAGACAGAGAAACAGATAAGATGGGTAATTTGGTGATAATTTGATGATTTTTTTTCTGTTTATTCAATAAAATATACTTGTTGTTTTATTCATTAGAATTACCTCTCCCAGGCAGTCCTAATGAAACCCACAACATATTTTATGGAGAAATACAGATATTTATGCCTATATGCTAATTTATCACCAAATGCCCTCTTTATCTGTTTCTTTGGATCAAATGCACAAAATTAGGAAGATAGTATTTTATTTAGTTATTTATGTATTCATTGAAAAAGAGAAGCTTTTTGGCATAAAATACATATTCTAAATTGTCTATGAACTTTTTGACATATTCCATAATGTATTGTTTTACTGAAATGGAATGATTGTGTGCAGTGTTCTTATTTACTTTAGAAAATAAATAAATATTTTCAATTTTATATTTCTATTTCAGTTTATTTGTACTTTTTTTCACAATGCAAGAAAAAACAACACTTTTGTATTTAGGAAAAAAAAAAAACTAATCAAAAATAAATAAATAAAAAAATAAAGTGATACAATACAAATCAACAAATAAAATCAACAAATTAAATGCAAAATTTGCAAATGAATTTATTTGGTTCTAAAGTAACATATTGAATACTGCTCAATTTTATGAACTAACCCTTAATGGGCCCCACCTAAGGAGACTTAACAGCCTTATAAAGACTCCATAATCACTTAGATAAGATAAGCCTTTGATGTGCGCTCTGTTATCAGGACTGTATATTGGGGGTGATCATGAAGGGGGGGTCTAGCCAAAGAAGGAAAAAAATGTGTCTTTAAATAAAAAAAGACGTGTGAAATTTGTCAGTGGACTCAGATCTCAGATGAGGTTTGAAGCAGCACATAGCATTTCACAATATGTATGGTGCATAGTGCATCACTGCATATGTAGGGGTTTCACTGAGAGGTGCGAGACATTGCTATTTTAACGTAATATAAACATCTTACAAAATCGTTATTAGAACATTTAAAGCATACTTTAAAATAATGTTATCAAAACATTATCAGGATGTTTTTATAACATTCCAAGAAAAACGTTATTATGAGGTAAAAAAATTTTGCCATTTTAACGTAATTTAAACGTCTTATAATAATGTTATTGTCCGTTTTCAGTAATGTTTTTAAAATGTTTAAAAAAACGCAATTTTGTTAGCTTGGATTTTATATGACATTTTTATATTTTCTCGACATGTATATTTAATCTTCACCTCTCTCTGCGGTAATTCAGCAGATGACAAATTGGTAATATTTTCCTTATTTTTTCCAGAAAACAGGATTTGATGGTTCATGCAAACTGTCTCCAATTGAGACAATGTGCATGAAATGTCAAATCCATTTTTCCTGGGAAAAATAAGAAAACTATTTCAATATATTGTATGCCAAAAATTTTACCCAACATATTAAGCTTAACCCTTGTCATGCTGAATAAATTAAGATACCACGCCCACTTCTAATTTCCAGCCAATCAGATTACTTGAGCCAGGTTTTTGATAGAGATTCACATATCTTATGACAAACAGTGAAGATCCAGATCAGTTGGCTTCTGAAGCCAACTGATCTGGATCTACACTGTTTGCTAAGACGAGGCCTGTCGTGTTCAACAAGAGAAGGGTTAATAACTACTGCCTATATGTTGAGAATCAAATATAATATTTGGAATTCAAGTTACCAATGCTATATCTGTAATGACACTTTGACCTTCAAGATAACCAACACCAGATGTCACTGTTTCATCCCCTGTAAGCATTTTAAATGTTGTGGTCTTTCCGGCTCCATTCACACCTAACAGGCCAAAACATTCTCCCTACAAGAAACAGGATTATATAAAGTGGACATGTCATGGGAAGGATGGTGCACATAAGTTAATCTTATCTAAAATCAAATCAGAAGCTGACATTTTCTCAAGAGTTTTGGAACTGTGAAAAAAAGGCCAGAAAATAAACAATTTCTTGGCATGGCAAATACTAATTACTTGTGAAAAATGCCAAAGATGTTGAAATTTTACAAGGTAGACAACTTTTGTGACTCTATCTGCTCTCCAGCACATGAATCCCCTTCTCAAAAGGGATCTACTCTGAAAGGAAGTAATTCGCTCCTAAGAAGGGACAAATTCTTTCCTTTTAGAGTAGATCCCTTTTCAGAAGGGAAGCAAAACAATTCTGAAAGAGTTACCTCCCCATAAAAGAGTAGCTGTCTGCTTGAGGTGAAAACAGTAACCCTTTAAGCTGGTCACTACTATTATTTCAAATAGTATGATAACCAAATATAACAAACAGACTGACATTCATTCAGTAAGATATTTCACCTGTATTAACGGTTACCTTGTCCTGCTGAGCCCGGATATATTCTACCTTTGCAAACACTGTAGATCCAGATCAGTTGGCTTCTGAAGAAGCCAACTGATCTGGATCTACACTGTTTGCCATTAAGTATGTAAATTCATAGCAACAATCTGGGTCTAGTAATCTGATAGGCTGAAAATTAGAAGTGGGCGTGGCATCTTAATTAATTCAGCAGGACAAGGGTTTGTTCAACAATATTTGCAATAGGGCAAATGCTACAGAACTACACTGTATGCTATTCATCAAGCAGTTTACATATCATCGGGTAGTCAGATGAACTACCATTATAACCCTAAGTACTGGAACAGACAGGCCTGAGCAAACAGTGTAGACCTACATCAGATGCCTCTGAATGCCACATATGGACAGGTAATAAAATGGACTTTCCCAATTTTCAGGACAAGCATGGTAAGGTGTCCCAATACTTTGGGTAAATAGGGGTAGTTAAAAAAAAATGGGTTAAGAACAGTTAGTAGATAAAGTGTTCTAATATTTAGAACTAATATGGTTAACTACAAGGAACAGTTTAACCCTTCTCATGCTGAATAAATTAAGATGCCACACCCACTTCTAATGTCCAGCCAATCAGATTACTTGATCCATGTTTTTGACAGAAATTCATATATTTAATGACAAACAGTGCAGATCTAGATCAGTTGGCTTCTTCAGAGGCCAACTGATCTAGATCTACACTGTTTGCTAAGACAGGGTATGACATGTTCAGCAAGAGAAGGGTTAAATGGGCCAAGCCAAGAGGATACTCAGATTCATCCTATGCATGGGTTAAGTCTCATTGGGAATTTGCTCTCAGTTTACATTCCTATGATTCTGTTAGCGGACAGCAAAGGCCCTGGCCAGACTGCGTGGAAGTGCAGGCTGATCTAAGCCTTCCCTGTATGACTATGCCAGAAGATAGTTTTAGCATGATTGGACCAAATTGACAATTTTTAAATGCTGGAAAATTGCTTCTGAGTTTTCCAAGTGCAAAATTTAGGTTTCTAACTGAGCTACGAGTACTTATTTCATACAAGTAAAATCTACAAATATCTTAATCAATACTTTTACAAATTGTAAAATTACATGTTAAACCTGCTAATGTAGAGCTTTGTATCATTTAGCTGTTATAGGGTTTCTTGACAAGTTCTTTCATAAGAACATTGTAAATACTGTATTTTACCTAATTACTACACTGTGCTTAGGTTTTTCAGAATACTGGAAAAACTTTTGTAAAATATGTACCTTCCTATACTAAGGATAAACATATTAAAAAAACAAACAAACAAACAAACAAACAAAACAAAACAAAACAAAAAAACAAAACAAAAACAAACAAACAAGAAAACAAGGTCAGCAAATGTCTTATCAAATGATGCTTATGCTGTGTTTTTTATTTTTTTTATTTTTATTTTTTGTTTTCTTCTGATAATCTTTATAAAAGCATATGTTGTGGGTACACACTTGAATTGCATCAACAAATGTGTACCCTCATCAGATGCCACATTATGCTCTGTATGATCTCAGTCAACATGGTTCACTTGAACACTTAAGGCAAATATGGTATTAAAGCAAATCAAAATGTTTGTGGTATGCTGAAAACATAAAAAAAAACAATCAAATATAAATTTCTCAAAACATCTGTCAGCATGTCAGCATTGTTTGCCACTCATCAGGTAACCAGACAAGGTGCCCAGTGGAGCACATATACTCATGGCAAGTGTCACAGCCCCTATTTAAGAGAAGGCTAAATCAGAAAAACAAAATCACTGGACTGTGAAATATAGGTCACTGTGACATACACTTATTTTGAATGCATAATCTGAAAGTTTGATGCTTACACAACAAATATTCTTCAAGATATGAGGTGAATCAATGGACTGTGAAATATAGGTCACTGAGATCTATATTCATTTTGTATAATATAAGGCAAAATCTCTTGATTGTGAAATGTAGGTTACTGTGACCTACATTTATTTTGAGGTTAACTTTTGGATCATACTGATCCATAATCAGAAATGATTATATATGAAATACTCTTCAAGATATAAGGCAAGATCACTGGCCCATGAAATATAAGTCACTGTGACCTACTTTATTTTAAGGTCAATGTTCTGGTCATACTAGCTCATAATCAGAAAGTATCATGTTTATACATCAAATACTCTTCAAGATACAAGGCAAAGTCGCTAGAGCAAAGAATGCTGATCACTGTGACCTACATTTATTTTGATGTTAAACTTTGGGTCATACTGACATAATCCATATGTATAATGTTTATTCATCAGATACTCTTCAAGATATCAGGAAAAATCTCTGGACTATGAAATGTAGGTCATTGTGATCTACATATATTTTGAAGAGAAACTTGGGGTCATACTAACTCAAAATCCATATGTATGATGATTATATATCAAATACTCTCCAAAATATTAGGTAAAATAAATCAACAGTGAAATGTAGGTCACTTTGACCTACATTATTTTGAAGTCAAACTTTGGGTCATGTTGACTTGTAATCAGACAGTCTGGTGTTCATACATGAAATACTCTTCAAGATATAAGGCTAAATCGCTTGATTGTGAAAATTCTTCAAGATATAAGCAAAATCACTGGACGCTGAAAAACAGTTCATGCTAACTTTCACTTCATGATCTACAAGTCAATGTCACAAGGTTGACAGATGTCTGACCAAGTATCTGGCTAAGTTGTTTCCATTAGAAAAAGGTGAAAAAAAAGGCAATAACACTTTTTACAGGTGTCCTAGAATTTGACCTCTTGCCCCGACCCAGGGCATAGACCCTTGGGTCTAACCTCAGGGAACGAAAGCTGACTTTTACAGTGTACTTATGGTCTAAAGATGAATGCTTTCTGATAAGCAGTTGTCAAGATATGAACTTCTGAAAAGCTTACTAAGTACACAGGCCATGACATGTAGGTCACTGTGACCTACATTTATTTTGAGATCAAAATAACACATAACCCATATGTATGATGTTTGTACATCAAAGACTCTTTAAGATATACATGTAAGGCAAAATTCCCCTACCCAGAATTTAACCTGAGCATAATATGGTGCAGAAGAACCATAAACATCAGCTAACTCGCTGTGATTTCCTTGCCTATTTTACCTTTTAAATACAAGTAACGAATTACAGCATGGTACTCAACTTTAGTTGAAAAGCATGCCTTTGCATCACTAGCCATGTTTGACATTCAATATCTTATTAAAGAATGATTCGACGCGCGTGCAATTTTGTTCCCATGTATAAAACATATATTGAAACAAAGCATGACAATCGTGACCGTCTCGGTCCATTGGAAATGGGATAGGCTGGTTACTTATTGACTCACCCTCATATATACATGTACAAGTATATACATATACATTTGTACCTGAGGTATTCCTACACTGATTTGATTTACTGCCAGGTGAGATCCATAATATTTTGACATCTCTTGTATAATTAATTTATCAGACAACAACAAATCCATCAGATTGGTATTGGCAAGCCGGGCTCTTTCCTTGGCAACATCATCATCCTCTTGAACCAATGAGGAGTCAGTTGACATTGACATCAGGTCTGGTACCCTTCTTACTGACATTAACTTCTGCCAAACAGTATGGACAAGCTGGGACTCAAGAATGAACAGTAGAATAAAATAGAGAAATCCCTGAAACAAAGGCAATATTACTACTTAGTTTAGTTTAAACATATTTAATTTGTATAAATACAAATACAATACTTATCAACATGCACATATTTCACATGAGATTCAGAAAGAAAAGTCAAGGACTTATATGAAGCTGTCTCCTATACTTAGGAAAGGAGCTGGTAAAGTTTTCAGCAGATGACATTTAGTGAAAAAAATAGGAAACAAAAAACAACAACAACAAAAAAAAAAGATAATAAGGGCCCAAGTGGAGGGACACTTCCTTATATTTTTACTTCATTAGCAGCATTAAACCCTAAAAGACTGAAATGAAAATTGTGAAGATGTCGAGTCTGCTCATGCACAAATGTCCACAGAGTACATCTAAAATTTATAAAGGTTATCATACCTCATATATGCAAAGCTGAATAATTATGAGTACAGTAAATGTCCTAAAATTTCATACTAAAATGGAATATGCAAACAGTGCAGACCAGATCAGACTGCTCCTTCTTTGCCTTTCTACTAACTGTTTTAGGGAAAAAAAAGTGTTCAAAATTTTAGGACATTTACCATAATATTTGTTTTTATTACAACCATTTATTTTATTAGAGAGCTCCAATCATGCTCCCTCCTAAGAATAAATATTTATATAACTCCACATCACGAAAACATGTCTATATAATTTTGACCCCCTTTAACCCCACTTTTATATAGTAAAACTGGGGTTTACAGGGGTATACATTATTTTTCTTATTTCTGCTCAAAAACATAGACTGTGGGTACTCATTAGAACTGCCTCGCTGAGGCAGTTCTAATGAGTACCCACAATCTATGCTTTGAGCAGAAATATGAAAAATATCAGAATTTTTATCTGAAATTTTTCATTTTTTGGTGGTAAAGTTTTCAGTGTATTTGAATAGGCATGTTTCCATAATGATAATTTGAACTCCTCAAAAAGGGAAGTTAATAAAGTCTATACTTTCCTCACTTACTGAATAGTTTGGCTTACACTAACATTAATCTAGATAAGAGTGGGTATCAGTTAAATATTTTTCTTGTTTCACCAGGAAAGCATATGCTGAAGTACCTCACCAAAGCGCTACTGGTGAGTACCCAAAACATGTTTTCGTGGAGAAATAAAAAAAATAAATATCAATATCTTTGAATTGAAAAAAGCATCTTATCAAGAGCTATGCACTAACCACTGGAACATTCTTTTTATTTAAGAAACACATTAAGTATATGGGTATTTATTTTTTACAGTACACCAAGTCAAATATTTTGAGATAAAAAATTAACCCTTATCCTGCTGTTCACGACACCCTTACCTTTGCAAACAATGTAGATCCAGATCAGATGGCTTCTGAAGAAGCCATCTGATCAGGATCTACACTGTTTGTCATTCAGTTTGTGAATTTGACTGAAAACATTATATGATGTAATCTGATTGGCTGACAGTCAGAAATGGGTGTGGCTAATTAAACCCTAGTGTCAACCCTAGCTACCATTCTAATTGAAGTCTACATATTGTAAAAATTTACATTTAATTTCGCTTCACTGATCACTGAGCTAAACAAGGATGATAACTCTCACTCTTTTGGTACTTGTTTTCATATTTTAGTATGCAGGTGCCACATTAACTTCAATGCAGTTCTTTCTATATACAGTTGACTCTTTTACCTCGACCTCGCTTATCTCGAAGTGAAAATCTGGTCCCTGCCTAAAGATGAAAATTTAACAACAGGTAATAAAATATTGTGGAAAAGAGGAAAAATTGCTCCGAAGCAATTTCTCATCTTTTCCACAATATTTTCAATAAATCTCTAATCACATACATTTGTTAAATGTGGTTGTTCGATTTATTTTTTCCCCAATTTTGCAATTCTGATATGTCGAGGTACGGATATTTCAAAGTAGTTCAGAGAGTCCCTTGGACTTCAAGATAACAAGAGTTGACTGTATGTTTTCTTTTTTAATTCTGAGTGTCTAGGACTGGTGGAGTCAGAAATGCACAAAGTGCTGTCTATTTTTGGAGATGTTCAGCATAATAAAATAAATGTTGACTTCTTATGAGTACATGATACCAGAAGAAACTCTCACCTGTAAAATTAAAAACACCAACATCCTTCCGATCCCACTTGGAGCCCAGCCAAGTGGGTTTGCATTATAGTATATACAGCCTTCATCACCACAATCACCAGTAACATCTAAAAATATATAGTATATATAGTATGAGCGAAAATGTGTCTATGAGGTGTGTAAAATTTTGAACACTTTATTACATACTATTTTGGCCTAAAATATGCAGCTGTTTCTTTAAATACTTAGTGGAATGGCCAACAGTGTAGACCCTGATCAGACTGCTCCTTCAGGAGCAGTCTGATCTCGCTCTCACTGTTTGCATAATGTTATTTTGTCCGATACTTTGGTGTGTTAAATTTTAGGACATTTACCATACCCATTTATCAAGACAGAAACGATCATCATTTTTAACACTTGCAACTGAGCAGATGACATACTGATGATATTTTTTTCACATTATTTCCAGAAAATTGTTTGTGTTGAGGTTTAACAGCCCAGTCAACCCAAGGGGGTCATGTCGAGTGTGGTCAATTTACCTAACCACACATTTACTAGGCAGGCTTGGTCCTCCAAGTGGTTAACCAGTATTGTGCACATTCTTTCACTAGAAATTTCCCAGAAAAAAGGAAACAATCTGCATGAAATGTAAAAATGTATTTTTCTGGGAAAAATAAGAAAAATATTTCAAAACGTTGTCTGTTGAAATTTTTACCCAGCATGCAAACTGTTAAAATACAATAACTTATGCGTTCTTCTCATGCCATAAGTGATGTATATGACCTGATTACTGCACTGTGTATTTCAGGTTTTCAAAATTACAAGAAAATATTTGCAGTAAAATCTTCACGTAACAAAGCACACTTAAAATTTAAAGAAAGATCAGCAAAAGACTTCATGAGGGGCATACTTATTGTTGTTTACACATTTTTTCTGATTTTCTTTAAAAACTAGAAATGTGTCAATATGACACAGATGCCCTCGCTCAAGGACCATCCTAGTCCGTGAAAAAGCACTTTGCAAAAAATGAAATTGAAAAAAAGATATTAAAGTACCATATTATTTGTGGATTTTATCCTAAATCCAACTTGATGTGTGTTTTATGATTGTATACCTATGTGTAAAATCTGAATCCAATACACTAATCTTTTCAAAAGATATCAAACAGAAACCATTTTTTGAAGATAAAGACGGGCCAAAATTCCCATAAAACTTTGTAGATTTTATCCTTAATCCAACCTGACCTATACTTTAAGATTATATACTGGTGTATGAAATATGACTCCAATACACTAATCTCTTCAAAGGATATCAAACGGAAACTATTTTTCGAAGTTGAAAAAGGGCAATAACTCAATAATATTTGGTGGAGTTTACCCTTAATCCAACCTGACCTATATTTTATGATTATATACCTGTGTATAAAATATGAATCCAATACACCAATCTTTTCAAAAGATATCAAATGGAAACCATTTTTAGAAGTTAAAAAAAGGGCCATAACTCCAATAATAATTGGTGTATTTTAGCCTAAATTAAGCTTGGCTTATATTTTATGATTATGCATCTGTGTATTAAATATGAATCCAATACATTAATCTTTTCAGAAGATATCGAACAGAAACAATTTTCGTATGGGACGTATGGACGTACAGACGTACGTACGAACAGCGATGATACTATATGACTTCTTCCTCCTTCCACTGAAAATGGCGGGGGCATAAAACATGCTGTTGGTACTCATTTGAATTGCCCCAAATGAGTACCAACAACATACGCTTATGTAAAGAAGAGAAAAGTACACAGGCTGTAATCTGAAGACTAGATTTGTTTTACTGCGCTTTTATAGGGGTATGTTTTGCTAATTAGGTCAAATCGAGGGTTGAGCGCAAGACTATAGTAACTCAAACATAGTTTTGAAACCCTTGTTTAGGGGCAACTTGGACCCCTTTGTAAACAATGCAAATTTAGGTGCCATTGCTCATACGAGCAATGGCACCTAAATTTTCATTGTTTACAGAAAGAAATGTTGTAATCTTCATAACACCTTCATGGTGAGAAGATTAGGTTTGGGGGAAAAACAACCATCTGACTTGCTACAGTCTTGCGCTCAACCCTCGAAATATAGTAAGTTAGGAGAGAAAGCAAAATAAAAGTGATAAAAAATATACCTGCACAACAAAAGTTTGGCATTTTCTTACAGAATTGCTCCAAGAATGGACATAAACTAACATACAAATCTTTAAATTCATAGTTGTTGTAGTAATCTTCTATGCCCTGACCAAGACAGAAATTGGGCAGAAAAGTAAGGAATACCCACTCCAGGGCCTTGGACAATGTCTGCAGCTTGAGCTGAGGTATTGACAAAATTGCTACAGTTAGAATTGTGGCAGTGCCTGAAAAAAAAAGAAAGTTTTTTAACCCTTAAAGGGACTAGGTAAACTTTGTATATTTTCTGCCATTTTTCACAAGGGAGACAACTTTTGTGACTTCCTGTGTTCCTGCAAACCAAGCTCCTTCTGAAAAGGAGTCTACGCTAAAAGGAAAGAATTTGCTCCCCTGGGGAGCAAATTCTTTCCTTTAAGAGTAGTCCCCTTTTCAGAAGGGAGGCAAAAAAAACCTGACAGAGTTGCCTCTACTGAATGAGTATCAACTTCCCTTTAAGTGACATGCATAAAAACATATAGGTCAATTTAAGACATAATATTGCAGAGCAGTTTACAACCAGCTACCAGATGAAAACACTTGGTCAGCATAAGCCTTACAGCACAGGATATAACCCAAACAAGTGTTTGTTTTTTTTTTGTTGTTTTTTTTTAAATTTAGGTCATAGGTTAACATAGACATCAAACAGATCAGCTTCAGCATATGTACCAGTACACATAATTTGGTTAGCATAGGGCATACAGCATAGGAGATATACTGTGAATGTTTGTTTTTTTTTGTAGTATATAGTGTGTACCCGAGGTTATCATAGCAGTCACAATGGCCTACTTCTAGTAAGCCATCCAATTTCACCTGCTGTATCTATTCAATAAATTCTGTCAGTCTCAATGAGGCAATTCAAATGCATTCCCAAAAAGTATATTTAATAAAGAAGAGAGTAAAATAATAGCTGAAATCTCATTTTTGAAGTCTTAGTTCTGAACACTTTGTTAAGATATTCACTCTATGTATTCAGACAGACAGGTCTAAGCAAACAGTGCAACCCTGATCAGATGCTGCATGCAGCATCTGACCAGGATCCACATGGTTTGCTGCTCATCCAGCAGCTTTTAGACACATTAACCTTTGTCCCACTGAATAAATTAACATGCCACACCCATTTTAATTTTCAGCCAATCAGATCACTTGATCCAGATTGTAGATACGAATTCACATACTTAATGGCAAACAGTGCAGATTCAGATCAGTTGGCTTCAGAAGCCAACTGATCTGGATCTACATTGTTTGCAAAGGCAAAGGCAGGGTATATCTGGGTTCAGCAGGACAAGGGTTAATAGGTAGTAAAATGGATCTAAGAGTTTAGGACAAGTTCAGTCTGAATAATCTCATATATTTAGTACCTTGCCTTACTGAGTGAGATATTTATTATAAATAATAGTCAGTCAACCAATCAAATTGCCAGTCTCTAAAACAGTGACTGTCAATAAGAAAGCTTGTTACACCAGAGGCAGGATAGTAAGATAGATTACATATTGTTACTAAATGTTAGGTAAACAAACAATTATCAATCAGTATCATGTCATTATCTACAATACCTTGAAGAATTTCATGTTGCATACTATTATTTGTGGTCAATGAGACAAACATAGCTAAATAGGCCAAGAGAAAACTAGTGTAGCTATCTGAGCCTTGGTGAGTCAAGACAGGATTTTACGAGTATGTATGCCAATAGTTAGGATAAATATGCTATCTAAAGCTTAACAGTGAGTCAAAATGAGCTAGGACACAGCATTTCCTACAACTCCATTTGCTCCCAACAAAGACTCAGATCAGCCTGCACATTCTAATCACAGCCTTTGCAGGGCAATCTGTGGGTAGCCAAAGCTCTAAAATGGACAGCAAAGACTTTGATCAGATGTGCAGGCTCACATGCAATCTTCATCACAAAAACATGTCTATATAACCTTGACCTCTTTAAACCCCCCTTTTATATAGTAAAACTGGGGTTTACAGGGGTATACATTAATTTTCTTATTTCTGCTCAAAAACATAGATTGCGGGTACTGATTAGAATTGCCTTGCCTTGGCAGTTCTAACGAGTATCCACAATCTATGTTTTTAGCAGAAATATGAACAAGAGTTGTCAGAAGACAACGCAGCTCGCCGGAAAGGGCTGATCGGATAAGAAAACAATCTTTAAATATTAAAGGTTAAATGCAGAACTTAAACATAGCAGAAATGACAGAGTAGGACCTGACTTTGATGTTGGAAGAATGTCAAACTGAGGGATGGGGTATATGTCATTGAAACATCTTCCCTTAGGCTGGTGTGGATGTAATATGAAAGCTATATCTTACATACTTCAGCAGCCGTGTACACTTTTCAAAACTTAAACACAGCTATAAATGACAAAGTATGACCTGATCTTGACCTAGGCAGAAGGTCAAACTGAGGAAGGGTGTGTACTATTGAAAGGTCTTACCCTAAGGTAGGTGTGGGCCAAATATTAAAGCAGCATCTTGAATACTTTAGCAGTTAAAAACACTTTTCAAAACTTAAATGCAAAACTTAAACATGGGTTTAAATGACTAAGTATAACCTGACCTTGACCTAGGCAGAAGGTCAAACTGAAAAAAAGGTCTGAGCTATTGAAAGGTCTTACCCTACTATTGGTGTGGGCCAAATATTAAAGCAGTATCTTGTATACTTCAGCAGTTACAAACACTTTTCAAAACTTAAACGCAGAACTCAAACATGGGTTGAAATGACAGTGTGACCTGACCTTGACCTAGGCAGAAGGTCAAACTGAGGAAGAGGTGTGTGCTATTGAAAGGTCTAACCCTAAGGCTGGGGTGGGCCAAATATTATAGCTCTATCTTGAACACTTCAGCAGTTATGTACCCTTCTCAAAACTTAAACGCAAAACTTAAACATGGGTGTAAAAGACAAAGTAAGAACTGACCTTGACCTACATAAAGAAACTATTTTGGGGATGGGGATGTATGCTACTAAAAGGTCTTACCCTAAAGTAGGTGTAGGCCAAATATGAAGGCAATACCTTAAACAGTTAAAAAACTATGCACACATTTGAAAACTTAAACATTGTGCTAATGCAGATGCCGATGCGGACGCGGATGCGGACACGTACGCAGACGCCGACGCCAATGCCTGGGTGACAACATAAGCTCTCCCCGGCAAGCTAAAAATATCAGAATTTTTATCTGAAAACTTAGTTTTTGGTGGTGAAATTTTCAATATATTTGAATAGGTGTGTTTTCGTAATGTGTAGGAAATACTGTGCCTTGCCTCAAGTCTTAAAATCTTACCTGAGAGTATATTAAACAACGTCAGCCATACAAAGCCTGTAGATGGCACGGTAAATAAGAAAGACCACAAGTACATAAAAGGTAACATGGCAAAGCCATATAAAATAAAAAGAAGGGCTATATGTACTAAATGATCTTCTACAATATATGCCGAGATATCAAAGGCCCACAATGTAATGAGAAGACAAACTGCTGGCATTAGAAAGTTTATCATATCCCATGTAAATGTTGCCATCCAGAAGGTAAACATGCTCACACCACTGACAAACTGTTGATGTTTGGCTTTTGTTGATCTCTCCTTTATTAAGAACAATGTGAAGCTGCTAGCAAGAAATGCCATTCCAAACACGATATTGAAGGCCACTGTAAAACCTGTTGTTGATTCAGTCAGCTGATCTTTGACTTTTTCATGTTCAGTTCTTGGTAAAGGATGATTTACTACACTGATAAAATAGTTTGTATTATTAGTAATATACCTGAGAAGAGACACAGATAAAGCATGCAATGATATTGCCGGTGAATGGAATGCTTGATCATTGAAATAAGCTGTAGCTGTCAGATTTGAGGAATCCACAGGGTTAAAGTAAGCACCTATCATGTATTTAAGATTGTATGAACCTATACTATTTCTCCCTTCCATCAACAAATATTCTGTAATATTACCAGCCTTTTCATAACCAGTAGCATTATTAACCAACTGGAGTTCTGTTCGTGCATGTTGATCAAACTGTTTCCCATAAAGATTTATTATCTGGTTCCCAGCCTCAGACATGATGGTTTTATTAATTGACTCCACAACTATGCTATCTCCAAAAGCATCTATTGTCAAGTTTAGTGCGGGACTATTATGTGGTCCTGGAAATGTTTTAAGCACTATCAAGGCTGCAATAGTAAACCACAATGGAATGGCAAGTTGTGTTATGGTTACAAGTTTATTCCGTAAAGTATGTAATGCTCTTTTAATGAAGATGGCCTGAAACTGCTGGGTGTAAAGAACAAGGCCCTTGTTCCTTAGAATGTCATGGGTATAACTCGCAGATCGCTGGAAATTCCCTGTGTAGTTTGTCTGTCTTGATGGACCAACCAATGGGGTTTCTTCATCTAGCAAAATAAAGGGTAATATGTAATGCTAAGCATGCCTGGTAAAATTTCAGAAGACACTTTAGGAGACAATGTGCATGAAATATCAAAGCCTATTTTCTGGGAAATACAAGAAAAATATTTTAAAATGCTGTCATCCTTTGAATTAGCCCATGGAGTGGTAAAGGTTAAATAAAGGGAATATCTAACTCTTAATAAGCTGGTGGCAAAAATTACTTGTAGTAAATGAACAGTATTCTTTTTGTCTTTTTTTCCTTTTTGCCAGAAAATGACAATTAAACATTTCATGCAAATCATCTCCTCAGAAATATCAGAAAAAAATCAGAAACTATTTAACCATTAAAATGCCATGTAAAATTTGTAACAATTTTGACGTTTCATGCAAATTGTCTGGGGAGACAATTTCCATAAAATGTCAAAGCCTATTTTCTGGGAAAAATAAGAAACAAGAGGCCCACGGGCCACAACTCGCTCACCAGAGTGAAACCGCCACTGCAGATATGCAGATGGCATGCAACATTTTTCCAATACTCTTATGACAAGGCAATGCCTTAAACAGTTTTTGAAATATCTTGCTTACAAGGCTAAAATGCTGAAATTTTCAAAATGTCACAAGTAAAACAATTCACCCCCAATGCCTCCTGCCAACTTTCGAGTCAACTGGCATTTTGGTGTGGTAGAAAAAGCGAAAAATATATTTTCAAGATGACGGCCATCTTGGATTTCCGATCAGCATGATTATAGCTTTTTTTGATCTACAAGTCACCTTGATGCTTCCTACTAAGTTTTGAATCAACTGACTTTTAGGTTTAGGAGAAGAAGCAAAAAATAGATTTTCAAAATGGCTGTCATGGCGGTCATCTTAGATTTCGGATTGGCACGATTTCAGCTGTTTTTGATCTACAAGTCATCCCGATGCTTCCTAGCAAGTTTGGAGTCAATTGGACTTTCAGTTCAGGAGAAGAGGCGAAAAATAGATTTTCAAGATGGCAGCCATGGTGGCCATCTTGGATTTCCAATTGGCACCATTTTAGCTATTTTTGATTTATAAGTCACTCCAATGCTTCCTAACCAGTTTGGAGTCAACTGGCTTATGGGTTTAGGAGTAGAAGCGAAAAATAGATTTTCAAGATGGCTGCCATGGCGGCCATCTTGGATTTCTGACTGATAAGATTTTAGCTATATTTGATCTACAAGTCATCCTGATGCTTCCTAGCAAGTCTGGAGTCAATTGGCCTTTCGGTTCAGGAGAAGAAGCGAAAAATAGATTTTCAAGATGGCGGCCATGGCGGTCATCTTGGATTTCCGATCGGAATGATTTTAGCTATTTTTGATCTACAAGTCACCCTGATACTTCCTACCGAGTCAATTGGCCCAGGGGCATAGGAAAAGTAGGCATTTAAAGCAACTGAGTCCTCCGTGAAATCACCTGACCAGTAAATGACACCAAAATCTGACCAACCAAAACAGCTTACCAGTTAACGGTTAATGTTATTGCTTAGACAAACAATATTACCTATGTACTTTTTCATTGATAAATACAGGTATGAATGCAGTTTTCATTGACAAATACAGGTATCACGATATTGTTTGTCTAAGGATTTACGCAGGGGTGTGGTTATAGCCTTCTGACGGAGGAGTCAATTGTTCACGCTGCATGACGGACATCGCAGCACCCACGCCGCATGACCCATGACGGACGACAGACATTGACTGACCACAACAGCTTACCATGAGCACTTCATGCTCAGGTGAGCTAAAAATCTGAGCAAATTGGCTCTGTGGCTTCAGAGGAGAAGTCCTCTGAAATTCTCAACAATTATCCAATACAAATGTTATGGGGCTCATACAAATGCATAGGGAAGCAAACTTGACCTTGTTGTAAAAAGGTCAAATGTCAAAGTACAATCTTTTTAGCAATTTTGGTAGATCTCCTGTCCCTGATGATTTGTGCACAGATTCAGCCCCAAGGCATCCTCAGGTCTGGAGAAGAAGATTCTTACAGGGTTTTACCATATATGGGCATGGCGGCTATCTTGGTCAATGAACTGCGACCATTTTAGCAATCTTTTGTTCCCCCGACTTAAGAAGGCTCAATATGAAATTTGAGCAAATTTGGCTCAGTGGCTTCAGAGAAGGAGTAATTTAAAATTCACAACAATTTTCCTATTCAAATGTATGGGGCTCATACAAATGCATAGGGAAGCAAACTTGACCCTGCCGTAAAAAGGTCAAATGTCAACATACGACAATTCTTTTAGCAACTTTGGTAGACCTCTTGTCCCCGAAGATTTGTGCAAAGATTCAGCCCCAAGGCGTTCTCCATTCTGGGGAAGAAGATTTTTTAAGGTTTTTAATATATATGGGCATGGCGGTCAATGGACCGCGACAATTTTAGCAATCGTTTGTTTCCCCACCCTAAGGTGGCTCCATATGGAATTTGAACAAAATTGGCTCAGAGGCTTCAGAGGAGAAGTCGTTTGAAATTCTCAACAATTTTTCCATTCAAATGTATAGGGCTCATACAAATGCATAGGGAAGCAAACTTGACCTTGCTGTAAAAAGGTCAAACGTCTATGTACGACAATTCTTTTAGCAACTTTGGTTGACCTCCCGTCCATTCAGCCCCAAGGCATCCTCGGTTATAGAGAAGAAGATTTTTAAAGGTTTTTCCCATATATGGGCATGGCAGCCATCTTGGTCGACGGACCGTGACTATTTTAGCAATCTTTCGTTCCCCCACCCAAAGGAGGTTCCATATGAAATTTGAGCAAAATTGGCTCAGCAGCTTCAGAAGAGAAGTCGTTTGAAAATGTAAACGGATGGACTGACGGACGGACGCACGAAAAGTCACAATAGCTCATCCTGAGCATAGCTCAGGTGAGCTAAAAATCATCACTTTGTTCTGTGCTGATTTGGACCATAGCATGGTAAATGTTAGTACTGTTATTACTGTTTGTTGGGAAAAGCAGCTTTTTGATATGCTGAAGAATGACACAACTATCCTTGACCTCGAACACCTGACACTACATCATTACACTTACCTGGATCCGTATCAGAAACAGGCGATGATAGTGTGCTATTTATAGAATTTTCACGGCTACTTGTACGTAGTTCTCTAACTCCAGAACTGCCTTCTCCAACCCTGTGAATATAATGAAGACAATAAGGCAAATGTCATAAGACAGGACCCAACAGGGACATGATGCTTATACAACGTTGCCTCAGTCGATGCAACGTCGTCATTAAGGTGATGTTGTATAAATGCCATGTGCCCGATTGGGAGGAGATTTCTAGGGTATTTAAGTATATTTCAAATGTAAAATAAACGTCATTTACATCGAGTGAACTCTTCTACCACAACCCTTTGGACTGGTCTGAGTCCAATAGCAGGGTGTCTGGTTAGTTTTTATTACTGCTATGTTTTATAGATTGATCTTGGGCTGCACTGTTTGCCAATTATCCTTTTGGGGTTTCCCGACTAAAATGGGTTAAAATCATATTCATGAGAAGATACTCTCAATAAAGTCAAACCATAAAAAGCTGCTTCAAATTCAGATGAAATAGCCTAGCTTTTTTTTTAATTGAAGTTTAGAGGGTGTAAATCCAGTTTTCATGTTCCCCATTATAAATAAGTTAATCTCAAACTGAGTACTTTCAATCTGTCAAAATATTTTCTTTCACATTTATGGACTATACTGACACATAACAAAGTCAAAGTAGCTTCAGCAAAATTCCCAATTTATCAACATTAGGTACATGTATTCCGATAGACAGGCCTGAGTAACAGTTTAGACCAAGATCAGATGCCACAAAGTACAGTATCTGGTCAGGGTCTACTCATTTGTCACTCATCAATTATATTTGACATATTAACCCTTGTCATGTTAAATAAATTAAGACCCACTTCTAATTTTCAGCCAATCAGATTACTTGATTTAGGTTGTTGATACAAATTCACATACTAAATAACAAACAGTGCAGATCCAGATCAGTCAGCTTCTTCAGAAGCCGACTGATCTGGATCTACACTGTTTGCACAGGCAGGGTATATCTGGGTTCAGCTGGACAAGAGACAGACAGTAAAATAGAACTGATAAAATTTTGCTACAAGTATGGTAAGGAGTTAATGTGTCCACAGGCTTAGGTTTAATACAGTACTAGCATATACAGTGTGGGGAGTCCATGTGACCAAATGACTAGGTACACGGAGTTTGTTACTATTTTTAGCTCCTCATAAGGTAGGATTTTTTAGAATATCTCTATTCATATCAAATGGAATTTGTTCAAATAAAGCGCAGAGTATGCAGAAAATCAAGATCTCTCTGGTGGTGTAAGGGCTATTCTGCGATCTGGTCTAATTCTCGAGAACATTCGAAGAATCTTTTTGCTGTCAATCTGGGCTACCGGGACTATGTACATGAATTTTGATGAAAAACATTATCCAAATGTTCTCGAGAATCAGATCAGATTGCAGAATAGTGCTTACACCACCAGAAAGAGCTTGATTTTCCGGGTACTCTGCGCTTTATTTGAACAAATTCCATCGGGTATAAATCGAGATATTCTAAAAAATCCTACCTTATGCGGAGCTAAAAACAGTAACAAACTTTGTGCACCTAGTCATTTGGTCACATGGATTCCCCACACTGATATACTTCACCATTAAAGCGTCAAGCAAAATTTATAACAGATGCAAGTCTTTTTTAACTTTATCTTTCATAGAAAATAAGTCTTACTTGAAAATGAAAAATATAAAAATCAATAATTCTTAAAGTGTCATATGCTGCAGTTGTGACTGGCACTTTTAGGGTTAATTTAGTGAATGTATGAAAAAAAGTCAGAGAAAAAGTCACAGATTTGGGAAGGAAAATAAGTCACAAAATATTTCTAATTTGCTATATTTTGTTTTTTCTTAGCTGTTATGCGAGGCAATGATTTAATAGTGTACAATGTTGCAAAGAACAGCAAAATAATGAGTTTTCATATTTTTGAAAACAGAGCTCACTTGCCGATATTATGAAAACATGCCTATTCAAATTACTGAAAATTTCACCACAAAAACTGAAAGTTTTCAGATAAAAATTCTGATTATTTTTTACATTTCTGCTCAAAACATAGATTGTGGATACTCATTAGAACCTCCTCACCGAGGCAGTTCTAACGAGTACCCACAATCTATGTTTTTGAGCAGAAATATGATAAATATCAGAGTTTTTTAATCTAAAAAATTTCAGTTTTTGGAGGTGAAATTTTCTATATATTTTAATAGGCATGTTTTCGTAATGTGTAAACTATATAAAAGTGGGGTCAAAATTATATAGGTATGTTTTCATGATGCTAATCAAAGAACATCATCAATGACAGTTTGTTTTAAGGACATATGCGGGAAATACTTCCTGCACTGCAAACTCCTTAAGACTTTGCATGTATTCAGTTTCCATTGCGAAAACATGCCTATTCAAATATATAGAAAATTTTATCTCCAAAAAACTGAAAAGTTTCAGATAAAAAAACTCAGATATTTTTCATATTTCTGCGCAAAACATAAATTGTGGGTACTCGTTAGAACCGCCTCACTGAGGCAGTTGTAACGATTACCCACAATCTATGTTTTGAGCAGAAATAAGAAAAATAAAGTATACCCCTGTGTACCCCAGTTTTACTATATAAAAGTGGGGTTTAAGGGGGGTCAAAATTATATAGGTATGTTTTCGTGATGATATACTGACTCTCTATTTTTAAAATAAAAATGATACGTCATTGTGCTAAGTCTTTTACAATCTGACCTGGAATGACGCCACCCTCAACAGTTTTCCCTAAAATATCTGCAAATAATTCTGTTAGTTGATTGTATGACAAAAATAGCATTCACCTTACTTTTAATTTTATAATTTTGATCAGAACCATACAGGAAATGATACTGATACACATCTGCTGCTCATTTGTCAAGATGAGACAGGAATCTGCAATGCCAATTTTCGACACTTCCTAAAAATCCTTAAAATAAATCCATTTATTCCATATTATGGACCTTACAGAAAATTGCTACACTGGAAATATCAAAAACAAGTTTATTCTTTGGAGGGGGATAGTATACAACAGAAAATTAAAAGAAAAGTGTGGGTCATTGTGCTAATTTCATTTTTATGGGAAAAAACTTACCCCTACCTCCATATAAATTCAGGAACTAAAATATACATAAAATCCCCCAAAAGGATGCATTATCCTTTGTTGATATGGTGTATACTAACACAGGGGATACTGTATGTTGAAATAAATCATTTAAGAAAGGCTGCACCAATTCAGCTTTATCGGATCTTGAATAAAGGCAAAACATTAAAAAATTCCAAACATGTACTTTTCATTATTTTCCTCAGATTTGAAGCCAAATTTGACAAACAGTATTAAAAACAAGACAAGAATTCCGCGGAGGGCATCATCGCACCTGCTGGGGCAAAAGTCACAGGAGCCACAATCAGAATGTGGTTATTAAATAAGTTTATTTCATTCTTAGCAGTGCTTACTTGGAAAACTGGGTTGAAAAAAATGTAGACAAAGTGCCTAGTGGGGCACATATATTCAGGGCCAGTCCCATTCCCTCTAATGGCTATATCTTCAGCACTGACTTTTCGTATCATACATGATACAGCCCAATGATAATGGAACATTGACGTAAAATTGTAAAAGTCACTGAAGCATGAAATATAGGTCAAGGTCATGGGTCAATATACCTGCTAATTCAGTACATCAAGGAGAAGCACAATGCAAGGTATGGTGGTTGTAGGCCTTATAGTTGAGGAGTTATCAAACATCAACGTAAAATGTGTCAAATATAGGTCAAGGTCACCGGGTCAAGGTACCTGCCAAGCCAGTGGAATGAGGTGAAGCACTATGCAAGGTTTAGTGGTTGTAGGTCTTATATTTGAGGAGATACCGAACATCAACATAAAATGTGTCAAAGTCACTGGAGTGCACAATATAGGTCAAGGTCACCAGGTCAAGGTACCTGCCAAGTCAGTACATCGAGACGAAGTCTATATAAGGTTTGGTGGTTGAAGGCCTTACAGTTGAGGACATATGGAAGGGTGACGTAAAAGGTGTAAAAGTCAATGGAGTGCGAAATATAGGTCAAGGTCACCCAGTGAAGGTACCTGCGGAGTCCGTACATTGAGGAGAAGCACTATGCAAGGTTTGATGGTTGTAGGCCTTACAGTTGAGGAGATATTGAACGTTGGCGTAAAATGTATAAAAAGGCACTGGAGCGCAAAATATAGGTCAAGGTCACCGGGTCAAGATACCTGCCGAGTCAGTACATCTAGGAGAAGCACTATGCAAGGTTTGGTGGCTAGAGGTCTTACACTTGAGAAGATCTGGAACATTGACATAAATTATGTCAAAGTCACTGCAGCCAAAATATAGGTCAAGGTCACCAGGTCAAGGTATCTGCCAAGTCAGTACATTGAGAAGAAGCACTTTGCAAGGTTTGATCATTGTAGGCCTTATAGTCGAGGAGATATAGAATGTCGACGCAAAATATGTCAAAGTCACTGGAGCGCAAAATATAGGTCAAGGTCACCGGGTCAAGGTACCTGCCACGTCAGTACATCTAGGAGAAGCACTATGCAAGGTTTGGTAGTTGTATGCCTTATAGTTGAGAAGATCTGGAACGTCAACGTAAATTGTGTCAAAGTCAATGGAGCGCAAAATATAGGTCAAGGTCACTGGTTCAACATACCTGCCAAGTCAGGAGGTCAGGGAGATGTGTCATGCAAGGTATGATGGTTGTTGTAGAATTGTAGTTGATTAGAATACTAACTTTGACGTAAATGTCGAACTTCGACATAACAGAACTGTTAACAGACAGACGGACGGATGAACGGACAGACGAATGGAAAAGCGGGCACCTATGTCGCAAAGTCGGGAGGTCAGGGAGATGTTTCATACAAGGTTTGATGGTTGTTTAGTTTTGTAGTTGATTAGAATACTAACTTTGACATAAATGTCGAACTTCGACATAACAGAACTGTTAACAGACGGACAGACAGACGGAGGGACGAACAGACAGACGTATGGAAAAGTGGGCACCTATGTCGCAAAATCAGGAGGTCAGAGAGATGTTTCATGCAAGGTTTGATGGTTGTTTAGTCTTGTAGTTGATTAAAATACTAACTTTGACATAAATGTCGAACTTCGACATAAATGTTGACAGACGGACGGACGAATGGACAGACATACGGAAAAGTGGACGGCTATGTTGCAAACTCAGGAGGTCAGGGAGATGTTTCATGCAAGGTTTGATGGTTGTTTAGTCTTGTAGTTGATTAGAATACTAACTTTGACATAAATGTCGAACGTCGACATAAATGTTGACAGACGGACGGACGGACGGACGGACGGACTGACGGACGGACGGACGGACGGACGGAAAATCGGACGCCTATATCGCACCCTGCTACAAGCAGGTGCGATAAAAAATCAATTCCTTATATACTAAATTTACTCAGTTTTGTACCAAATAACAGCAACATTTTTGCTCTGGCTCAACTTTCATTTTTGAGGACATAGTACACATGACTCTCATTTTCTCAACTTCGCTTATCTCTAATAAGCGCTTATCTCGAAATGAAAATCTGGTCCCTGTTTAACATAAAAATCTAACAAAGTAACAAAATATTGTGGAAAAGAGGGGAAATTGCTCCTTTCTCCTCTTTTCCACAATATTTAAATTTCTAAAGAGCTATATCTCCTCTTTTCCACAATATTTAAATAAATCTCTTACTTCAGGGGGCAACTTACATTTTCATTTGAGAAATGTAGTTGCTCCACTTATTGTTTTGGCAATTCTGCAACTCTGATATGTTGATGTATGGATATCTCAAAGTATTTCAGAGAGTCCCTAGGATTTTGATATATATATATATATATATATATATATATATATATATATATATATATATATATATATATATATATATATATATATACATATGTTGACGTACGGATATCTCAAAGTATTTCAGAGAGTCCCTAGGATTTTGATTATATATATATATATATATATATATATATATATATATATATATATATATATATATATACATGTATATATCATTTGAAGCAAAGCAATCAGGGCCTAATTGTTCAAAGCATTGTTAGCTTAACAAGCTCGTTAGTGGTCAAACTGTTAACTATTCTAGTAAGTAAAATATCTTATTCACAGGTATGTTTGCTGAAAAAATGTGAGTAGCTTTTGTAAATGCAAAGGCAAAAGCTACCGGCCACATTTTTTTCAGCAAAAATATTAGCATATATGCTATAATTAATGATCAAAGTTTTAACGATATGTTAACTAACGACATGGTTAGTTTTGAACAACTGGACCCAGCTCTCTCTTCCCTCAACAAGCTGATCACAATGCCAGTCAGGGCCCAGTTGTTCAAAGCATTGTTAGCTTAACGAGCTCGTCAGTAGTCAAAATGCTAACTGTTCTAGTAAGTACAATATCTAATTCACAGGTATTTTTGCTGAAAAAATGTGGGTAGCTTTTGCATATATGCCATATTTAATGATCAAACTTTTAACGATATGTTAACTAACGACATCGTTAGCTTTGAACAACTGGGCCCAGGTCATCAAATAAGATTAAACACAAAAAAAAGCCTGCAAGTGATCAGTCGAAGTCCCATAAAGAATGAAAAACACAAGAATCACCACCTTAGAACAGTATACACCCTCTCTGCCCCTGGATACTAACGTGCTGGCACATTAGGACATAATTATCCCAATTGTCCAATTTATTTGGACAGAACTGTTTGAGCAATGAGTGTAGACCCTGATCAGATTGCATGAACAAGTCCAATCAGATTGTTTGCTATTTCACAGTTGTTTTTTTTCTTTCTTTGTGACATATCACCTAACAGTCAAATCAACTTCAAACTGTAGTGTAAATATATTAACCCTTGTCCTGCTGATCCTGGATAAAACCTGCCTTTGCAAACAGTGTAGATCCAGATCATTTGGCTTCTGAAGAAACCAACTGATCTGTTTGTCATTAAGTGTGTGAATTTATATCAACAATCTGGATCAAACAATCTGATTGGCTGACAATTAAATGTGGGCGTGGCATCTTAATTTATTTAACAGGACAAGGGTTAAAGACATAAAAGTGGGCTGGGTGGCCTAGTGGTTAGTGCACTCGACTTTCATGCAGGATATCGTGGGTTCTAATCCCGCTAGGGTCGAGACAATTTTCAGACCATTAGTACGCCTAGTTCATACTTGACGTGCCCTGGGTTGAGTATAAAGTGGACAGGGTGGCCCTTGGTGAAAGACAGCGGCACCAAGTGTGCATGGGTGATCCATGAAAGCAAGGCTGTACAAATACATGTCCATAACAATTGCCGCTGCTTCCCTGTGCCTCGGGTGCCTGGTAGCATTAAAAATCCGCACAACAACAACAACAAAGACATAAAAATAAGATGTGTCCGTCATTAGTCTTATCACTGATAACAGACTGGTCACAAATGTCAATAAACAATAGACAGCTAGAGGCTCAAAAGTGGATTATAGTACTGACATTTATCTGATTCATAGGAAATATCATATATATGTAACAGCAACAGCAAGTCCTAAAAATTACATTTTGGCTGAGTAGAGGCTCAGATCAGCCTGCACATCAAATTAGAAGACAGATGATTGTGTGAATGTGCAGACTGATCTGAGTCTTTCTTAGGCACACTTGATATATTATATATGTATTTTGTAGGATATGCTTTGCATTATTACCTTTCATTATTACACCTGAAACATGAAATGTCCAGTAAACATTTGTAGAAAATATAATAGTAATAATGTCTCAACTGTGTAATAAAAAAGTTGATCGATTTCTCTTATACTTGTCACTGCAGAATAAAACCAAACTAGAATTATGGTAAATGTCCTAACTTTTGAACACTTTATTCCAAATTGTTTGGCTTAAATTTTGTTTTTTATACTGTTGTTTCTTAAAATATGTAGGGAAATGGTAAACAGTGTAGACCCTGATCAGACTGCTCCTCTGTTCTGGGTCTGCACTGTTTGCAAATGTCATTTGGTTATAAACTTTGGTGTACAAAATTTTGGGACATTTACTCGTACCATATGCAGAATTCCATTTATTGAGAGATTTATTTGCACTAATGAATAATATAAAAACTGGAGCACAGCGATTCCTATGAAATTCCATGTGTGCCCAGCAAAGACTCAGATCAGACAAGCCTTTGGTAGACTGATCAGATTGCATGTGCAATCTGATCTCCCTGCAGTCTGATCTGAGTATTTGCTGGGCGCAAATGGTAAACATTAATGTGTCCTAATATTTTGGATTAACCCTTAAAGCGCCAATCACAACTGCAGCAGACGACATTTTTTTTTATTTTTTTGTTTGATTTTCAGAGAAAACAAGTCTTGACATTTCATGTGAATTGTCTGCTTGGCAGACAATCGTCTGCTTGGCAGACGATTCACATGAAATTTCAAGACTTGTTTTCTCTGATGATAAAATGAAAATGTTGAATGTCTGCTACAAATTTTGCTTGGCGTTTTAAGGGTTAATACATTACCTTAAAAAGACTTCTTCCATGGTTGTGACAGAGGCACCATAGCTAGATACTCCTAGCATGGTTTTATTCTCTTCTATTTCTGTAAACAGTGCCTCAAATTTGTCAGAACTCTCATGTGGCAGGATATAGGACAACTCTGCACCAACATTGTTGTCCAGACTGGCTTGTGGAACATACGACTGAACCAAGTCGGTGATCTTGGGAACATTGCATATCTCTTCTTTCACTATTATCATATGATATCCAGCACCTGGTGTGGGAGAACAAACGTATTGAAATATTTGGCTAGTGATGTCCAGACCAGTTCGCACATTCACCATAACTCCTGATGAAACACTTTCTTTTTTCAACTAAAAATATTGACAGTTTTCCACAATATTTTTTTGGTACACATTGTGGTGATTGGCTCAGTTGGTAGAGCACCTGACTTGCAAGCAGAGAGTCATGGGGTCAAGTCCCCCAACTGGCATAATTTTTCCTTCAAAGTTTACTTTAACGGCACCCAACATGAATAATTCACACATTGGTGTTGGTAAGTGCAGGTAGAGGCTAGAAACTTATAGTATATTCAGTTGATGCCTTGCTCTTAAAACTTAAAAAGAGGAGGAAGTGGTGGTTGGCAGGACTATTGGCCATGTTAGCTCAGTTGGTAGAACAACTAATTTGCAAGCAGGGGGCCGCGGGCTGAGTCCTTTATCAGGCACACTTTTTCCTTCTTAGTTTACTTTAGCATATTAGGGCCTCACTGTGGCACTTCTGAAGAGTTCTCAAAATATATGCTTCTGCTGAGAAATAAGAAAAATATTTATCCAGCTAATCCTCTTATCTGGAGTCTTGATTCACTAAACACCTGGGCCCAGTTGTTCAAAGCTAACGACATTATTAGCTAACGATTCGTTAATATTTACATTGAGTGATACACAAATATGCTGAAATTTTTTTCTGAAAAAAATGTGAGTAGCTTTTGCAGTACAAAAGCTACTCACATTTTTTCAGCAAAAAATATCAGAATATTGTGTATTGAATCCGCTAAAACAGTTAACGAAATGATCCTTAACGAGCTTGTTAAGCTAACGACGCTTTGAACAAATGGGCCCAGATCAGTATGCAGGGTTTGATAAATTTCCAATTTATTTACTTACCTGTAAATATAGTTTTCATAAATACTCCAAAGTAATGTGTATCTGCTGTATATTCTAATATATTTAGGGGAAAACTGCATTCAAATTTGTCATTTGGGGAGGTAAATCGGCGGTTTTACGGTCGGAAATTTCGTTTTACAGAGACGCGTCAGCGGAACCGTAAAACGTAATTTGCGGCCGTAAAACCACCGATTTACTTCCCTAAATGACAAATTTGTATGCAGTTATCCCTATTCTAATGCATTTATTCATTTTTTTTGTTGAAAAAATACTATTTGCACAAAGCGACAAGTGCTGTGAGCTGCGTAAAACCAAATGCCAGCCTATGAGAAGTGACGTTACATGATGACGTCGGATTTCCGACAGTATATCGCAGAATATACAGTCGCAAATTTATGACTTTATCCAGTCAGATGTCGCGTTATGTACGCAAGTGCATTAGAATTACTTATAACCTTTGGACATCTTAACCCATTGTAGTCTGGATTACCCTAAAAGGGTAACTGGCTAACATTGCAGACCCAGATGACGCCATAGAAGGGGCATCTGATCAGGGTCTCCACTATTTGCAAATAGTTAACCATTTTTCTCTTGGAATATCTAAATCACATTATCTGACATACTTAAAATTGCAATTAGAATAGTGTGGGGGACTTCATTTAGTCTACAATGGGTTAACTTCTCACCATACTTGTGCCAAAATTTAACACTTACACTACTATGGGTAGATTCAGCAGATGAAAAATTGGTAATATTTTTCTTATTTTTCCTAGAAAATGGGATCTAACACTTCATGCAAATTGTCTCCTATGGAGACAATTTGCATGAAGTGCCAGATCCTATTTTCTCTGAAAAATAAGAAAACTATTTCAAAATGTCATCTGCTGACATTTCTACCAAGCATGCAAAGCATTAAACAAGTTTTACAACTTGTCTGTATGTCTAAACATTAATGGATGAGTGGCAAATAGAACAGTCCCTGACAACATGCTTTTCTGCAGTGTCTAATCTAGTAATACTATTTAGCCAAGCCTGTCTGTCCCCATACTTAGGGTAAATAAGACACACACATTCTTGACATATATTGGCTACCATTTATCAAAGATATTCCTTGTGTAATTCATACACCTACTGTGACCAGAGATATAAAACTCTGGGCCCAGTTGTTCAAAGTGTCGTTAGCTTAACGAGCTCGTTAAGGGTCATTTCGTTAACTGTTTTAGCGGATTCAATATACAATATTCTGATATTTTTTGCTGAAAAAATGTGAGTAGCTTTTGCACTGCAAAAGCTACTCACATTTTTTCAGCAAACAATTTCAGCATATTTGCGTATCACTCAATTAAAATTCTAACGAATCGTTAACTAACGACATCGTTAGTTTTGAACAACTGGGCCCTGAATTATAATATTAATCACTTTCTTTATGGTGAAGATATTGCCTTTAGATGTATACTGTAACAACAAACCTTGAAATATTTCTCACTGTAACATTTTTTCTATGCAAGACATTTCTTTCTTTGAGCAGTATACCAATTATTTTCAATCTTTTACTACCACCATATTATGAAAGTTACCTCACTGGCTACACAAATCCCAATCTGGTAGTCTGATAAGACTAAATACCATATAAGCCACACCTTGCAGAATGTGGCCTAATTCCTTAAAGTGCTAATTACAACTGCAGCAAATGACATTTTGGTATATTTTTTAAAGAAAATATATCCTTTGCATTTCATGTTAATTGTTAACTAAGCAGAGGATTTACATAATATGCCAAAAAAGGTGCGACAAAAGTCCAGGTAGTGCCACAATCACAAACCGCAGCCCTTCCCAGACAACAAGAGGAAGAGGAAACAGACAAAACCAAACAAGCTCAACATACGAAAAGCACTAAGATTAGCTCTCACTTCCCCAAGCAAGGAAATCGCAATGCTAAAAGGACTGAAAAACACAAGAACAGAATAACACAAGGCAAGACTTAAAACAAATCGCATCATAGAATAAACCACAAAGAGTAAGACTAACACCGGGACCACCACCTTAGAACAGTCAGTAGAATAAACCTCCAGGGGAGTTTAAAGCACTTTTATGGCCAGCCAACTTCACCCTGGGTCCCGATGCTACTGTTAATACAGAAATACATAAAAATTCGGTTTGCATAAAGGCTCCCAACTCAGTCAATGCATCAAAGTGAAAACATAAAAATCAAATTAAAGTAAACAAAAACCAATAGTTGAACCACAGCGAGCCAAGCCGCAGACATAACATCAAGCCCCAACCCACTGGTTAAAGTTTTACGAAGAGGCCATCATTGAGCCTGAGGCCCAAACCGCCATCGTGCAATTAAAGAGTGAAGCATAGCCATCAGCAATGATTGGGTTGATAACTAGGCATGCAGACTGCCTAATATCCAGGTTATAGCCAATTCTTTTATAATGGTTAATTAGTTTTCTGAATTGTTCCGAAAAGTTAGATTTTCCCACAATTTTTCTAAATCTGTACACTAAGTCACCGTAAATTTCTGCTTCCGATATACTTTGTTGCAGAAGTGTTTTAAGACTTAATAATCAAAATCAGAGTGTTGTCTGCTACAATTCTGCTGAGTTCTTTATGGGTTAACTCCTTTTCATACTTCTAAAACTGAACAAATCCATAAATGTCTAAAATCCAGTAGTGGTGGCAAACACTGTAGACCCAGATCTGATACTGCATTATGTGGCACTGGAACTGGGCCTACACTGATTGTTCAGGCCTGTATGTGGGAATATTTAACCCTTGCCATGCTGAATAAACTGAGATGCCACACCTACTTCTAATTATTAGCCAATCAGATTACTTGATCCAGGCTGTTGATATGAATTCACAAAGTTAACGACAAACAGTGCAGATCCAGATAAGTTGGCTTCTGAAGAATCTGCACTGTTTGTAAAGGCAGGGCATATCCATGTTCAGCAGGACCAGGGTTCAGGCAATGCAAACCAAATTTTTATGCATTTCTATATTAAGAGTAGCATCGGGACCTATGTGAAGTTGGGTAGCTGTAAAAGTGCTTTAAACCCTCGGCGCCCCCCCATCCCACACCCCCCCCCCCCCAGTGGTTTACTCTATTGACCTTTCTAAGGTGGTGGTCCCGGTGTTGGTCTTACTCTTTGTTGTTTTGTGGTTTATTCTACGAGGCGATTTGTTTTGTGTCTTGCCTTGTGTTGTTTTGTTCTTGTGTTTTTCGGTCCTTTTGGCATTGCAGTTGCCTCGCTTGAAGGGGACGGGGCTGGTCTTAGTGTTTTTCGTGTGTTTGTTCGATTTGTGCTTGTTTGGTTTTGTCGGTTTACTCTTCCTCTTGGTGTCTGGGAAGGGCTGCGGTTTGTGATTGTGTCATTCCCTGGACTTTTCTCTTACCCTTTTTTAATGTAAAGGCAGAACATATCTGGGTTCAGCAGGACCAGGGTTAATGTAAAGTTATATAAAGTATATTTCATACCATATTTATTTTTCAAGAACAATGAGCTTCCACAACATTTCACAATCCCATCTGCCATGATGGCAATTCTATCTCCGAGTAGATCAGCTTCATCCATGAAGTGTGTGGTCAGCACCATGGTTCTGCCCACGCGATTCTTCTGAAGAACTGCCCAGATATGTCGACGAGCCTCGGGATCCAGTCCTGATGATGGTTCATCCAGAATAACTATCTATAATTATTGCATAACAATAATGTCATATAAGGACAACTTAACTCTTTACCATAATTTCATCCTAAATTTGAAAAGCCAATTGAAAATCTGGTGATACATGTCCAGAAAGAGTTGGCTGAATGTAAACAGAGTAGACCCAGATCAAATTTCTTCTTCAGCGAGTTTGATCTGGATCTTTATTGTTTACTGAGGCATTTCTGTTTGAATATTTACCTTATTTGACCTAATTATTGCACATACCCCTATAAGTGAACAGTCAAGGAATTTCATAGTCTTCAGATTACAGCCCATGTACTTTTATCTACTTCTTTGTAAAGTCATATGTAATTGATACTTATTTGAATTGTCTCAACAAGTCAGGGCAATTCAAATGAGCAACAACAACATATCTTTTTTATAAAGAAAATCAGAAAACAACTAGAATTTGTTTTTCTACAAAAACATCGATGTCTCCCCACTTTTTGGTGTCATATTGTATTGTACATTCAGCCAACATTTATATTAACTAATGAGATTCCAAGGGAAATAACTCAAAAAGTATAAATGCAAGAGTTATGGTTCTTGTGCTTTGCATGTCATCTAATGTTGATTGATACCCATATAAAGTTTCATAAAGATATCTTGAACAGTTTTCAAATTATAGAGTGGACACTTTTTTATGACAGACAAAGTTCCAAGGGAAATAATTCAAAAAGTATAAATGCAAGAGTTATTATTCTTGCACTCTGCACATCTTTTAATTTTGATTGATATTTACATGAAGTTTCTCAAAGATATCTTCCAACAGGTTTCAAGTTACAGAGTGGACACAATGTTGGGATGGACAAAGTTCCAAGGGAAATAACTAAAAAAGTATAAATGCAAGAATTATGGTTCTTGCACTCTGCACATCATCTAATGTTGATTGATATTCATATGAAGTTTCGTGAATTTAGCTTGAACAGTTTTCAAGTTACATAGCGGACATGATTTTGTGACAGAGTCCAAGGGAAATAACTCAAAAAGTATAAATGCAAGAGTTATGGTTCTTGAGCTCTGCAAGTCCTTTAATGTTGCTTGATATTTATATGAAGTTTCGTGAAGATAGCTTGAATGGTTTTCAAGTTATAGAGCAGACATGATTTTGTTACAAAGTCAGGGAAAAAACTCAAAAAGTACAAATTCAAGAGTTACGGTTGTTGCGCTCTGCATGTCGTCTAATGTTGATTGAAATTATGAAGTTTCATGAAGATGGCTTGAACAGTTTTCAAGTTACAGAGTGGACATGATTTTGTGACAGAGTCCAAGGGAAATAACTCATATATAAATGCAAGAGTTTATGGTTGTTGCGCTCTGCAAGTCGTCTAATGTTGATTGATCTTTATATGAACTGTTGTGACAGTAGCTTGAATCTTTTTCAAATTACAGAGCAGACATGATTTTGTGATGGACAAAGTTCCAAGAGAAATAACTCAAAAAGTATAAATGCAAGAGTTATGGTTATTGTGCTCTGCATGTCGTCTAATGTTGATTGATATTTATATGAAGTCTCCTGAAGATAGCTTGAATGGTTTTCAAGTCATAGAGGGGACACAATTTTGTGATGGACAAAGTTCCAAGGAAAATAACTCAAAAAGTATAAATGCAAGAGTTATGGTTCTTGCCCTCTGCATGTCGTCTAATGCTGATTGATATTTATATGAAGTTTCATGAAGATAGCTTGAATGGTTTTCAAGTTATAGAGCAGACACGATTTTGTGATGGACAACGTTCCAAGGGAAGTAACTAAAAACGTTTAAATGCAAGAGTTATGCTTCTTGTGCTCTGCATATTGTCTTATGTTGATTGATATTTAATTGAAGATTCGTGAAGATAGCTTGAAAGGTTCTCAAGTTATAGAGTAGACACTAGTGTGACAGACACAGACAGTCATTATGCTTCTTGTGCTCTGCACATCGTCTAATGTTGATTGATATTTAATTGAAGTTTCCTGAAGATAGCTTGAAAGGTTTTCAAGTTATAGAGTGGACACTAGTGTGACAGACACAGACAGTCAGACAGATGCCTGGGGGAAAAACAATATGTCTCCCAACCCTAAAGGTGGGGTGGGGGGAGGGGTGGGGGGTGTCATAATATTCCATAAGCATCATAAAATTCGCCCTCCATGAAAGCCTCTGCTGAACTTTTTTTTGAAGTGTGCCCTTATTAGGTGGATATTTTACTACAGGTTCTTTTGAGTAATTTTGAAAAACCCAAGCACACAGTGCAGTAATTAGGTTGAATACTGTAGCTGAAGATGGAAGCAACAAACATTAACCTTGTACAATTTTTTTATTGTTTTTTTTTTATGTTTTTGTTTTCATTTGAAAACCTGGTAAAATGGGGAATTGTAAATATAGGGATCCCCTGGATTATTTAACGAACGCCTTTTCATACATCTTTTGTATACTAAAAGCTATGAATAAAGTACAATCGACTTTCGTTATCTTGACCTCGCTTATCTCAAATACCTGTAACCGCTTATCTCGAAGTGAAAATCTGGTCCCTGTTTAACATTGAAATCTAACAGCAGGTAACAAAATATTGTGGATCAGAGGAGCAATTTCTCTTCTTTTCCACAATATTTTTGCTATATCTTTAACTTCATGCAGGAGTCAGATTACATATTCATTTGTGAAATGTGCTTTGTTCAATTGATTTTTTCCTCAATGCTGCAAATCTGATATGTCAAAGTGGATACCTCAAAGTATTTCAGAGAGTCCCGAGGACTTTGAGATAACAAGAGTCAATTGTAAAAATAATTATGTTATTTTTTCTTATTATTTGTCCATAAATGATATTGCGTTATGATTTCTCATCAAAATAAACAACAAGAAGTCAAAGAAGTATCACAATCACAGGACATAATCTTCCATTAACACCAAAAGGAAAAGTAAACAAACTATGCACAGACTGATCTGAATCTTTGCTGGTCACTTGCATGAAGGAACATTTTCAGATGTTACTGCTCTGGGCCCAGTTGTTCAAAACTAACGATGTCCTTAGTTAACGTATCGTTAAAACTTTGATCATTAAGTTGGCAAATGCACTAATATTTTTGCTGAAAAAATGTGAGTAGTTTTTCCATTTGCAAAAGCTACTCACATTTTTTTCAGCAAAAATATGTGTGAATTAGATATTGTACTTACTAGAACAAATAATGTACTCACTAGAACAAATAACATTTTTACCCCTAACAAGCTCATTAAGCTAATGATGCTTTGAACAACTGGGCCCTGTAGTCTAGGGCTTACATAATGCTCTGGGATGATGGGAGGTCTGACTTAACCCTTGTCATGCTGAATAAATTAAGATGCCACATCCACTTCTAATTTTCAGCCAATCAGATTACTTGATCCAGATTGTTGATATAAATTCATATATTTAATGGCAAACAGTGCAGATCCAGATTAGTTGGCTTCTTCAGAAGCCAACTGATCTGGATCTCCACTGTTTGCAAAGACAGGACATATCTGAGTTCAGCAGGACGAGGGATAACATTACCAGCCACCTCATGACAAAATCAACAAAATGGGTGTGAGCCCAGAAAAGACAGATCAGCCCAGGCATCCCCCAGTCTGCTCACAAAGTCTTTGCTGTATGTTCAATAAGTAGCTAAGACCCAAGCTTTCTTCATTTGGACAGTGAAGAATGGGATCAGACTAGGTAAATGCCAAGTCTGATCTGAGTCTTTGCTGGGTGCACATACCATTTTGTTGGTTTTGTCATCAGGTGGCTAAATTATCTTAGCATCCAGGGCTGAGTTGTTCAAAGCGTCTTTAGCTTAACGAGCTTGTTAAGGGTCATTTCCTTAACTGTTTTAGCGGATTAAATATACAATATTCTGATACTTTTTGCTGAAAAAATGTGAGTAGCTTTTGCTCCTCACATTTTTTCAACAAAAAATTTCAGCATATTGTGTATCACACAATGTAAATTTTAACGAATTGTCAACTAACGACATCGTTAGTTTTGAACAACTGGGCCCTGGGTATTATTTTCAGCATATGAGATTTTGAAATATGGTTATTCAAAACAACAACAAAAAAAAACCCCAAAAACATTTTACATTTCAAATAAATTGTCTCCTGGGGAGGAACTTATCTAGAGTATCAACAAAGTATTTTTTATAGAGAAATAAGAAAAATTACTCTAGAATTATCATCAAATACTCCTCCTTAACAAGTCTTCAGACTGTAGACAGTGACATTAAAAATAACACTTTAACATTAAAGCAACCAATTTTAACCTTTAAAGCACCTATGAAACATGAAGCAGACAACAACAATTTTTAACAGAACAAAATACTTCTATTTTATATTAAGTTGTATGCTAATTTCAAGCCGTACTATCTTTGAATAAAAACATTAAACTATAATACCCCGCCATTATCGTGCCACTGGCAGATAACTCTGTCAAACACTGGCAAAATTTGCCCATTAGTAATCCCAAACCAGATCTCCTTCATATCAATGCATGTACCAAGTTTGGTTAAAATCCCTTGAGATTTCCTCAAGTTATCGTCCGTCAAAATGTGACGAAATTTGCCCATTAGCAATCCAAAAGCAGACCTCCACAATATCAATGCACATACCAAGTTTGGTGAAAATCCATTGATGTTTACTCAAGTTATCATCTGGAAATGAAAATATGAGTGTGTCTCGGGCAGATAACTGCAGCAAAATTTGACGAAATTTGCCATTAGCAATCCCAAACCAGATCTCCACAATATCAATGCACAGACTAAATTTGGTGAAAATCCATTGATGTTTACTCAAAGTATCATCCAGAAACGAAATACGGAGGGAGGGAGGGACGGACAGACAGACACACGGACGTCCAACGTGAAACCATAATACCCTGCCACTATCGTGTGGCGGGGTATAAAACTAATAATAATAATAATAAAAACAATTTAAGAATGTCCTCTTCTGCTCTTGCAACTGCTTATTCAAGGGTTAACTACCATAGTTTTCATAAATCAATATAATAAAGAACCTCATTTTGCCTGGAGTGGCAATGTTACCTTGGATCCACCAATCAAAGCAATTCCTACAGACAATTTTCTCTTCATACCTCCTGACAATGTCTTAGCTTGTTCATGTTTCTTTGCCATTAGATCAATAGAACGTAGCATTTCATCCACAGCCTCATTGACTTCTTCAGATGGACAGCCTTTTAACTGAAATAACAAGTTGAATGGTGTTAGGTTGCAGATAAATTAACTTTTACCATATTTACCCTGAATACTCAGACAGACAGATCTCAGTAAACTGCATACACCTAGATCAGATGATACAAAATGCTTCAGCTAATCAAGACCTACACTGTTTGCCACTCATCCAGCATTTTAGTAACACATCAACAGATAGTAAACATACTTGTTAGAATTTTAGGACCTGTTGGGTAAAAATTACTATGTCTAAATAATGAGAGTAAATATGGTAATACTACATGAAAACATACTATTACCATATTTACCCTAGTATTGGGACACTTTATATACTTACCCCATACTTGTCCTAAAATATGAATTAGTCCATTCTGTTACCTCTTGATGTGTTTAAAACATTGCTGTATGTATGGCACACAGTGCAGACAAATGTGGCATCTGATCTGGGTATACACTGTTTGCAACAGCCTATCTGTCCAAATATTTCGGGTTATTGTGGTATATCAATTAGCATCATCACAAGTTTCTGAGTATATTTTTCTCAATGAGCATACACCATCTCACAGAGATGAAGACTTGCGATCAAATGAGACCACTTTAAGTTGCATGCCATAGTTTTCAAAGTATCACATTTTAGACATACATGTATTTGAATATCAGGGCCCAGTTGTTCAAAGCTGTTTGTTTGTGTTGAGGTTTTACGGCCCAGTCAACCCAATGGGGTCATGTCGAGCGCGGTCAGTTTACCTAACCACACGTTTACTGGGCAGGCTTAGTCCTCTAAGCGGTTAACCAGTAGTGTGCACATTCTTTCGCCAGAAACTGACAACTGCCCTTCTTGAATCAGCGGAAGGGAGAGAATGACCGTAGAAAATATTTCATGATCAATCTCCACGAAAGAATGTTGCCGACCTCAGCGGGGGTTGAACCCGCGACCTCCTGGTCTCCAGTCGGACGGCGCATCCAACTGAGCCACCGAGGCCGGCTGTTCAAAGCTAACGACATCGTTAGTTAATGATTCGTTAAAATTTACATTGAGTGATACGCAAATATGCTGAAATTTTTTGCTGAAAAAATGTGAATAGCTTTTGCAGTGCAAACGCTACTCACATTTTTTCAGCAAAAAATATCAGAATATTGTATATTGAATACTCTAAAACAGTTAACGAAGTAATCCTTAACGAGCTCGTTAAGCTAACGACGCTTTGAACAACTGGGCCCTGAAGTCTGGAGAAACCTGCATTTTGTGCTTCAATGTGGGGTTGGCATTGGGTGTATGTAAGGATGCTGCTTCATGTCATTTTATCATGTTCAAATCATACATTCTTGTTTACTTGTAGAGATACATGAAAATAAAAAAAATAAAACATCATAGAAACCTCACATTATTTTTTTTTCACCCAATATTGCCTTATACAACAATGCAATCCTTTAATTGAATGTGGTGAAATGAAACCAAAATATCTTATAGACCACTACAATGTTATTGTTTTCATCCAGGCTACTGACACCTGATTAAAATTTTATGCCCGCATGAACTATGATTATGGTTGGCACAAAGCATTTCTGGTTCCATCGATACTAATTGATTCAAGCAAAATCTTACCCAGAAAAATAATTCCTTTTAGTTAATATTTGATACTCTTAAATTTTATCTTGTGTTTTAAAATACAGCTTTAAGAATCTACAACTGTTTCAATGATATTTTTTTCATAGTGGGGGTCTGAATATTCTGCTCAAAAGTCCACTGACATTGGACCCATTGCTCTATGGAAAGTATAAACAAGATAACTCAGGAACTGATAGACCCACATCAAGCCCCCAACACCAAAGGGAAAGACAGACAAATACAGCAGCCACAAAATGAACACATGGCAAGAAGAGTTGACAACCCTTTCCCAAAAAGGTGGGAACTCTGTAACCCAAACTTAGCTGAAATCCACCTTCTACAGCTTTTAGGGTGCTTATGGTGTCCAACATTTTAAAATTTAGTGGAAGCTGATAAAAGCAACTGTCTACCTAACTATGCTAACCTCAGCTGCCTTTACACCTAATGCTAACCAGTACCATTACACTGGCAGAAATATTTCTGAACCAAAAAGGATTCTATGAGAGCATAAACAATGCTTCTTAACATTGTCCCTCATTTATAATATTTCAACATTGTATTATCATTCCAAGTCATTCTGCACCTTGTGTAAGCCACCTATTGTAACATGATACTTCATGTTATAGTTTTTCCTGTTAAGTCTTACTATGCTGAATTTTTTTGGGCACTGCACCAATTTTTTTACCAATAAAACCCCAAATTGTACCCAGGTTGAGCCATATATCGCGTCTTAACTATAACCCTGGCAGGTGCCATTTCTTAATTATTAAATATTTTTAAGTCAATGACAATGAAATAAGGCAAAATCAATGAACCATGAAATGTAGGTCACTGGCCCACATATAGTTTACGCAGTCCACAGTCAATCTCTGAGTAACACTGAGCTATCATCCCAAGTACAACTTTTCTCGAGTAAATAGTCTTCAAGACATGAAGCAAAATCGCTGGACCATAAATATAGGTCACTGACCTACATATACTTGAGAGGTCAATATGATGTGTCACAGTGATCCATTATACCAACTATTATATTAATCCATTAAATAATCTAGCATTATATGCTGATTTATATTTACTTTGAGGTCAAAGTTTGAGTCACGCTGTGTCATTATCTGTAAATATGACACTTAATTAGGCATCAAATAGTGGGAGATAGAAGACAAATCACTGGGCTAGGAAATATAGGTCACAAAGGGCTACATTTATTTTGAGGCAAAATGCTGTGTCACACTGACCCATAATCCTAAACTATGCTATTCATACATCAAGTTGTCTTCAAGATGTAACATAAAATCACTGAACCATGAAATATAGGTCATGGTGACCTATATATTCTCTTAGGTCAATTGTCGGATCATACTGATTCATAATCCCAAATAATGATGTTCATACATCAAAAAACAGTCAAGATATAAGGCAAAATCACTGGACCATAAAATATAGGTCAAGGTGATCTACATTTATTATGATGTCAATCGTGGTGTCACACAGAACCAATATCCCAAGTATCACATTAACCCATGAAATAATCTTCAAAGACAGTTTATTCTACTGACCGTTCTAAGGCGGTGGTCCTGATGTTAGTCTTACTCTTTGTTGCTTTGTGGTTTATTCTATGAGGCGATTTGTTTTAAGTCTTTCCTTGTGTTATTTTGTTCTTGTGTTTTTTCAGTCCTTTTAGCATTGTGATTACCTTGCTTAGGGAGGAGAGAGCTAATCTTAGTGCTTTTCATACATTTGTTCGATTTGGGCTTGTTTGATTTTGTCTGTTTCCTCTTCCTCTTTGTGTCTGGGAAGGGGTTTCCGCTTGAGATTGTGGCACTCCCAGGACTTTTCTCTTACCCTTTTTTTTCGAGACATTAGGTCATAATGACTTGACCCTTATTACACTGCATGTTGATGTGATAAACATGTCTGATGCCCAACCTTCTTTATTAAGTTGTTTGTATAAACAAACTGCAATATACTACTTTATTGAGGTGTCCTAGATTTTGACCCCTAGCCCTGCCCCAGGGCATGTCCCAGGGGTCCACAGATGTAGAATGAAAGAGAACCCTCCCAGGTACTCCCATACCCAATATGAACAGTGGCTGCAGAGATATATGTAATGAAAAAACTTCAAAGTAAAACTTGGTTATAGCAATGTTAACGGATGGAATCACGAATGGATGAACCGAAGGATGGATGGAAGGACAAATGGAACTGATGAAAACTATATACCCCTTCCGCATACTTCATATGCCAGGGGCATAATTACCCTAAAAATTACATGAAACCCTTAAATAAGGTGTAGCACATTAACCCTTGTCCTGCTGAACTCGGATATACCCTGCTTTTACAAACTGTGTAGCTCCAGATCAGTTGGCTTCTGAAGAAGCCAACTGATCTGGATCTGCACTGTTTGCCATTAAGTATGTGAATTTATAGCAATAATCCGGATCAAGTAATCTGATTGGCTGAAAATTAGATGTGGGTGTGGCATCTTAATTTATTCAGCATGACAAGACTTAATTTATCTACAAGAAAGAAGGTCTGTAAACTTTGTTGGCAATGGCCATGCATTACGAAAACACGCCTATTCAAATATACTGAAAATTTTACCACCAAAAAAAATGAAAATTTTCATATAAAACATTTTGATTTTTTTTCTTATTTCTGCTCAAAACATGGATTGTGGGTGCTCGTTAGAACTGCCTCGACGAGGCGATTCTAACGAGTACCCACAATCTATGCTTTTGAGTAGAAATAAAAAAATAATGTATACCCCTGTAAACCCCAGTTTTACTATATAAAAGTGGGGTTTAAGGGGGTCGAAATTATATAGGCATGTTTTCGTGATGGTATCATGTCAAAATATTGACCACAATACAAGAGGACATTAGGTTGAATAAATATGCCTGCATCTTGAAAACCCACTCACTGACCCACATAAATCCATCTGCCATTCCACAACTGCAAAACCTACATGCCAGCTAGACATAGCTCCAGACAAGGTGCTTTTTTTCAACTGCAAAGTATTAACCCTTGTCCTGCTGAATAAATTAAGATGCCACGCCCATTTCTAATTTTCAGCCAAACAGATGACTTGATCCGGATTGTTGCTTTAAATTCACATACTTAATGGCAAACAGTGCAGATCCAGATCAGTTGGCTTCTTCAGAAGCCAACTGATCTGGATCTACACTGTTTGCAAAAGCAGGATGTATCCGGGTTCAGCAGGACAAGGGTTAATAAGTTCTTATTTCTTGACAAAAACATAATTATGTCATGGGTATTCATTAAAAGCTCCTCAGTGAGACACCAACAACGTATGTTTTTATTGAGAAATAAAAAAAATATTATGTGGATACCCCCTCTTATCTGTAGCTATGGTAAGCTCACCTCACCTGTATAATGGGGCTGTTCATTTTTTTTTTTTTAATTTAGGGGCATCTGAACTTTATTTCTTATCTCTACACCAGGGCCCAGTTGTTCAAAGCTAATGATGTCGTTAGTTAATGATTCGTTAAAATTTTAATAGAGTGATACACAAATATGCTGAAATTTTTAGCTGAAAAAATGTGAGTAGCTTTTGCATTGCAAAAGCTACTCACATTTTTTCAGCAAAAAATATCAGAATATTGTGTATTAAATCCGCTAGAACAGTTAACGAAATGACCCTTAGCGAGCTGGTTAAGCTAACGACGCTTTGAACAACCGGGCCCTGAAATTTCTATATTCAAGCAAGCAGTATAGGCCTGATCAAATGCAGAGTTATACTATTTTAATACCTAAATTTGTAAGCAAGTCTGAATAGAAAGCAGGTTTGTCATTACAGCAGAAGATGATTCAAATATGTCTGAGTTTAGAAAAATTTGTCTAAGTTTAGACAAGCCACTTTCTGGCCTGCTCATTTCAACTTAATGCAACTTGGACAAAAAGTCACAAGGAAACTGATCCCAATCTGCCCAAATGGAGTTAAGAAAAACTGGCACATGTTGAATACTTAGCACTCTGGGTAAAATTCTCAGCAGACAATATGTGTACTGAAATATTTTCTCATTTTTTCGCAGAAAACAGGATTCTTGAATTCCATACAACTTGTCTCCATGTGCATGAAATGTCAAATCCTGTTTTCTGGGAAAAATAAGAAAAAATATAATAAATTTGTCATTTGCTGAATTTGCCCATAGAACGGTAAAGGGTAAGTTATTGTTTGTTTTTTTTTTGTGTGTTTTTTTTTCTGCCTTTTTAAATATTATTTCCATGACTTTTCTTAATCAAACAACCTGGTTAGCAGATAACTACATGTATTTGCTTTCCCTAAAAATGAATCACATATACTCTTCTAGGCAAATATACACTACCTTACAAGAGGATATAGAATTCTCAGGACTTCTCTACATATATACATTAACATTATCTTACAAGAGGATCCAGAATTCTTGGGAAGGTAAGTAAATACTCTTCCAGGAATTATATATGTATTTCTAATTATCCTCTCCATAACGAAAACATGCCTATTGAAATATACTGAAAATTTTATCACCATTTTTCAGATAAAAAATTCTGATATTTTTCATATTTCTGCTCGAAACATAGATTGTGGGTACTCATTAAAACCGCCTCAACGAGGCAGTTCTAACGAATACCTGCAATCTATGTTTTGAGCAGAAATAAGAAAAATAATGTATACCCCTGTAAATCCCAGTTTTACTATAGAAAAGTGGGGTTTAAGGGGGTCAAAATTCTATAGGCGTGTTTTCGTTATGCAAAATGGGGCTTTATTAATGGAAAGAAAATGCTCCATAGGAGTAAATTTTTTTCCTTTAAGAGTATCTTCCTCTTACACTGTTCTAAAGTGATTAAGGTCTTTTTTTTCAGTACCTGTCAAAGAACTTTATCTTGGGAGTTCTCAATTCTGAGCCAGATGTAATTATTTATAAAAAAAGAAGTGAGAAAGACTAGCAAGAAACTTCAAGCGCATGTTTGTTGTACATTTGTCATGCAAGAAGTATACGATTATGCACAAGTGATTTGAAACTCTAGCCCCTACAGGACCGGGGCTAGTGGTGAGTCCTGGCAGTGCAGTAGATGTGCCGGGGTATTATTTGTTTGTGTTGAGGTTTTACGGCCCAGTCAACCCAATGGGGTCATGTCGAGCGCAGTCAGTTTACCTAACCACACGTTTACTGGGCAGGCTTAGTCCTCTAAGCGGTTAACCAGTATTGTGCACATTCTTTCGCCAGAAACTGACAACTGCCCTTCTTGAATCAGCGGAAGGGAGAGAATGACCGTAGAAAATATTTCATGATCAATTCCCACGAAAGAATGTTGCCGACCTCAGCGGGGGTTGAACCCGTGACCTCTTGGTCTCCAGTCGGTCGGCGCATCCAACTGAGCCACCGAGGCCACTGGGGTATTAAACTTCCCATTAAAATGCTTTGCATACATAAGTAAGAGCCATATTAACCCCAAACTTTAGTTTTCTAATAATGTGACTCATACTGTCAATCATCACCGAAACATCCTTTATAATTTTGACCCCCTTAAACCCCACTTTTATATAGTAAAACTGGGGTTTACAGGGGTATACATTATTTTTCTTATTTCTGCTCAAAAACATAGATTGTGGGTACTTGTTAGAACTGCCTCCTTGAGGCAGTTCTAACAAGTACCCACAATCTATTTTTGAACAGAAATATGAAAAATATCAGATTTTTTTTATCTGAAAATTTTCATTTTTTGGGGGTAAAATTTTCAGTATATTTAAATAGGCATGTTTTTGTAATGGGTACTTTCCTTTGAATTTAGCTTTATCGAGTAAACCAGGGCCCAGTTGTTCAAAGCGTCGTTAGCTTAACAAGCTCATTAAGGGTCATTTCGTTAACTGTTTTAGCGGATTCAATACACAATATTCTGATATTTTTTCAGCAAAACAAATTCAGCATATCTGCGTATCACTCAATGTAAATTTTAACGAATTGTTAACTAACGATGTCGTTAGCTTTGAACAACTGGGTCCAGACCGTTTACCATGAAAAAGAGACATATTGAGTTGGGAAACAGAGAGTACACTGCTCCAGGAAACAAAACTTGGCCCTGGGGTGGAGGAGCTTTTATTGGAGACTTTACCATAAATTTGTCCCCGCAGTGCAGGGCGTTCAGCAGGGCTTTGCAAACTGAAAAGTTAAAAGCCCCGCATTTCCCTGGCCCCATTGGGGCAGGGACTACAAATGACTAGTGCATAACCTCTGATAGTCAGATAGGCTTAACTCAATTTCTAGGATTGTTTGTTATACATGAAGAAGCAATCAATAACAAGAATTTCATGCAAGGCAAAATTGCACCCACTGGTGTGTGTCAGTTTTATAAAAGGTAATAATTTGTGTAAAAAATGACAAAGTCACTGAACTGTGTTATGTACGTCATGGTCATAAAACGATACCACAACCCTTGTCCTGCTGAACCCAGATATATCCTGTTTTGCAAACCATGTAGATCCAGATCAGTTGGCTTCTGAAGAAACCAACTGATCTGGATCTGCACTGTTTGTCATTTAGAATGTGAACTTGTATCAACAATCTGGATCAAGTAATCTGATTGGCTGAAAATTAGAATTGGGTGTGGCATCTTAAATTATTCAGCATGACAAGGATTAAGTCCTTATTAGGAAGGAAGTGTAGGCCAGATTTGATGATTAGGTCATATGGTTAACTAGAAATGGTGCTAAATGACCGGGCTGATGCAAAAAAAAAAAAAAAAATAACAAAGTTATATCTGGGTCATGATCATAAAATGATACCACAGCATTTGAGTGCTTACTTGAACCCAGTATTATTAGGTCCAAGGTCCCTATTAGGGGGGAAGTTTACACTAAGTTTGATGATTGTAAGTCACAAAGTTAATAAGAAATAGAGTTAAATACTAGGGTTGACACGCACAAAAAAAGAAAAGTCAATAAGCAGTGCTTATTAAGATCTCTCCTTATATTTGTCTAATAGCAACATCTCATTGGGTCCGATCTCATCAATATCAACAACGCTTATGCAAAATATGAAAAGCTTACTGAAATTATTTAGCATGATGAGAATAACTGTAAAGGAATTAACCCTGAGGCCCTTAGTTTTATCTAACCGCAACAACTCGTACAATGTGAAAAAACTCCAAAGGAATTAACCTCTAGATCCTTTTTTTGTCTAACAACAACACCTCATCAATATCAACACTTATGCAAAGCTAAAAGTATAGGTCAGGGACATGAAATGACACTGCAATGTTTGAGTCCATGTAAGGGAGAAAGCACATGCCATGTTAGATGATTGTGTGTGTTACAATTAATCAAAAATGGAGCAGACAATTAACCCTTGTCCTGCTGAACCCAGATATACCATGCCTTTGCAAACAGTGTAGATCCAGATCAGTTGGCTTCTGAAGAAGCCAATTGCAAACAGTGTAGATCCGGATCAGTTGGCTTCTGAAGAAGCCAACTGATCTGGATCTGCACTGTTTGCCATTAAATATATAAATTAATAGCAACAATCCATATCAAGTAATCTGATTGGCTGAAAATTAGAAGTGGGTGTTGCATCTTAATTCATTCAGCAGGACAAGGGTTATTGTAAAAAAAAAGGCAAAGTCATGAAAAATGGGTCATGATTATAAAGTGATACTGCATTCAAGTCCTTGTTAAGGTAAAAGTGTATGCAAGGTAAGATGATTATTGGTGTAATAGTTATATTTCAAGTTAAACTTGATTGCTTAGATGGTTGAAATATTTACAGACATACGAATAGCTGCATGGAAAACCAGATGCCTATATCACACCTACTTGCATAAGCATAATTTGCAACAATGATCTAAATACTGATTAAAAAATTGAATGCATCCAGGGATGGTATGCAATTAAACTCTCTGTGCTTAGAACAGAAAAAAAAAATACTTCATCTAATTTATATAGTATGGACTCTAGTACTCAATTTTTGCTAATCCTAGCATCGGAAAAATATACTATTTATTTCCATATATATAGGAAGAAAGCCTGGACATGTCTGTATATAAAACAACTGTATAGCAGGTATGCATACATTGCATTTCACGAGAACTCGCACGTTTCTGTGGAGGCTCAGTTGATACTTAACAATTTCTAAGTATACAAAACCTTGTGTATTCAAGTTAAAATCATAAAAAAGAAAGAAAAAAATGCGCAAAACAGAAAGCAGAATGTTTACTTTCACATGCTATTATGAAACATGACATCATTAGTGACACCCCGGTTGTTTTCCGCATTTAAGGGAGGGTACCCCATTTTCCTGTCTGACATGATTTTTTTAAATTTTGCATGCAAACTGCATTTCAAATAAATCTTCTACCATTTCCTATAGTCTATATTAGAAGGTATATAGAAACGGACTAACACCAAAAAATGTTCGATTTTTCATCCAACATGGCCACTACAAAAAGCCTGTAGGAAAATGTTTGATTGCAAATTTTATGATACCATTTTTAATGACACATTTTAAAGTTTACCAGACATCTTTTAGGAGTTCATGCTCATGGTTTTTCAATACAAAGTATTTGTATAGAACCCTATAGTGTACTTACATAAGTCTTAAACATGCTTGTTCAGGGGAATCGCTGTGCATTTCCTCATGTCCATAATTTCAAAACCTTTCTTGAGGAACTATACTTTGTAGAATGTAAAAATACCAAACATAATATTTGACGGAATTTCCACAAACATGAATGTTTATCAAAATATCATAAAATACAAGCCATTTTACAAAAGGTGACAAGAATTTTAAACAATCAGTGCTAATTTATATTCAGACATCAACTGTACAAATTAATTCATCGTGACTTCGGTATGTATTGGGTGTAATTTACGTGTTAGTATATACATGTGCACTATACACTTAAAAGAACTTACAGTTGCTTGGCAAAACTCTAAACCAGTATCACGCAAAATGCATGCGTTTCTCCAAAACGCAATTAGTTTTGCATTGCTATACAGGGGTTTTGTATGAACCAATATCCAAGCTTTATATACACAAAAATTCAGCCGTATATCTTTCCGCTGCTAGAGTTACGTTTTTTTTTTTGCAAGGTACAGGAATTGAGAAACCGACTAATAAGACAAGGCACTTACCTGGAATTACCTCTCATCTGGAGTTTCAGTCAAGAATAATTTAAACTTATTGTGACCCATACAGCTTCTGTTTTTAATATAACAATTAATTCTTTCCTAGCTAGTAGCAACTTTTGTCATCTGCTGATAACCTTTGCAAACACTTTGGACCCAGATCAGGCCTGACAAAACATCGAGCCTGATCTGGATCCAAACTGTTTAACACTCTGATGGTATGCCTTAAAGATTTTTTTGAAAAAGTTGATTTAAAAACAAATCCACAGAAGACAAAAAACATGCAAAATTACCCAGCATGCAAAGAGTTAACCAACACAGTTAAGATATAAACAAGAAACACTTGGAAAATCAACAAGATATGACAAGTGAATATCTGAACAGAAAACATTGCATCAACCTGCAATTTTAGTTATGCAGTGTTAACACATTTACATTGAGTGGACTCTTGTACTACAACTCTTCGGATTTGTCTATTTCCAATAGCAGGGTGTCTGGTTAGTTTTTGTCATTATTGTGTTTTAAAGAAGTTTCTGTATTTAATGCAAACAGTGTAGACCTGATCAAATGCTGCACATTGTGGCATCTGATGTGGGTCTGCACTGTTTGCTAATTACCTTTTTTGGGGTTTCCAGACTAAAATGGGTTAACTGTAGGAGTCATGTTGATTATATATGGTATATATCAACAGAAAAGAGCCCCCAAAATGCTCCTTAATCACAGTATGATCTGGGTCTACATTATTTACCCAGACATGTTTGCCCGAATGTTCAGCCTTTGCATAGACCCAGCTCAGCCTTTGCATCCTTTGAGTCTGATCAGAGTCTATGCTGTTAGTTAACATTTTGTATAGAAATTAGTCAATGATGTAAGTGACCAATATAGGCAGAGATCAGTCTGGGTATCTGTACAGTCTGAAAATGGTCTACCCAAATGCTAATACAATACATAATGATAACAACAGCACAGATCCTTATCAGACTGCATGGCTGTAAAGGCTGACCTGCTTCTATGCTGATCACACAGACCATTACATAAAGTTGTTTTCTGTTTGAAGGGGTTCATGACTGGTTCTTACATTATGTAACCAAACCTTTATAATTTTTAGCATAAACAGGGGAACAGTATTAAATTTTGTGTGCATGTGTCCTTTTTCCGAACTTACCTACTACAATTCATTATCAGAAAATGTCCTAAAATCCTAAACAAAATCTCATTATTCTAAATATAAATGAATAAAATCATGAGAAGAAGTGCATTAAAGGCCAACACATAGTTCTATCATTACAAAAACACGCCTATTCAAATATAATGAAAATTTTACCACCAAAAAATGAAAATTTTCAGATAAACAAGAGGCCCATGGGCCACAATGCTCACCTGAGTTAGCTGCTGTAAGTTAATCAGGTTATTTACTCATCATTCCCTATTAGCCCGTCAAGTTTCAAGGCAATGGCTTAAACAGTTTTTGAGATATCTTGCTTACAAGGTTAAAATGCTGAAATTTTCAAAGGCCCATAAGTAAAACCAGTTTAAACCCCAGGGGCTTGATTGGCAGGATTTATGTAGGGGACCACTAAACATTGCTACATACTAAATACATAAGCTGTGGGCCTGATGGTTTCATAGAAGAAGATCTTTTAAGTTTTTCCCATTATAAGTCTGTGGGAGTAAATGACCCCCCGGGGCATAGCCAATTTGGACCCCAGGGGCATGGTTGGTAGGGTTTATGTAGGGAACCACTAAACATTGCTACATACTAAATAATTATATGAGCTGTGGGCCTCATGGTTTCAGGGAAGATTTTTTTTCAGGTTTTCCCATTATAAGTCTATGGGAGCTACTGGCCCCGGGGCATGGCCAATTTAGACATCAGGGGATTCATTGGCCGGATTTATGTAGGGGACCACTAAACATTGCTAAGTACTACATATTTAAGCTGTGGGCCTAATAGTTTCAGAGAAAAAGATTCTTTTAATTTTTTATTTTCACTATAAGTCCATGGGAGCTAATGACCCCCTGAGAAGTGGCCAATTTGCACCCCAGGGGCATGGTTGGAAGAACTAATGTAGAAGACCACCAAACATTGCTACATACTAAATCTGTTAGCTCTGGGCCTCATGGTTTCAGAGAAGAAGATTTTTGAAGGTTCTTTAGGTATATATATAAACATATGACCCCTGGGGTGTGGCCAGTTTGGACTTCAGGGGCTTGATTGGCAGGATTTAAGTAGGGGACCACTACACATTGCTACATCCTAAATATATAAGCTGTGGGCCTCATGGCTTCAGAGAAGAAGACTTTTTAGGTTTTTCCCATTTTAAGTCTATGGGAGCTAATGATCCCCTGGGCATGGCCAATTTGGACCCCAGGGGCATGGTTGGCAGGATTTATGTTGCTACATACTTAATCTGTTAGCTCTGGGCCTCATGGTTTCAGAGAAGAAGATGTTCCTGGGGTGTGGCCAGTTTGGAGCCCAGGGGCTTGATTAGCAGGATTTATGTAGGGGACCACTAAACATTGCTATACACTCAATATATTAGCTGTGGGCTTCAAGGTTTCAGAGAAAAAGATTTTTTAAGTTTTTTCCATTTTAAGTCTATGGGAGCTAATGACCCCAGGGGCATGGCCAGTTTAGACCACAGGGTCTTGATTGGCAGGATTTATGTATGGGACCACTAAACATTGCTACACACTAAATATATAAGCTGTGGGTCTCATGGTTTCAGAGAAGAAGATTTTTTCCCATTATAAGTCTATGGGAGCTAATAACACCTGGGGTGTGGCAAGTTTGGACCCAAGGGGATTGATTGGCAGGATTTATGTAGGAGACCACTAAACACTGCTACATACTCAATCTGTTAGCTCTCTGTCTCATGGTTTCAGAGGCAAAGATTTATGAAGGTTCTTTAGCTATATAGCTCTATATATACATATGAACCCCTGGGGTGTGGCCAATTTGGAGCCCAGGGGCTTGATTGGCAGGATTTATGTAGAGGACCACTACACATTGCTACATTCTCAATATATAAGCTGTGGGCCTCATGGTTTCAGAGAAGAAGATTTTTTAAGTTTTCCTATTATAAGTCTATGGGAGCTAATGACCCCTGGAACGTGGCCAGTTTGGACCCCAGGGGCTTCATTGGCAGGATTTATGTAGGGGACCACTAAACATTGCTTACACTAAAGCTGTGGGCCTCATGGTTTCAGAGAAGAAGATTTTTTAAAGTTTTTCATATTATAAGTCTATGGGAGCTAATGACCCCAGGGGCATGGCCAGTTTGGACCCCAGGGGCTTGTTTAGCAGGATTTATGTAGGGGACCACTAAACATGGCTACATACTAAATATATTAGCTGTGTACAAAATATATAAGCCGTGGGCCTCATGGTTTCAGAGAAGATTTTTTAAGCTTTTCCCATTATAAGTCTATAGGAGCTATATATAAAAGTGGAGTTTAACGGGATCAAAATTATATACGCATATTTTTGTAATGTTTTCCCTTTTCTCCACAAAAACCTATGAGCTGTAAGATGTGAAACTGTACCTTCAGACATATGTGTCCAGCAAAATTTCAGGGTCCAGTTGTTCAAAGCATCGTTAGCATAACGAGCTCGTTAAGGGTCATTTCGTTAACTGTTTTAGCGGATTCAATATACAATATTCTGATATTTTTTGCTGAAAAAATGTGAGTAGCTTTTGCACTGCAAAAGCTACTCACATTTTTTCAGCAAAAAATTTCAGCATAATTGCGTATCACTCAATTTAAATTTTAATGAATCGTTAACTAATGACATCGTTAGCTTTGAACAACTGGGCCCAGATCAGCCTGTGCATTTGCTCAGTCTAATCAGCACCTTCACTGGGCACATTTTGTATAGCCAAGGATGCAAAGTTTCTTCATCTGCAGAACAAAGACTGATGAGACTGCACAGATGTGCAGGCTGAACTGAGTCTTTGTTGGGCTAACATGTACGAAGGTACAGTTTCTCACATCACAGCTCATATGCTATATGGAGAGATAAGAAAAGATATGAATCTAGCTACACTCAGTAAAGTTATGAGCCTGTTCACTCATTTCTAATGAGTACCCATAGTATCGTATTCAATCTAATTACCGCACATACCCCTATAAGCCCACAATCAATAAATTTCTTAGTCTTCAGATTACAGACCATGTACTTTTATCTACTTCTGTCTAAAAGCATATGTTGTTGGTACTCATTTGAATTGCCTTGACTTGTCAAGGCAATTCAAATGAGTACCTACAAAATATACTTTTAGAAATAAATAAAAAAAATATTACATAAGCATCTTATAACAAGAGGCCCACGGGCCAAGGGTCGCTCACCTGAGTGACATAGCCACTGCAGATAAGCAGATGTTATGCAACATTTTTCCAATCCTGTCATCCCAACTAATGAAAAGATCATCATTTAAGCAGTTCTTAATTTTGAAGAAGAATATATATGGCATGCCAGTCAATGGAGCGTGATCATTTGAACAAACTCTAAATGGCGGCCAGCTTGGATTTACGATCGGCACGATTTTAGCTATTTTTAATCTACGAGTCACCCCAATGCTTCCTACCAAGTTTCGAGTCAACTGGCCTTTCGGTTCAAAAGAAGAAGGGAAAAATACATTTTCAAGATGGCTGCCATGGTGGCCATCTTGGATATCTGATTGGCACGATTTTAGCTATTTTTCATCTACCAGTCACCCCAATGTCTCCTAACAAGTTTGGAGTCAAATGGCCTTTCGGTGAAGGAGAAGAAGCTAAATATAGATTTTCAAGATCATGGCCATTGTGGCCATCTGGGATTTCGGATCAGAACGATTTTAGCTATTTTTGATCTACAAGTCACCCAAATGCCTTCTACTAAGTTTCGAGTCAATTGACTTTTGGGTTTAGGAGAAGAATATAGATTTTCAAGATAGCCGCCATGGTGGCCATCTTGGATTTACGATCGACATGATTTTAGCTATTTTGATCTACAAGTCACCCAAATGCTTCCTACCAAGTTTCGAGTCAACTGGCCTTTTGGTTCAGGAGAAGAAGCGAACAATAGATTTTCAAGATGGCGGCCATGGCGGCCATCTTGGATTTCCGATTGGAACGATTTTAGCTATTTTTTATCTACAAGTCACCCCGATGCTTCCTACCAAGTATCAAGTCAATTGGCCCAGGAGTGTAGGAGGAGTAGGCTTTTTAAGCAATTGTTGACGCCGCACGACGGACGACGCACAACGGACGACGGACATTGACTGATCACAATAGCTCACTATGAGCACTTCGTGCTCAGGTGAGCTAATAATCCTCTCATGAAATATTCAGCTGATTTTTCTTTTAACGTGCACCTTATTATGTGGTCATTTTACTACAAGTCTTTTTAGTAATTTTGATAAACCTAAGCGCGCAGTGTGGTAATTAGATAGAATATGGTATATGTTTTCATGGAGAAATAAAAAAAAAATATTTATCTGGAGTTTTATTGCAATAATTTCAGCTATACACAGGCAGATCTGGGCCTTCAAAGTGTGCATATCCAAAAAGGCCGTAGACGCCGCATCCCCGATTTGTAGTCGGGGAATCCTAGGCTCGCCCTCAGTGCGTTGGTGCCTCATCTGCCACCAAATACTTTATTGTACTCCCGGATCCGCGAGCTTAACTCCAGAAACCAGCTGCCTTTTTCTCCTACCGAACATAACTATATTTTCCACAGACACCAGTGTACTTGTATGTTTAGCCTTTATAAACTGATGGTACTTTTTAAATTTGTTTTCCCAGAAAACAGGACTTGACCTTTCATGCCAACTGTCTCCATTGGAGACAACTTGCATGAATCACAACTCTTGTTTTCTGGGAGAAATAAGAAAAATATTTCAATGTGTTCTTTGTTTAAAAATGTACTCAGCATATTAAGCATTAAAGAAAACTATTATTGCTATGGCTTCAGAAAGATAATTGACAATAAATGTGGTGAAAAAAAAAGTCAAATTACAGCAGGTAAACAAATAATTTGTTGATTTTCAAGATTTGCAAATGAAGTCAGAATCAACAAGTAAAGGCCATTTTTTTCAGTGAACCTGTGTTTAGCTGGCATTAAGTTGCCATAAGAGTTTTGTTTAATTCAAAAGAAAATAAAGTTACTGCATGTTAACTAATTTTTAATATTTATCAGGGGCTGCAATTCCTGCCAGAATCAAGTATAAAGCCTGTTTCAAGCATAATAAGTACCTTATGTTACAAGCATTTTTATAAAGTTACATGCACTTTGGTGTCATTCTTATCAGTCAATAAGTCCAACTCAACAGGCCTATACTATGTTTTGTTTGCAATCTAACTGTCTGAGAACAATTCAAAATGGCATTTATACTTCAATAAACCCACTGAGTAGTTATATTGGCAATATATTTGTTTTATATATTTCACTAAAATGTGATATCTAACCCAAGCTTCAACTCAAATATGACCTAGTTGGAGTTTAACGGTTCTCTGACGGTGCTGAACACGACATGCCCTGTCTTAGCAAACAGTATAGATCCAGATCAGTTGGCTTCTCAAGAAGCCAGATCTGGCTCTGCACTGTTTGTCATTAAATATGTGAATTTCTACCAAAACCCGGATCAAGTAATCTGATTGGCTGGAAATTAAAAGTGGGCATGGCATCTTAATTTATTCAGCATGGCAAGGGTTAAGAAGTAAATTTTGTTTTTGTGGATTTCATCAAAGTGCAAATGCCTCCAAATCACTCATAATTACCATGCCCACTTCTGATTTCCAGCCATCAGATTACTTGATTCTGGATTTTGATACGAATTCACATAACGACAAACAGTGCAGATCCAGATCAGTTCTGATCTGGATCTTCACTGTTTGCAAGGGCAGGGTGTATCCAAGTTCAGCAGGACAAGGGTTAAGACATAAATCACTTTGGGCTTTATTCAGTTTGTGAGAGATTTGCAGATGTTTATAGTTATGCAATTCTCAACAATGCTGTGTATATAAAGAATTAGTTATTTTAATTCATGACAGAGGACATGGAATAATATTCCCTACCTGCAAGATATGTTCACTTCACTGGCAGGGATGAAAGAGAGGGACAGGGGAGAGACAGAAGAAATTATAACATTCCTTCTCTATCCTTGCCTGCTGCAAAGATAGCAGGCCTTGCCCAACTGTAACCAATCTCAGCTGGATGCCCTAGTGATGTAAGATACATGAAACCTTTGCCTCACCCAACCACCAACCATCAGTGTTTGAGTATTGAGGTTCAACTGTATACAACTCTAGATATGAGGGTTAGTCAGATACATATTTGTCATACTTCTCCATGAAAATACATGTAATTGTTACTCATAAGAATCAGATGACAAAGCAAGCTTTATGGGTACTTCCAACATATGTCTTTATCGGGAAGTAAGAAACACACCAATACTTCTGGACCCAGTTGTTCAAAGCATCGTTAGCTAAACGAGCTTGTTAGTGGTCAAAATGTTAACTGTTCTAGTAAGTACATTGTTTAATTCACAGGTATCTTTGCTGAAAAAATCTGAGTAGTTTTTGCAAATGCAAAAGCTACTCACATTTTTTTTTCAGCAAAAATATTAGCATATATGCCATAATTATTTAATGACTAAAGTTTTAACGATATGTTTAACTAACGACATTGTTAGTTTTGAACAACTGGGCTCTGAATGAAAAGAATCATATCTAAAGCTATGAGTAACATAGCTCCAGATAGAAGTGGTATCCACGTAATATTTTTATTTCTCTATGAAAACATATGTTTTGGGTGCTCATTAGAAGCGCTTCAGCAAGAAGCTTCTAATAAATACCAAAAATGTATGTTTTCATGGAGAAATAAGAAAAGAATCAGTATTTTTTAGGTGAAAAAAAACAACCTTATATATACAGCTATGAGAGAAATTAACCCTTAAAATGCCAAGAAAACCTGCATCTGAAAATGTCGTCTGTTTATGTCATCTGCTGAATTATTCTTGCAAACTTTTCAAACCTATTTTTGCATACAGGCAAACAGTGTGGACCCTGATCAGACTGCTCCTAGAGAAGCAGTCTGATCTGGGTCCACATAGTTTGCAAAAAATGACTTTTAAAATCACAAGCAGATGACAGAGAAGACGACAATTGTTGTGATTGGCAGTTTAAGGGTTAATACAGTTTTTCTGTACCTTGGCAAAGAATTTCAGGTGCTCTTCTACTGTGAGGGTATCAAACAGGACATCATGTTGTGGACAAAGACCAAGACTATTCCTCACACTGGCAATATCTTTTCTAATATCAAAACCATTCACATAGGCTGTACCACTAGTTGGAGTTATAAAACCTAGAAAAAGGGTTAACCCTTAAAGTGCTCATTGCAACTACAGCAGATGACATTAACATTTTTGTGTGTATTTTCCAGAGAAAATAAGGTTTAGCAAACAATTCAAATGGAATGCCAAGTCTTCTTTTCTCTGATAATTAACAAAAAACTGGAATGCACGGTCAGTGGCATGCAATCATAAAATCCCCACGCTCAATGCTAATGTTCTTAACAGCATGTTGGATGGACAGACTCACTCTCGCACACCTTACTGTGAGGGGAAGTCAAGTAGCAAGTTTGGATAAATTCCACCCAGAGGTTTAGAAGGAGATAGTGCCATGGACAGATGGACATGCAGATGGACTGACAGACAAACAGATGGACAGACTAGAAAAAAATAATGCTCACACACACCCTTCCCATGTGGGGAAGCCAGCAAGTTTGGTTAACTGATTCAGGAGGAGATAGCATGACAGACAGACAGATGGATGGACAGATGAGGCATTCACAATATCCTCATCATTTTTCTTTAACGAGGCCTATGGGTCAGAATTCACTCACCTAATAAAAACATCTATTGCATATCTACAAATGCCAAGCAACATTCTTCCAGTATTGCCACAGAAACTGGGAAACAAATCTGACCATACCATAAAAAAGGTCAAAGGTCATCCTAGTCTCATCATTTGAACAAACTTGGTAGATCTCAAGCCCCCGATGCTGTATACCAAAGCTTTCTTAGTTCTAGAGATTTTTAAGTGTTTTACTATATACAATGTACAATGTATGGGCATGGCAGCCATCTTGTTCAATGGTGCAGAAAAATTTGAACAAATAGTTAACATCCCTCTGACAGAAGGCCCCATGTAAAATCTAGTGAAAATTGGTCAAGAGGTTTCAGAGAAGATGTTTAAAGATTTAACATTTTATACATCATACATGTATATAGCCCATGGCAAGAGCAGATAACCCCCAAAATTTTTATGGTAACTAAATATCTATATTAATTAAATCATACATTGTAAGTTTCAGCCATTAGTCTTTAATATATTTTGAAAAAATGATTTTTTTAACTTTTTCCCCATACAAATGTATGACAAATGTTTGATAGATGGCTCCAGGTGAGATCTGGTGAAAATTGGTCAAGGGGTTTCAGAGAAGAAGACGTTTAAAGATTAAATTATTTTTTAATAAAAATTTTGATCCTAACTGAAATGTTTTACTACTTTAATCATATATTGTAAGTTTCAGCCATTAGTTGTTAATACATATTGAGAAAATGATTTTTCAACTTTTTCCCAATACAAATATACGAGTGCACTTTAACCTACTATCATAATTTGAACAACTTGGTAGATCTTGCGTCATCAATGCTACATACCAAGATTCAGTCTCCAAGTTTTCTTGGTTCTGAAGAGGAAGACTTTTAATTGTTTTTACCATATACAGGCATGGCGGCCATCTTGGTCAATGATGGGGAATCACTGAACAAATTGTCATTACCCTTTTGACAGAAGGCCCCATGTGAAGTCTGGAGAAAATTGCTCAAGCTGCTTCAGAGAAAAAGACATTTAAAAACTATACAATTTTAAACATGTATATAGCCCAGGGTAAAGACAGATAACCCACAGGGAACAAAATTTTGATTGTAACTAAAACATTTTACTACTTAAATCATACATTGTAAATTTCAGCCATAAGTCTGTAATACATTTTGAGAAAATGACTTTTCAATATTTTCCCAATACAAATGCATACGGAAGCAAATCTGACCTTGGCGTAAAAATATCAAAAGTCAACCTACGTACGTCATCATTTGAACAAATTTGGTAAACCATAAATATGTAGTATGTGTATGATTTCTGAAAATAAAAAATAAATCATAAAAAAAATTTAGTAAACCACGATTCCTCAATACTATATATCACAATTTAGCCCTAAAGCTTGCTTGATTCTGGAGAAGAAGATTTTCAAGTGTTTTTTACCATATATGGGCATGCAGACCATCTTAATTACTGACCATGACCATTTGTATAAATTTTTCCCTTTAAAAGAAGATACACATGGAGTCTGAAGAAAATTGGCTGAGGGGTTTCAGAGGTGAAGTTGTTCAAAGGTGTGGATGAACAGATGGATGGACAACAGATGGCAAGTGATCACAATAGCTCATCCTGAGCCTTTGGCATGGGGATAAAAATTTGTATGTCATCTGCAACAATTTGCTTAGCACTTTCTGGGTTAAGAGAATGTGTGTCAACAATAAGAACACTGAATTCAGATCAGATACTATATTTACCCTGTTGAACAGATAAGCTTTAGCAAACATGTAGGCCCTGATCACACTGTTCCAAAAGGAGCAGTCTGATCAGGATTGACACTATTTGCAACTCAGCCAGGACACTTCCAGATATATCAGCAGGTTGTCACATGGACTATCAGGGCCCAGTTGTTCAAAGCATCCTTAGCTTAACAAGCTCATTAGTGACAACTACTTCGCTATTGTAGCTAAGATATTTTTAAATACATTGATATATTTGCTGCAAAAATGTGAGTAGCTTTTGCACTGCAAAAGCTACTCACATTTTTTCAGCAGAAAATATCAATCTATTTGCCATATTTCTAGACAGAAATTTTAAGGTCACAATAGCTAACAACTTCGTTAAGTTTTGAACAACTGAGCCTCAAATAAGTATGTCAAGGATTAAATATTTAGGGTAAATACATTCAGTATTGTGACCATCTGACCTCTACATTCCTGCAATAAAATGCAACACTGCAATCACAGATCAAGACAATGGTTCCAGATAAGATGCTTTTTTCTTTTTCAAGCAAAAAATATGGGTATTTTACTTATTTCTGCATGAAAACATGTTATGTGTGCTCATAAGAAGCACATTGTAGATAAGACACTTTTTAAAGCAGAAAATATGGGTATATTTCTTACTGCTGCACAAAATATGCTCATTAGAGAATATGTTGTGGGTGCTAATTTTGAACATATGTGGGTGCTCATTAGAAGTAACTCACCAAGGTACTTCTAAAGAGTATGCACAACATATGTTTTCACGCAAAAGTAACAAAAATATTTATTTGATAGCCCCTCTTTTCTGAAGCTATGCATTCTGATAGCTGTGAAATATTTGGTTACACCATTTATGGAAAACATTAAGATAAACAAGGATCCACTGAGATAAAGATTAATTCACAAGCACTGTAATTAAAACTGAAACCCCCATGTCATTACGAAAACACGCTTTTTCAAATATACTGAAAATTTCACCACCAAACACTGAAAATTTTCAAATAAAAATTCTGATATTTTTCACATTTCTGCTCAAAACATAGCTTGTGGGTACTCATTAGAAGTCTTGCCAAGGCATTTCTAATGAGTACCCACAATTTATTTTTTTCAGTAGAAATAAGAAAAATAATGTATACCGCTGTAAACCCATTTTACTATATAAAAATGGGGTTTAAGGGGTCAAAATTATATAAGTATGTTTTCGTGATGTGAATTTTCTCAGCACCCACGGGACCCATCCTATATGCCCAGTACTACTAATACCTCACTTCTAACTGGCTGCAGTCCTGAATATACACCACATCTTCTTTATATTATTATTGATGCGATCTAAAGCAAACATTATAATGGCTAAACAACAATGTTTCATAAATGGTTATTTTTCTATATAATCTATATATTTTTGTTTGGATACAACCTTTTGGGTTTCGCCTTTAAACTGGACATTCTAAAAAATGGATATTTATGTGGCTCCCATCATTATTTTAGCATACTTATGTGGCCACCCAGCAGGCACATGACGTAAATATAACGTCGCCTCAACGTCGATGCAACGTCATGACGTTGCATCGACGTTGAGGCGACGTTATATTTACGTCATGTGCCCGCTGGGCAGTATGTTAAAATAGTGATGGTAGCCACATAAGAGAAATTTTAGCCACATAAAGGAAAACTTTACATGGCTAATGGAATAAATCCAATTTAAATACACTGAAACTGTCCATAATCTGCAGCCACAAAAATACCCATTCATTAGCATGTCTTATATGTTAAACCATCTTATAATGAACCAGCTTATAAAGAGATCTGGGCCCAGTTGTTCAAAGCGTCGTTAGCTTAACGAGCTCGTTAAGGGTCATTTCGTTAACTGTTTTAGCGGATTCAATATACAATATTTTGATATTTTTTGCTGAAAAAATGTGAGTAGCTTTTGCACTGCAAAAGCTACTCACATTTTTTCAGCAAAAAATTTCAGCATATTTGCGAATCACTCGATGCAAATTTTAACTAATCGTTAACTAATGACGTCATTAACTCTGAACAACTGGGCCCTGGTTTCTCTGTTTGTAATATTTACCTATCGACATTGTTGTAGTTTTTGTTGTAATATTTACCTGTCAACATGGACATTGTTGTAGTTTTTTGTTGTAATATTTACCTGTCAACATGGACATTGTTGTAGTTTTCCCAGCTCCATTATGACCCAACAAGGCTGTAATTTGTCCTTCATACATATCCAAGGTCATACCACTTACAGCTACCTTCTTACCAGCAGCACTCTTGAACTCCTAGTATGTCAAAATCAATCTACTATCAGAGAACTCGTTAATGAGGTATATTTGATGGGACAATTTTTTCAATTTTCCATGTAGGATGTTTGCTGGCCAGGAAAACTTCCTTTTGATGACCATCTCAGAAGTGAAAGCAAAATTGGAAGTTTTCTTCCAAATATTTCAGCAAATATCCTTCAAAATGACTGTTTTTCATTTCCAGCAAATGGACTATAAGAACATCTGTTATGAGTACTTATTACAAGCACCTCACTTATGCCCTTTTAGCGTATATTTTTTATGGAGATTTTTTTTTTTCTTAGAATCATCATCAAATACAGTAATAACCTTTGAGTATTGGGACAGGCAGGCCTGTGCAAGCAGTGTAGAACCAGATCAGATGCTGCAGAATGCAATATCTGTTCAGGGTCTATCCTGTTTGCTACACATACAGCAATATTTTAGACACATCAAGAGATTGTAGAATGGACTATTTCAAGTTTTAGGACATTATGATAAGCAGTTTAAGATGTCCCAATACTTAGGGTAAATATGGTACTCCACCTCATCAAGTCCTCCATACTACCATATTTACCTTAAATATTGGGACATACAGGCTCAAGCAAACTGCAGACACAGATCAGATGCTGCATACTGTATTTACCATAAGTATTTGGACACCGCCTCCTTACCATACTTCTAAAATTTGAAAATGGCCTGTTCCACTGCCTGCTGATGTGTTTCAAATATTCCTGGACAAGTGGCAACAGTGTAGACCCTGATCAGATGCCACATCAGCATTTTTAACACATCAGCATTACTTCAGCATTTTTTCAGACACATCAGTATGTAGTAAAATGGACTTGATGATGTGTCTTAAAAATGCTGGATAAATGGCAAATAGTGTAGATCCTGATCATATGCCACATTCTGCAGCATCTGCAGTAAAAAGGCCTTGTACAAACTTTAGAGCAAGTATGGTAAGAAGTATCCAAATATTTAGGGTAGATATGTTAAACCGTGTCAGGCTGAATAAATTATGATGCCACGCCCACTTGTAAGTTTCAGCAAATCAGTTTACTTGATCCAGTTTGCTGATACAAATTCAAATACTGAATGGCAAACAGTGCAAATCCAGATCAGTTTGCTTCTTCAGAAGTCAACTGATCTAAATCTACACTGTTTGCAATGGCAGGACATATCTGAGTTCAGCAGGACTAGGGTTACAAAGCATGAACAACTCCATTTGTTTTTTTGTTTATTTTCAAAAATAGAGTTGTTCACGCTTTTTTCATATTTGCTTGTTTCAAAAATACCTGCTGGATACAATTTAACTGATGTAAATATGTTAGTCCAAGTTTTCATTTCACTATCAACACTTCAACTACTTTCATTTTTATATGCGCATTCATTGTTCTCAAGGGTATTCTTTTTAAAATCTATCTATCTTCACTAAAGCCTGTGTTAAGTGACATTAAAATGTCTTCCTGTTCTTCACTATAATGTAGTTTTTGTCCTTTGTTATCATTGAAACAGTTCTGGGAAGTTTGAAAATTTATACAACGATAACTGAAGAGACTTAATTGGCAAAAAAATACCTAGTCTTTCCCACAAAACTTCAACTATTCTGCTACTTTCAATTTTGTGCACATTCTTATTGCTCTCAAGAGTCATTCTTTTCAGAATTTATATACAGTCGACTCTCGTTATCTCGAACTCGCTTATCTCGAATTACCGCTTATCTCGAAGTGAAAATCTGGTCCCTGTTTTAATACAGAGATCTACCAACAGGCAATAAAAAATATTGTGGAAAAGAGGAGAAATTGCTCCTTAGGAGCAATTGCTCCTCTTTTCCACAATATTTTCAATATATCTCTAGCTTAGGAGTCAACTTACATGTTCATTCTGTTAAAGGTGGTTGTTCGATTAATTGTTTTCCTCAGTTCCGCAAATCTGATATGTCGAAGTACGGATATCTCGAAGTGTTTCATAGAGTCCATTGGAGTTCGAGATAACGAGAGTCGACTGTACCTGACTTCAGGCAAATATTCCCCGACTCTACTTTAAAGGAAATGGATATACTTTCATGGGAGGCAGCTCTTTCAAAACCATTTTTGGGTTTCCTTCTCAAAAGGAAAGAATTTGCTCCCACAGAAGTTTACAGAAGCAACTTGGCATGCAGGAAAACAAACTGGGGGTCAAGTTGTCTTTGTTGTAAAGATGATAGAAAAGTTACCAAAAGTATCAAGTCTTCTTAACCCTTGTCATGCTGAATAAATAAAGTCTCCCCACCCACTTATAATTTTCAGCCAATCAGATTCCTTATCCAGATTGTTGACATAAATTCATATGCTGAATGGCAAACAGTGCAGATCCAGACCAGTTGTGTCTTCAGAAGCCAACTGATCTGGATCTACACTTTTTGCAAGGGCAGAGTATATCTGGGTTCAGCAGGACAAGGGATAAACTGTTTTCTAACTTCTTGTTGAAAACACAGATTGTAAACTATTAAGAGATTACCTGAAAGTCATTACCAAGCTCTATACTCCAGAACAAACATCAGACGGGCAAACAGTGTAGACCCAGATTATCATTCCAATGTTTGATCAGAGGCTGCACTATTAACCTTTAAAACCATACAAACCTGGATCAAGGAGCAGTCTTATCAGGTGCTCCATTCTTGATCATTCTGACATTACTTTATTAAATGCTGAGGCTTTGTCTGATTTTTATCAAATTTGCATAAAAAAAAAAACAAGACTTTTGTCAAGATGTTTCATTTCAGGTACATTTTTGCCAACTTTGTCTTTACCTGTAATTCCATGCATTTATCATGGTGATCAAGAATATCTGTCAAAAATTACAGAATGATAAAAAGATAGCTTTTATTTGCTTGTTAAAGCCATAAACAACCAACCTTCTTGAGATTTCTTATTTGGATGCCAGGCCTGATTCCTTTAGGATCTGGTTCAAAGAACTCTGGGTTCTGCCCTATGGAAATATTCTTGTCATGTGGTACAAATTCATCAGGGACAGTTCCACACCAGTATGATTTCTGAGAGAAAGAAAAGTAATAGCATAATAACCCTGTGTACATTATTAACCCTAAATATTAGGACCCCCTAACTCCTTACCATACTTGCCCTAAAATTTTAGCAATATCATTTGAGTACCTATTGATATGTATAAAAACTACTGGATGAGTGGCAAACAGTGTAGACTCTGATCAAATGCCACATTCTGTGGCATCTGATCTGGGTCTACACTGTTTGCTCAGCCCTGTTTGTCCCAATAATTAGGGCCGCTATGATACTGTGACAGACAGGTCTGAGGAACAATGTAATGCAGAATCTCGCATCTGATCAGGGTCTATACTGTCTGTCGCTCATTCAGCAAGTTTTCAGATGCATCAACATAGTAGTAAAATGGACTTGTTCAAAATTTCAGACAAGTATGGAAAGGAGTTAATATGTCCAAATACACTATTTATACACCATAACATCTTTATTAATAGCCGACCTCGGTGGCTCAGTTGGATGCGCGTCTGACTGGAGACCAGGAGGTCGCGGGTTCGACCCCCGCTGAGGTCGGCAACATTCTTTCATGGAGATTGATCATGAAATATTTTCTACGGTCATTCTTTCCCTTCTGCTGATTCAAGAAGGGCAGTTGTCAGTTTCTGACGAAAGAATGTGCACAAAACTGGTTAACCGCTTAGAGGACATAGCCTGCCCAGTAAACGTGTGGTTAGGTAAACTGACCGCGCTCGACATGATCCCACTGGGTTGACTGGGCCGTAAAACCTCAATACAAACAAACAAAACTGGGATCCAAAGTAAAAACCATCTTACCTAATCAACAGTGCTATATCCAAACAAAAATGTACAGATAATATTTAACTATGAACATTTATATCCAAAACAAAAATGTATAGATTATATATAAAAATGACCATAAATCATCATTTTTCTATATAACCTGCACATTTTTTTTGGATACAACATTTTTGGGGTCCATCTCTAGATCTGTTATATCCAAAATCATGCTGTAATGAATCATTTTATATAGAGTTTCCTGTGTAAGGGTACAGCATAGTGGCTATAGTGCTCTCTTAATGTTCTAGTAGTTATAGATTAGAAACATGCTCCTAGCATGATACATTCATAATTTATGGTATTCCATTTCACAGTCTTCATCATATTATCACCTAAACATCATCAAATTATGACTGAAACAGTGTTTGATGAAATGCTAAAATCAGCCATGGAGATCAATAGAATATTTGTGGTGTAAAGTGGGTCAGAACCACCTTAAACATTAAGGGTTCTCCTCATCCCTTCAGTTTCTCACAGGCCATAATTCATGTCAAAATTGAAACAATTACATGTTTCAAGTATCCAAAGTAGTCCATGAAATTACATCTAGATGAAGTGAGAAGGGGGCCATAAGTTGTGCTGATTGCAATATAGATTTAAGTACTGTTCAGACCAAGTATCAGGTTACAGAATAATCCTTTTAATAATAACAGAAGTTATAAGAAAGAAATTATTCAGGATGTAACTTAACATAAACTGACCAGATAGGAAAAACTGATTCTTATATAGCCCCCAAATACCCTGTTTGAAAGGGGAAAATTATAAACCAAAACATGTAAGATATTTTCCAACTTTATCTTTATTTAATAGTCATTAAGTTATGTCACCACATGACTTTGTATGAGATGAAAGGTAAATTTACTGTATGGAAACCAATTTTAAATAATTATCAAAGACTGTAATACATGTCAAAGCAGATGTATAAATATTAATTTTGAACTGATCTTGTGCTTAGTAGCCATTTATAAATCATACGAATTTCTTTTCGATCAGATGAAAGAAAGTCAAATTACTGCATAAAAAACACTTTACCATCTGTTCTACTGTCTAAAAAAAAAGCTTTATGCCTGGCAAACAGTGTAGACCCTTATCAGATGCTACATTCTGTGACATCTGATCTGGGTCTACACTGTTTGCTCAGGCCTGTCTGTTCAAATTAGGAAAAATACAGTATCAATAGGGGTATGAAGAGACCAGGTACAAGTTACCAGAAATTAAATGCCAATGTGGATGGACAAAGCAATTCGAGGGTTGAGCGCAAGACTGGCGTAAGTCAGATGGTTGGTTTTCCCCAAACCTAATCTCCTCACCATGAAGGCGTTATGAAGATTACATTTCTTTCTGTAAACAATGAAAATTTAGGTGCCATTGCTCGTATGAGCAATGGCACCTAAATTTGCATTGTTTACAAAGGGGTCCAAGTTGCCCCTAAACAAGGGTTTCAAAAATATGTTTGAGTTACAATAGTCTTGCGCTCAACCCTCGAATTCTTCTCTGAAGCTAAGCCAGCCTCAGTGGCTCAGTTAGACTTCAGGAGGTTGCAGCTTTGATCGCCGCCATGTCGGCAGCATTCTTAGGTAGAGATTGATCCTGAAATATATTCTAGCATCATTCTTTCCCTTACACCCATTCAAGAAAGGCAGTTGTCAGTTTCAGGCAAAAGAAAATGCACAAATACTAGTTAACTGCTTACAGGCCGAAGTCTGACCAAGAAAAGTGCGGTTAGGTAAACTGACTGGCTTGACATGACCCTAATCTGTTACAGTAAAACTTCAACTCAATCAAATCTCTGAAGCTATGATCCCAAGGGTCGATATACAAGTATTACTTACAGTTAACAGGAAATACCATTTCTGTGGCACACCATACTCGCCAGGGAAGACTGCCTCAACATACCAGGTTATTAGCAGGTATATAACAGAATCAACAATCATCATCACAAACACATTTAACATGGTAAAACTGTCATCTACTGACACACCCTTGGCAATGTTACTCCACTGTACACCAGCTCCTAGAAATCAGGAAGCAGCCTATTAGTCTTTTCTGAGAAGAAGTTTTTCTCTGAAAATACTTGTTTCAAACATAATTTAGATAACAGAAAATACTACAGAATAAAACTCTTTCTGTCATGTCCTAAGCATTTATCTCACTGTCAGCTTTTACAAATTACCAAGAATAAGGTTGTGAGACACTACTTTCTGGCATTTGCTTTGGGCAAAACTCTTAACTGTAGGGAGTCTTCAAAAGTGAAATATCTTATAAATCTTTAAAAGAGCCATGTTCTTGTGTGAAGCAATTTTAATGAGAACCCACTACATACACTTTCATTTAAAATCTCTTTTACTCAGAGCTAGGACTCATAAGGTAGGAAGGAAATTTTTAACTGTTCCATAGCACATAATTTCAAAGTTCAAAAAGTGAAAAAATGAAGTCCAGTCTTTCCAATAGCATACCTAAAGACTATCTATTATTTTATAAAGTTCACTATAAAAAATAAAGAGAGATCCAGACTAGACACTTCAGTTATTTTCAGTTTTGTGAGTGTGTTCACTGTTCTCAAGGGTCATTCCTTTTAGAATTTATCTTCATCACTGATAGTGTAGTGCTTTGTGGCACTATAAAATATCTCCTTGTACTACACTATAGTGTAGTTTATATTTTTTGGTCCTTTGTTATCATTAGCCCTTAAAGCGCCAATCACAACAATTGTCGTCTGCTTTGTCTTCTGCCGGTTACTTTAAAAGTCATTATTGCAAACAGTGTGGACCCAGATCAGACTGCTCCTTTAGGAGCAGTCTGATCTGGGTCCACGCTGTTTGCCTATATGCAAAATGTAAGTTTGAAAAGTTTGCAAGAAGATGCAGCAGACGACATAAGCAGACGACATTTTCAGATGCAGATTTTCTTGGTGCTTTAAGGGTTAGTCTAATCTGGGATTTATGAAATTTTATATGAGGGTCACTGATGAGGCCTAATTGACCAAAACTAACTAGTCTATTTATGTCGTCTGTTGAATATTTTTGCAAACTTTTCAAACCTATTTTTGCATACAGGCAAACAGTGCAGCCCTGAGAGAAGCAGTCTGATCTGTACACACTGTTTGCAAAAATGACTTTTAAAAATCACAAGCAGATGACAAAGCAGATGACAATTGTTGTGATTGGCAGTTTAAGAGTTAACTCACCTGTACCCTCATACATGCCAATAATCTGTCCACCATAAGCCATACCCACATTGAATATCAGACTAGACAATATCTTCTGAGCCCAAGTCAGTGTCTGATAGCGAGGTTGAAGAAAGAAATACGGAATATATGTCACAAAGAAAAGTATTCCTCCTGCTGCTGCTCCTGAGTTGGCTGGAAAAAAAAATAGTCAAAGAACATGACTTCCGTGTTGAAAATTTCTAAAATGTGAGACAAAGAGTTAGCTTTAACAAAATGCTCTATATAAAATTTAACTCTGATGGACAGGGCCAAACAGGATAACCTAACCAGAATTAGTGGGGACAGAAAGATTTACCATAACATAAAATTCACTGTATATGATACACTACAGCTCAAGATGTTGGTAATCTTTGCGAGCATTCAAGAATTTTTTTTGTTTTTTTTGTTTTTTTTTTTAATTTTTTAACCCATGACATATGTTATAGTAACTCATTAGAATTGCTTCATACTACATGCTTACATGGTACTCATTTAAATGATCTTAATGAGGCTTTTCAAATGTGAATCCACAGTACTTTCTGATGCAGAACATCAGGGCCCAATTGTTCAAAACTAACAATGTCGTTAGTTAACGATTCGTTAAAATTTTAATTGAGTGATACGCAAATATGCTGAAATTTTTTGCTGAAAAAATGTGAGTAGCTTTTGCATTGCAAAAGCTACTCACATTTTTTCAGCAAAAAAAATATCATAATATTGTATATTGAATCTGCTAAAACAGTTAACAAAATGACCCTTAACGAGCTCGTTAAGTTAACGATGCTTTGAACAACTGGGCCCAGCAGAATATTGCTTTTGTTGATGTGTCTTTAACCTTTACCACTCTCTGGGCATTTTCAGCAGACGACAAAATGATGTTATTTTTCTTATTTTTCCCAGAAAACAGGATTTGACATTTCATGCAAATTGTCTCCTAAGGAGACAATTTGCATGAAATGTCAAATCCTGTTTTCTGGGAAAAATAAGAAAAATATTTCAAAATGTCGTCTGCTGAAAATTTTACCCAGAGTGCTAAGCGTTAAAGCTCCACGTTAATCACTCTGGTTAACCAAAATGTATGGATATTTTTTCTTATTTCCAAACAAAAACTACATATAAGCTGTGGGTACTCATCAAAAGTGCCTTGCTGAGGTGTTTCTAATGTGTAGCCACAACATAGGTTTTGTGAAGAAATAAACAAAAACTAGAAATATGTTTGTAAAATACTATGCCCCCCACCTCCACCCCCAGCTATATGCTTGTCCATACATAATTCCAAAGTTGGAAAGGGTCATAACATTGGCAAAATTCAGCAATTAATCAGGTGATCTACTTATCATCCCCAATAAGCTCACCAGGATTCAAGGTCCTAGCTCAAATAGATTTTAAGATACCTTGCTCAAAAGATTTCATTCTGTCCCAAAGGCTTACAATGCATGAGTTGAAAAAGGGGCATAACTCCAGAACTACAGGTCTGACAGAAAAAAGGAAGAACAACAGGTCTGCTTATTTTCCATGATTATACCATTTAAAAATTTTTAAGATCCTATCTATAACCATTCCTGACAGTAAGCTCAGCATTCAAGTTTGGGGACATAATTTACTAGATACTACTTTTATCTGGAGCTATGTCTTGCTGTTAATATACCGTATTACCCTAAACATTAAAACATCGTAATTCTTTACCATACTAGTATTAAACAGACTCCTTCAAATTTTAGGATCACCATCAAATGTGTCCGAAAACTTTTGAATGAGTGGCAAACAAGACAGACTTAAAACAGACTCTGTGGCATCTGATCTGGCTCTATACTGTTTGCTTAGGCCTATTTAAATACTCAGAGTAAATATGGTAAACATGATTGCAATTGCCTTACCTCTTGAAAAGAAGACACTAACAGCAAAACAGAATGATATAGTTGCTATTGCATAGAGCAAAAGGAAGACAAACAACACTGTGGGATGGGTGCTTCCAATCACAGCACCCTTGCTTGTGTGGATACTGAGGAACAGCAGCATAAGCAGCACAGTGATCAACAGGAAAAGGAAGTACTTGATGAACCAGGCCAGCCAGTGCAACCAGTTATTCAGACCCATCATCTTCATTGACTCCTGAAAATATAAAATCATATCAATTATCCTTAACAATTAAAGTGCTAAGTGAATTTGTAGCATTTTTTCTGGAAAATAAAACAATATTTGGACGGGTCATCTGCTGTAGCTAAGATTAGTGATTTAACCATTGTCCTGTTGAATGCAGATATACCCTGCCTTTACAAACAGTGAAGATCCAGATCAGTTGGCTTCTGAGGAAGCCAACTGATCTGGATCTGCACTATTTGCCATTATGTGAATTTATAGCAACAATCCAGATTAAAAAATTTGATTGGCTGAAAATTAGAAGTGGGCATGGCAATTTATTCAGCAGGGTAAAGGGTTAAAAATACTGAAAACTAGAATATGGAGAATTATAAAACAATATTATATAATTATATATTCTAAAACTGATTTTGTTACTTTTCAGAGAAAATAAGACTAAACATTTCATTTCATGTGCATCGTCTGCCTAGTGTAATGTTTAGCAGAAATGATGACATTTCATTTTTCCATGTGGCAGGCAATTCACATGAAATGCCAAACCTTACTTTCTATGAAAATAAAAAAAAATATCTGGCATGGTCTGCTGTAGTTGTGATCCGTGCTTTAAGGGATATAAATACTGAAAACTAGAACAATAAGAATTTAGAAATATTTCTTTTACATATACGAGGGGAGTTCAGTAAGTTTGTAGAACTTGGGGTTTAACTCACAGATTGGAAGATGGTTTCAACATTATTTTTCAATATAAACCCCCTTTACTTCAATGCATTTGGCCCACTTTTCTTTTAAGCAGTCTATGCCTTTGAAATAAAAGTCATCTATTTGGTCCTCAAACCAAGCCTCTGTAGCAGCCTTGAGCTCATCATCGTCCCAGAATCTCGTTCAATGCAAGTGAGACTTCAAATTTCGAAACAGATAATAATCACTTGGGGCCAGGTCTGGACTGTATGGTGGGTGATTTAACTGCTCAAACTTGCACTCACGAACAGCCGCTTGTGCAACTCTGGACTTGTGCACAGGGGCATTATCATGCGAAAGAAGGACACCAGCAGCTAGCTTTCCCCTATGTCTTTCTTTAATAGCAACTCTTAATTGTTTAATGACATTGGCATAGTATTCTCCTGCAACTGAAGTACCAGCAGGCTTGCAATCTATCAATATAATCCCTTTGGAGTCCCAAAACACCATGGCCATTACTTTGCCGGCTGATGGTTGGGTACGAAATTTCTTAGGTGGGGGTGAGCCAGGGGGATTCCATTGCATGGACTCTTTTTTTAGTATCTGGGTCCCAGTGGTGAAGCCAAGTTTCATCTCCTGTTACAAGACAAGTGTGAAAGGCTTCTGGATTGGCATTGTACACTTCCAGAAGTTCTTGACTTGACTCCACCCTATGCTGACGATCTTGCATGTTCAGGTTTCTGGGTACCCACCTGGCAGATACTTTTGACATGCCTAAATGTTCATGGATTATAGTGTAAACACTTCCATTAGAAATACCAGATTCTGAAGCAAGTTTGGCAACTTTGATTCGCCGATTGTTTGGCACAAGTCTCTCAACACAGTCGATCACCTCCTGGCTGATGACATCAGCAGGGCGACCTGGCCTTCCGTCATCTTCTATGAAGTCTCGCCCACGCTTAAATTCTGCTGACCACTTTGCCACTGTGGAATACTTTGGGCTACTATCACCATACACATCAGCCATGCGCCAATGGAGTTCTTTGGCCTTTGCACCCTCCTTAGTGAGGAACTTTATGACTGCTCTGAACTCAATATTCTGACTTTCCATTTTTGCCTATGGGTATAGGTTTCCAAACAAAAAGTAAGAGCAAAAAATGTATGTGTTGACTGAGCTGCTGTTATCATTCAACTGACAAAGGTTTACACTGCACAAAAATGAAAAAAGAAATCTTGAATTGTATAGAAAAATACAGAGTTCTACGAACATATTGAACTCCCCTCGTATGTGTATATTTATTTCCCTAAAAACAATTGCCTACTTTGTTCAAATAATCTTTTAACCATTAAAATGCCAATTACAACAGCAACAGATGACATTTATTTTTTTATCAATAATACTTTTTCTGGGGCAATAAGGCTTGACATTTCTTGGGAACTGTCTGCTGAGTAGCCGATTCTTATGAAATGTCAAAATATTTTGAAGAAAGGCTCTTTTGGAATACAGAACAAATAAAAAACAGAAAATAGCAGTTTGATTGAGTTTGTTCATGATAAATAATAAACAAGAGGTCCACATGCCACTACTCACTTACCTGAATGAAAAAGCCACTGCATATATGCAACATTTTTCCAATCCTGTCTTTGAAACTAATGAAAGGATCATCATCTGAGCAGTTGTTGGTTTTAAAGGAGATGATAGTGTTTTTTGATGATTATTTTTTTTAACCATAGATGGGCATGAAAGTCAATGGAACATGACCCTTTGAACAAATATGAAATCTGGTAAAAATTGGCCAAGTGGTTTCTGAAGAGGAATTGTTTAACAATATTATGGTTTTATACATGTATACAGCACAGGGGGAGGGTAAGATGACCCTTGCAGAAAGAATTTTGTCTTTGTGTATGTGTTCAATGCTCCCAAGGGTCATTCTTTTTATAATCTATTTATGTTTGCCAGAATGCATGGACATGCTAAACTCTCACCGTTATCGAAATAACTAAAGAAATGATGGGAGAAAAGGAATTTCAATTACACTCCTACTGAAGGGTATTCTTTCCTTTCTGATGCACAACATGGCCTTCCTACACTGCTGATGCACAACATGGCCTTCTTACACTGCTGGTGCACAACATGGCCTTCTTACACTGCTGGTGCACAACATGGCCTTCTTACACTGCTGATGCACAACATGGCCTTCTTACACTGCTGGTGCACAACATGGCCTTCTTACACTGCTGATGCACAACATGGCCTTCTTACACTGCTGGTGCACAACATGGCCTTCTTACACTGCTGGTGCACAACATGGCCTTCTTACACTGCTGATGCACAACATGACCTTCTTACACTGCTGGTGCACAACATGGCCTTCTTTTCCTGCTGGTGTGCAGAATGGGCTTCTGTCCCTGCTAGTATCAGACCTGGGGTTGATTACTTTCAAATGTAATCAATTACAATTACAATTACTTTTGAATTTCATGATTACAGATTAAAATTACAATTACTTTTGAAGTGAATGTAATTGATTACAATTACAATTACTCTACAAATGTAATCATGATTAATTTATGATTACTTATGATTACTTTCCTTGGGTAACCTTATTGCTTGTTGGAGAATATGTAACTATGCATCTATCTTCTCTGCATGACTTACAGAGGAATGAATAAGAATAAAAAGAAATATGTAAGAACAAGTGATTTAATACTGTTTTTTTCAAGTAACTGTCATATTAACTGTCAAACTAATAAATATTCCTTTTCTGCAAAATGGCTGATACTTATTTTTATGTTTATGCCTACATAGTATATTGCAGCTTGAAACCAAACTGACAGCAATAACAGATAAAACTTTATGCATACAGACATGCTCTGTCCTGTGCTTAAAATTTAAAGAACGGAAGTGTTACAGTGAAGCACTATGAGCATAAACCTTATTTAGTCATCACTAAGTTCATCAATAGCACTGTCCTAAAATTCAGACACAAAAACAAACAAAAAAAACTGGCTCTTCATATTTCAGTGGAAGCTTATTCATTTATTTTTTTCCAAAATTTCTAGTAAGTCAAGCTTACAGATATGCCTTTGCAGTGAAATAGCAACAGCTATCTAGATGACATTTTAGATGGGACTTAACCCTGGTCCTGCTGAACCCAGATATATTCCTGACTTTGCAAACAGTGTAAATCTGCACTGTTTATCATTAAGTATGTAACTTTATATCAATGACTTGGATCAAGTAATCTGATTGGCTGAAAATTAGAAGTGGGAGTGGCATCTTAATTTATTCAGCAGGGCAAGGATTAAGGTTACTTTTCTTACTTCTGCTAAAAACATGTAATTCTGATGCTTTGTAATGCAGCAGGAATAAAAGAAATAATATGGACTTTTTTAAACCAGCTTTTCCACATGTAAGCAATGGATTTACTTGGGTATTCTTTGCACAGACTTATTAATGTGATGTATACATGTACCTTTCAGGCATTGTGTAACTATAGAAATGATCAGTTTTAAATTGTTATTATCATAGCACATTTGTCTGTATAAAACTAAGACTAAATTCTCATCCAGTTCTGAGCCATAATAATCATAGCACATTTGTCTGAATAAAACTAAGACTGAGCACTTATATCTCTAAAGAGTCCATTTGATTTTCCTGTAAGTCCCAGAGCTAGGGTGACTGTGCAGAGGCATTTTAAGAATAATAAATCTTCCATGTTAAAAACTAATTTCTTATGTGTTGGCTCTGTGATAAGGACCCTTATTTCCCTTAAAGGTTGGGATACTTATTTTAAACGCTATACAGTATCTTGGGAATATAAGGTAAATAGAATACACTGAAAATAAGTTGACAGCATATTTTAGACCATTTTCTGAAGAGTTAAAATGTATGTGATGAATGCATTTCCTCTTTAAAGGATATCTTATCTGTAACAAGAGGATCATGATGGTCCTATATCACTCACCTGAGCAAACAGCTTTGCAAACTTACTGTTGAAGTTCCAGCCAAGTTCACTGCTCTAAGATTTTTGTATAAATTTTATAGCCCTACTCCCCAGTGGCCATGTTTTTTTCATGCATCATGATGGCTTGAACTGAATCTTGAAAGAAGGTCACCAAAGGAACAATTCTGCCAAGTTATACTAAAATTGGTCCAGTGGTTTCTGACAAAAAGGTTTTTGAAGTGTTTCATAAAGCTATATAGGGAAAATAAGCCCCAACCCTAACGGCCTTGTTTTTTGACGAATCATGAAAAACTTGGTAGAGGGCCACCAAAGGAACATTCCTGCCAAGTTATATTGAAATCAGTTCAGTGGTTTTTGATAAGAAGATTTTTAAAGTTTTCTATTTAGATATATATAGAGAGGCCCCACCCCTAGCAGCCATGTTTTTTGATGAATCATGAGTGCTTGCACAATCTTGGGGGTCACCAAAGCAACATTCCTGCCAAGTAATACTGAAATCGGTCAGGTGGTTTCTGACAAGAAGAATTTTAAAATTTTCTATACAGATTATATACAGAAAATAAGCCCCACCCACTGGCGGCCATGTTTTTTGATGTATCATGAGGGCTTGAACAATCTTGGTAGAAGGTCACCAAAGCAACATTCCTGCCAAGTTACAATGAACTCGATCCAACGATTTCTTACGAGAAGATTTTTAAAGTTTTCTATATAGATATATAGGGAAAATATGCCCCGCTCCCTAGCGGCCATATTTTTTGACGAATCATACCAGCTTGCACAATCTTGGTAGAGGGTCACCAAAGAAACATTCCTGCCAAGCTATATTGAAATCGGTCCATTGGTTTCTGACAAGAAAATTTTTAAACTTTTCTATATAAATGTATAGGAAAAAATAAGCCCCGCCCCCTGGCGGCCATGTTTTTTGATGAATCATGATAACTTGAACAATCTTGGTAGTGGTCAACAAGGAAACATTTCTTTCAAGTTATAATGAAATCGGTCCAGTGGTTTCTGACAAGAAGATTTTTAAAGTTTTCTATTTAGATACTTAGAAAAAATAAGCCCCACCCCCTGGCAGCCATGTTTTCTGATGAATCATGACGACTTGAACAATCTTGGTAGACGGTTACCAAAGAAACATTCCTGCAATGTTGTATTGAAATTGGTCCAGTGGTTTAAAGGATTATTAAAGTTGTCTAAACAGATATATAGGGAAAATAAGCCCCGCCCCCAAGCGGCCATGTTTTTTGACAAATCATGACGGCTTGAACAATCTTGGAAGAGGATCAGCAAGGGAATATTTTTGCCAAGTTATATAGAAATCGGTCCAGTGGTTTCTGACAAGAAGATTTTTAAAGTTTTCTATATAGATATATAGGGAAAATAAGCCCGCCCCCTGGTGGCCATGTTTTTTGACGAATCCAAATGGCTTGAACAATCTTGGTAGAGCATCACCAAAGAAACATTTCTGCAAAACTTATATTGAAATCGGTCCAGTGGTTTCTGACAAGAACTTTTTTAAAAAAAAAAAGGTAAGAGAAAAGTCCAGGGAGTGCCACAATCACAAACCTCAGCCCTTCCCAGACCCCAAGAGGAAGAGGAAACCGACAAATCCAAACAAGCACAAATCGAACAAACGTACGGAAAGCACTAAGATTAGCTCTCTCTTCCCCAAGCAAGGTAATCACAATACTAAAAGGACTGAAAAACACAACAACAAAATGACACACGGAAAGACATACAACAAATCGCCTCGTAGAATAAACCACAAAGCAACAAAGAGTACGACTAACACCGGGACCACACCTTAGAACGGTCAGTAGAGTAAACCACCGGAGGGTTTAAAGCACTTTTACAGCTAGCTAACTTCACCCTGGGTCCCTATGCTACTCTTAATACAGAAACACATAAAAATTCGGTTCGCATAAAGGCTCCCAACTCAGTCAATGCATCAAAGCGAAAACATAAAAATCAAATTAATCACTATAATAAACAAAGACGAGTACTCATGGCTAATTCTACTGTATGCCAGAGTAAATGAAAACCAATAGTTGAACCACGGCGGGCCAAGCCAAAGACATATCGTCAAGCCCCAACCCACTGGTTAAAGTTTTACGAAGAGACCGTCATTGAGTCTGAGGCCCGAACCGCCATCCTGCAATTAAAGAGTGAAGCATAGCCATCATACAGATATATACGGAAAATAAGCCCCGCCCCCTGGCCGCCATGTTTCTTGACGTATCATGAGGGTTTGAACAAACTTGGTAGAAGGTCACCACAGCAACATTCTTGCCAAGTTACAATGAACTTGATTCAACGATTTCTTACAAGAAGATTTTTAAAGTTTTCTATATAGATATATAGGGAAAATAAGCCCAGCCCCCTAGGGGCCATGTTTTTTGACGAATCCAAATGGCTTAAACAACCTTGATAGAGCATCACCAAAGGAACATTTCTGCAAAATTATATTGAAATTGGTCCAGTGGTTTCTGACAAGAAGATTTTTAAAGTTTTCTATATAGATACATAGGGAAAATAAGCCCCGCCCCCTGGCGGCCATGTTTTTTGACAAATCCAAGTGGCTTGAACAATCTTGGTAGAGGATCACCAAAGGAACATTTCTGCAAAATTAAATTGAAATTTGTCCAGTGGTTTCTAACAAGAAAATTTTTAAGTTTTCTATATAGATATAGAGGGAAAATAAGCCCCGCCCCCTGGCGGCCATGTTTTTTGACAAATCCAAATGGCTTGAACAATCTTGGTAGAGGATCACCAAAGAAACATTTCTGCAAAATTATATTGAAATCGGTCCAGTGGTTTCTGACAAGAAGATTTTTTAAGTTTTAGTTAAAAAATCTATTTTTAGCTCCTGTGACCTAGGTATGCAATGGACCAGAACCATTTGAACAACTTTGAAAGAGGACCAACCAAGGATCATTCCTGTGAAGTTTGGTCAAAATCCAATCAGTGGTTTAGGAGGAGATGTTGTTTAAAGATTGTGGACGGACAGACGGACGGACGGACAGATGGACGACGACGACGACGGACGGTGTATGGTCACAATAGCTCACCTTGAGCCTTTGGCTCAGTTGAGCTAATAAAAGACTGTTTTAACACCCTACTTCACAGTATGCACATATATGTGGTAGTCCGTCCAGGTACAATAAACAATTTAGTGTCAAAGACAGGCTCAAAGGGCTTAGCAAAACAAACTGATGTGTAAATAACAGAATTAATGATCTTCCTGCACAGTTGTGAATTATCTGGCATGATAAGATCTTTGACATTTTGGAAAGAGCTAAAGAAGTTAATTACAACCCATTTTTGATGATTAATTGAGTATCGATTCAGTTGTCTTGCTAGGGATAAAGAAACAGTTATTATGTTGATTTCCTTCTCTGTCTTTATGAAAAACAAATTGGTGCTTAATTTTTCATTTCATCTACTGTGCAGTGAAATACAACCTGCTTTTCAGCCGCAATACATTATTTTCAAAACTGTAACATCATACAGAACTGTATATTATTAATTTAAGATACATTAGTTTTGTTCTGTTATTCACAGAACACAATTTCGGATATTACCCTGTCAGTTTCAAAATGTAATCATAAAGTAATCACAAAGTAATCTTGATTACAGGCCATTTTGCAATGTAATCAATTACATTAAGATTACTTGTAATCATGAAATTTCATGATAACTGATTACTTTAGGATTACTCTGAAAATGTAATCAATTGCAAGTAATCATGATTTCAGATGACAATTACCCTAGGTCTGGCTAGTATGCAATAGTCTTCTTTCCCTGCTAGTGTGCAATTATCTTCTTTCCCTAATGGTGTGCAACATGGTCTTCTTTTCCTACTGGTGCACATCAAAGGCTTCTTTCCCTGCTAGTGTGCAACCTAGTCTTTGCCTGCTGGTGTGCAACAGGGATTCTTTCCCTGCTGGAGTGCAACATGCAACATGGCCTTCTTTCCCTACTGGTGCACATCAGGGTCTTCTTTCCCTGCTAGTGCACATCAGGGTCTTCTTTCCCAGCTGGTGCACAGCCGGGTCTTCTTTCCCTGCCATGGTAAACAAAAGTCATTGGTGTTCGAGTCGTTAAGTTTTATCTTACGTGGAAAATGGGAACCTACCTTCAGCTTTCTCTCTTTCTCATGGACCACATCTTTGACAATATTTAGAGCCACCAAGACAAAGCTTAACATCAGAATTAATGGAAACTGCTTCTGTATGACAAGAATAAAATTGTCATCATTAAATGCTGGGTATGGATGTCTGCTCAGTTCTAGGTTTATATTTTCTAGTTTCTCTGTAGCATTGTCGCCTCCAATATCAACCATTATGGCCCTGTCAACAGCATTCTGTAAAGCCATGAAGCCTTCTCTCACATATCCTGGTAGATAACAATATAATAACATTATGAAATCAGAGCTCTCAATAAGAGGAGAATAAAAGTAAAAAACATTGCTTTTCGAAACAAAGAAAACACAGAATCATGAAAATCGGAGACTCCTAATACAGGTAGTTGTTTTACTTATTTATGAAAACATATGTTATGGGTACTCATGGAAACCCACAACATATGTTAGTATTGTTTTTGTAGAGACATAAGAAACATATAAATATTGCTTGGCAGAAAGATGCAACATCTAGAACAATGTGAAATGCACCACAGAAAAATGATAGAACAAAATGGGGTTTTAACCCATTGAAGACTGGAGACCTCTAAATGGGTAAGTGGCAAACAGTGCAGACCAAGATCAGATGCCACAGAATGTGGCATCTGATCAGGGTCTCCACTGTTTGCAAATAGTTCAACCATTTTTCTTTAGGAATATCTGCATCATATAGTCTAGCTAACATACCTAAAATCGACAATGGACTCTTCGGATATATAGTGTAGGAGAGTTTATTCAGTCTTTAATGGGTTTAGGTATATGTGAACCATATCAGCTCTTTTTTCCATACAAGCTTATAACTCTAGATAAGCCATCTTTATCAATTAAAAATATGTTTTCTTATTTCTCCATGAACTAATATACAGTCGACTCTAGCTATCTCGACTTCACTTATCTTGAATAAGCCCTTATCTCGAAGTGAAAATCTGGTCCAATTTAAACACAAAAATCCAACAGCAGGTAACAAAATATGGTGGAAAAGACGAGAAATTGCTCTTCTCCTCTTTTCCACAATATTTTTAATTATCTCTAACTTCAGGAGTCAAATTACATACCCGGTATTCAATGTGGTTAAATGTGTTTGCTTCATTTTTTTCCCCTTCTATTCTCCAAGTCTAATATGTCGAGGTATGGATATCTCTGAAGTATTTCAGAGAGCCTCTTGGACCGAGATAACGAGTCGACTGTTTTGGAAGTCATTAAAAATGCCTCAGTATGGTACTTCTACTGCGCACACAGAACATATGTATTTCACAGAGGAATAAGAAAAATGTTTATCAGGATATTCCTCTTATCTGTAGCTCTGATTAGCTGATCAAGAATTTCACTCTTTGCCTAGATAAAGCCTGGACACTGCAGGTTCTAGTGGTAAAAAGTAGCACAAGCTGCAATGCAATAAGTCCCTGGTTGAAATTCCTACCCCAATGGTGAGATTCCCTATCCTGCATGGCATGGCTCATGATGGATTCTTTTTCTCCCACCTTTAAGTGGATTGTTACTAGGACCAGCATAGTCATTTGAGATAAAAGTTTCTCACATGGACAAAAAGCCCATCTCATATAGGCAATTTAAAGGTGGGAGAATGTCAAATCCTATTTTCTGGCCAAAAAATATTTTTCAATATGTCCTCTGCTGAAAATTCCCTTAAAAGACAATTTGCATAAAATGTCAAAGTCTGTTTTCTGAGAAAATTAAGAAAAGTATTTCAAAATGTATTAAACTGTATGCCTCTCTTATCTGGAGTTATGTAAATTATCAAAGATACCTGGTGATCCTCCACAGGTACAATTTGTCTCTCTTGGTCCAACCCTCTGAAATACGGGAAACATAAAGTCTGTACTCCAACTTTTATCTTCCTTATATGGGTTAAAAGAAAATTTCGGGTTTCCAGCATGTCTAGGGTAGGAGCTTAGACGAAGTTTGTAGGTGATTTTCTCTGGGAGCTTTTCTCCAGCCTCGTAAAAGCTGTTTGTAAAGACTATTCCAGCAAGGTAATCTCTTGTATTGTTTACTGTTTGATTGACAAACATAAGGTAATCAACCATCTCCTTTTCTGATTTAAACCCTGTCACATCTGAAATATATTAACCATTACCACTCTCTGGGCTAATTCAGCAGATGACAAATTGAGGATATTTTTTCTTATTTTTCTCAGAAAACTGAATTTGACATTTCATGCAAATTGTCTTCATTGGAGTCAATTTGCATGATACCTCAAAACCGGTTTTCCAGGAAAAATAAGGAAACTAGTCCAATAATCAATTTGTCATCTGCTGAAAATTTTCCCCAGAGTGCTAATTCAAGCATTAACCCTTGTCCTGCTGAATCCAGCTATGTCCTGCCTTTGCAAGAAGTGTAAATCCAGAGCCAACTGATCTGGATCTACACTGTTTGCCATTCAGTATTTGAATTTGTATCAACAACCTGGATCAAGTAATCTGATTGGCTGAAAACAGGAAGTGGGCATGGCATCTTAATTTATTCAGCATGACAAGGATGCACTTCCAGGAGGCAACTTGTAAAACTGTCTTTGCCTCCCTTCTAAATTGGGGTTTACTCTAGCAAGAAAGAGTTGATTCCCCTTGGAAGCAAAAAAGGGCATATTCTAAAAAGAAATTTGCTTTACACTGATGATGCACATGAAATGTCAAGCCTTATTTTCTCTGAAAAATAAACAAAAAGGTGTTTCAAAATGTTATCTGCTTGTAGACTTTTAATTTGCAACCAACCAGATTGCTTGATCCAGGTTGTTGCTATAAATTCACATACTTAATGGCAAACAGTGCAGATCCAGATCAGTTGGCTTCTTCAGATCTTCAAATCTATTGATTGAGAAATGCACAAAATTAAATACCGGTAGCTAAGTTCATACAGCCATATTTTTGTCAAAAATCATTTTTCAGCATCAAATTCCTTTCTATGAAGTATGATTTCTCTATGCTGGGACATACAAAGAACTGCCAAGAATCTAGTTCTCATGAAATATTCTTTAGTTTTGGTCTGGAGTTTAATGGGCTAGTCAACACTATTAAGGTCATGTGGAGCCGGGCAGTTTACCTAACCACACTTTTCCTGGGCAGGCTCAGTCTTGTAAGTGGTTAACCAGTAGGTGTGCACATTCTTTTGCCAGAAACTGACAACAGTTACTGCCCTTTTTGAATCAGTGGGAGAGAATGACTGTAGAAAATATTTCATTATCAGTCTCCATGAAAGAATGTTGCTTAAGCAGGGATTGAACCTGCAACCTCCTGATCACCAATCAGATGTTCATCTGACCAAGCCACTGCAGCCTGCAGATCACATGGTGTATTATATAAAAGCCTGATGACCATTGAATTATATGATATCTTTTGTCTTAATAATTTCATTACTTCTGTATGAATTCCTATAAAAAAGCACAGTAAAGGACTTATTTGTACTTTACAATATTTTTGATCTTGCTAAAAGTTTCACTTTCCATGTGAGGTTTGGAAATCCACCCCCCAACTCCTACTCCTGCATTTTTACAAAGAGAGACTGTCTAAAATTGATGTACTTCTAAATGTAATTCATAATAAGGCTGGCACGATTAATCAGATAATCGATTAATTGATCGATAAATTGCACAAAAATGACTATCATTACAGATTTGCTAATAATCGATCATCTAATTTATATGTTTGTTACTTTATCGTGTTTACCCTTAGTATTCAAACACCTCACCATACTTCATCTAAAATTTGAACAAGTCCAATTTACTACCCACTGTTGTGTCTAAAATAGGTGGGTGAGTGGCAAACAGTGTAGACCCTGATGAGACGCCCCGTTTGCGGCGTCTCATCTGTGTCTACACTGTTTGCTCAGGCTTGTCTAACAACATACATGCAATAAAGTATAACAGATGATAGGGTCATGGTCAAACAGGTAATATTATGGTCAAATCTTTAGCAATTACTAATCGATTATCAATCGCAAAGCAGGACTGATAATCAATTATCTTTTCAGCTCTGATTAGCCAGCCTTAATTCAAAGGTATCAAAACTTTAATTGGTAAATGAAAGATGACAACTTAACTGACAATTTAAAATTGTTTAAAAACAACAACAAAAAAAAAACATGTTGTGGTAATTCATTAGAACTGCCTCTGTGTGGACATTCTAATGTGTACAATCATGTCTTGTGCAAAAATTACAAAAAATGTCAGCTGAATACCAAATGTATTTACCATAAATATCTGGACATCTTAACTCATTACCATACTTGTTCTAAAATTTGAATTATACTTCCTGTTCACATGCATAAAAGCTGCTGGATAAACAGCAAAAAATAAAAACCCTCATCAGTGGCTGTATTCTATGGCATCTGTCTGGGTCTACATTATTTGCTTGGGCCTGTCTGTCCAAATATTTAGAGTAAATATATGGTAATCTTCAATTTAATTTATACTTCCCCTTGTCCTGCTGAGCCGAGATATTCCCTGCCTTTGCAAACAGTGTAGATCCAGATCAGTTGGCTTCTGAAGAAGCCAACTGATCTGGATCTGCACTGTTTGTCATTAAATAGGTGAATTTGTATCAACAACCTGGATCGGGTATTCTAATTGGCTGAAAATTAGACAGTGGCATGACATCTTAATTTATTCAGCATGGTAATGGTTAATTACCGTAGGCATAAAAAAATTAGCTGTGTTTCCACTAACATGCTGAAAAAAATTTGGTCAGTAGGTAGGTGAAAATTTTTTTTTATTTTTCTATTTTTTCTCCAGAAAAGAACAGGTTCAGGTCTGTAACTGTATGAAAATACAGGTATTTTGTTGAGGGCCGGTGCTTTACTTTTTTATTTTGCACTTTTACTGATAAAAAATAGCAGAGTTGTGTGTTTGAAACAGGGTCGGTCGGGTTAGTGGAAACACAGCTATTTTGTTTTTTACGCCTTAATACTATACCTGGTTGAAGAGTTGGTAATGTAAGGTTCAGGCTCCCAAGAATTCTCCTTGTAGCATTATTATTTGGTGTATATGCTATTCTTGTTGGTAAGTGACCATTCAGATCTCTCCATCCATTACATGTGTCCCACACCTTGTTCTCCTTCATCTCACCAACCACACGAAGCCGTATGAAAATCAGGATAAGTGCAAAAAATGTTGGCAACCCTATTTCAAATATTGTGGTCACAACTTTTCTCTTCTGTATCACATAGTTTTTCCATAGCAACAAAACGAACTGCCTTCCTTTGTTTCCCATCCCTCTTATTTTGTATGGTTCACTTTTTTAAAAACTGTGTCAAGTAACTCATCAAGCTGAAAAAATACATACTTTTCCATTACGAAAACATGCCTATTCAAATATACTGACAATTTTACCAACAAAAAAATGAAAATTTTCAGATAAAAATTCTGATAGTTTTCATATTTCTACTCAAAACATGGAATGTGGGTACTTGTTAGAACCGCCTTGGCGAGGCAGTTCTAACGAGTACCCACAATCTATGTTTTTGAGCAGAAATAAGATAAATAATGTATACCCCTGTAAACCCCAGTTTTACTATATATAAGTGGGGTTTGAGGGGGTCAAAATTATATAGGCATGTTTTCGTGATGTTGGAGAAAACTATTTCAATATGATCAGTTTGCAGTTTAACAGGATTGTACTGTTCGACTGTAAATCCAAGAGTCTTGTTAAGATAATTTTCTCCAGGTCTCCATAAATCCACAACATATGTTTTTATAGAGATCGAAATAAGAAACCTTTTCCCAGAATTATCAACAGATATTCCTCCGACATCAAAATTTCGATCCAATCTCAGCATCTACATTATAAACTGATTGCACATTACGAAAACACGCCTATTCAAATATATAGATAATTTCACCTTCAAAACCTGAAAATTTTCAGATAAAAAAACTCTGAAAGTTTTCTTATTTCTGCTCAAAACTTAGATTGTGGGTACTCGTTAGAACCGCCTCGCCGAGGCGGTTCTAACGAGTACCCACAATCTATGTTTATGAGCAAAAATAAGAAAAATAATGTATACCCCTGTAAACCCCAGTTTTACTATATATAAGTGGGGTTTAAGGGGGTCAAAATTATATAGGCGTGTTTTCGTGATGAAACCATTTTTACACCACTTTAATTGTTTTGGAATGTTAATTAAGATCTGTTACTGATCATTTGAAACTTGTCTTGTGAGCAAATAAAATAGAACCTTTTACCTAAGTTATCAGTTAAATATCAGATGATTTGTTTCATCAATTTGGATAATCCATAACTCTAGATAAGGTGTTTTATTCAACTAGAAAGTGTTGGTATTTTTCTCATTTCTCTGAGAAAAATCTGTTGTAGGTTCTTATTAGAAGAGTTTGGCTGAGCTACTTCTAATGAGTATCACACATACGTTGTTTTGTAGAATACCACAACATGTTTGTGTACAGCAATAAGAAAAATGTTCATCTGATACTCCTTCTAATTTATAGTGACAGGATACCTGAGCTCTATCATGGACAGACATGAAATCAGTTAAAGCTAATCTGAGTGGATAATGTTGAGCTGTTGAGCTGTTATCACAATCATGACAAGTGTCATGACATGGGACAATCAATAGTACAACATTCAGAAAGTACATATTCTAAAAAGTGACCAAGTACCTCTATCTTTCACCTGAGATAAAATTTACACTTTGCCCATTTGGGTTACAATTTTCAGCAGACAACATATTGAAATACTTTTTCTTATTTTTCCCAGAAGACAGGTTTAGACATTTCATGTAAATTCTCAATACAGGATTTGACATTTCATGCAAATTGTCTTGGAGACAATTTGCATGAAATGTCAAATCCCTGTTTTCCAGTAAATATCAGAAACAAGAGGACCATGATGGTCCTATATCGCTCACCTGATCAAACAGATTCGCATACTTACTGTTGAAGATTCAGCCAAGTTCACTGCTCTAAGATTTATGTATAAATTTTACAGCCCTCCCCCACCCCCCTCCACCCCCCCCCCCCACCCCCAAACACACAAGGCCATGTTTTTTTCTTTTTAACACATCATGGATTGACTAAATCTTCAAAGGGAACATTTCTGCCAAGTTATTTTGAAATTGGTCCAGTGGTTTCTGACAAAAAGATTTTTAAAGTGTTTTATATCACTATAAAGCCCAACCCCCTAAGGGCCATTTTTTTTTTTTTGATGAATCATGACAGCTTGAAGAAACTTGGTAAAGGGTAACCAAAGGAACATTCCTGCCAAGTTAAATTAAAATCAGTTCAGTGGTTTCTGACAAGAAGATTTTTAAAATTTTCTATTTAGATCTATAGGGAAAATAAGCCCCACCCCCTAGCAGCCATGTTTTTTGACAAATCAGGATTGCTTGAACATTCTTGGTAGAGTGTTACTAAAGCATTATTGAAATCAGTCAGGAGGTATTTGACAAGAAGAATTTTAAAGTTTTCTATACAGATATATATGGAAAATAAGCCCCACCCCCTGGAGGCCATGTTTTATGATGTATCATGAAGGCTTGAACAATCTTGGTAGAGGGTCACCAAAGCAACATTCCTGCCAAGTTACATTGAACTCGGTCCAACGGTTTCTTAAAAGAAAGTTTTTTATATAGATACATAGGGAAAATAAGCCCCGCCCCCTAGCGGCCATGTTTTTTGACGAATCATGATTACTTGAACAATCTTGGTACAAGGTCACCATGGAAACATTTTTGCCAAGTTATAATGAAATTGGTCCAGTGGTTTCTGACAAGAAGATTTTTCAAGTTTTCTATAAAGATATATAGGGAAAATAAGCCCCACCCCCTGCAGCCATGTTTTTTGACAATCCAAATGGCTTGAACAATCTTGGTACAGAATCACAAAAGAATATTTCTGCAAAATTATATAGCAATTGGTCCAGTGGTTTCTGACAAGAAGAATTTTTAAGTTTTCTATATAGATATATAGGGAAAATGAGCCCCGCCCCCAGGCGGCCATGTTTTTTGACAAATCCAAATGGCTTGAACAATCTAGGTAGAGAGTCACCAAAGGAACATTTCTGCAAAATTATATGCAAATCGGTCCAGTGGTTTCAGACAAGAAGATTTTTTAAGTTTTCTATATAGATATATAGGGAAAATAAGCCCCGCCCCCTGGCGGCCATGTTTTTTGACAAATCCAAATGGCTTGAACAATCTTGGTTGAGGATCACCAAAGGAACATTTCTGCAAAATTATATTGAAATCGGTCCAGTGGTTTCAGACAAGAAGATTTTTTAAGTTTTCTATATAGATATATAGGGAAAATAAGCCCCACCCCCTGGTGGCCATGTTTTTTGACGAATCCAAATGGCTTGAACAACCTTGGTCGAGGATCACCAAAGGAACATTTCTGCAAAAGTATATGGAAATCGGTCCAGTGGTTTCTGACAAGAAGATTTTTTAAGTTTTCTATATAGATACATAGGGAAAATAAGCCCTGCCCCCTGGCGGCCATGTTTTTTGACTAATCCAAATGGCTTGAACAATCTTAGTAGAAAATCACCAAAGGAACAGTTCTGCAAAATTATATTGAAATTGGTCCAGTGGTTTCTGACAAGAAGATTTTTAACGTTTTCTATACAGATATATAGGGAAAATAAGCCCTGCCCCCTGGCGGCCATGTTTTTTGACGAATCCAAATGGCTTGAACAATCTTGGTCGAGGATCACTAAAGGAACATTCCTGCAAAATTATATGGAAATCGGTCCAGTGGTTTCTGACAAGAAGACTTTTAAAGTTTTCTACATAGATATATAGGGAAAATAAGCCCCGCCCCCTGGCGGCCATGTTTTTTGACAAATCCAAATGGCTTGAACAACCTTGGTAGAATATCACCAAAGAAACATTTCTGCAAAAGTATATGGAAATTGGTCCCGTGGTTTCTGACAAGAAGATTTTTTAAGTTTTCAATATAGATATATAGGGAAAATAAGCCCCGCCCCCTGGCGGCCATGTTTTTTGACGAATCCAAATGGCTTGAACAATCTTGGTAGAGGATCACCAAAGGAATATTTCTGCAAAATAATATTGAAATCGGTCCAGTGGTTTCTGACAAGAAGATTTTTAATTTTTTCTATATAGATTATATAGGGAAAATAAGCCCCGCCCCCTGATGACCATGTTTTTTGACGAATCCAAATGGCTTGAATAATCTTGGTAGAGGGTCACCAAAGGAACATTTCTGCAAAATTATATGGAAATCGGTCCAGTGGTTTCTGACAAGAAGATTTTTTAAGTTTTTAGTTAAAAAATCTATTTTTAGCTCCTGTGACCTAGATATGCAATGGACCGGAACCATTTGAACAACTTTGAAAGAGGACCAACCAAGGATCATTCCTGTGAAGTTTGGTGAAAATCCAATCAGTGGTTTAGGAGATGTTGTTTAAAGATTGTGGACGGACAGACGGACGACGCCGACGACGACGCCGACAACGACGATGGGTGATCACAATAGCTCACCTTGAGCCTTAGGCTCAGGTGAGCTAAAAAATCACCAACTTGTTATCTGTTGAATTAAATTTAAGCCTTAAAACGCCAAGAAAACCTGCATCTGAAAATGTCGTCTGTTTATGTCGTCTGCTGAATATTCACGCAAACTTTTCAAACCTATTTTTGCATATAGGCGAACAGTGTGGACCCTGATCAGACAGCTCCTAGAGGAGCAGTCTGATCCTAGAGGAGCAGTCTGATCTGGGTCCACACTGTTTGCAAAAATGACTTTTAAAATCACAAGCAGAGGACAAAGCAGACGACAATTGTTGTGATTGGCATTTTAAGGGTTAAGCACTAGTACTTCCTAGGACCAACAGACAACAAACTGATGAATCAATTCTACTTCCTGGGAAAAAATGAGGAAAAAAAAAAAGAAGATATTTCCTAAGTGTTTCCTAAATTGATAAATATCATTATACGTACCACCTTTACTACTATATGGCCTAATTCAGCAGACAACAAACTGATTACATTTTTCACAAGTTGGACCAAGATGGGCTTGACTACAGACATAGATAGTTAGCCCTTGTCCTGCTGAATAAATTAGGGTGCCATGCCCACGTCTAACTGACAGCCAATCAGATTGCTTAATCCAGATTGTTGCTATAAATTCACATACTTAATGGCAAACAGTGCAGATCCAGATCAGTTGGCTTCTTGAGAAGCCAACTGATCTGGATCTACACTGTTTGCAAACGCAGGGTATATCCGGGTTCAGCAGGACAAGGGTTAACCCTTGTCATGCTGAACCCGGATATATCCTGCCTTTGCAAACAGTGTAGCTCCAGATCAGTTGGCTTCTGAAGCCAACTGATCTGGATCTGCACTGTTTGCCATCAAGTATGCAAATTTATAACAACAATCTGGATCAAGTAACCTGATTGGCTGAAAATTAGAAGCTGGCATGGCATCTTTATTCAGCAGGACAAGGGTTAAGTGCCAACCTTTAGAAATAGACTGAAGTAAAATTGGTCCAATTCTTCTTCATGTAATGAAAGAGGGACCTGGAGGCCAAGTTATCAAACATAATTTGGTTAACACTCATGCATGCAGTTTGCCACAGATCATTCATATCATAGTTCTTGATAAGGCGCTTTTTTTCTACCAAAAAGTGGGTACTCATTAGAAGTGCCTCACTGAGGCACTTCTAATGAGTACCCACAACATATGTTTTTGTCGAATAATAAGAAAACTATTAACCTGATACCTACTCTTATCTAGGCCTATGTATATTATAACCTACCGGTATCTTTTTGTAAATGCATGGCAATCTGAACTGTTCTGATCAGAAAGCTCTATCAATCAGACATTTAGAGGATACAGTTTGTTACAATGACATCATTTGTTCCCAAAGGTGTTGCCATAAAAACAACTGCTATCGTTAAGACTGAGACCTTAATGAGCAGAATATGTAAGAAAGGCCTTGTTTCATTCTTATTTCCATATAGAGCATATGTTTTGGATATTTGTTAGAATTACTGTTAGACTTGCTTCACTGAGGCAATTCTTACAAATATTCAAAACACAGGTTTCTTAACCCTTGTCCTGCTGAACCTGGATATACCCTGCCTATGCAAACAGTGTAGATCCAGACCAGTTGGCTTCTGAAGAAGCCAACTGATCTGGATCTGCACTGTTTGCCATTATGTATATGAATTTATAGCAACAATCTGGATCAAGTAATCTGATTGGTTGAAAATTAGAAGTGGGCATGGTATCTTAATTAATTCAGAAGGACAAGGGTTAAAGTATTAAATACAATGTTCCTGCATAAATTCTCTCACTTCTTACAAGGAAGGTTTCGTACTAGTCAAATAATCATTATAATGAATCTTGTTGTTGTATCGAGTGTCGGTATAAAGAGGGTTGACTGTAATAGCTTAAGCACAACTGAAAGATAGAGACAGGAAAGTAACAGAAATTTAAAAGAAAACAGTTTTCCTTTACATGTAATGCTTTAAATATACAAATAACCCTTAAAGCATCAAGAAAAAATTGTAGCAGAATAACATTCTGACATTTTTGTTCAGAGAAAATGAGTCTGCTTGGCAGATGATTCACATGAAATGTCAACTTATTTTCTTCCACTTCTTTTCTTTGTAAAAATAAAAAAAACTTGGACTCTCTTCTGCTGCAGTTGTGATTGCTGCTTAAAGGATTAATTTGATTTTTAAAAGCAAAATTAACTTAGAAGATTAAATTTCAATATTTTTTTTTAACTGATTTAAATTCCACTTTCTGAGCTATTAAAATTTATGTACCAAGTAACTACATGTACTATTAAGAAGGTAGCTTCAACCATTGATTTATCTATCCAACATAGTCACCTGTACTTTCACTTTTAATATTAAAAGATGTTTCAAAATTTAATTAAATCACCTTCAATTATCTTAAAAACTGCTAGTTTTCAGAACTTTTAAGTCTAAGACATTTATAATGACAAAATATTCTTCATTCTGTCTAAATTGCCAGTCTAAAATAAAACTGTGGAGGATTAAAATAAATCCTAAATTAAGACTTTTTTTTTTCAATCGAGCAGTACTGATATTTTTTCTTGTTTCTCAAAGAACATAGATGTTGTGGGTATTCATCAGAAGTGCCTCTATGAAACACTTCTAATGAGTAATGAGTACCCACAACATGTTTTCATTGAGAAATAAGAAAAATAATTATCCGGCTGGCCCTACTTATCTAAATTTCTAATGAAGGCAAACAGATGATTAATGATGACCGGAAAATATGACTTACTAGTAGTTTCAACAATCGTACCACAATTCAGTGTCAGAAGATTATCCATTTTTTCTCTTTACATTTGCAATATCAGCTTGCACACAATGTAACTGATACAAGGAAGTTAATTCTCATATTTAAATATATATGTATATGCATTACAAAAAGAATTCCCCTGAACATTCAGACATCATAAGCATAGCTATAGATGAGGGGGGTATCCACCTGATATTTTTCTTATTTCTAAACGAAAACATATGTTGTGGGTACTCATTAGAAGCACCTCGGTGTGGCGCTTCTAATGAGTACCCACAACATATGATTTTATTGAGAAATAAGAAAGATATTTTAGAATTTTTCGGATGAAAAAAGTGCCTTATCTGTTGCTATGGCACAAATCTTAACATTAGCAATCCTCTAGTTCAACTGAGTCTACAGCTCCAGATAAAAAGCCTTTTCCAACCAAAAAATATTCATATTTTTCTCATTTGTCCATAAAAACATACTTTGTAGGTACATATTAGAATTGCCTTGGCAAGGCACTTCTAATGAGTACCCACAAGATATATATATATATATATAATTTTTTTTTTTTTGTGGAAAAATAAGAACTAGAAAATGTATTTGTAAACACTATGCCCCCAACTATATGCTTTCCCTTAAACATGCATTGACCAAAACTGCCAAGACTTTATGTAGTATTTTTTAAATTGATCAATATAAAACTGTATGAGGAGTTGAGCACAAGAAGGTAACCACTGTAATGTACTTTGACAGTACTTAAACCCAAAAATGGCTAAGATCAAATCTAAACAAGAGCTCCGCCAAGCGGGGCATTATACGCCTGTGGCAAGTAATAAGATTTAGCACACAAACTGGCTCCTGTATAATTCAGTGCTCCGGATATATACTGTTACAAAATTTTTTTTTTTTTTAAATTTCATTTGGGCATAGCTCTGCTGATATTTGCTGATATTTGGTGAACTGTAACCTAAGGGTCCAAGCTGGCCCAGAAATTAAGGAAGAAGTGACTTCTCCCTCCTGGGAAAATAGGGAGAAGTTTGCTGCATCTAGGGAGAAGTGCTTTCTGATGGAGGACACACTACAGAAGCATGACTATACTATAAGCTCATATGAGCCTTTGGCTGATTTGTTTTTTCTATACTTCAATATCGGACCAAACAATAACAAAACAAAAATAAAAAAAAATAAAAAAATGCTGCAAGAAATTTTTTTGTAAACCTTCAACTTGTTTGATACTGATTTTATTTTTGTTCTTCAAGGAAGCCAACTCAGATAAGTATTAAAAAAAAAAAAAATCCAAAAAGAATTACCGGTATGTTTATAAGTTTTGATATTAGCCAAGCTTCTTAATTCTGTATCATGTAATAAATGTATTTATACAGATTTAATAATGGCAACATTTCCTTGCAAATCTAATAAAAGAAAATGATAAAAAAAAAAAAAAAAAAAAAAAAAAAAAAAAAAGAAAAACCAAAAAAAAATCAGTATCTTGCCCATATGACCATAACTTTAGTTATCTGCAAAAAATATGCCTATTATAAAATGAAATTTGCACACTATTACCTCTAAACAATATACTGCAAAAAGTTTACAGGAACTTTCAAAAACATTTGGTGCACTGTAACCTCGAAATAATATGTGCTGCTCCACATCATCTTCTATTTATGAAGTTTCAGCTTGATCGGATGTAAACTGTAGGAGGATTTAGCTTGAAACAAAAAATTAATAGAAATGTTCAAAGGGGTTTGACTCTGCTAATATTTGGTGGACTGTAACCTTGAAAAAATATGCACTGCTTCACATCATGGTCTAACTTCAAATCAAGTTTCAGCTTGATCAGATGTAAACTGGAGGAGGATTTAGCCGGAAACGAAAAGTTTACTGAAATTTTCAAAAGGGCATAGCTCTGCTAATATTTGGTGGACTGCAACCTCCAAACAATATGCACTGCTCCACATCATGGTCTATTAACAATACATGAAGTTTCAGCTTGATTGGATTCAAACTGTAGGAGGATTTTGCCAGAAATGAAAAATTAATAGAAATTTTCAAAGGGGTAACCTTGAAACAATATGCACTGCTCCACATCATGGTCTAACTACAAATCAAGTTTCACCTTGATCAGATGTAAACTGTAAGAAGAGTTAGCCGGAAACGAAAAGTCTACTGAAATTTTCAAAGGGGCATAACTCTGCTAATATTTAGTGGACTGTAACCTCGAAACAATATGCACTGCTCCACATCATGGTCTAACAATACATGAAGTTTCAGCTTCATCGGATGTAAAATGTAGGAGGAGTTAACCGGAAATGAAAAGTTTACAGAAATTTTCTAAGGGGCATAACTCTGCAAACATTTGGTGGACTGTAACCCCAAAACAATATGAGCTGTGCCACATCATGGTCTAACTATATACCAAGTTTCAGCTTGATCGGATGTAAACTGTAGGAGTTAGCCGGAAACGAAAAAGTTTACGGACGGACTCCATACCCCATAACATAATACGTCCCATTTTTCAAATGGGCGTATAAAAAAAAGTGATAAAATTAAATTGAAAATAATGCCAAAACCACATGCATATCTACAGACCATGACAAAAGCACCTGCAATGTTTCAAACTGATCAGTATAAAACTGTAGTAGGAGTTGCGCACAATAGGTACCCACCATCTGTCATCAAAAGCCTAAGTTGAAAAAGGGGAATAACTCTGCAAAGAAAATGCAATGGAAAAACGAAAGAAATAGTATTTAAGCCCCTAAAATGGCTAAGTTCAAAAGTCAAACAAGAGGCCCACGGGCCATGGCTCACTCATCTGAGTGACATAGCCACTGCAGATATGCAGATGTTATGCAACACTTTTCCAATCCTATCATCGCATCTAATGAAATGAAAAGATCATCATTAGTTTTGAAGAAGAATATATGGGCCTGCAAGTCAATGGCGCGTGATCATTTGAACAAACTATCAATCACATTTCAACAGTAGGATCAATGTGAAATTTGATGGAAATTGGCTAAGTGGTTTCTGAAGAATCATGACTTTATACAAGTAAACAGCATAGTGGCAGGGAAATATAATAAACATAAACAAGATGGTGGCCATCTTAGATTTCCAATCAGAATGATTTTAGCTACTGTTGATCTACAAGTCACCTCCATACTTCCAAAATAAAAGTATATGGCCCATACAAATGCATGAGGAAGCATTTGACCTTGCCGTAAAAAGGTCAAATGTCAACATAGGACTATCATTTTAGCAATTTTGGTAGATCTCCTGTCCCCCATAATTTGTGCGAAGATTAGGGCCTAGGGCTTATTTGGTTCTGGAGAAGAAGATTTTTAAAGGTTTTTACCATATATGGGTGTGGCAGCCATTTTGATCAATGGACCATGCCCATTTTAACAATCTTTCATTCTCCTGCCCCAAGGAGGTTCCATATGGCCCAGAGGATTCAGAGGAGAAATCATTTGAAATTCTCAACATTTTTTCCATTCAAATGTATAGGGCCCATACAAATGCATATAGAAGCAAACTTAACCTCGTGGTAAAAAGGTCAAATGTCAATGTATGACCATCATTTCAGCAAATTTCTTAGACATCCCGTCCCTGATGATTTGTGCAAAGATTCAGCCATAAGGCATCCTCCGTCACGGAGAAGTAGATGTTTAAAGGGTTTTACCATATATGGGCATGGCAGCCATCTTGGTCAATGGATGGCAACTATTTTAGCAATCTTTTATTCCCCTGCCCCAGGGAGGCTCCAAATAAAATTGGAGCAACACTGGCCCAGAGACTCCAGAGGAAAAGTTGTTTGAAATTCCCAACATTTTATCCATACACATGCATAGGGAAGCAAACTTGACCTTGCCATAAAAAAGTCAAATATCAATGTATGACCATTATTTTAGCAACTTTGGTAGACCTCCAGTCCCCAATGATTTATGCAAAGATTCAGCAATAAGGCATCCTCCGTTCTGGAGAAGAAGATTATTAAAGGTTTTTACCATATATGCGCATGGTGGTTATCTTGGTCAATGGACCACAACCATTTTAGCAATCTTTCATTGCCCTGCCCCAGGGAGACTCCAAATGAAATTTGAGCAACATCAGCCCAGAGGCTCCAGAGTCATTTGAAATTCTCAACATTTTTCCCATACAAACGCATAGGGAAGCAAACTTGACCTCACCGTAAAAAAGTCAAATGTCAATGTACAACCATTATTTTAGCTATTTCCGTAGACCTCTCGTCCCCGATAATTTGTGCAAAGATTCAGCAATAAGGCATTATCGGTTCTGGAGAAGAAGATTTTTAAAGGTTTTTACCATATATGGGCATGGAGGCCATCTTGGTCAATGGACAGCAACCATTTTAGCAATCTTTCATTCCTCTGCACCAGGACAGCTCCAAATGAAATTTGAGCAACACCGGCTCAGAGGCTCCAGAGGAGAAGTCGTTTGAAATTCTGAATATTTTTCCCATACAAATGCATAGGGAAGCAAACTTGACCTCGCCGTAAAAAGGTCAAATGTCAATGTACGACCATTATTTCAGCAACTTTGATAGACCTCCCATCCCCAATGATATCTGCAAAGACTCAGCCATAAGGCATCTTCGGTTTTGGAGAAGAAGATTTTTAAATGTTTTTACCATATAAAATTATGGGCATGGCGGTCATCTTGGTCATTGGACGGCAACCATTTTAGCAAGCTTTCATTTCCCTGTCCCAGAGAGGCTCCAAATGAAATTTGAGCATCACTGGTCCAGAGGCTCCAGAGGAGAAGTCATTTGAAATTCTGAACATTTTCCCATACAAATGCATAAGGAAGCAAACTTGGCCTTGCCGTAAAAAGGTAAAATGTCAATGTATGACTATTAGTTAATCAATTTTGGTAGACCTCCAGTCCCCGATGATTTATGTAAAGGTTCAGCCATAAGGCATCTTCGGTTCTGGAGAAGAAGATTTTTAAAGGTTTTTACCATATATGGGCATGGTGGCCATCTTGGTCAACGGACCGCAACTATTTTAGCAATCTTTCGTTCCCCCAACATAAGGAGGCTTCATATGAAATTTTAGCAAAATTGGCTCAGGGGCTTCAGAGGATAAGTCATTTGAAAATGTTAACAGACGGACGCACGGACGGACGAAAAGTGATCGCTGTAGCTCATCCTGTGCACAGCTCAAGTGAGCTAAAAAGTGACAAAAATTAAATTGTCCATAATGCCAAGATCACCTGCATATCTACCGACCATGACAAAAGTGCCTGCAAAGTTTCAAATTGATCAGTATACATACATTGTAACAACTGTATGAGGAATGGCCCACACAAGGTACCCAACATCTGTCGTCAAATGTCTAAGTTGAAGCAGGAAATAACTCTGCAAAAAAAAACCTGACGGAAAAATGAAAAAAAAAATATGGGTCTTTTTATTTTTCATGCTGATGTTATGTATAACATTTCAGGATTCTGCTCTAAACATTCTTTAAAGTATGCAAGTGTAACGGATGGACAGACAGACAGACGGATGTACAGACTGGCCCAAACCAATAAGCCCCCTGAACTTCTTCGAAGCTGCATGGGGACATGCATAAAATGATCCTGATACCAACTCTTATTTGGAACTTTTAATTAAAGCCCATACAACTATTTTATGCAGCTCAGTGTAGATTGAATGGCAAAAAGTGCAGATCCTGATAAAACTGCACTATGTTCAGGAATTTTGGTTTGGAATTTAATGGCCCTGTTAATACTATTAAGGTCATGCTGAGCCAGTCAGTTTATCTACACACTTTAGCTGGGCAGGCTTAGTCCTCTAAGCAGGCTCAGGAATGTTTTTCAGCATACTATAGGGAAATTTGATAGAGCTTTAGATAAAAGGTGCATCCAAATAAAACATTTTTCTTTATTTCCCAAGAAATCATATGTTGTGAGTACTCATTATCAGTGTCTCTACAAGGCACTTCTAATGGTATATACATATTGTATGTTTTTGTGGAAAAAAAAAACAAACAAAAAAAATATCAACACATTTTTTCTTGGAAAAAAACAAAACAAAACAACAAAAAGCCTAATCTAGCTCTCTGGTGTATTATTTTCCTTCTTTGTTTTTCTTCTTGCAAACAATCACCTTCCTAGTGCATGAGATACAGGCCCATACTGCATAGCAACAGATAAGGCACTTTTTTCATCCGAAAAATGCTGATATCATTCTTATTTCTCAACGAAAACATATGTTGTGGGTACTCATTAGAAGCACCTCAATGAGGTGCTTCTACTGAGTACCACAACATATGTATTCGTCGAGAAATTAGAAAAAAATTTTGTGAATACTTCTCTTATCAGTAGTTATGCCATAGCTCCAGAAAGAGGGGTATCAGGAAAATATTCTTTTCTTCTTTCCTCATGAAAACATATGTTGTGGGTACTCATTTGAAGTGCCCCGATGAGTCACTTCTAATAAGTACCCTTAGCATATGTTTCTGAGGAGAACTAAGCAAGATACAAGCAATTTTTTGTCTTATTTGGAGGTATGAGGCCCTCGGAGGGGTAACTTAGGGGTAGTTTTGGTACGGGTGTGCGAGCCAGTATTTCAAAACCTACCCCATTCATATACCTGGCCTTTGAAAAAACGGACCCATTCGTATACTTGATCATCCAAAATGTTGACCTTTTCATATACTGCCCTTTGATTTTTGTACCCATTTTTTGCTGGTTGTTACACAAATATCGCAGTCAATTCATGTAATACCAAGAGGATAAGCAGCCTCGAAAAATCTCTGATTGAAAAATATGTGCATATACCAGGCTGTCAGAAAAATGGGGCCTTTCACATAGGAATCCAGAAAAATCGGGCCATTCATATACTTTTTGTTGAAAAAGTCATTTTTGCAAACAGTGTGCACCCAGATCAGAGGAGCAGTCTGATCAGGGTCCACACTGTTTGCCTGTATGCAAAAGTAGGTTTGAAAAGTTTGCAAGAATATTCAAGAAGCTGATGATATAAACAGACCACATTTTCTGATGCAGGTTTTCTTGGCATTTTAAGGGTTAAATAAAAGCACCGCAAGCATAATACCCCGCCATAGCAATTATTTGTTTATGTATTAAAGTTATCGTTGCGAAAATGTCGGGAAAGAAAATGACAGAGGGACAGATAACAATCCAAAACTAGATCTTGATAATATCAATGGACAGATAACAATCCTAAAGAAGATCTTGATAATATCAATACAATGCATATAGCAAGTTTGGTTAAAAGGCCTTGTTATTTACTCAAGTTATCATCCAGAAATGAAAATATGGACGTGTCTCGGGCAGATCTCCGTAAAAATTTGACGAAATTTGTCCATTAACAATTCCAAACCAGATCTCATTACTGTCAATACATATAGCAAGTTTGGTTAAAGTCCCTTGTTATTTACTAAATTTATCATCCGGAAACGAAAATATGGGCGTGCCTCGGGCAGATAACTCCGTAAAAATTTGATGAAATTTGCCCATTAGCAATCCCATACCCAAGCTATCATGTAAAGTTGTTGAAACGCTACCATGTGAAATGTGTAATGCATTCGCTATTTCTTCCACCTTAATTCGCCTATCAGAGTACACCAGATCCCATACTTTGTTACACATTTCTTTATCGGTGGCATCTAATGGGCGTCCAGACCTGGTTTCGTCTTCTAAAGACGTTCTACTGCGTTTGAATTCCCCAAGCCAGAATTTAACTTGTGCAGACGATGGTGCAGAAGACCCATAAACATTGGTCAACTCGCAATGTACAATGTATTTCCTGACCTGTTTTCCCTTTCAAATACAAGTACCTAATTACAGCACGGTACAACTTTTGACGAAAAGCTTACTTTTGCATCGCTAGCCATGTTTGACATTCAATATCTTATGAGTGAATGACACGATAAGGGTGCAATTTTGTCCTCAGGCTTAAACATGTATTGAAACAAGGCATGAAAATCTTGTGTGTCTCGGTCAATTGGAAATGGGATAGGCTGGTTACTTACTGACTTGCCCTCGTACATACACTGGAACCCCTTTATAAGACGACCGATTATAAGACAGTTCGGATATAAGATGGTTTAAAGGTGGACCCCAAAAGTGTTGTAACCAAACAAAAATGTCTAGATTATACAGAAAAATGACCATAAGTGGTCATTTTTCTGTATAATCTAGACATTTTTAAGTGTTGTATCCAAACAAAAAATGTCTAGATTATATAGAAAAATGACCATTTATGGTCATTTTTCTATATAATCTAGACAATCGTGTTGATACAACACGGTTGTTTAGCTTACATGGTTTTCATTTTGGATCCCAGCAATCGTGTTATAAAGAGGTAATGGTGTATCATATTTACCCTGAGTATTGGGACACCTTAACTCCTTTCCATATTTGTCCTAAGACTTGAAAAAGTCTATTTTACTATCAGGTGAATTGTGATGTGTCTAAAAAGTGCTGGATGAGTGGCAAACAGTGTGGACCTTGATCAGACACCACATTCTATGGAGTCTGATCTGGGTCTACACTGTTCAGGCCTCTCTGTCCCAATATTTAAAGTTATTACGGTAGCTCTAGATAAGAGAGATCATCTGGTATTTTTTTTTTCTTATTTCTTGATGAAAACATATGTGGTGGATACTCACTAGAAGCCCCTCACTGAGGCACTTCTAAAAATACCCAAAACATATGTTTTCATAAAAAAATAAGAAAAATATCAATACCCTTTGGTTGGTAGAAAAGCCTTAACTGGAGCTATGCTTACAACATGCAACATACTTTTTCTACTAACTGTTCCTTTTCACCAAATTTAGTCAGTTATGTTCTTTAGGTCAGATGTCAAAATATAGATTGCAGTGACCTACTTTTGGCTTGCAAAACATTATCTTCACTCGATTTACCTGTCTTAAGATTCAATGCTGTATATTTTGTATTTTCCATGGAATTTTAGGGAAAAAAAAGGCATAGAATCCTGTTTTAAAGGCCCCATTTTGTATGTAATACGTAAAAAAATAAAATATTTTCAGCAGATCTCTTTTTCAAAAAAAGAAATATTCAAAGAATTAATTTCCATGGATTTGTTTGGATTTTCTTCTATTGTTGTGGAAGTATAGAATTTTCCAGTCGATTTCTACAAATTCATCTGAAAGTTGGACAAACTATACTGACCCAAAAAAGAAATATCTCCTTGTAACAGCCATAAATTTCCCAAAAGTTTGGGTTTGTAATAAATTCAAAAATATTTGAAACTATTGGTTTAGGTTTCTCTGCTTTATGAGAAGCAACAAACAACTGTTTTAAATTTACATGCATGATGGTAAACAATGTGCAAATCATTACTTTTTACATGTGCACAATCCAAAGTTCAAGACAATGTTTCTTTTTGGGTCAGTATACATATGTATTTTAGAGGCAAAAAAGCTATGACAAAAAATTGGACTTGAATATATATTCCTTAAAAACTGACTCAGAAGTCCTACTAACAAATCCAAATGCCGATCTGAAAGTCTAGAGACTTTCTTGAATTTTTTCTTGGATTCCACAGACTGTCCCTGGACTCAGGGGACAATGTCCTGGGAAAATCTGAAAAGTCCAGGGAGTCCAGACAGACTGGACAATATCCATGGACAAGATAGTCAATGGACAGTAGATTTTGTCCAATGACTCCTGTCCTTGAACTTTGTCCCGCAACTGCTGAAACTCAGACTAGAAAAATTTTCAGATAAGTAGGAAAAGACGTACATGACATGGAATTTACTGTCTGATTTTCCTAACCCTTGTCCTGCTGAACCCGGATATGGCCTGCCACTGCAAACAGTGTAGATCCAGATCAGTTGGCTTCTTCTGAAGAAGCCAACAGATCTGGATCTGCACTGTTTGCGTGGCATGCTAATCTATTCAGCATGACAAGGGTTAAGAAAGTTGTATATAATGGTTTGCTATATATGGATGACACGTGACATATAGCAATGACGATAATAATAAATCAATTAGTGAACATTTACTGCTACTTTTCATGTTCTAAAATCTGTTGAGACAGCCAGCACAGGTTACACATGCAAGTGTCTGACTACAGTGCAAATGTACAATCTATATAAAAAAAATCCAATGTGTGTGTGGGTGTGGAGGATGGCAGAAGGATGAAAGTAAGTTTAACCTCTCTACAAACAAGCTTGTCACTAAACTCAGTTTTATTTACTGCAAAAATATTAGGTTGTAAAGTAAGTATGTTAAATATATACAGTGCAAAAGTTTAGTTCTATTTTTTTTTTTTTCATATTTTATTCCAGAATGTTAAATAAGAAAAAAAATGGGGTAAAATTTGCTTCAGAACCTACCAGATTTCATGATAAATAGCAACTTTTCAGGACAATTATCAATTTTATGATAACAGCAGGTTGGGATGAGTGATGGGAGGTGACTTCATGGCAGAATCTTGATTTTGCAATAACAAGGCCCAAAGGGGACTATTCCATCTGATGCCCATTAACCTTCTTGATTTTGCAATAAAAAGATGTGGGTAGGGGAGGATTTTAAAACCTGTACCAAACAGGGCCAAACTAGAATCCAACTAGAGCTGGTGTTTGTAAAACACTATGCCCCCAACTGCCTGACTCTAACACTGTTTGACTCCAACACTGCTTAGCCATGACGGTAACAACAGTACAAATATATGATTTCAATGTTATTTTATCAAAGGGAAATAACTCTAAAATAGGAGATGATTGGGATAAGAAAAAAATACGGATCACCTATTTTTTCATGAGGAATCAAAACATGAAAGTTCAAAACATTAGCATACATGGTTCGAAACTTATGCTATACACAATAAAGCAACGACATTAAATGGCCCGAAATTGCTAAGGGCCATAACTCCAACATTTCATTTAATTGGTTCAAAATTTATTCAGGTGATCTCCTCCTCAATCCCAATCAGTATACCAAATATCATGGCTCTAACTTAAATACTTTTTGAGATATCTTGCTGAAAAAGTCAAAATGCCTAGAACTACAAAGGGCCATAACTACATCAATTTTTCATGGAATTCCCTAAAAAACAAACCAGGTAATCTCCACATCATCCCCAATCAGCATATAATATTTCAAGACCCTAGCTTGTGCTTTTCGAGAAATCTTGCTGACAAGGTCAAAATGAGCAGAACTGCAAAGGGCCGTAACTTTATCAATATTTTCATGGAATTCTCTCAAAATATAATCGGGTAATGTACACATCATTCCCACTCACTGTATCGAATTTCAAGAACCCAGCTTAAATACTTTTCAAGATATCTTGCTCACAAGATTTAATTCTGATTTTTTTCAAAGGGGCATAACTTTAAATAAACATGCTAGACAAGAAACAAAATACGGGTCGGCTATTTTTTCATTGGGAACCCAAATATAAAATTTCAAAACCCTAGCGTGCAGGGTTCTTAAGATATGGCATGCACAAAAAAAGCTTGATGAACGGACAAACAGTCGGATGGACAAATGAAGGCAAAATAATATGCCCCATCAATTTCATTCGAAACTGGGGGCATAATCAGGTCATCTACTCATCGCTACCAATCTATTCATCAAGTTTCAAGGCTCCAGCTTCAATAGTTTTTGAGATATTTTGTTCACAAGGGAAACATGCCCAAATTTACAAAGGGCCATTACTTATGAAATATTTTTCAGAATTTACAAAAAAATTAATCAGGTCATCTACTCATCATTATCAATCAATTCACCAAGTTTCAAGTCTCTAGCTCTAATAGTTTTTGAGATATTTTGCTGACAAGATAAAAATGCCCAAAATAACAAAGGGGCATAACTCAAGAAGTATATTTCAAAATTTCTTCAAAAGTTAATCAGGTTGTCTACTCATCACTACCAGTCTATTCATCAAGTGTCAAGGCTCTAGTTCCAACAGTTTTTGAGATATTTTGCTGACAAGGTAAAATTGCCCAAAATTACAATTACAAAGGGCCATAACTCATGAAGTATTTTTCAGAACTTCTTCAAAAATTAATCAGGTCATCTACTCATCACTACAAATCCATTTACTAAATTTCAAGGCTCCAGCTCTAACAGTTTTGAGATATTTTGCTGACAAGATAAAAATGCCTAGAATTACAAAGGGACATAACTCAAGAAGTATATTCCAAAATTTCTTCAAAAGTTTATCAAGTTGACTACTCATCACTACCAGTCTATTCATCAAGTTTCAAGGCTCTAGCTTCAATAGTTTTTGAGATATTTTGCTGACAAGTTAAAAATGCCCTAAATTACAAAGGGCCATAACTCATGAAGTGTTTTTCAGAATTTCTTCAAAAGTTAATCAGGTCATCTACACATCACTACAAATCCATTTACTAAGTTTCAAGGCTCAAGCTCTAACAGTTTTTGAGATATTTTGCTGACAAGGTAAAAATGCCCAAAATTACAAAGGGCCATAACTCAAAAGGCATTTTTCAAAATTTCTTCAAAAGTTAATCAGGTTGTCTACTCATCACTACCAGTCTATTCATTAATTTTCAAGGCTCTAGCTCCAACGGTTTTTGAGATATTTTGCTGACAAGATAAAAATGCCCAAAATTACAAAGGGCCATAACTCATGAAGTATTTTTCAGAATTTCTTCAAAAGTTAATAAGGTCATCTACTCATCACTACAAATCCATTTCCTAAGTTTCAAGGCTCTAGCTCTAACAGTTTTTGAGATATTTTGCTGACAAGGTAAAATTGCCCAAAATTACAAAGGGCCATAACTCAAGAAGTATTTTTCAAAATTTCTTCAAAAGTTAATCAGGTTGTCTACTCATCACTACCAGTCTATTCATCAAGTTTCAAGGCTCTAGCTTTAATAGTTTTTGAGATATTTTGCTGACAAGACTGCATCCATATTTTTTCAAAGGGCCATAAATCAGAAAAGGGGCATAATCCTGTCAAGAAAAAAAATACGTGTCAGCTATTTTTCCATGAGGAATCCATATATGAAATTTCAAAACAGTAGCATTCACGGTTTTAAAGTTATGCTATGCATCAAAAAGCGTGACGAACGGACGGAAGGACGGACGAACAACCCAGAAGCAATATGCCCCTCCAACTTCTTTGAAGTTGGGGGCATAAAAAGTGACATTGCCAGGAGCAATGTTTGAAACTAAGTGTTCTGTGACAAACCACAGATACACTTGATATTTGCTGGAAAAGACATCATGTAGATCCCTAAATGCCAAGTAAGAAGCAGGGTAGCTCAGTGGTGAGCACACTGGCCTCAAGAGCTAGAGGTATCGGGATCAATCCCAGACATAGGCAAGGGAATTTTCGGTGTCCTAACATGCTTCCCTTTGTGTCATTTGCAGGCATGACACAAAAACAGTGTGCCATCCTTCAGATCGGGACATTAACTGGAGGCCCCCTGTGCAGGGAAAATCACACCATGTGCAGGTTAAAGAACCCTACAGTAATTCAAAATGGTTACTTGTAGACCTTCATCCTGCAACCCTCTGTGTCCTCCTTGGGGGTTAAGATGTAATGGAAGAAAGAAAGATGCCTAAAAAATACAAGAAACTAGTCATTGACCATATAGGCAGTTTCTGGTCAACTCATACCTCAGTCAACTCGTACCTTGATCAACTCGTACCTACTTTTGGTCAACTCGAACTTTAGTCAACTCGTACCTTAGTCAGCTTGCACCGTTGTCAGATCATGCCTATTTTGGGTTAAGTTGTACTTTAGTACAGTATCTATTTTCAGGAGTCAAATTACATATTACAAATGTGATTGTTTGATTTATTTAACCCTTTAAATGCTGCAACTTCATCTGATATGTCAATAACAAGAGGACCAATGGTCCTTTAGCTCACCTGAGAGAAGTTGTTATGAATTAGCAGATCGAAAAAAACAAAAATATATTTTAAAGTATGACAATTGGTAATCTAGGCATAGGTCAAACAACGACTTTGACTATTCATTTTTTTTTTTTCAAGTCATTAAGTCAAGTCTAAAATATGATTTTTTTTTTTATAAAAAAAATCTACTATTTAAGGACTTTTGCAAGCAAAATATACAAAACCGACCTTGACATGAAATAAGTAAAGTCAGCCTAAGGTGTTTAGGGATGACAGACAGACTTTTTGGTATACTATAAGCTCACCTTGCGAGTATTTGGCTCAGGTGAGCTAAAGAGTGTATTATGCTACCATGTGCAAGGTAATATAGAACAGGAAACTGCTATCTATAAAAGCTCCCTGCGTACAAAATGAAAATACTTTTTTTTTTAATTTTAATTATGTACTTTTTTACTCAGTTGCATTGTTACATGGAAATCCAATTAATTTTACATACAAATTTTATGCATCCCATCATTTCAAGTTTTGGTCTGTCAATGTCACATCCGCGCAGTCTGATCAGTTTTCCCTGGCTGCATGAAGAAGCCTCAGGTCCTTAGCTATCCATAGAATGCACAGAATAGACACTGATCAGACTGTGCAGATGCACGGGCTGATCTGTCTTTGCTAGACACACATGTATACTGAAGGAAATGCTGTGCCCCTGCGCAAATACACAGTCTTGCCTAGTAAATAAATAAATAAGCTGAAAAGAAAAAACATAATTATCAGCATCCAAATAGCTAACAAATAAAATTTTTGTATTACCTGTCCCACAAATACAATGCTGCCAATGGTTTCAGATATGGCAACTAATGGCATGCTGGCATCTATCAACATTTTACTACATGCAGTGCAAAGAACAAACACCATTACGAAAACACGCCTATTCAAATATATAGAAAATTTCATCTCCAAAAATTGAAAATTTTCAGATAAAAAACTCAGATATTTTTCATATTTCTGCACAAAACATAGATTGCGGTACTCATTAGAACGGCCTCGCCGAGGCCGTTCTAACGAGTACCCACAATCTATGTTTTGAGCAGAAATAAGAAAAATAATGTATACCCCTGTAAACCCCAGTTTTACTATGTAACAGTGGGGTTTAAGGGGGTCAAAGTTATATAGGCGTGTTTTCGGGGTCAGAGTAATCCTTGGAAAAAATCAGTTGGATTATTGGATATTGGAAAATCCAACTAATTCCAAGTTGGAAAAATGGGGGTGTATTCCTTGGATTTTTTACCTGTTGGAAAATGTTTTGTAGACAGATTTAATTAATTTAAGCATGCAAGAATATGTATCATTTTCATCATTTTTTCAACTTCAGAAAATATTATTTTACAAAACATTCAAAAGAATGCAAACATGACTGCAAAGTGAAAGTCTTTTTTTTTTTTTTTTTTTTTTTTGAAATTGATAAATCAATAAGGTAAAAACATTTTTGCAAACAGAAAAAAAAATAGAGATGAAAAGGAATGAAGGAATGACTCGAAGTTATTTTTCAAAATTACTCTGTTTTCTCATAAAGTGTCATTTTTTATCATTTCTATAACTATGCTATTAGAGCTAACATATATAACCTCCTTTCTCTTCCCATAAAAAAGAAATAAAAAAACAACAATAGAAATAAGAAACAAATTGACATATACATCCCAAAAAGATTAAAGGAAAAAAATGCAAGCTTATATAATATCAATCCATTAACAATATGTGATTGCTTGTTAAGTTGTTTACCTCAGGTGACACTGATGCTTCCAGTGGACAAACAACATAATTGGGTTTGTTTACATAACAATTAATAAAATACCTGTAAGGGCTTCAATATCAAACAGAACTGGGTTTTGTTGTACCAGCGGCCATTCAAAAATAGATATTCAGCTAATTAATGAACCATCTTTGAAGTTTTAATGAATGAACCCTACAAAAGACTGATGTCACGGTCTGGATTACAAATATTATTCTTTTATTATTATTATTATTATTATTAATTTTGAAAATAAAAAAACAGTGAACAAGAATACATGTAACAAGCAAAAATTAAATATTTTACCCCTGCCTACCCCTCACCCCGCAACAAATGACAAAAACAGTCTGATCAGAACCTACAATGTCTGGCACCCTTCTCGCAGTTTTTAGACACAATCAACAGATAGCCAAATTGACTTGTTCAAATTTATAAACAAGTATGGTTAAAAGTTATGGTGTCCAAATTTTAACATTTTGCATGCTGGGTAAAAACTTCATCAGATGACATTTTGAAATTTATTTCTTACTTTACCCAGAAAATAGGATCTGACACCTCATGCAAATAATGTCTCCTGAGATGACAATTTGCATGAAGTGTCAGATCCTATTTTTTAGGAAAAAAATATCAATAGTTTGTCCTCTGCTGAATTTGCCCAGAGCATGATAAGTGTTAGGAAAAGTACGGAAGTTCTGGCAGGTAAAATTGCTAATCATGCAGAAGAAATTTAGATAAATATCAAAAAGAACAATCACTTCACTAAGTAATGACCCTGGATGAATTTATTGGCCATAGTTATTTTAATTAAAATACCTAGAATGCTGGGCAGGATATTCGGAACTGTTTTTCGTTAAGAAAATGGCAACTTGTGCAAGCTCAATTCAGAAAGCACATGCTTAATTTGGTCAGGGCATGAAAAGTTCACTTTTTCATAGCTACAAGGCCCAGAAGCCCATTATTAGACTAGATGTCCTAAAATACTTTACTGTTTATTCTGACTAGCACAGTGGCCCAGTTGGTAGAGAGCCTGCATTATGGTCGGGAGGTTGCGGGTTCGATGGCCGGCCGAGTCATACCAAAGACTTTAAAAATGGTACTAGCTGCTCTTTCGCTTGGCATTCAGCATTAAGGAAGTAGAGCTAGGAATCAGAACTGGTTAGCCCGGTGTCAGTATAATGCAACTGGTTGGAATATCATGTCATGTGTCTGGTGTGTGATGTTTCAGTGAGGCAAGAGGTTTTTCAGAAAAGATGTTTTGTTTTTTTTTTAACTTTTTTACAACAATTTGATTTTTATTTGAATATTCCGGCTCTTTTCACAATCAATATTCAAAGCAATCGATTCACTGTTACAGACACAGTCTATGCGTGTTATTTAGTATTTTTGTTCATCATGTACATATTAATTTTGTGCATATTTGTGGTTTACTGGTCAACACATAAAACTAACACAGAAATGACACAACAGAAGTTTCATCCTAGTCCGTAAAATAACATGGAACGTGGCTACAACTCATTTATTCCTTCTATCATCATTCCTTTTTTTTAAAAATTATTACATCTTTACCTGTACCAGTCTCTGGGCAAATTCAGCAGATGGGAAATTTGTGATATGTTTTCTTGCTTTTCCCTGAAAACAGGATTTGATATTTAATGCAGACTGTCTCCACTGGAGACAATTTGCATGAAATGTCAAAATCCTGTTTCCTGGGAAAAATGAGAGAAATATTTCAAACTGTTGTCTAATTTTACCTAGAATGCTGAGCATTAAAGAACCCCATTGTTTGATTGACAAGGATATTTTTGCATTCCAATCTGACATTAAGCCACTTCTTAAGATTTATAGTGGATAAATTTTATTATGTAAAGCACTCAAATTCAAATTTGTAACTGTATCTGATATGACCAGTAAGTCACCTGATAAGATCTGTCAATCATCTGATAATACCTGTCATTCATCTTGCATATCACATTACCCAAAAACATCTGACCAATGAGATTGCACAGCTGAAAAACAGGTAGGGGCCACATATGGAGAAATCAGTTTTTAGCAGTTGATAAATGGCTAGAAGTATAAAAACAAAAAAGTTGTTATTCATTTATCCATTTGAAACCATTTTGATAAAGTATAGAATTTGAAGATTAAAAAGTTTCATAGGTATGTGTAATTTAATTATTTAAAAATCACTTAGGTGTTTTTTTGTTGTTTTTTTGTTTGTTTTTTATTTAGCTGTTTAATTGTGTTGTTTTTTATTTATCTATTTATTTATTTATTTTTTAATCCGGATTTAAAACATTTAATCCACTGTTACACATAATCCACCATAACTGAGCAAGAACTTTTTTTATGTGTGTATGATTTTTTATTTATCTATTTATTTTTTTTTTTAAATCAGGAATTAAGCTTTTAATCCACTATTACACACAATCCACCATGACTTAGCAAGAACTTTTTTTTTTGTTTTTTATTTATCTATTTATTTATTTTTTAATCAGGACTTAAACATTTACACTATTACACACAATCCGTCATAACTGTGCAAGAACTTTTAGGAATAAACTTGCTTTCATTATCCAGTGAAACTTAACTTATTCAAAACCACTTCGAAATATGAAATTTTAAAAAAAAATTTGATGAAATTTATTAGGCATCTGAGATGTACATATTATTTTGTTCTTAGTTCAACAATAAACTGAATGTGGCATTTTTAAATGGAAAGTTGCTCAGTGCAGAAGTAATTGGAAGTTCCTCTAACCTTTACCACTCTCTGGGCAATTTCAGCAGACAATATATATTTGATGATACTTTTCTTATTTTTTTCCAGACAACAGAATTTGACATTTCATGCAAATTGTCTCTAGAAGAGACAGTTTTCATGTAATGTCAAATCCAGGTTCTGGGAAAAATAAGAAAACTATTTCAAAATGGTATCTGCTGAAAATTGATGTTTAGCATTCTCTGGGCAATTTCAGCAGACAACACATTGATGATATGTTTATTTTTTTTCCAGAAAACAATTTGACATTTGGAGACAATTTGCATGAGATGTCAAATCCTGTTTCCTTGGAAAATAAGAAAATATTTCATAATGTCTGCTGAAAATTGATGCTTAGCACTCTGGGTACAAATTTCAACAGGCAACATTTAGAAATACTTATTTTTCCCAGAAAACAACAAGCTGTTCTTTGTCATCATCTGCGGAATTAGCCCAGAGAGTGATAAAGGTTAACCCTTAAAGAGCCAATCACAACAGTTGTCATCTGCTTTGTCATCTGCTTGTGATTTTAAGTCATTTTTTGCAAACAGTGTGGGCCCAGATCAGACTGCTCCTCTAGAAGCAGTATGATCTTGGTCCACACTGTTTGCCAGTATGCAAAAATAGGTTTGAAAAGTTTGCAAGAATATTCAGCAGACGACATTTTCAGACACAGTTTTTCTTGGCGCTTTAAGGGTTAAGGTGCACTGATGGGCTGACAGCCATTCTCACTCTGTGAGATCTCAAAATAAACCATGGGATTACATGTACTTTCAAAACTGAAAATTATCCCATGGTGCAGCTATGGTATAATTTTCGGTTATTGAAAATTAACTTTATTTTTTTTTACATAGAGACAATACCATGGTTCGTGAGCATATATGATGCGATAATGCATGAGCGTGAGCGAGTGCATTATTGCAGGAACATGTGCAGAACCATGGTATAACTGATTTATCACATTTTCATGCATGTAGATCATCTACATCGAAAGATATTTCGTGCTTAATGTTGGGAATTTAGGCAGGGTAATCACAAGCCTAATATCAGGTGCCCAAATAAATATTCTTGTATTTTCCACATGGCACTTCCAGCTGCGAGATCACTGACAATGCTGAGACCTAATAGGACATAAAAACCAAAGAAAAACAAATCAGTGAAAATTAGCATTTTAAATGTTTGCACAGAAAAAATTTGTTGTGTTCAAAGTAGCTCAAGCATTCCTACGCAAGTTTATCTTTTTGAAATTTAAACTGAAATGTACTCTAACAATACATGATGTAATTTTCCTGAATTTTTAGACAGACATGTCTGGGAAAACAGTCCAGACCAAGATCCCAGAGGAGCAGCTTCATCTGTGTCTACACTGTTTGTCACTCCGTATACATCAGATTGGACCTCTTGTTCTAAGCTAAGCCAATCATGTTCAAATTTAAGGATGATTTTAAGGAATTTTTCTGTTGTGCAAAAATTGGGATTTTTATAGATAATGTATGCAAAAATTTTGCCCCTCACATGAACTTTTACAAAAATACAGCTTTAATTTCTTGTCACTTCAGTTACTGGTATAATTCAATAAAACAGGAATAAATGAATGAAAAATATTTTAAGATAATTTACAGATCACAGTTTGATAAAAAAAAAAAAAAAAAAATGGGTGGGTAATTGTCCGCTGTTAGGTTAGACACAATTTGGATTGCATAACACCATAATTACCATAAGCAGATAAAGATAAAAAATCCTTGGTGACTTTGGCCACCCTTATAGGTAGCGGCGTGATAAGGGGAAATTACTGATATCAGTGAAGTTTATGATTAAGACAGAGAAACAGATAAGGTGGGTAATTTGGTGATAATTTGATGTTTTTTTTTCTTTTTATTCAATAAAATATAGCTGGTTGTTTTCATTAGAATAATCTCTCCAAGGAAGTTCTATTGAATACCCACAACCTATTTTATGGAGAAGTACAGATACTTATGCCTTTGTTTGTTTGTGTTGAGGTTTTATGGCCCAGCCAAACCAATGGGGTCATGTCGAGCGTTGTCAGTTTACTGGGCAGGCTTAGTCCTCTAAGCGGTTAACCAGTATCGTGCACATTCTTTCGCCAGAAACTGACAACTGCCATTCTTGAATCAGCGGAAGGGAGAGATAGACCATAGAACATATTTCATGATCAATCTCCACGAAAGAATGTTGCCGACCTCGGCGGGGGTTGAACCCGCGACCTCCTGGTCTCCAGTCGGACAGCACATCCAACTGAGCCACCGTGGCCAGCTACTTATGCCTTTATATGCTAGTTTATCACAAATGCCCTTTTTATCTGGTTCTTGTATGCATAAATTTCTATAAATTTCCAGTATAACTACGTAATTTAGTAGCTTTGTCAAACTAAAAGATAATCACTGAAAAGGGTTTAATAAATAAATCCATTGTTCAGGAAAAGCATAATTTTGGAGCACTTTTTTTTTCTTCGGACAGACATTTGAGAATTACCGTCTACCATACCACGCTATGGGCAGTTTCAGCAGACAACAAATTCATAAGATTTTTGAGTCTGCTAGCGACAGCTAGCAGGCTCTTTGCAATCGCATGGGGTAAAATTTTCTTTCAGCAGATGACAGTAAAACTCAAACAAAAAAAAAAAAAAAACAAAAAAAAAAAAAACAAACTAAATACAAATTAATAATAATAAAAAAAACTAAAAAAATAATAATAAAAAAACTACAAAACCAAAAAAAAAAAAACAAAAAAAAACATATTTGCATTCTTTTATCAGAAGACGGAATAGTTTTGAAAATAATACTTTTCAAAGTTGAAAAAAGATGAAAGTGACGCATATTCCTCCATGCTTAAATTAGTTAAATCTATCTACAAAACATTTTTCCAACAGGTAAAAATCCAAAACATTTTTCCAACAGGTAAAAATCCAAGGAATACACCCCCATTTTTCCAACTTGGAACTAGTTGGATTTTCCAATTTCCAATAATCCAACTGATTTTTTCCAAGGATTACACCTACCCATGTTTTCGGGATGTTTGGTTTTATTTAAAACGTTTGATACTCGTCACTGAAGAGCATTCAATTTCAAAGAAGAATGATGCTTAGAGCATTCTGAACGTCTTATATATCCAGTAATCAGTAAGTAAAAAGAAGATAACTGACCTTAAAATTCCTACCTGTCACTAAGCCTCATCGAAATATAAACCACCGCTGGCGGACAAAATCAAAAGACTTAAAAATAGTCTTTGATTAAGGACAAGATTAAAGAACATGTATTGATAATCCTTTTTCACACCCATATTAATCGGTACATGTTTAACCAATGGGTCAATTAAGGGCGAATCATAATAATGATAAACAAAATAATTGAATCTATCTATCTGTCCACCCCTCTGTCCACTACCTCTTTTTTTTTTTTTTTTTTTTTTTTTTTTACAAGGTGCTGTAGAATTTAATAACCAAATTAGGTAGGACTTGACTTGGGTGGTACGAGTTGACTAGACATCGGGCATATTAACCAAAAACAGGTACAAGTTGACTAAAGTATGAGCTGACAAGGGTATGAGTTGACAAGTTACCATTATAGGCTCTGTGTGACAATACTGACAGTACACTGAGTATATAGTAACTTACATGTGTTTTTTGGATACAAAGTGACTAAATACGATTCGAATGTAGATCTATTTTATTTGTATTGTATTGATAGACAGCCAATGTAACCACGCTGAGACAAGTAGGTAACTTAAAAGGTGAAACAGCAAAAGCAACTTTGTCCCAGATTATAATGTCTTAGAAGTTGGTCTTTGTGTTTGTTTACATATGTCAGCTGACCAGCCAGTGGTCAGCTGACTTAAGTCACGTGAGACACAATAAGCTAATGTTTGAAAACTAACCAAATCGGAACACAAGTGTCGCTCACATTCCCGTTTTGTTCTTCCTTTAGATAGAAAAGAAAGATGATTTTTTTTCACAACCACATTTGAAAGACCACCCTGTATCTCTTCCCAACACCACACCCCGCTCATTCTCTCCCCCCACCCCCAACACACGGCCGTACAGCTTCCGACTTAAAAACTGCCTATACTGCCTACTTTGAGGGGAGGGTGGGAGGGGGGAAGCCGGGGGTAAATTCCTGTATATTTGGCATAGTACGGATGCGCGTGCCGAATAGCCCCTTTTTCAGCACTGCCAGGTTTATGATTGGCCCCCTTTTTTTCAACAAAAAGTATATGAATGGCACAGTTTTTCTGGATTCCTTATGTGAAAGGCCCCATTTTTCTGACATCCTGGTATATGCACATAGTTTTCGCTCAGAGATTTTTCGAGGCTACTAATCCTCTTGGTATTACATGAATTGACTGTGATATTTGTGTAACAACCAGTAAAAATGGGTACCAAACAAATTAAAGGGCAGTATATGAATAGGTCAACATTTTGGATGATCAAGTATATGAATGGGTCCGTTTTTTCAAAGACCAGGTATATGAATGGGGTAGGATTTGAAATACTGGCTCGCACACCCGTACCAAAATTACCTCTAAGTTATCCATCCCCGAGCTTAAAAGTGGCCACTCGGAGAGGTGTGAGGCTGTTTTCTTCAAAAATTTTAGTGTAACTATTTACCGACCATCTTTTTTCATTCTTTCTTTTTTCTTTCTTTTTCTTTTTTTTTTCTTCTTTTTTTTTAATCTTAATTTTTTTTTCTTTAATTTTTTTTTGTCATATATCTTTTTTATTCATTAGTTTTATTTTTGTTAGATATTTTAATAACAGCAGATGACAATTAACTATCTGTTCTAAAGTCTAGTAACTTCATCATGACTGTTCACACGAACATCTCTGGTGTCGTCTGTCAATTTAAAACAAAACTGGTAAAGGTGCTTAAGCGATAATTAAAGGCGTTTAACTTTGCAAAGAGCGCGTGTTTTCATACCTCATCATTATAATTGCATTAATTGCGTGATTAATGAGTCAAACCAAATAAACAATGCGATTAACGGTACTGATCAGAACAGGTAATACTTATCATAGTTCCTAATTAACATTTTCATTCAAAGTACATGTTCTTCTCTCTCCGTGTCTCAAATGGAGTTAATATATATATATAGGGGGAAATGGTTTGGGGGCGAAACGACTAGGGTTGGGGGCGAAACGACTAGGGGGGGGGGGGGGCAATAAGGGGGACGAAACGACTAGGGGGGAAACATCTTGGGGGCGAAACATCTTGTTACCCCTTTGAGCACGCCTAGGATTACATCGGCCTCTGATGAATTCATCCACCTGGTATTTCCAAGATTGAGGCGGCTGGTGATACTTTGTAGTGTTGTTGTGAGCTGTGTCCTGGGCTCAAACACCAACCTGGTTTTGTGTTAAGGTTTTACGGCCAAGTAAACCCATTAAGTTCATGTCGAACCGGCTAGTTTACCTATTCCCACTTTCCCTGGACAAGCTTAGTCCTTTAAGCGGTTAGCCGGTACTTGCGCACATATTTGCGCCAGAAACTGACAACTGCCCTTTTTGAATCAGCGGAAGGGAGAAAATGACAGTAGACGATATTTCAGGATTCAATATCCGCGAAAGAATGTTGCCGGACACGGCGGGGATCGAACCCGCGACCTTCTGATCACCAGTCGAACGCGCATCCGACAGAGCCACAGAGCCCTGCGTTGGTTGTCAGAATGTCAGTCATCACGTAGTATGGACGTGTTACAGTATCTTTCTTTTCACTGATGGCAATGAAACAAGACTTGAGGTCTGCCTTTCTTGAAGATGGGTGCTATGAGAGCCTTTCTCCAATCAAGTGGGACCATGTCACTATCTAGGGATGTCTGAAGTAGCTTGGAGAGGACTGGAGAAAGTTCCTCAGCGGAAACCGTCAGGATATATGTCGGTATACAGCCTCGACCAGAGGCATTATGTGCTTTTAAGTCTCACACTAGTTTGGCAATTCACTAAGCAATGAAGAACGAGGGTTAGGGCCTTAATGTGGTATATTGCTGGTGTTCTCGCGGATGTATCCCTATTCGTACTGGTACTTCAGGACTAAGCTCTTTTGGAGCTTTCGCTCTTCAGGACATCTCGAAAACATACCTATATAATTTTGAGCCCCTTAAACACCCAGGGAAACCCGATATCGGGATATCGGAGGTTGCGAGATTTCGGAGGTAAACAAATGACGTCATCCAGCGACAGGGTATGTATTTATCCATTTTTTTATAGCTTATATCTTATTCATTTGATAAAAAAAAGCTGAGTTGCGCGTTCTAGAGACATAATAATGAATGTTAGAGCAAATATTTCCTTTCTCAGCTTCTTTGTGGAGGTGAAAACGGCATTTGAACCAAAATGATCTATTTTTCATCTCAGTTTTTTTACCTTTTCGACGGCTACCAGCCCTATCATGGTAAATGACATGTTGGTTTATTATTGGCCAAGGATGGACTTATCTTCTCTTCAACTGTCTTCATAGCTGTTTCAGTTTATCAACAAAAAATAACGCCCCCGGATGATATCTAAAACAAGTACTAGCGAAATTTTGGATAAGGGAATATTCGGAGGTACTTTGACACATGATGCTGTAGATCTCGGAGGGACTGTTGCTGGATGTCGGAGGCACTGAAAATTGACGGAGTGAGTTCTGTCTAAAAAAGCAATATAAATTAAAATCTGCTTGCACAATATGGCGCTAAGCCTGTGTGCAAATACTAGTGTCTCTTTTTGTAGCAATTTTAATAGGGTTTGATTGGTTTGAAGGAGAGTTTAATGTAATAATATTACTAGAACCAATGTCATTACGTTTAAGAACTTATATGCAATAAAACATTTTTTCGCTGCAAAAATGATGTTCTGTATGTGAAACGTGATATTTTTCTACCTAAGTTTCGATTGAAATGTTGATTTTGGAAACTCGTAAGAACCGCAGCGCCGATGCGGTGCCAAAGAGTACCATCAGATCAGAAATAATAAACGTAATGTTACCACTGTAAATCTATGATATATCAATTATTCATAGCAACATCCCAACTCGGCACAATATTCACCAATATCAGTACAAAAAAATCTATAATAAAGTTAACAACAGGTGCTTATTCGTCCATCGGGCTGGCATTTGTACATCTAATTACAAGAATCTATCTATTTTCTTATACTGAGTCGTTCATATTTGACCATTACCTGTGTTAGGTGGGTCGCTTAATTTAGAATTTAGCAACAACAACAATAGTAATAATAATAATAATAATAATAATAATAATAATAATAATAATCACACGATGAGCCTGGTAAATAGTTCCTTTAAAATATGTGGAATCCAGTTAAGCATTCAAAACAAAAAGGAAACCACCATATGTCAGTCATCTTGAAATCTTATAATGCCCTTAACTCCCATCATTTTAACGGAATTTCATCAAATGTGCATCGAAATCCAAATGTTACAATGTATAGTTTAGAACTATACTGTTCTTTGCTTGTATTCTCCTTGCGCGTACAACCGAAAGTCCATATCAGAGAAGCTTAATTGTATTTTTTTTATTTATGTAACACTCCTGATTTAAATGCTTGTCGGCAAAATGTCTTATAAGAACTCCCCATGTGGTGTTACTTAACATTGTTGTCTACAAATCTTTACGGACAGTCCGCTTATCTAGGTTTTTAAGCAGCAGCCAGAAAAATTACACATTCCCCTGTAATCCCATTTTCCTAATATAAGTGAGATTTACAAGGGGTCTTCACCGCATAAATTTGCTAGCGTGATATGATAATTATAGGAGTTGTATTGAGTTGTATCGAGGAGACCTTTGTAATTTTCATTTGCTATCAATAGAAAACATTGGAGATTTTGTAACGTGTTCTTCCATACCAACTCTGTGTGTGTGTGTGTGTGTGTGTGTGTGTGTGTGTGTGTGTGTGTGTGTGTGTGTGTGTGTGTGTGTGTGTGATTGGGGATTGGGTGGACAAATTCATTTCAAAATCAAGCAGATGGCGTGGGGGAGGGTGGGGGTGGAGTTGGCGAACGTAGCCCTCATTATAGACAAATTATTTTTAAAAAATCAAACAGATTTTAATCGAAAACACGGGTTACACCCCCAATTTTCGCCTCTTAATCGATATTTTCTGAGCATTTGCACGCCTCAATACAGTCACACCATCTCCATTTCAAAACCCACGGGCCTGGGTTTTTAAGCCTAAATTAAATGTAAGTGAAAAATCCATGGAATGTACCCCTTTCGGACCAATAATTTTAAAAATCATGCAGGTTTGGCCATAAAATCACTTAACATTCCTTAATTTTGCATCCCCCATCGGCATTTTGTTGGCATCTGTGTCCCCTTTAAGAATAGCCAAGAATTCACACACCCGCCCCTTCCATTTCAAAAGTCTGTGTATAGGCCTGGAAACTTACCAAAGACACAAAACGTTGTGATGAACAAATATGAAAACACGCAGAATGAAATTTTCATGTCTTAAAAAATACAAACTTTTCAGAAAGAAAACTGTTAATTTTCGTATTATTATTTTTTTTTTTCATCGAGGCGGTTCTAACGATAACCCGCAACTTATGTTTTAGAGCAGAAACAACGTGGTTCTTAAGGGTACATCAATACATATTTTAGAGCAGAAACAAGAAAAAGAAAGAAAGAAGAAGAAGAAAAAGAAAAAAAAAAAAAAAAAAAAAAAAAGATTTATAGTCCTGCAATCCCCACTTTTTTATGTGAAGTCGTGTTTGTTACCAGGGTTTTCATAACAAAGGCTGGTTATGTTGATGTTTTATCTTGATAAGTCTATGGCACATTATTTCATTTATTCTTTGCCAGTCTGCATAAACGCTTTGTTCGCTTGCTACGTGCCACTCCTGACGATTCAGGTAATCGTCTTCAACATATTAAACCAGGCAAGATCACGTTTCAGAAAAGATGTAGCCGTTTTAAGAAGAATATAAAATTTCCTTTCCTCCGATATCCCGTTAACCAATATAAATCTGTCCTCCGACATCCCTGCATCATACCTCCGACATCCTGTTACCAATAAATATGACAACAACCCTAAAGAAATCTAAAAAATCTGCCACTTTAGTAATTTTTTCACATCTGCTATTTCTTGTATAATTTATAGAAAGGTTCTAGATTATACAGACATACATACTCAATGAAAAAGCTTTATAGGATAAAAGTTATAAACAATTGAAAATGGAATTTGGGTGAAAAACAATGAAATTTCCTTTTCAAACGTAATTTTGAATAAATAGGAGGATACTTTTAATTGAAATGCCATGCTCATATATTAAACTATTCAACTGAGAAAATATAGGTTACGTTGCTTATCCTCCAGAAGCACTTTTTTGATCATTAAAAGAGGATAAGTACATATACTGTCGCTGGATGACATCATTTGTTTACCTCCGAAATCTCGCAACCTCCGATATCCCGATATCGGGTTTCCCTGGGTGTTAAACCCCACCTTTATACAGGAAAACTGGGGTTTACAGGGGTATACATTATTTTTCTTATTCCGCTCAAAAACATAGATTGTGGGAACTCGTTAGAACCGCCTCGGCGAGGCGGTTCTAACGAGTACCCACAATCTAAGTTTTGAGCAGAAATATAAAAAATATCAGTTTTATCTGAAAATTTTCAGTTTTTGGAGGAGTAATTTTCTATACATTTGAATAGGCGTGTTTTCGTAATGAAGCCATTTTTGTGGATGAACAAAAACGCTCTTGCCAACTCTTGCCGCTTGCTCTTGATATAGGAGTGAAGTCATTTCGGATTCTTTTTAAGATCTCCACTAATTGCTGCATGTACGTCTTTACGGCATGCATTACGGTCTTTTTCTGACTGTAGCTTGTGGATTCTTATATCTCGCTCAGTCTTTTCTTTACTTTTGTTTTTCTTGGCTTTACAGTGAGCCTTCTCTTTAATCCTTTCAGCCTGGAAGACCAAAATAAATACATATACAGTGTAGATCCAGATGAGATTGCTCATAATGAGACGTCTCATCTGGATCTACACCGTTTGCTATTCGGTTCAAGGTTTTTGATTGACACCCCTAATTGCAACAATGGATGTGTCCACATTCAGAGATGGATGAGCCCATTCTAGAAAGTCACGGGTGAAAGGCTTAATAGGTCTTTGCTCATCTCAAACTGTCATTTACCAACGGTTGTGAGGCCGGCCTCGGTGGCTCAGTTGGATGCGCCGTCCGACTGGAGATCAGAAGGTCGCGGGTTCAACCCCCGCCGAGGTCGGCAACATTCTTTCGTGGAGATTGATCATGAAATATTTTCTACGGTCATTCTCTCCCTTCCGCTGATCCAAGAAGGGCAGTTGTCAGTTCCTGGCGAAAGAATGTGCACAATACTGGTTAACCGCTTAGAAGACTAAGCCTGCCCAGTAAACGTGTGGTTAGATAAACTGACCGCGCTCATGACCCCATTGGGTTGACTAGGCCGTAAAACCTCAACACAAACAAAAATCAACGGTTGTGTCTGTCTGAACCGGACATCTTGATTTGAACAAATCTCTCAATTGATAAAGAGATAGCCGACGAATGATGCCCACATGCATTCAACTGATGAGAATTGTATCTGTAAGAAGGACCGAATAAAATCTGACAAATGCTGCTTAACCTTTACCACTCTCGTGGCTAGTTCAGCAGACGACACATTGATACTTTTCTTATTTTCCCCAGAAAAAAAAGGGTTTTGATATTTCATGCAAATTGTCCCCACAACCTGCATGAAATATCAAAACCTTTTTCTGGGAGAAATAAGAAAAATATTTCAAAATGTCGTTTGCTAAATTTTTTACCCAGAGCAAAGAGTTAATCCGCTGTATGCTGGCCTTTTTCCAAAGAAATGCCCTTCTAGGCTGCTCTCTGAGGATGATCAAAATAATTTCATGGTCACTCTTCAGGTCAGTTGGTGATAGAGATAGGCAACGTATCTTAAGGTTCGGAGGACTTGTGACTTTAAGGTTAAGCGTATGTTGTAGTTGTGGGAAAACCACATAGCTGTTCATAGCAGAGTCAAGAAATGTTTGGCTGGTGTTAAGTGACGTGTGGCGGCCGTAAAACGTCTCTCCGTACTTCACCATTGTGCAGATTCCATTTTTACTTCCTTTGGGATCATTGAGCTTATTAGTTACTTTGAAAATCAAATACCGCTTAACGCTCAGCACTCTAATTTACAGCAGACGACATATTGAATTTTTTCCCAGAAAACAGGATTTGATATTTCATGCAAATTGTCTGCAATGGAGACTATTCGCATGAAATGTCATCCTGTTTTCTTGGATAAATAAGAAAAGTATCACCAGTTTGTCATTTGCTGAATTAGTCAGAGAGGTACAGGTTAACCCTTAAAGCGACAAGAAAACCTACATCTGAAAATGTCGTCTGTTTATGTCGTCTACTGAATATTCTTGCAAACATTTCAAACCTATTTTTGCATACAGGCAAACAGTGTGGACCCTGATCAGACTGCTCATAAACTGATCTGGGTCCACACTGTTTGCAGAAGTGACTTTTAAAGTAACCAGCAGAAGACAAAGCAGACGACAGTAGTTGTGATTGGCGCTTTAAGGGTTAAGCCGGTGCTACAGGGGGCGTATAGAGCCTCGCAAACGACGCTGCTGTATATGAAGACTTAATAAAACCAAGTCGTCGATCTTCGTTCTTTTGTGTGTTCTTTGTTTCTAAAGACAACCGTTTAGATTTTTATTTTACTTCACTGCAACTGATGTTAAGTACCGTGTGTCGGTCGTAAAACTTCTCCCGTGCATAATGTGTGAATGGTCAGCAAAGACACGGATGATACCTTGCGTATGCTCTGAGTCTGCACATTTTGCGCATGTTCGAAGGCACTGTTTCGCTTGAAGTAGCCCTTATGAGGCTAAGGCCGTTTTCTTGTTAACAAACTTGATGGTGCCGGAGATGATTTTCATCTGGTGCTTCTCCACCACCAAAACAAATGAGCCGGAACGGGAGAAAACGTACCTTCTGACGTGTGCGTCCAACGAATACTCAAATCAGCCTGCACATCCACACAGTTCGGAATCTTCCGTGTCAGCATGTAGAAACTTTGCCCGGTGAAGATTCTGATCGGACCGCGAAAGCGCTGGCTGATCTGATTTTTCGCTGGGCGCACATATCCGAAGGTACGTTTCTGACACTGCGGCTCAAATATCATCGATAATCGGACAAACACCAACACACCGGTTGTCAGGAGGCGGGCGCGGCTGGGAGCGGAGGGCGCGGTTGTGGCTGTCGGGTGGGGATGGGGGTGAGTGTATGTCTGAGAACCACCTACCACGGATCAGTCTGACACGTGGTGGGTTGTTCTCGGATGGTTGCTTTCTCCGTTTCCGCTTGTTGATTTTGATTGTGTTCGTTGTTCTCTGTAGCGTTAGTTGTCTCTGGATAACCGCTGTGACACCTGTGATGTTGTTTTGTACAATTTCATGTTTAATTGTTGTCCCTGTCTTCATTGGTGACAATCCTAAATTTGTTCGGATTTTAGACCAATAAATTTGATTTGATTTGATATGATTTGCAAGTAGAACACGCCATGTGACTCTTGGAGTCTATCCCGTCGAAGAACTGAAGACAACTGAGAATGTCTTCAGGTAGCCAGATTTCGGTTCCATGTATGATGTCAGGCTTTTTGCTAGGTATAATTTTCTGAAAGCTAGGGCAGTAATCTCGTCATTCATGGCCAATTGTTATGCAAAAAAATGTGACTTACTTAAATAAGGACTTACTTTTTTAAAATATTTTTGAAATTCGCTGCTCTCGTCACTCATAAAACATCTCGTCACTCATATCCACTAGCGATACTCGTTCTGTCCAAATATTTTAGCATTTTTTCGTTTTTGTTGGATGCATTGATGGTTTGCATTGTTATGATTGTAATACGTATGCCAAATGATGGCATCTGTCCAATTCAAGTCGTTACGCAAGATGCAAATATGCCTGAAAACATTAATTTTAATGGGTAAATCGTCCAAAATGGCACCGAACTCGGAGCGATTGTCGCAAGAATGAAACAAATTCCAGGAACCGTACCTATATTTTGACGTAAATTTTGGTGCTGGGTTGTATGGCATTTAATTCCGCGCAGTATAGCTTTCTCCGATTTTTAAAATAATGCCCTCCTAGACGATAAAAGCCCCAAATTGTCAAAACCCACCTGAAACAGCTAACTTTTTAGCTCGCACTACTCATGTCCGGATATTCACGTCACATTTCTTTGCATAAAAATTGGCCATGAGTGACGAGATTACTGCCCGTGGAAAGCCCAATTCAAAATCCTGTAGAATAAAACATATTAGCACGCCTATAGAAAACGCTGCCTATAAGATTTTTATTCCCTGTGAATTTTGACTGTTACTGATTTTAGGGTGCATCTATGTGCAATGTGCGGTCATTCGCATTCTTCCTTGTTGTACAATGGATTCAGAAGAGTACATGCAGGTATCCTAACTGATGAAGGGTCTATGCAGGGGTCTTAAATTTCATGCATGTGTTCCTTTTCGAAAATAAGCGGACCCGTATTTTTTTCTTTTCCAGCCGACTTAAATTTTAAAAGAAATAAAACAAACCCTTGTGTGTTGGGGCTGGGCACTAGATCAGCTGATTAGCTTTTGAAGAGAAAAATGGATATGTTTTATAAGAGTTACGCCCTTTTCAGCTCTGGCATTGTTCAACATTATAACTATTTGACCTAAAAAGATGATATATTGTTGGTATATAAGATATGTATTAATTTGGAGGAGGGTCATGCAGATAAACTTCGCAGATCATCACGAAAACATGCCAATATAGTTTCGACCCCCTTAAACCCCACTTTTATATAGTAAAACTGGGGTTTACAGGGGTATACATTATTTTTCTTATTTCTGCTCAAAAACATAGATTGTGGGTACTCGTTAGAACCGCCTCGCCGAGGAGGCGGTTCTAACACGTACCTACAATCTATGTTTTGAGCAGAAATATGAAAAATAACAGAATTTTTTATCTGAAAATGTTCATTTTTTTGGTGGTAAAATTTTCAGTTTATTTGAATAGGCATGTTTTCGTAATGTAAACTTGGGACTTGTTTTTACAACTTCTATCTCTCAAGAAGTGTAAATGCTGGGACGTTGATATGATTAGAAAAAAAAAACAAATCCGATTTTTTTTTTCTTTTTCATCTGACCTATATTTTTTGAGTAATGTCCCTTTTTAGAAGAATCAAACACAATAGAAGGTATTTGAGCTAGGGCTTTGATACTTGGCACACTTGTTGGGGCTGAAGAGATCATCCGATGAACTTTAAAATGTGTTTTTTTGAGAGTTATGCCCCTTTTCTATTTTGGCATTTTTTCCAACTTCTTAACCATATGACCAAGGGAGCTGATTTTCCGTATAAGGACAGATAATGAGTGTAAATTAAGTTGGTAAAGTTTAAGGGAGTTCAGGGCCATATTCAGTTATCTCTCTTTGCGTCACACTCTATAATTCACGAGCAGTAAATATTGGGACCTTGATGTCATATAGGGATATATGAGCAGAATAAAGCAGACATTGATTGATTGTGTTGGGGTTTAACGACACGTCAACCCTTGAGGGTCATTTTGTGTCGTCTCCCAGAGAAAGGGAGAAAAGAGATAGAAGAGAGAGTAGAGGAGATGAAAGAGAGGGACAGGGAAGAAAGAGGAACAGGAATGAAAGTGAAGAAACAGAAGAAATAAAAACATTCCCCCTCTACCCTTACCCACTACAAGGATAGCAGGCCTTGCCCAACTGTAAGCCAGTATCAGTTGAACGCCCCAGTGATGTAAGATACACAGCACCTTCGCACCACCCGACCACCCCATAAAGCAGACATATTTTGGTTCATGGGCATGGCAGCCATTTTGGTCAACAGTACATAACCATTTGAGCAAACTGTCAATCCCATATAAATTTGGTGAAAACTGCTTAAGTGGTTCTGGGGAGAAGTCCTTTAAAGATACATACATATAGCCAAGTGGGAAGGGACAGATAACCAATGGGGATAAAATTTTGATTGATACCAAAAGATTTTGCTACTGCAGTCATATATTATAAGTTTCAAGCATTACTCTCCAATACATTTTGTGAGAATGTTTTACGTTTTTTTTTCCTGAACAAATGTATGGCTTTACCAATTTTCACTACATTTCTTGTAGGGACTTCTGCTGACGGCATATTGAGAATTTGTTCAAACAGTATATTCATCTATGGAAAAACTAGAAATGTGTCAATATGACATAGCTGCCCCTGCCCAGGGGCCATCCTCACCCTGACACAAGCATTTTGCAAGAAATGAAGTTGAAAAAGGGCCATAACTCTCATAATAATTGGCAGATTTTACCCCTAATCAAACTTGACCTATATATCATGATTATATACCTGTGTATAAAATATGAATCCAATGCCTTAATCTTTCCAAAAGATGCCGAACATAAACCATTTTTTGAAGTTGGAAAAGGGCCATAACTCAGATAATTATTGGTGGATTTTACCCTATATTTTATGACTATATACCTGTGTATAAAATAGGAATCCAATACACTAATCTTTTCAAAAGATATCGAACAGAAACCATTTCTGTTGCGTACAAACGAAATGGATGGTCAGGACGGACAACATACGGATAGGGGTGATACTATATGCGCCCCAACCCTCACCCCAATTAAAAATGGCAGGGATAAAAAAAAAATCTTCTCCAGAACCAAGAAAGCTTTAAGGCTAAATCCTTGTATATAGCGTCAGGGCACTACCATTACCAAAGTCTGTTGAAATGATGATCCTTCTATAGGGTCTTTTTTAAGGAAAGGTCAAATTCGCTTTCCTGCTTTTATAATAGTATATAGCTCAGGGGATAAAATTTTTATTGTAACTAAAAGAGTTTGCTACTTTGATCATATATTGTAAGTTTCAATCTTTACTCTTTAATAAATTTTGACAATGATTTTTAAACATTTTCCCTTACAAGCAAATTTAGCCTTGCCATGAAAGTGTCAAAAGTCAACCTAGGATCATCAGCTGAACAAACTTTGTACACTTTGACTTTTACTACTCTCTTGGCTAATTCAGCAGATGACACATTGATTAAATTTTTCATACTTTTCCCAGAAAACAGGTTTTGATATTTCATGCAAATTGTCTCTAATGGAAACAATTTACATGAAATGTCAAAACCTGTTTTCCAAAAGAAAAAAAAATAAGAAAAATAATTCATAATGTCGCCTGTTGAATTTTTACCCGGAGTGCTAAGCATTAATTTTCTTATGCTTTATATCAAGATTGAGCCTTAAAGCTTTCTTGGTTCAGGAAATTTTCAAGTGTTTTTTTTTTTTTCTTTTACCAGGCAGCCATCATCGATGGAGTGTAACCATTTGAACAAACTTTCATTCCCCACCCCCACCCCTCCCTAAATAAAAGCACTGCACCCTGCCCCGCCACTGCACTTACATCAAGCAAGTGCCATAACTCTGTCAAAAATGAATTCAAAAAGAAGTTGCATTAGTCTTTCCTTCGGTAAAGTTGACTAAGAGGACTATTTTCAATGTTCAAAGGGCCATAACTCAAAAAGTAAGTAACCAGACTTACAGTTCTCTTTTTCTGCAGATCCCCTCATGATGCTTCACATTTGTGTAAAGTTTATAAGTACATGTATATTGCAGAAACTGTTCTTTTCAACGTTCAAAGACCCAAAATTCAAAAGGTAATTAAGCCAGACTTATGATTCTTGTGTTCTACATATCATCTTATGTTGCTTTACATTATTGCAAGGCTTCAAGAAAATCTATGAATCTATTTTCAAGTCATAGAAAGGGCATAAGTATGACTGGGATCACTATTTACAATGTCCAAAGGTGGGTAACTCCAAAAGCAGGTAATTCAGTTATGGTTCTTGTGTTCTGTACATTATATCATAGTAATATACATTTGCAAAAAAATTTCAAGAAAATATCTCAAAACAATTTTCAAGTTTGAGAGCAGACATATATTGTCGACTCCCGTTATCTCGTACCTCGACACATCAGAGATGAGAGAGTGAGGAAAACAATAAATTGAACAACCACATTTAACAAATGAATATGTAATTTGACTCCTGAAGTTAGAAAGGTTCCTGGTCGTTTCGGCCGGGTCGTTTCATCCTGGGTCATTTCGGCCAGTTTTGGGGGGTAGGCCGTTTCGGCCTTGGTAGGGGGGTCGTTTCGGCCCCCGAGTCATTTCGGCCCAATTTCAATATGGTAGGGTATATAAGAATGGGTTGATATAATATTTTGTTTTGGTTTAAAGTAAAAGCTGAGATGGATAGAAAGATAGACAGATGGATAGATAGATGACACACAGCATAATAGATAGATAGATACTTTTACCAGCTCTTTAATGACAAACTCATTAACTGTTGTGGCTGAGGTGTTTTCAAATACATTGAAACCTTTTTTTGCAAACATTTGAGTAGCAAAAAAAAAAAAAAAAAAAAAAAAAAAAAAAAAAATCAATGTATTTGCTATATTTAAAGGTAGAATTTTAAGATCATATTAGCTAACAGCTTCGTTTTTAATTAATGGGCCCTGGGTGCTATTGTTAATTCTGTTATGCACACCTATAAAAGATGAATAAAATTAAACATAATTGAAAGACTGGTCATTTCTTTATTATCACACCTGCTTGTAGCAGGGTGCGATATAGGCGTCCAATTTTCTGTCCGTCCATCCGTCTGTCTGTCAACATTTATGTCGACGTTCGACATTTATGTCAAAGTTAGTATTCTAATCAACTACAAGACTAAACAACCATCAAACCTTGCATGAAACATCTCCCTGACCTCCTGACTTTGCATTATAGGCGTTCGCTCGTCCGTATGTCTGTCCATTCGTCCGTCCGTCTGTCAACATTTATGTCGAAGTTCGACATTTATGTCAAAGTTAGTATTTTAATCAACTACAAGACTAAACAATCATCAAACCTTGCATGAAACATCTCCCTGACCTCCCGACTTTGCGACACAGGTGCCCACTTTTCCATTCGTCTGTCTGTTCGTCTGTCCGTCTCTTAACAGTTCTGTTATGTCCAAGTTCGACATTTATGTCAAAGTTAGTATTCTAATCAACTACAAGACTAAACAACCATCAAACCTTGTATGAAATATCTCCCTGACCTCCTGACTTTGCGACATAGGTGCCCGCGTTTCCATTCGTCTGTCTGTTCGTCCGTCTGTCTCTTAACAGTTCTGTTATGTCGAAGTTCGACATTTACGTCTAAGTTAGTATTCTAATCAACTACAATTCTACAACAACCATCATTCCTTGCATGACACATCTCCCTGACCTCCTGACTTGGCAGATATGTTAACCCAGTGACCTTGACCTATATTTTGCGCTCCATTGACTTTGACACAATTTACGTTGACATTCCAGATCTTCTCAACTATAAGGCATACAACTACCAAACCTTGCATAGTGCTTCTTCTAGATGTACAGACTTGGCAGGTACCTTGACCCGGTGACCTTGACCTATATTTTGCGCTCCAGTGACTTTGACATATTTTGCGTCGACGTTCGATATCTCCTCAACTATAAGGCCTACAACCATCAAACCTTGCAAAGTGCTTCTCCTCAATGTACTGACTTAGCAGATACCTTGACCTGGTGACCTTGACCTATATTTTGGCTGCAGTGACTTTGACATAATTTACATCAACGTTCCAGATCTCTTCAAGTGTAAGACCTCTAGCCACCAAACCTTGCATAGTGCTTCTCCTATATGTACTGACTTGGCAGGTATCTTGACCCGGTGACCTTGGCCTATATTTTGAGCTCCAGTGCCTTTTACACATTTTACGTCAACGTTCAATATCTCCTCAACTATAAGGCCTACAACCATCAAACCTTGCATAGTGCTTCTCCTCAATGTACGGACTCTGCAGGTACCTTGACTAGGTGACCTTGACCTATATTTCACGCTCCATTGACTTTTACACCTTTCAGGCCACCCTTCCATATGTCCTCAACTGTAAGGCCTTCAACCACCAAACCTTATATAACACTTCTTCTCGATGTACTGACTCGACAGGTACCTTGACCTGGTGACCTTGACCTATATTGTGCACTCCAGTGACTTTGACACATTTTATATTGATGTTCGGCATCTCCTCAAATATAAGACTTACAACCACTAAACCTTGCATAGTGCTTCACCTCATTGCCCTGGCTTGGCAGGTACCTTGACCCAGTGACCTTGACCTATATTTGACACATTTTAGGTTGATGTTTGATAACTCCTCAACTATAAGGCCTACAACCACCATACCTTGCATTGTGCTTCTCCTTGATGTACTGAATTAGCAGGTACCTTGACCCGTGACCTTGGCCTATATTTCATGCTCCAGTGACTTTTACACATTTTACGTCAACGTTCCATTATCATTGGGCTGTATGATACGAAAAGTCAGTGCTGAAGATATAGCCATTAGAGGGAATGGGACTGACCTGGAATATATGTGCCCCACTAGGCACTTTGTCTACATTTTTTTCAACCTAGTTTTCCAAGTAAGCACTGCTAAGAATGAAATAAACTTATTTAATAACCACATTCTGATTGAGGTTCCTGTGACTTTTGCGCCAGCAGGTGCGATGACGCCTTCCGCGGAATTCTTGTTTTTTCTATGGGACTTTTTCAATCAAAAAGCAATGATATTTTCCTATCTCTCCAAGAAAACATTTGCTTGGTACTCATTAGAAGCGCAACACAGAGTCTAATGAGTACCCACAACCTATGTTTCCTTGGTGGTATGAGGAAAAAAATATTTCTACACTCTTATTTTGCGGTATTTTCCTTTGATGTGGGGCATTAGCCTGTGCAGCCTCGCAGTCTGATCAGGACATTCTTTCCCACAACCTATGTTTCCTTGGTGGTATGAGGAAAAAAATATTTCTATACTCTTATTTTGTGGTATTTCCTTTGATGTGGGGCATTAGCCTGCACATCTGCACAGTCTGATCAGGACGTATTTTCTCTGCTTATCTTGTGTTCACATATGCCACGAAGATCCCTTTTCTCATGAGTCAGTATCTTTATAAGTATAGGAGTCGGTTCACATGAAATGTCGTCTTATTAACATAATCAAACAGAACCACTGCAAACTTTGGCGCCAGGCAAAGCTCCTGATAAGAAAAATATTTTCTAATTTCTCCATGAACATATATAATGTGTTTAATCATTAGAAGCTTCTCTACGAGATACAAATAATTTATATTTTCACTGAGAAATAAGAGCACTTTTTGTCTTATCTGGAGTTATAACTTACCACAAAATGTGAAAGTCTAGATCAGTCTGTGCATCCGCTCTGTCTGCTTTTGATAAATGTGAACAATCGGATTTTCTGATCGCATTTGCAGATGAGCAGGATTATCATTAACTTTGCTGATTGAGTAAACTTATAAAGCTTGACATTTCATGTGAATCGTTAGATATCCGATTCACTTGAAGTGTTAAGCCTTGTTTTCTCTTGAAAGATAATTTTAATGCTTGATAAATAACATAGGATATCCAAGACAAAACAGGCTTAACATTAAAAGGATATACCCTATCAACCACGACCTATAATACCCACAGACTCTTCATCAAACAACCAAATGATTGTTCTATCTATCAACCCTAGCCTGGAGGGACTTAAAAAAAGGCTTTTGACATCACTATAGACTCTTCATCAAACAACCAAATGAATGTTCTACCTATTATCCATAACCTAGGGGACCTAAAAAAAATCAGGCCGAAACGACCCACCAAAACTGGCCGAAACGACCCAGGCTGAAACAACCCAGGGCCGAAACGACTCAGGGCCGAAATGACTGGGCCGAAATGACCCGGAACGGTTAGAAATATATATATATAAAATAATGTGGAAAAGAGGAGAAATTGCTCCTTAGGAGCAATTTCTCCTCTTTTCCACATTATTTTGTTACCTGTTGTCATAGTTTCATGTTAAAACAGGGACCAGATTTTCACTTCGAGATAAGCGGTAATTCGAAATGAGTGAGTTCGAGATAACGAGGTTCGACTGTATTACAGAAATCACTATTTACAATGTTTGAAGGGCCATAACTCCAAAAGTAGGCTAAGCAGAGTTACAGTTCTTTTGTTCTGCACTTCATCTCATGGTGCTTTACATCTGTGTGAAGTTTTATCAAAATATCTGAAATGGTTTCCAACTTACAGAGCTGATAGGAGTACATGGTAGAAATGGATATTTTCAATATTTACTATGTTCAAAAGGTGGTAACTCCAAAGTTTGTTTGTGTTGAGGTTTTACGGCCCAGTCAACCCAATGGGGTCATGTTGAGCGTGGTCAGTTTACCTAACCACACGTTTACTGGGCAGGCTTAGTCCTCTAAGCGGTTAACCAGTATTGTGCACATTCTTTCGCCAGAAACTGACAACTGCCCTTCTTGAATCAGTGGAAGGGAGAGAATGACCGTAGAAAATATTTCATGATCAATCCCCACGAAAGAATGTTGCCGACCTCGGCGGGGGTTGAACCCGCGACCTCCTGGTCTCCAGTCGGACGGCGCATCCAACTGAGCCACCGAGGCCGGCGGTAACTCCAAAAGTAGGTTAACCAGAACTTAACCAATGAATGTTCCATTGTCTCTATGTAAATAAAACTAAAGTTAATTTTCAATAACCAAAAATTTATACCATAGATGAACCATGGGATAATTTTCAGTTTTGAAAATTATCCCATGGTTTATTTATAACTTTAGAATGACTGTCATCTCATCAGTGCACACTTAACCTTCATCACTCTCTGGGCAAATTCTGCAGATGGTGATCAATTGATGATATTTTTCCCAAAAAAACAGGTTTTTGTTTTCTGGGAAAAATAAAAAAAATATTTCAAAATGTTTTATGTTGAATTATGTACCCAGAGTGCTAAGCATCAATTTTCAGCAGACATTTTGAAATATTTTCTTATTTTTTCCCAGGAAACAGGATTTGACATTTCAGGCAAATTGTCTCCAAATGTCATATTGTTTTCTGGAAAAAAAATAAGCGTATCATCAATATGTTGTCTGCTGAAATTGCCCAGAGTGCTAACCATCAATTTTCAGCAGATGACATTTTGAAATTGTGACACTTCATGCAAATTGACTTTGACAGAGAGTTTGCATGAAATGTCAAATTCTGTTGGTTGGAAAAATATGAAAAGTATCATCAAATATATTGTCTGCTGAAATTGCCCAGAGAGTGGTAAAGGTTAGAGGAACTTCAAAATTACTTCTGCACTGAGCAACTTTCTAATTCAAGTTTTTGCTGAATAAAACACATAAAACCAGACAGTTTGTCCAGAGTATATTATAAGGACCAAAGTTACAGCTGACCAATCAGATTGCATCAAAATTTTACCAAATGAAGGTGCTGATGTAATTTCTTATGATCAACATGATTGCAACCAATCAGATTTTAGCAGTAGTGTCTCAGTCAGTTTAATTCAAAAAGGGCTGGGTGTTGCATCATTTTAAGAACACAAGGTCAACAGGTCCAGTGTTACCACTTTACCATAAAAATATACAGTAAAAATAAATAAAACTGCAAGCCATGCACCATGCCCCGCCACAGGGACATATTCCCTATGCACTTCTGTAGTATAAGGGCTGAAAACAATCTAAGTTAAACATGAAGAGAAGCAATAAACAGTTATTTAATAACTCCAAAAACAAAAACAAACAAAAAAAACACCAAAAGGTCTAAGTTAAAAATGCAATAAAAAGTGATAAAAAAATAATTTCAGGATACTGAAAAAAAACAATATGCATATCTTCAGACCATCCTAAAAGCGTGTGTAAAGTTTCAAAAGGATCGGCCTAAAACTGTAGGAGGAGTTGCGCATACAAGGTACATACTCCCTATACATTTCTGTAGTATTAGGGCTCGAAAAAAGTCTAAGTTAAAAATGCAAAAAATGTGATAAAACATAAATTTCAGGATTCTGAAAAAACAATATGCATATCTTCAGACCATCCACAAAGCGCCTGTAAAGTTTGAAAAGGATTGGCCTAAAACTGTAGGAGGAGTTGCGGGCAGAAGGTACATACTCCCTTTACATTTCTGTAGTATTAGGGCTCAAAAAAAGTCTAAGTTAAAACTGCAACAAATGTAATAAAAAGTAATTTCAGGATTCTAAAAAAACAATATGCATATCTTCAGACCATCCTAAAAGCACCTGTAAAGTTTGAAAAGGATTGGCCTAAAACTGTAGGAGGAGTTGCTGGCAGAAGGTACATACTCCCTATACATTTCTGTAGTATTAGGGCTCGAAAAAAGTCTAAGTTAAAAATGCAAAAAATGTGATAAAAAATAATTTTAGGACTCTGAAAAAACAATATGTATATCTTCAGACCATCCACAAAGCACCTGTAAAGTTTGAAAAGGATTGGCCTAAAACTGTAGGAGGAGTTGCGGGCGGAAGGTACATACTCCCTATACATTTCTGTAGTATTAGGGCTCGAAAAAAGTCTAAGTTAAAAATGCAAAAAATGTGATAAAAAATAATTTCAGGATTCTGAAAAAACAATATGCATATTTTCAGACCATCCTAAAAGCACCTGTAAAGTTTGATAGGGATTGGCCTAAAACTGTAGGAGGAGTTGCGGGCAGAAGGTACATACTCCCTATCCATTTCTGTAGTATTAGGACTCGAAAAAAGTCTAACTTAAAAATGCAAAAAATGTGATAAAAAATAATTTCAGGATTCTGAAAAAACAATATGCATATCTTCAGACCATCCTAAAAGCGCCTGTAAAGTTTGAAAAGGATTGGCCTAAAACTGTAGGAGGAGTTGTGGGCAGAAGAATGGTGGGGGCGATGACGGATGGACGGACAGACAGATGGACGGACGGACACTCAAAATTTCAGAGGGTATAACATAATACCCGCCACTTTTTGGTGGCGGGGCATAAAAAGTAGAAAAAATATACTTATAAATAAAAGTATAGTTTTTGTAAGAAAAAAAAAGTCTCATACATTGGTTAAAACAGATAAACCACATTATTGTCTCGGTTTTGGGAATACTGTAAATTATACCATAGTTTGATGACCTTTCACTGTCTGACCCAAACTCAGCTCCACCTTGTTTGGCGTCAGAGAGTGAAAGGTTACCAAACTATGGTATAATTTACAGTATACCCAAAACTGAGACAATAATCATAGATTATCTATATCTACAGATCTTCTTTTCTGCATATCCTCTCATGGTGCTTTACATTTGTGAGAAATTTCATGAAAATTTCTCCAACAGTTTTCAACTTACAAAGCGGACACAAGTACATGGTAGAAATAGCTGTGTTCAATGTCAAAGGTCAATAACTCCAAAAGTAGGCAAACCAGAGTTAATTAATGTTCATGTGTTCTGTATGTCATCTCATAGTGCTTTACATTTGTGAAACTATCACAAATGGTATCAGAATGGAGCAGTCAGTAATACAAGGTAGAAATGGCTATATTCAATGTTCAAAGGGTAACAACTAAAAAAGTAGGCAAACCAGTTGCAGTTTTTGTGTTCTGCACATCCTCTCATAGTGCTCTACATTTTTGTGAGGTTCCGTGAAAATATCTCAGATGGTATCAGAGTTATGGAGCGGACACCAAAATATAAAAGCTGATGGGTGAATGGAGAGACAAACAGGCAGACACTCACAGTTTCGGAAGGCATAATATAATACCTTGCCACTTTTTGTGGCAGGGCATAAAAAGCCCCACAGTGAGCAGCGACAAGGACTAACAAAGATTTTAGAACAACAGACCAAGAATGATATAATTTGAAATGCAGTAAATGTCTTTAACTTTTAAACACTTTATTCCATACTTTTTGGCCTAAATTTTGTTTTTATTGCAGTTGTTTCTTAACCCTTGGCCTGCTGAGCCCGGATTTACCCTGTCTTTGCAAACAGTGTAGATCCAGATCAGTTGGTTTCTCTGGATCTGCACTGTTTGTCATTAAGTATGTATATTTGTATCAAACTGTTGGATCAAGAAGTCTGATTGGCTGAAAATTAGAAGTGGATGTGGTATCTTAATTTATTTAGCAGGACAAGGGTTAAAATACACAGTGGAATGATAAACAGTGCAGCCCTGATCAGACTGTTCCTAGTGCTTAGTGTAGATCGTGATCTCAGTCTGATCTGGATCTGCACTGTTTGCGTATTCCGTTTTGTCAGACACTTTAGTACATGAGATTTTAGGACATTCACCATACTTTAATGAGTACATGTAACAAGTACAGAATAGATGAAACATTCAATTTAACCCTTGTCATGCTGAATAAATTAAGATGCCACACCCACTTCTAATTTCCAGCCAATCAGATTACTTGATCCGTGTTTTTGATAGAAATTCACATATTTAATGACAGTGCAGATCCAGATCAGTTGGCTTCTGAAGAAGACAACTGATCTGGATCTCCACTGTTTGCTAGGACAGGGCATGTCGTGTTCAGCAAGAGAATGGTTAAGGAAAAATACAAACAAGACAAAATATTACTTTGTAATTTATTTTAAAGAACTAACATAGTACATGAACAAGTCCATGTAATGTGTATGGCCATGCTCACCAATAACATATAGTGAAAACAGGGGTTAGCATGGGTCTACATTATTAGGCAGATTTGAAGCTATTAAACCTGCTTTTCAATTTTTTTTTTATTTTTTTTTTTTTTACATCTACCAACCTTTTTACTGCATAAATCCTTCTTAATCTGCTTGGTAACCAAAATATTTAGTTTTAACATTTATTCCAACCCTCTGATCTATACATACAACAAATAACTAGGAATTGCTTTGTGTGTGTGTGTGTGTGTGTGTGTGTGTGTGTGTGTGTGTGTGTGTGTGTGTGGACAGAAAAGGCCCAGGTAAGTGTGTATAGACCAAAGCTCTATAAGGTGTGTTTATAAACCAGGAGTATGGATACTTTTTATTCTTTCTCCATGAAAAACGTGATGTAGGTTCCCATTAGAAGCATCTTGATGTTTTCCTGGAGAGATAAGAAAAATGAACACTTTTTTAACTTTTGCTAATGTAGGCATTTCCTAAATATGTAGAAATTATGTATACTTTACTATTGTTTGGAAGGGAAGCAACCAATTTTGCAATTGAGAGCAATTAAATTGCCTTTCTTTGCAAAACCAGTTACTTACCTTTTCTTCAATGGTGACATTAAAAAACTGCCATCCCCACCCCTTCGCAGAACTGTTTATTAACGATAAATGTAGATATTATCTTAAAGAGGCATATTGATGATAATTCTGGGATATTTTTTCTTATTTCTTCATAAAAAGCACATGTTGTGGGTACTCATTAGAAGCCCTTTATGAAAAACTGGAGATTTCCCTTGAATTATTACCAATTTAGAAAGAATTACTCCTTAACGATACCCCTGTTGTGGGTACTCATTATAAGCACTGCTGTGGGGCACTTCTAATGAGTACCCAGAACAAATATTTTACGGAGAACTGGAGAAAATTTCCCTTAATTATGACAAAGTACTCCTTAACAATTCCTCTGGATATAAAGTTGTGTGTTCCACTACTTTACATTGTTTAAAATTTTACTAAGGTATTGATCATGGCAGATTTTCTGCTGAGGACACAAAGTTATACTAGTCTATTTTCTAATGTTACATCAGCCACCTCTGAGGTGGCTGGTGTAACATTACAATATGGACTAGTATAACTTTGTTAGCATAGCTCCAGATAAGGCTTATTTGTTTTGTTTTGTTTTTTTTTTGACCAAAAAATGTTGATTTTTTGTATTATTTCTCTCTGAAAACATATGTTGTGGGTACTCATTTGAGCACCTCATTGAGGCACTTCTAATGACTACCTACAACGTTTTCATGGAAAAATAAGAAAGATATTTTCTGGATATCCCTTCTTAACTGGAGCTATGGTTTGTATATTGGAACATAAAACAAGACCGGTCGCCAGACAGGATAGCTCGTCTGAACATGCGCATTCAAATAAAAAAAATAATGAGGTCCTAAAAACTTTGACAGTAAAATTTTAACATGAAAATTCTAAGTCTGTGACCTTGACCTTGACATGACCTACGATGGTGGGGATGGTACTATGCAAAATGTTGGACCAATATGTATAATCATATCAAAGATGAATCAAATCGGTGATAAGGTTAGAAAATAATGCGGTCTTAAAAACTTAAATGAAAACTTTATCATTTGTGGATGCCACCGCCGCTGTCGAGGTTAGTACAACAGCTCTCCATGAATGTTGTTCAGGCGAGCTAAAAATCATTCATTCACTATTGTTTCTATCAAGTTCTTGGATTAAAATATTATCACAGACACAAGCAATATTCTTTCCCCATCACTGCTCAGCTATGTGGACAACTCCTTTTAGTATGACCTGAAAATAAATCAAATGACAAATACTTTGCATACTGGGTAAAATTTTACAAGTGGTGATTAAAAGTGGCATCGGGACCCAGGGTGAAGTTAGTTGGCTGTAAACCCCCCAGGTGGTTTATTCTACTGACCCTTCTAAGGTGGTGGTCCCGGTGTTAGTCTTACTCTTTGTTGCTTTGTGGTTTATTCTACGAGGCGATTTGTTTTAAATCTTGCCTTGTGTTATTTTGTTCTGGTGTTTTTCAGTCCTTTTAGCATTGTGATTACCTCGCTTGGGGAAGAGAAAGCTAATCTTAGTGCTTTTCGTATGTTTGTTCGATTTGTGCTTGTTTGGTTTTGCCTGTTTCCTCTTCCTCTTGGTGTCTGGGAAGGGCTGCTGCTTGTGCTTGTGGCACTTCCTGGACTTTTCTCTTACTTTTTTTTCAGCAGACAACATTTTGAAATATTTTTCCTATTTTCCTAGGAAATTGGGTTTGACACCATGCAAATTGTCTCCTTAGGAGAAGGAGACAATTAGCCAGACAAGTAAAATCGTATTTTCTAGAAAAAAAAATGAGAAAGATATCATCAGTTTGTCGTCTGCTGGATCTAACCATTGCATGGTTAAGTGCTAACAGTTCACAGCTCTAAATAAGATGCAGTTTTCAACTAAAAGTACTGGCATTTATCTTATTTCTCTACAAAATATACGTTGTGGAAACATATGGGAATTAATTTGGCCTTGATCTGCCAAAGTGTTCTTGTGAAATATCTTGTTTGTGTTGAGGTTTTACGGCCCAGTCAACCCAATGGGGTCATGTCGAGCGCGGTCAGTTTACCTAACCACACGTTTACTGGGCAGGCTTAGTCCTCTAAGCGGTTAACCAGTATTGTGCACATTCTTTCGCCAGAAACTGACAACTGCCCTTCTTGAATCAGCGGAAGGGAGAGAATGACCGTAGAAAATATTTCATGATCAATCTCCACGAATGAATGTTGCCGACCTCGGCGGGGGTTGAACCCGCGACCTCCTGGTCTCCAGTCGGACGGCGCATCCAACTGAGCCACCGAGGCCGGCTGTGAAATATCTGTTGGTGTACTTATTATCATAGTAATGTTGGATCATTGACAGAAGAACAAACAAATGTACCCACCAACAGAAAAGTGAAAACTATCTACCACTCCGGCTACAATGTTGGGGGTATAATTAATTAGACATTAAGTATATTAAATATTCATCTGTACTGAAATAATTTCAATATGGGCAATTATATTATTAAAACTGTATGAACCATATAAATCCTAAATACTGAGACATCTTAACACCTTACTACACTTGTCCTATAATTTTAACAAATCCCTTTCACAACATATGGATGTGTATAAAACAATGCTGGATGAGTGGCAAAGTGTAGATCAAACACAACATTCTGTGGTATCTGATCTGGGTCTACATTGTTAGCTCAGGCCTGTCTGTCCCGATACTTAGGGTTATTACGGTATGTGCATGTTGCCAGAAACTTTATCTCTAAATGATATCTGTCTTGATATGCATTTTTTTGCCTTGATTATTTCTTAATTGCTTGATGACACCCATTAAATAAAGTATGTGGATACCTGCTCTCATCTGGAGTAATGTTCTAAATACAATTTTTTCCTACAGTGTATAAAATTCATCTCTAACTCTGAGTACTTGTGTAGTGTAGTAGTAAACCAGTGGTAAAGTACAGGACTGACAGAATGAATTTTTCTAGTACTGACCCTTGTCATGCTGAATAAATTAAGATGCCATGCCCACTTCTAATTTCCAGCCAATCAGATTACTTGATCTGGAATTTTGATAGAAATTCACATATTTAATAGCAAACAGTGTAGATCCAGATCAGTTGGCTTTTTCAGAAGCTAGCTGATCTGGATCTATACTGTTTGCTAAGACAGGGCATGACGTGTTCAGCAAGAGAAGGGTTATGTTTGTGTTGAGGCTTTACGGCCCAGTCAATCCAATGAGGTCATGTCGAGAGCGGTCAGTATACCTAACCACACGTTTACTGGGCTGGCTTAGTCCTCTAAGCAGTTAACCAGTATTGTGCACATTCTTTCGCCAGAAACTGACAACTGCCCTTCTTGACTCAGTGGAAGGGAGAGAATGACTGTAGAAAATATTTCATGATCAATCTCCACGAAAGAATGTTGCCGACCTCGGAGGGGGTTGAAACCGCGACCTCCTGGTCTCCAGTCGGACAGCGCATCCAACTGAGCCACCGAGGCCGGCAAGAGAAGGGTCTTACCTTCTTCCCCACATAATCCACATTTTCTCTTCTTTGCCTGACCACCCCCATCTGAAGAGGCAGGCCTCTTCCTGGAACCACCAGTACTACTGCCTCTTCCCCTACCCCTGCCCCTTCCACTGCTAGCAGAACTGTAGCCACCTTGACCAAACCCTGAAATAGTACCAACAATACACAGCTCCAGACATGCCGTTTTTTTTCAACCAAAAAATATTGCTATTTTTATTTCTCTACAAAAACTTTTTATGTTGTGGGTACTCACCATAACTAGGTGCTTCCACTGAGTATCCACAACACATGATTTCATGGTGAAATGAAAAAAATCTGGGCCCAGTTGTTCAAAGCGTCGTTAGCTTAACGACATCGTTAAGGGTCATTTCGTTAACTGTTTTAGCGGATTCAATATACAAAATTCTGATATTTTTTGCTGAAAAAATGTGAGTAGCTTTTGCAATGCAAAAGCTACTCACATTTTTTCAGCAAAACATTTCAGCATATCTGCGTATCACTCGATGTAAATTTTAACGAATCGTTAACTAACTATGTCGTTAGCTTTGAACAACTGGGCCCTGATTTTTCCTATAATCTGGAGCTCAACAGTGACACAGTGTTACACTGTAAGTAATAAAGACCTTGTGTGGCAGCTCAAATAACACTATAAGGGTAACATGTTTTTATGCATTAACATTTGCCAGTCCTGGGCATGGCATGCTGAGCAAAATGTTTGAATATTTCCTGAGGAACCCTGCCAATGCAATGAAACAAACAGTCTTGCAATTCTGGTTTTATAATATTTAAAATCTCATAGAAAAGTCTGAAAATCATGAACTCATCTGATTAAGAAAGTTATTATGTTATTCTGTAAAAACTAGAGTGACTCTGACATCAACAAAACTTAAGATGAAATGCTTATTCCAGGGTAGCAAAATTATACCACTGAACAACACATAAACAAGTTTCGGCCCATTTGGATGATTTTTAAGTAAAACCTATGTTCAAACAGTATGCAAACATGCCCATTTGATCATCCCTTTTTGCCTTTAAACAGGTATATGTATGGGTACTTATGCAAGAACATGTGGTAATTCATAACTGAGGCAAGCCACAGGAAAAGCTTATTTTATGTAGATAGTAAGGACTTGGACAAATCTATTTATCTGTGTACTCATCAGTATCTGTTATCATGTTTTATCGAATTCCTGTTTTTAATGCAAACAGTGTATATCCTGATCAGATGTGTTCTGTGGCTTATGATTTGGGTCAACACTATTTGCTACTGTTCCTTTTATGGGATGCTAGATGGGTTTAATTCAAAATTTATGTAGAAAAGCAAAAAATAACTTTCTTATAATAATAAGAGCTGTCGCAGGACAGCGTAGCTCGCCTGAATCATGCTTTGCATAAATTTTTTTTTTTTTTAAATCTGTGACCTTGACCTCAAGGTCATTGATGTGGGTCAGGATGGTACAACATAAAACTTCAGACCAGTTTCTAACATCAGGCAAATATGATAATTTCCATCCAGAGGTTCAGGAGACACAGCCTTTTAAAATCTTTAAACAAAAACTTTAACTGATGCCAAAGTAACCATGGTGTCTGCTACAGCTCTACATGTACTTTCTTACAGACAAGCTAAAAATAAAAATCAAAAAATCAGTCTACTGTAGAAATTGCAAACACTGCCAGTCAGACCAAAGTTAAGCTGTGAACATAATTTTAGGGTAAATATTTGCGACCAAAGCATGGAAACAGAAAAAAGAAATGGTTCCTGATAAGACACTGTCAATCACAACAAAGTTTTATTTAGAATAAAACACAAATCAATGTATATCCAAGTGAATCCAAAGCATAGTAATTTTCTACATAAAATAAGCAGATGACAAATGTGTGATATTTTAACTGTTTTTTGTTTTTTTTTCCAAAAGGGCCCAAAGAGGACTTGAATCTAAATGCCCCTTGAAAGGGGAAAAAAAAATCCTAAGAAGACAATTTGCATAAAATGTCAAATCCTATTTCCATGTAAAACAAGAAAAATATCATCAATTTGTCATCTGCTGAATTTACCCATAGAGTGGTTATGGTTAAGTTCAACATTAAAAGTTAATCCTTTTAGTCTGGAGACCTCCAAAGGGGAACTAGGCAAACAGTGCAGATCCTGATCAGATGCTGCAGAATGTGGTGTCAGATCAGGGTCTGCTCCGTTTGCATTGAATACAAGAATTCCTATATAACATAGTAATAATAAAAACTAACCAGACATCCTGCTTTTGGAAATAGATTGTCCAAAGAGTTGTGGTAAAAGAGTCCACTAAACGTTAGAGGGGTAACGATTCACCAATAGTACAGTTCACCACGGTACGAAGCTGGCGGTTCTGTTCACGGTCCGTTTTTGGTAATTTCGGTTCGGTTCGGTTCACCAAAAAAATTTTCTTCGAAACACAAAATTAAGAAAAAAAATAGCAGAGAAACTGCTTAAATGTTGTTTTTATGTTGAATCCTACTTAATTTTGCTTTATTGATGCATTAATTATCTATGAGGTAAGCGTCTTCTTTTGCCTTACCACAACTACCGTATTCCATTCGGCTAAAAAGTACTCGCAACAATAGACTGTTCGGCCCATAAAAATATCCCAATTTTCGTGAAAGAAATATTGTTTTAATGATTATATCTTCCATAACATGGTTCTATATTAGTTTATTAACAGTATAAACAGATTAAAAGTATCACCATATGTATCGTATCGTGAGGTAAGTATCACGATACGTATCGTATTGTGAGGCAGGTGTATCGTTACACCCCTACTAAACGTAGATAGGTTAACAGTAAAAAGAGTTACCTCCAGAGGAAAATCCTCCACCACCATCCTCATCTGCCCACTGGAAGAAATTACAGCCCTGTCCTCGTGGTGCTGGGCATGCATAGAATGGTCGTCCTTTATTTGGGCCTTCCTTCTGTACTGTTAAACTAAAAATTACATAAAACAGGCAGTATGAAAGCCAACATTAGCCCTTATCCTGTGATTCGCATATATACAAACACATATATATACTTAATGACTTAAATTCTGCACAATTTAAACAATTCTGAATTTCCATCTATTTCAATGTACACAATTTTCTCAGATTCAGAAGTATCATATTATGTTTGAAAATTGCCATATAAAGTTATTTGCTAAATACATTTTCCCAAAACAAGCGGGGTTAATGACATAACTTTTTCATTGCTATACTGATATATTAAATGATAGAGATAAACCAGATCTCCTTAATATCAACGTATGTACCAAGTTTGGTTAAAATCCCTTGACATTTACTCAAGTTATCATCTGGAAACGAAAATATGGGCGTGTCTTGAGCAGATAACTGTCAAAATTTGATGAAATTTGTCCATTAGCAATCCTAAACCAGATCTCCACAATATCAATGCACATACATGTACCAAGTTTGGTGAAAATCCATTGATGTTTACTCAAGTTATCAAGTTTACTCAAATACGGACGAACAGATGGACATAGGTCCGACTGACGGACAGACAGATGGACAGACACATGGACATTCAACTTGAAACCATAATACCCTGCCACTATTGGGTGGTGGGGTATAATAATAATAAAAAAGATTAACTGTCGTCTGCTGAAATTTTTTCCCAGCATGCTGAGCATTAAGCTGCAAGGCAGCTATTAGATACGAAAAACAAGCGAGAAAACTGTTACCTTTTTGCTGGCTGTCCACACTGACAACATACTGAGTTATCTCCTCCTGAGTTCTGGTCCCAGGGTTGATATCCTACACCACTGGGATTCCTTGTACCAGAATTATATCCATTACTCATGTTGGAAGGTGCATTATTCCTGAAATAATAGGTTGTCATAGTAAATGTTTACCTTTAATACTTTGCACTCTGGGTAAAATTTTCAGCAGATGACCTACTGAAATATTTTCTTAGTTTTCCCAGAAAACAGTATCTGCCATTTCAAGCAAATTGTCTCCACTGGAGACAATTTGCATGAAATGCCGAATCCTGATTTTTTTTTTTTTTTTTTTTTTTGAAAAATACAAAAGAATTCAAAATGTCATCTGTTGAATTTTTTACCCAGCATGCAAAGCATTGATGATGCTCAGCATAGCAACAGATTAGGCGCTTTTTTCATCCGAAAAATGCTGATATCTTTCTTATTTCTCCACGAAAACATATGTTGTGGGTACTCATTAGAAGTGCCTCACCAAAGCAAGTACCCACAATATATGTTTTCGTGGAGAAATAAGAAAAATATTATGTGGATACCCCCTCTTAACTGTAGCTATGGCTTAGTGTGGATAAAGGCATGTTTGTTTTAATACTCAAATAAGTATTTCTGAAAAAAAAAAAAAAAAAAAAAAAATAGCAAACTATCACTAGTTTGTTGTCTGCTGAATTTGTGCAGAGTGTTACAGGTTAAATCCAGACAGAAAAGATCCCTGTCAAACTGTATCTAAGCCATCTGGGCCCAGTTGTTCAAAGCTAACGACGTCATTAGTTAACGATTCGTTAAAATTTACATTGAGTAATACCCAAATATGCTGAAATTTTTTGCTGAAAAAAATGTGAATAGCTTTTGCAGTGCAAAAGCTACTCACATTTTTTCAGCAAAAAATATCAGAATACTGTATATTGAATCCACTAAAACAGTTACCGAAATTACCCTTAACGAGCTCGTTAAGCTAACGATGCTTTGAACAACTGGGCCCTGGTAAGATTCTTCAGTTGCCCTGCACAAAATATCAAAACCATTTTTCAGAGTGTACTATAGAATTTTAACCCTTAACCCTTAAACTCTAATCACAACAATTGTCGTCTGCTTTGTCATCTGCTTGTGATTTTATGTCATTTTTGCAAACAGTGTGGACCCAGATCAGACTGCTCCTCTAGGAGCAGTCTGATCTGGGTCCACACTGTTTGCCGGTATGCAAAAAAAGGTTTGAAAAGTTTGCAAGAATATTCAGCAGACGACATAAACAGACGACTATTTCAGATGCAGGTTTATTTAGCATTTTAAGGGTTAATGTGCCAATCACAACTGCAGCAGACAAAATTTCAATATATATATATATATATATATATATATATATATATATATATATATATATATATATATATATATATTTTTTTTTTTTTTTTTTTTTTTTGATTACTTTTCAGAGAAACTAAGGATTGATATTTCATATGAACAAAAAGCCTGTGAATCGTCTGAACATCTTTGGGACAGTGGACATTTCTTCTATATATGGGTAGTCCCAGCCACTGAGGGCTGAAAATAGTGGCAGGTCAAGAAGCAAATGGGGACAACTTAGGAATGTCTTTTCCATTTTCTGTACAACAACAGTATGTTCAGTGTACTCATTTGAATCAGCTCAATGAGGTGATTCTAATGAATATACACAACATGCAGTTTCCTGGTAAAATAAGAAAAATATCCCTAAATATTTGTTTTATTTAGGTACTGGAAGCATTTCCTAGAGACTAAAAAAAAAAAACTGGTTTGAATAAGCCATTGTAAGCAAGACATCAGTGTTCGAGTTGTTGACATATTACTGTAATTAAAAATTTAAACTGTAATTTGCTACAATTTGCTTGGCACTCTCCGATGTTACACTTTCAAACCTACACACCAATAAGATTAGTGTAAAAAACAATGTTAATTCTATATCCAGATGAAACAGCTTGTTACCTGTCATCTCATCAAGATCTGCACTGTCTGCCATTCTATTTTCTGATTCTTGACTGAAACCCCTATTTACCAAAATGGATGTGTCCAAATTAAAAAAACAGAAAGAAATGTTGCACTTGCATACTAAAATGAAAGCATCAGAAGAGTGAGAGTTGTCATTCTTGTTTAGCTTAGCAAGATAAAACAATCAGTGAAATGAAATTAGGTGTAAAGTTTTACAGTTTGTAGACTTGATTTAGGGTGGTTGCCAGGGCGAATGCTAAGGTGGACGTAAGTACATGGATGAACAAATGAACAGAAATTTGCACAACTAAGTCGCCAGTGTTAATGCAGGTGCCACAAAAAGGAAGTGTCCACTTCAGAAGCTCTGGGGTGAAAGGGTTAAATGTCTTTGCTACTTAAACTCAGCAAACAGAAGGATCAGGGCCCGGTTGTTCAAAGCATTGTTAGCTTAACGAGCTCGTTAGTGGTCAAAATGTTAACTGTTCTAGGAAGTACAATACCTAAATCACATGTATTTTGGCTGAAAAAATGTGAGTAGCTTTTGCAAATGCAAATGCTACTCACATTTTTTCAGCAAAAATATTAGTGTATATGCTATTTTTAATGATCAAAGTTTTAACAATACGTTAACTAACCACACTGTTAGTTTGGATCAACTGGGCCCAAGTATCTTACTTCTTCACAAAACTTATATTGTGAATACTCATTTGAAGTGCCTCTCTAATAATGAGTACTCAAAAATATATTTTCTTGGAGAAATCAGAAAAAAATGTTTCATTATACATCTTGTCTGGATCAAACAAACAGCATGAAAAATTTTCACTAACCTTTTTCCATTGGAGTTGTTGTTATTGTCACCTCCTCCAGCTTCGTCAGCCCAAAGGAAAAATGAACACGCTGATGTAGAACATTTATAAAACTGGCGACCTACAAATATCGACATCAATATCAAAGGTCTATTAAACTGAAATGGTAATGCTACTTAACCCATTAAAGCCTGAATAAACTCTCCAACACTATATATTGGAAGAGTCCATTTTTGATTTATGGTATGTCAAGTTATATGATGTAGATATTCCAAAAGAAAAATGGTTGACTATCTGCAAATAGTGCATTCTGCGGCATCTGATCTGGGTCTGCACTGTTTGCCAGCTACCCGTTTAGGGGTCTCCAGTCTTCAATGGGTTCATAGTAATTATCCTAATATTTCGTAAACCAACTTTTTTGATAAAATACAAACAGTGCAGACCTTGATCAGGATCTCAACTGTTTGTCTTGCAATTAAAAAAAAAATGCATAAAAACAGAACTTAGGCATTAAAAGTATGTAACAAAGAATCTGAAATTATAGGACATTTTCTATCAAATTTCAAACTACCCATTAATTTATAACATTCACTTTGGCAAACCCTTGCTACAGTATATGCAGGAAATAGTAAAACCCATGATTAAAATGGCAAGGCTTCTCAGAGAAAGGAGAAGAACGACCATAGAAATCATTTCATGATCAATCTCCACAAAAATTACATGGCCTAGCTGGGATTCAAATATTACATCCATGGATCTGTATTCATGTGAAAACATGAACAGTTAGCACACACCTAGATCTACATAGTTTGGATATCAGAGCTCTAGATAAGCTGCTTTGTTTTTTTTCAAACACAAAAAGCACTGATATTGATATTTTTTCTTATTTTGCCACTAAAATGTTATGGGTTCCTCAGCATTCCTCCATAAATACTTTCATTGTAGGCACTCAGAAGATGTTCTTCCTGGAGGCAATTTAAAAATGAGCACCCACAGCATACGTTTTTCTGGATAAATAAGAAAAGTGTTCACCTGGATAGTCTTCTAATCTAAAACTCTGGATCCTAAACAATAAAAGATACCTATTTATTTGTAGAAACTCAAGTAAGACTTCAAGAAAAAAAAAAATTCCGCCGAAAGCTAAGCCGTGCCACACAAATTCGGTGAACTTTGAAATACAGGTCAAGGTCAAATATGGAAACTGCTGTCTGAATTGTCATCCCTAAGTGCAAACTTATACCAAGTATCATCACTGTAGCTTTTATAGTTCTTGAGAAATGACTTGAACATTAGGGTCAAAGATAGGGTTGATGTAAATGTTGACGGATTGATGGATGGATGGAAAACCATGCTAAATGCAGGCGCGACAAAAACCACCAAAAAAAACCCCCAAAAAACTAGAAATGTGTCCACAGTATACGGATGCCCCCGCTAAGGTGTACCTGACTATAAAACTGCAAAATTCTACCTGGTACAAAAGCCTTAACCTGAGTCTAACAGGATCAGGTACGTACAGAAGGACGTACGTTCGTACGCACGTATGGAAAACCAAAAAAACTATATGCCCCCAGCATCATCCGATGCGGGGGGCATAAAAACATGCTGATTTATGAAATATAGTTTTGTGGGCTTCTTGCAGTTTGTTGTAATTCATTCTACAAGGCTTTCTGTATTAAAGCTTAGCATGCTGGGTAAAATGTTAAGCAGACAACATGTTGCAATATTTTTCTTATTTTTCCCAGCATACAGGTTTTGACATTTAATGGAAATTGTCTCCAATGGAGACAATTTCATGAAATGTCAAATCCTGTTTTCTGGGAAAAATGAGAAAAATATTTGTCAATCTGCACAGGTTTATAATCTATTGTTTACCTGTATTTGGCCCTTCTTTCCTTACAGTTAATTGTAAGGCATCATTCCCACAATTACAAACAATTTCATTTCCATCTGTATCACCAGCATCTCCTGTTGCCGTGGGTAGCCTGTAACTACTAGTCCTTGATTGGTTGAAATTGTTTCCAGAATTCCCAGAATTCCTGTTCCCAGAATTTATAGTATTTCCTGTCACAACAGCTAATGGTGGTCTGGAATTACCTCTTCCTACAGGTACAGGTCTGCCAGGATTGTTTGAATTATTGACACCATTCATAATCCTAGAATTGTTTGAATTAAAAGAATTCTGAATGTTAGTTCGGTTTTGTTGGGAATTTAAGTTACTGGATTGTGATGTCACCCTCATGGTATTAGGACTGAACATGTCTGCTACACTTCTCTGAGTGGCTTGTGTGGACATACCTCGGGAACCAGTACTATTGAAAGATGAGTTACTGCCATATCCGCTATCTGCTACTGAGGTTTGAGATCTCTGACTATTAGCACCTGAAAACAGAAAGTTAGACAATTAACCCATTTTAGTAGGGAAACCCCCAAAAAATGGTAAATAGCAAACAGTGCAGACCCAGATCAGAATTTGATCAGTGTCTACACTGTTGGTTTTAAATACAGGAGTTTCTATAAAGCATAATAATAATAAACCCTAACCAGACACCCTGCCATTGGGAACAGATCAGTCCAAAGAGTTATGGTAAAATAGTCAACAATGTAAATGGTTTAACTGACAGAATTAAACCTTGAGGTTAGGAGGAGCTATTTATTATTGCTTAGCACTATGGATAAAATTTTCAGATGACCTCATATTGAAATATTTTTCTTATGCTTCCCAGAAAAACATGTTTTGACATCACATGCAAATCGTCTCCATTGGAATGTCAATTAAATGTCAAACCCCATTTTCTGGGAAAAATAAGAAAAATGTCATCAATTTTTTGTCTGCTGAATTAGCCCAGAGAGCGGTAAAGGTTATACTAGAGCAAGTGACCAGAGGGTCATGTATATCCCAGCCAGCAGCATCACCAAAGCTTATGCAAAATTTCAAAGACTATAGGCTGTCATCTGATTTGTATCCATCTGTAGTAACACTAACCACAAATCAACAATTTCAAATGAAAAAGTTCAGGAATACAATTCTAACACAGTGTATCTATATGGGCAATGGTAAAGAACCATACTTTATTCTACAACAAAATCACTGGGTGGAAAAGCAAAGAGTAAAGAGCCTACTTTTCATGACAATTCACATTACACACTGTTTCCTCGCAATAGATAGTGTGATGTCATTTTCTGGCTTCAGATAAATTAATTAAAACATGTAAAAGCATATGTTGCAGTCACAAGAAAATTGCTGAATGGCTATGTTGCAATTGTTGGTGGTGTTCAAGAAACGGAGCTAAATGCACAGGCTAAACATTGTTCAGCCAAGCATGAAAAGTAGGTAATGGTCAGTAACCGTCATAAGCAATAGACAGGGTGCATCATGAAGGATGTGTGTATGAAGTTTCACTAGCCTAGAAGCCATGGCGTTTGAGGAATGGCGCTAAACATACAGACTTAACAGTGTTAACGTGACAATGACGACGACAATGCCGCTGGAAAAAATCCCTATGTCACTCCTGCTTGCTGAAGCAGTCACAATAAAAAGTGTTGTAGAATTCTTTCAGTTGGGATGGAACCTGCAACCTCCTAATCACTAGTCGGATGCGCAACTGAATGAGGCACCGAGGCCTCCTTCAGATACATTATGTGTTATAATCAAAAGTGTTGGTAGAATTCCTTCAAACTATGAAAGAAGGCTTGAAACAACAGCATTTTAACCCTGGTCCTGCTGGTCCCAGATATGCCCTGCCTTTGCAAAAAGTGTAGATCAAGATCAGTTGGCTTCTTCAAAAGCCAACTGATCTGGATCTGCACTGTTTGTCATTTAGTGTGTGAATTTATATTAATAATTTGGATTAAGTAATCTGATTGGCTGATAATTAGATGTGGGCATGGCAGTTTATTCAGCATGACAAGGGTTAAAATGTTAGAATCACAAGAATTCCGTGGAAGGCGTCATCGCACCTGCTGGCGCAAAAGTCACAGGAGCCACAATCAGAATGTGGTTATTAAATAAGTTTATTTCATTCTTAGCAGTGCTTACTTGGAAAACTGGGTTGAAAAAAATGTAGACAAAGTGCCTAGTGGGGCACAGATATTCCAGGCCAGTCCCATTCCCTCTAATGGCTATATCTTCAGCATTGACTTTTCGTATCATACAGCCCAATGATAATGGAACATTGACGTAAAATGTGTAAAAGTCACTGAGCATGAAATATAGGTCAAGGTCACGGGTCAAGGTACCAGCTAATTCAGTACATCAAGGAGAAGCACAATGCAAGGTATGGTGGTTGTAGGCCTTATAGTTGAGGAGTTATCAAACATCAACGTAAAATGTGTCAAATATAGGTCAAGGTCACTGGGTCAAGGTACCTGCCAAGCCAGTGCAATGAGGTGAAGCACTATGCAAGGTTTAGTGGTTGTAGGTCTTATATTTGAGGAGATACCGAACATCAATATAAAATGTGTCAAAGTCACTGGAGTGCACAATATAGGTCAAGGTCACAAAGTTAAAATACTAACTTTGACATAAGGTACCTGCCGAGTCAGTACATCGAGAAGAAGTGCTATATAAGGTTTGGTGGTTGAAGGCCTTACAGTTGAGGACATATGGAAGGGTGACGTAAAAGGTGTAAAAGTCAATGGAGCGTGAAATATAGGTCAAGGTCACCAAGTCAAGGTACCTGCAGAGTCCGTACATTGAGGAGAAGCACTATGCAAGGTTTGATGGTTGTAGGCCTTATAGTTAAGGAGATATTGAACGTTGACGTAAAATGTATAAAAGGCACTGGAGTGCAAAATATAGGTCAAGGTCATCGGGTCAAGATACCTGCCAAGTCAGTACATATAGGAGAAGCACTATGCAAGGTTTGGTGGCTAGAGGTCTTACACTTGAGGAGATCTGGAATGTTGACGTAAATTATGTCAAAGTCACTAAAGCCAAAATATAGGTCAAGGTCACCAGGTCAAGGTATCTGCTAAGTCAGTACATTGAGGAGACGCACTTTGCAAGGTTTGATGGTTGTAGGCCTTATAGTTGAGGAGATATCGAACATCGACGCAAAATATGCCAAAGTCACTGGAGTGCAAAATATGGGTCAAGGTCACCGGGTCAAGGTACCTGCCAAGTCTGTACATCTAGGAGAAGCACTATGCAAGGTTTGGTAGTTGTACACCTTATAGTTGAGAAGATCTGGAACGTCAACGTAAATTGTGTCAAAGTCAATGGAGCGCAAAATATAGGTCAAGGTCACTGGGTCAACATATCTGCCAAGTCAGGAGGTCAGGGAGATGTGTCATGCAAGGTATGATGGTTGTTGTAGAATTGTAGTTGATTAGAATACTAACTTTGACGTAAATGTCGAACTTCGACATAACAGAACTGTTAAGAGACAGACGGACGGACGAACGGACAGACGAATGGAAAAGCGGGCACCTATGTCACAAAGTCAGGAGGTCAGGGAGATATTTCATACAAGGTTTGATGGTTGTTTAGTCTTGTAGTTGATTAGAATACTAACTTTGACATAAATGTCGAACTTCGACATAACAGAACTGTTAAGAGACGGACAGACGAACAGACAGACTAATGGAAAAGTTGGCACCTATGTCGCAAAGTCGGGAGGTCAGGGAGATGTTTCATGCAAGGTTTGATGGTTGTTTAGTCTTGTAGTTGATTAAAATACTAACTTTGACATAAATGTCGAACTTCGACATAAATGTTGACAGACGGACGGATGAATGGACAGACATACAGAAAAGCGGACGCCTATGTTGCAAAGTCAGGAGGTCAGGGAGATGTTTCATGCAAGGTTTGATGGTTGTTTAGTCTTGTAGTTGATTAGAATACTAACTTTGACATAAATGTCGAACGTCGACATAAATGTTGACAGACGGATGGACGGACGGACGGTCGGACTGACGGACGGACGGACGGACTGATGGACGGACAGAAAATCGGACGCCTATATCGCACCCTGCTACAAGCAGGTGCGATAAAAATTGATGTGACTTGTTGAATCCTAAATCACAGTTCGTTGGTAAGTTGCAAGCAGATAAATCACTTGGTCTAATGGCATGGTAATTTAACCCATTAATGCCTAGCAGACTAGAAAAGGGACCCAGATCAGATGCCACAGAATGCAGTATCTGATCAAGGTCTATACTGTTTGCATTAAATAAAGAAATTTCTATAAAAGATAGTAATAACAAGAAATTCACTGAATGGCTATGTTGCGACTGCTGGCAGTGTTAAAGAAACAGAGCTAAACACACAGACTAAATGTTGTTCATCCAAATGTGAAAAGTAGGTCAAGGTCAGTAAAAGTTGATGGCAGGGGCAGGGTGCATCATGTGTGTATGAAGTTTCATTAGCTTGGTGTTTGAGAAACGTAGCTAAATGCACAGACTTAACATTGTTGACCACGGCAACAACAACGACAATGTCAATGACACCGCCGGAAAATTGATCACTACGTCACTCCTGCTTGCTAAAGCAGTCACAACAATAAAAACTAACCAGACACCCTTCTATTGAAAATAGACTGGTCCATAAAGTTGTGGTAGAGGAGTCCACTCAATGTAAATAGGTTAAAGTATTACCTTGTTTTCTTGGCACCTTTATTCCAACCTCTTCTGATAAAACATTATCACAGACAATACAACCAGAGTACCTGTTACAGAAAAGAACTACTTGTTGGAGATTAGAAAAATTCATACTAACATATTTAGCATGCTCTGGACAATGTCAGTAGACAAAAAATCAATATTTTTCTTATTTTATCCAGAAAATAGAAGTTTACATGAAGCAAAGTGTCTCTGAAGAAGCCAACTGATCTGGAGCTGCACTGTTTGGCATTAAGAATGTGATTTTGTATCAACAACCTGGATCAAGTAATCAGATTGGCTGAAAATTAGAAGTGGGCATGGCATCTTAATTTATTCAGCCTAGCAAGGGTTAAAATGAATTGTGCCTCCAAACCAAATTAAAGTTTACTTTTAAAAAGGAAGGGTTTACCTAGTCTGAAATCTATTTTACACTGAAGCAAATGATGACTGTATGGAAATTTGAAAAGGCCATTTTTAGAAGGAACAAGAATTCTGCCAAGGGTTATGTCCTGCCTGCGAGAAAGCAAAATGAACCGTGACAGATAGGTTGTGGTAACCTTTATAGTTAGGAAATGAACATTAGGGTTGACAAAAATGTCAATGGATATATGGATGAACGGAAAACCAATCCCTGTATTGTACCATGCTTAAAGCAGGCGTGACAAAAGAAATCACCCTTATAATTTTTCATAAACAATATTTTTCAATGCAGACTGTTAGATCTTTGTGTATATGATGCAAGATTATATGGGCCTTGTCAAGCAAAAAAGTGCCTTCGCACATGCACAAAATGCGCAGATTCAGATCATTCTATACACGCGCAAAGTGTCATCAGGGCTTTTGCTCTCCATTCATACATTCTGTAGTATCCAATGATTCTGTAGCAGACAGTGAAAATCCTGATCAGACTACATGGAAGTGCAGGCTGATCTAGGTCTTTGCTGTCAGCATATGCCTAAAGACATGTTTTTGCATGGTGTGGCCATTTATAGAAAGTGAAGTTGAATTTAATTCCCTAGTAAAAAGTACAGCTGTGAAGTGAAGATATATATATACACACATACCATAAATGTCCTAAAATTTTGAACACTTGATTCCATACTTTTTTTTTTTAAACTTTACTTTCATGTTTCTTAAACCACTTAGTAGAATGGCAACCAGTGGAGACCCTGATCAGGAGCAATCTCATCTGGGTCTGCAGTCTGCACATGTCATTTTGTCAGAAACTTTATTGTAGGAAATTTTAGGATATTTATCATATGTAAACTTACTCTAATGGCACAGTAGGGGGGACAGATCCTCTTTTGAACTTGAAATTCATAAGGTGTGTAGCTGGACCACACTGTAATTATACAGATGATCTCACATGATGAACAATGAAAACATTAAGAATGCTCCAGACAAGAAGGGGTATCCACATATCATTTTTCTTATTTCTCCACAAAAACATATGTTCTGGGTATTCATTAGAAGCGCCTTGGCAAGGCTCTTCTAATAAGTACCACCAACATAGTTTTCGTAAAGAAATAAGAACAAGAGGACCATGATGGTCCTTAATGCTCACCTGTGCTGAAAAGTAAGTCAAGGTTACTGCAAGTTCCAGGATCATCCAATCAAAACTGAACAAGTTATGCTGATGATAATGTCAAATAGAAGCTTTTTCAACAAAGGGGACCTAACTCTTTGATAAATGATGTGATCTGGCCATGTTTCTAACCTGCCACGTCCACCTTATCTGAAAATTTTGGGAAGATCTGATCAAGTAACTAAGATTAATGATTCGATCTGGCCAGTTTTTGAATTTATCAGATATTTCATCCATGTCCACTTTATGAGTGAGTTTCAGGAAGATCTGATCAAAACTGAATGAGTTATGCTGATGGCAAGGTCAAACAGAGGCTTATTCAGCAATCAAGGGGACACAACTCTTAGATTAATGATCCCAATCTGGCCAGTTTTTTAACTTGTCCAAGATTTCATCCATGTCCACATTATCTCCAAGATGAACATCTGATCAAAACTGAAGGAGTTATAGTAATGACAAAGTCAAATAGACGCTTTTTCAGCGATCAAGGGGATGTAACTCCAAGATTAATGATTGGATCTGGCCAGTTTTCGAACTTGTCCAAGATTTTATCCATGTCCACCTTATCTACAAGATTCAGGCAGATCCAATCAGAACTTAACAAGTTACGCTGATGACAACCTCAGACAGAGGCTTTTTTAGCAATCAAGGGGACGTAACTCTAAGATTAATTATTCGATCTGGCCAGTCTTCGAGATTTAATCCATGTCTACATTATCTGCAAGTTTCAGGAACATCTGATCAAAACTGAAGGATTTATGGTGATAAAAAGCATTTTCCCATTGTAAGTCAATGGGACCTTGTGGTTGCCATAGCAACCAAGGTTATCACTGGATTTCCACAAAAAGCTTACGCTATCAATGCCCCGTCAGAGGCATGCTATTGATAAGAAATGATTGAGATCAGCCTGCAGACTGTGGAAATACAACTGGTCAAAGGTGCTCACGGACAACAGACAGACCTATCCTATAAGCTAAAGGTAAGAATTTGCTCTCAAGATTTGCTCCCCTTGAGAGCAAAGTCTTTCCTTTAAGAGTAGACTGCTTTTCAAGATGATGATGAGTTCAGGTTTAACCATGTGTCAACCCATGAGGGTCATTTGCATCAAAATGATATGTTAATTTGATTTGGTATTGAAACAGCTATCATAAGAACAAGTAAGGCATGCATGAAAACATAAAACTGGAAAAAAATTAAAATAAGTTAAATTAAAAAATATTAATGTTTAAAAACGATAGTGTTATCAGCTGATACATCTTGAAATAAATATCTTAAATCTGGAAGAAACGCCACCCCATGAGAAAATTCAATGCAGTCGATCCCTTTTTCAGGAGGGGTTTAATGTGGAGGAAAGCAAATAGGAAGTTACAAAAATTGTCTCCCTTGTAAACTGATGGAAAAAAACTACTTAAAGAGGTGATAAAGAATGGTTAATGCTTGTTTTTCATATGAATCATTCTCATGTGAGCTTCTTCATAATTTCTGACCCCCATTCAACCCCACAAAGTTGAAAGCTTAAGGTTTAACCTGCTGATTATAAATACAAGTAGAAATTAAGACAAATATCTATTTTTTCATTTGATGATTCAGCATGTAGTGCTTAAGCTTAACTCTTATCATGCTGAATGAATTAAGATGTCACACCCATTTCTTATTTTCAATCAGATCACCTGATCCAGATTGTTGATATAAATTTACATACTTATGGCAAACAGTGCAGATCAGGATCAACTGGCTTCTTCAGAAGCCAGCTGATCTGGATCTGTACTGTTTGCAAAGGTAGGACATATCTGGGTTCAGCAGGACTAGGGTTAAAATGTATAAGAGATGGAACACCATAAGGACACAACTCTAATTTTAAGACCCTGACATCGAGTCAACTGCCAAATTCCTAATTTTGTGGTTTTGGTCTCACTGTATTATAAAAATACATAGATAGATAAATGAATAAATAAATAAATAAACTAGAGCTGTCAGAGAATCTGACTATAGCCCCGCTGCAGCTCTATCAGAGGAGAAATATATATAGTATTGAAATATTTTGAATTCATCCTTACCAGATAACACCAATATAGGACACGGTAACCTGGTATTGTAAAACCTATCAAGGGATTTTAATCCATGAGTTATGGGCCTCTGGCCCTGATTCCTGAATACAAGATACATCAACCCACTGTCCATGCCTGTACCACTTTTTCAAACCCCAAAGTGTGGTATAAGTTTCATCAAAGTAAGACCACAAACATAAAAGTTATTGAGCAAAATGCATTTTAATTTTTTTGAAAACCTACCAAGGGACATAAATCCAAGAGTTATGGACCTTTGGCCCCTATTCATAGACATGATACATCCAGTCATTGTCCATGTTTATTCAAACTTTCAGCTTTCTAGCTTTCATAGTTCCTGAGAAATCTGTTACAAAAATTTTCAAGAATGGCAAAATCTGAAACCTATCAAGGGTCATAACTCCAAGAGTTATAGGCCCTAGGCCACCATTCTGCCATTACACCTTCCTTACCTTAAGAGACCCAGTGTGGTATAAGTTTCATCGAAGTAGGACCACAAACATAAAAGTTATTGAGCAAAATACATTTTAATTTTTTGAAAACCTACCAAGGGACATAAATCCAAGAGTTATGGACCCTTTGCCCCTAATCCGGTACACAAAATATATCCAGTCATAGTTCATGTTTATACGAACTTTCAGCTTTCTGGCTTTCATAGTTCCTGAGAAATCTGTTAACGAAAATTTTCAAGAATGGCAAAATTTAAAAACCTATCAAGGGACATAGCTCCAAGAGTTATGGACCCTTAGCCACCATTCTACCACTCTTAGAGACCAAGTGTGGTTTAAGGTTCATTGAAGTAGGACCACAAACATAAAAGTTATTAAGCAAAATGCATTTTAAATTTTGAAAACCTACCAAGGGACATAACTTCAAGAGTTATGGGCCCTTGGCCACTATTATGCAACTACACCTTACTTAGCTTTAATAGAGACCAAGTGTAGTATAAGTTTCATTGAAGTAGGACTACAAACATAAAAGTCATTAAGCAGTCACAGAATCGCGGAATATATGACGGACTCATGAAGTCACGGAAGGACATGGCAAACCCAGTATAGCCCCACTTTTTCAAAGCGGGGCTATAATAAATAAATAAATAAATAAATAAATAAATAAATAAATGTTGTTCTTAAGTATATCAGCTTACACTTTACATCTTAATATTTTTACAAAATGTAAGAATATGACAGACGAATATCAAACAACTGTAAAAAAATTAACACTTTCACCCTTACAGACCATAACAAATACCTTTGCAGACAGTGTTATTCTGTTTGTGCGATCTTGTATTTATACAATGATTTCCAAAAATGGTCATGCCAATTTCAAGATGGAAGACCCAATTCAGAACCTCAGGTGTATAAGGGTTAAGGATTTATGAAGTAAACTACATGTACTACATACCCTATGACAAGTTTGATCACTGACTGTAACTTCTAATAGACTGTCCGGCAACCACACAGCGCCTCTACAGTCCGGGAAACCCATACATCCAATATAAAACCTATGACAAGAAGAGACGTTCCAAGTAGAAAATACAAACTATCACATCATATTTGACCCACTATTAAGGCACAGATCAGCCCGTGCATCCATGCCATCTTATTAGAGTACATATTGTTCAACCACAGTTTCTTCAAGGTCCATAAATTAAGGGGACTTCATACACATGGTAGGTTTTCTGCCATTTTGTATAAGCAAGACAATTTTTGTGACTTATTACTTGTTTTCCTGGGCATCAATCCACTTCAGCATGGGGTCTACTTTTAAACCAAAGAATTTGCTCCACAAGTGAGCAAATTCTTTCCTTTTAAAGTAGACTCATTTTCAGAAGGAAGTAAAACCATTTATTACAGAGTTACCTTCCCCAAATAGTGTATCCAATACCCTTAAGTTTTGACTCTGATAAGACTGCAAGTCTAATCTACTCTGATACACAGACTGATCTAAGTCACGTTATAAAGTCTGCCTATATCTGGATTGACTCATAGACCGTCATAGACCGTCATTAAACAATGACAGTTACATGTACATCTCAAGAAATAATTCTTTACTGAACAAATGGAAAGCAAGGTACATATAGTATCTTCATTACCTATTTATCTGTTTATTTTTATATCAAACATTTTTTGTATAACAATAACAACATCAATAAAAAAATATAATGAAATCAATACTTCCAATTAAAATGATTAATTCTTGCTTTAATATGAGATACAATTTGTCAAAATGACCGTATGTTATACCATGAATTGGCAATACATATTTTCTTATATTTAATATGTTTAGTGCTGTCTCCTGAAATGAAGCATTACATTCTTATGATCATTTCTTGATGAAAAACAATGTCAAACTTTCTAGTCAAGGCGGACATGAGGCGGAGACTAAGAATAGTCAGCCAATAGCTTTCTCTGTTTACTGAAGTTATACTGATGTCACACACACATTGCCTTGGCGTAGCATGCATGTTCTGCTTTCTGGCTATTTCAGATCTAATGTTAAGCTAACTTCAACCCCCAGTATTAAGAAAAAAGTTTCCTATTAGGTAGAATACTACCGAAAATTGCATATGTAATAATATGTCCCAAAGAAGCTAATAAGGTTTCACATACATTAAAACAGCCTAATAATTTCAGCATAAAGTGCAAGCTAAAAATCTGAATTTCAATTCTTAATAAATCATCTGCTGTACATTTATGTATATTTCCATATTTACTCATTTCAGATAAGTACGTCTCATATGAAAAACATGCAGAAGTTGTCATGCTGTGCATAATGCAGTAGTTCTATTGTTTAACAAATTATTTGACCAAACAGTGGATATTTAGGTTGGAAACAATAATAATATCAGAAATCATTTCTCAGTGGCTAGGCAAAGAGTGAAAATTGTTTTCTTAGTAAAGGCAACACAGAAAAACTGTTTCTGACTGTGACAAAGCTTCATAAAATGTTCCAATTACCCTTTATTATCCTTCTTTGGTTTTAGTAACATATCAAGACCACATAGAGGGCACTTCAACACTGGTGTGGCTGCATTGGTCAGGTTTTCCACATCTGAAACACAAATTGTGTGCGACTTGGGAAAACAGTCCTTCTGGCATAGGTGAATATCAACAACCCAGATCAGCCTGTGAATACATAGTCTGATAAGGACATCTTTGTTCATCAATATATTCTGCAGTATTATTCAGTAAGAGGGCTGCAAAGGCCCTGATATAGGACTAGATAAGAGTGGGTATCAGGTAAATATTTTTCTTACTTCTCTATGAAGACATATGTTGTGGGTACTCATTAAAAGTGCCTCGCTGAGGTGCTTCTAATGAGTACCCACAAAATATATTTTCGTGGGAAAATAAGAAAAATACCAATACTTTTGGGTTGAAAAAAAGCATCTTATCAAGAGCTATGCCCTGATCAGACTGATTAGTTGCTGCCTGCATATGACACAAGGGCCTTTTTTCTGTGTTGCATATGAAATCTATATGTAATTATTTTAACACAATAAAAACACAAAACCATTTCTTTTTTCAAAGAACAAAAAGCTGATCTTTCTTAAAGGAAAACAGACAGTTATTAGAATATTTCAGCAGGTAATCCTACTTGATTTTTTTTTTTTTTTCATAAGTGTTTAAAACCTGCTGTTACATCATCATCATCATCGGATTTGTGATTAACGTGCAGGTACAGGGGCATCATCCACATCAGTGGGCCCCTTCCAGGTATGACAGCCCAAATATTGACTTTAACCCTTTCAACCCTGCAGATCAAAACTGATACCTTTGCAAACAGCATAGATCCAGATGAGATGGCTCACAATGAGACATCTCATCAGGATCTACACTTGTTTGTTTGTGTTGAGGTTTTACGGCCCAGTCAACCCAAAGGGGTCATGTCGAGCACAGTCAGTTTTCCTAACCTCACGTTTACTGGGCAGGTTTAGTCTTCTAAGCGGTTAACCGGTATTGTGCACATTCTTTTGCCAGAAACTGACAACTGCCCTTCTTGAATCAGCGGAAGGGAGAGAATGACCGTAGAAAATATTTCATGCTCAATCTCCACAAAAGAATGTTGCTGACCTCTGCGAGGGTCGAACCCACAACCTCCTGGTCTCCAATCGGATGCGCATCCAACTGAGCCAACGAGGCCGACATCTGAATCTACACTAACTGCCATTCTGGTTGACACACCTATTTTCAATAGTGGATTTGTCCAAATTCAATAAAACTGCAAGCCATGCACCATGCCCCGCCACACAGGGACATATTCCCTATGCACTTCTGTAGTATAAAGGCTGAAAACAATCTAAGTTTAACATGAAGAGAAGCAATAAACAGTTATTTCAGAACTCAAAAAAAAAAAAAAAAAAAAAAAGTCTAAGTAATTTCAGGATTCTGAAAAAAACAATATGCATATCTTCAGACCATCCTAAAAGTGTGTGTAAAGTTTCAAAAGGATCGGCCTGAAACTGTAGGAGGAGTTGCACGTGCAAGGTACATACTCCCTATACATTTCTGTAGTATTAGGGCTCAAAAGAAGTCTAAGTTAAAAATGCAAAAAATGTAATAAAAATAAATCTGGATTCTGAAAAAACAATACGCATATCTTCAGACCATCCTAAAAGCGCCTGTAAAGTTTCAAAAGGATTAGCCTAAAACTGTAGGAGGAGTTGCGCGTACAAGGTACATACTCCCTATACATTTCTGTAGTATTAGGGCTCGAAAAAAGTCTAAGTTAAAAATGAAAAAAATGTGATAAAAAATAATTTCAGGATTCTGAAAAAACAATATGCATATTTTCAGACCATCCTAAAAGCGCCTGTAAAGTTTAAAAAGGATTGGCCTAAAACTGTAGGAGGAGTTGCGGGCAAACGAATGGTGGGGGCGCTGACGGACAGACGGACACTCAAAATTTCAGAGGGTATAACATAATACCCCGCCACTTTTTTGGTGGCGGGGCATAAAAATGGAAGAGTTCACTTCAGAAACTTAGAGGTGAAAGTATTTAATAATTTTAAATGCAGCTGTGAACTTTTCAACAGGCTTTTTGGCATACTCAGTCCTTCCCAACATGACCGATAAAATCAGTCTAAAACATCTCCCTAGATCATAACTGACATTAGACAGAGAGGCTCATGATGACAATGAATTTGTGTTTTACATCCCTTCATTATTTAAGTCATATCCAGACAATGAAAGGATGATAATGAAACGCTCTGTGCAATGAAGTGCTGTACTGTCACGAGCAGGCGGAATTTTAACCCGGGACTATGTGATTCGAAGTCAAGAGGGCTAACTACTTGGCCACCCGGATCCTTCCCCAGCATGACCAACAAGATCAGTCTAGAACATTTCCATAAATGATCATAACTCACATTAAATAGGGAGGGGTACTGCATTCAAGTTATTTCCTGGAGGCACTATGGGTAAAATTTTCAGCAGATGACATAATGAAATATTTTGCTTATTTTTCCCAGAAAACAGGTTTTGACATTTCATGCAAATTGTCTCCAATGGAGACAATTTGCATGAAGTGTCAAATCCAGTTTTCTAGGAAAAATAAGAGAAATATCATCAATTTGTTGTCTCCTGAATTAGCCTAGAGAGTTGTAAAGGCAAAATAGATAAGTTGGTACCTTCCTCAGCTGGCGCGGCTTGAGCTTCTTCTCCAAGGTACTGGGACAATGCCTCATCTATTTTCATTGCCTGAGAAACAGTAAACTGAAAATTAATCCTTGTCATGCTTAACAAATTAAGATGTCACACCCAATTCTAATTGTAAGCCAATCAGATAACTTGATCAGAATGTTAACTTAGAAACTATCAACAGAAAATTCTAAAATAGTCAAAAACCTGTATTAAGCAATCAGCTGTTTTAAAAGGCCACTATTTAAGTACCCATTTAAGGCAAAGTGGAAATTTACCTGTACAAAGCAAGCACCTGTCTTAAACAACCACTTTTTTGATTTCCCATATGTGCTTGCTTATCACAGTTGCAACTGTGTTTTAATCATCAAGAAAATGTGGACTAATATTTCATTCATGCAATTTTGATTGAAACCGGATATCAAGTACTGTTTTATGGAATAAAATAAGAAAACTTTGATTCATCTGTCACCTGCTAATTTTGCCCAGTGAATTTTAACTGTCAGCACTCTCCAGGTAATTCAGCAAATGACAATAACATTTTTTTTTACTTTTTCCAGAAGATTCAACACTTCATTGAAACAGACTCTTTTGGAGACAATTTGAACAAGAGGCCCACGGGCCACGGTTCGCTCTCCTGAGTGACATAGCCACTGCACCATTCCAGATGATATATGCAAAGATTCAGCCACAAGCCATCCTTGGTTTTGGAGAATAAGATTTTTAAATGTTTTTTCCTATGCAAACGCATAAGGAAGCAAACTTGACCTTGCCGTAAAAAGGTCAAATGTCAATGTATGACCATTATTTTAGCAATTTTGGTAGACCCCCTGTCCCCAATGATTTATGCAAGCATTCAGCCCCAAAGCATCCTCGGTTCTAGAGAAGAAGATTTATAAAGGTTTTTACCATATATGGGCATGGCGCCCATCTTGGTCAACTAACCGTGACCATTTTAGCAATCTTTTGTTCCCCCTACCTAAGGAGGCTCTATATGAAATTTGAGCAAAATTGGCCCAGAGGCTCCAGTGGAGAAGTTGTTTGAAATTCTGAACATTTTTCCCATACAAATGCATAAGTAAGCAAAATTGACCTTAACTTAAAAAGGTCAAATGCCAATGTACGACCATTATTTTAGCAATTTTGGTAGCCCTCCTGTTCCCGAAGATATATGCAAAGATTCAGCCAAAAGGCATGCTCGGTTTTGGAGAGGAAGATTTTTGAAGGTTTTTCCCATACAAATGCATAGGGAAGCAAACTTGACCTTGCCATAGGGGGTGGTCGGGTGGTGCGAAGGTGCTGTGTATCTTAGATCACCGGGGCGTCCAGCTGATATTGGCTTACAGTTGGGCAAGGCCTGCTATCCTTGTAGTGGGTAAGGGTAGAGGGGGAATGTTGTTATTTCTTCTGTTTCTTCACTTTCATTCCTGTTCCTCTTTCTTCCCTGTCCCTCTCATTCATCTCCTCTACTCTCTCTTCTATTCCTTTTCTCCCTTTCTCTGGGAGACGACACAAAATGACCCTCAAGGGTTGACGTGTCGTTAAACCCCAACACAATCAATGACCTTGCCGTAAAAAGGTCAAACGTCAACGTACGACAATTCTTTTAGCAATTTTGGTAGACCTCCCGTCCCCGATGATTCTTGCAAAGATTCAGCCCCAAGGCATTCTCGGTTCTGGAGGAGAAGATTTTTAAAGGTTTTTACCATATATGGGCGTGGCGGCCATCTTGGTCAACGGACCGCGACCATTTTAGCAATTTTTCCTTCCCCCATCCTAAGGAGGCTCCATATGAAATTTGAGCAAAATTGGCTCAGCGGTTTCAGACGAGAAGTCGTTTGAAAATGTTAACGGACGGACGGACGGACGACGGACGAAAAGTGATCACAATAGCTCATCCTGAGCAGAGCTCAGGTGAGCTAAAAATGTCAAACCCTATTTCGTGGAAATAAAAACAAGAAAAAATATTTGAAAATGCTTTCTGCTGAAATTCCATCTAGCATTCTAAGCCTTAACAATGGAGATCTGAAAGAAAATGAACCCTTTCAGCCCTGCAAATGTACTCACAGTTCACTGACAGGCTTAGTCCTCCAAGCGGTTAACAAATACTTGTGCAGATACTTATGCCAGTAACTGACAACTGTCAGGGGGAGAATGAATGTAGAAATTTCACGATCAATCCCAATGAATGTTATATGTTTGGGCCAAAAATATATGTACAAACCTGTTTACATGCTTCTATAAATACTTCCTTGTACTTCTTCACCTGTGCATCTAGCACCACTAAAAAAAAAAAGAAGCAAACATGTCTGAATGGTATATGTAACAATGACAGCTCATATCAGTCTCTATATCTGACAGTGTCTTAGATAAAATAGGCATCACAATACATGCTGATCTTATTTTAACATAGCCTATTTGACTCTATCAACCATGAAGACCAGTACAGCTGCCAATGCAAACAGTGTAGATCCAGATAAGATGGCTCATAATGAGCCATCTCATCAGGAACTATATTGTTTTTCATTCTGTTTTGATTTTTGACTAACATCCCTATTTGAAACAGTGGACACGTCCAAATTCAATGATGGAAAAAACCCATTTAATACATATATAATTTTTTTTCTCTATTTGTTCAGAAAATACTCAAATTCTTTGACTTCTAATAAAGTTTTTAAAAATATATGCAAACATATTTGCCGAAAAACTACAGACCTGATAGTTGTATCTGATGAAAATTAAATTTTAAGAGTTACAAAAAACCTATATGTGAGTTGGCTCTGAAGATATGCAATTCTGTTCACGGTGGGGTAAAGGGCCCTTTTGTCTTTCTGCTTTTTCCCAGAACAGTGCTGACAAAATTAAGGTGCTATATTAAACCATTAACCCTGGCCCTGCTGGTCCCAGATATGCCCCTCCTTTGCAAACAGTGTAGATCCAGATCAGTTGGCTTCTTTAGAAGCCAAATGATCTGCATCTGCACTGTTTGTCATTCAGTATGTGAATTTGTACGAACAACCTGTATCAGGTAATCTGACTGGCTGACAATTAGAAGTAGCCATGGCATCTTAATATATTCAGCATATTATGGTTGATGTTTATGATGTTTTACATGTTCTCAACATTATTTATAAGTCATACTGAGATAATGAGAGGGTGATAATGATAGACTATGTGCAATGGAGTTCCATACAGTCATAAGATGAATTCTGCTCAAGTGGGGGCCAAGCCCAGGACCTCACAATCTGAAATCAGGTGGGCTAACCACATGGCCATGTGAATGCTTCTCACAAACAGATCATGAGCCACGTTTTGAAAAGAAAATGTTACAACAAAGGCCAGACTTGCCTGAATTTGCACTTTCTGATCAGTCACTTTTCTATGCAATGATAAGGGCTGAATCAAGCAAAACGGTTTTGTTTGTGTTGAGGTTTTACGGCCCAGTCAACCCAATGGGGTCATGTCGAGGCGGTCAGTTTACCTAATCACACGTTTACTGGGCAGGCTTAGTCCTCTAAGCGGTTAACCAGTATTGTGCACATTCTTTCACCAGGAACTGACAACTGCCCTTCTTGAATCAGCTGAAGGGAGAGAATGACCGTAGAAAATATTTCATGATCAATCTCCACGAAAGAATGTTGCCGACCTCGGCGGGGGTTGAACCCGCGACCTCCTGGTCTCCAGTCAGACGGTGCATCCAACTGAGCCACCAAGGCCGGCCAAGCAAAAAGGTGTCTTTGAGCTTGTGCACAATACATGTACACTAACTCAGATCAGTCTACATATCCAACTTCATCAGGTCCTTTCTTGTGTACTGATAGTCTATAGTATCCAATGATTCTGTTAGTGGACAGTGAAAGCCCTGATCAGACTGTGCAGATGCCCCAGCTGCTCTGAGCCTTCAATGACCATGTATCATCATGAATACATGCCTATATGTTGACCCCCTTAAACCCCACTTTTATAGTAAAACTGGGGTTTACAGGGGTGTACATTATTTTTCTTATTTCTGTTCAAAACATAAATTGTGGGTACTCGTTAGAACTGCCTCGCCGAGGCAGTTCTAACGAGTACCCACAATCTATGTTTCCAGCAGGAATATGAAATATTATATATCAGAATTTTTACCTGAAAATTTTCATTTTTTGGCAGTTAAATTTTCAGTATATTTGAATAGGCTAGTTTTTGTAATGCCTGATCAGACTGTGCAGATTCCCCAGCTGGTCTGAGCCTTCTATGACCATGTATCATCATGAATACATGCCTATATGTTGACCCCCTTAAACCCCACTTTTATAGTAAAACTGGGGTTTACAGGGGTATACATTATTTTTCTTATTTCTGTTCAAAACATAAATTGTGGGTACTCGTTAGAACTGCCTCGCCGAGGCAGTTCTAACGAGTACCCACAATCTATGTTTTCAGCAGGAATATGAAATATTATATATCAGAATTTTTACCTGAAAATTTTCATTTTTTGGCAGTAAAATTTTCAGTATATTTGAATAGGCTAGTTTTCGTAATGCCTGATCAGACTGTGCAGTTGCCCAGACTGCTCTGTGCCTTCTCTGTCCATATATGCTTAAAGACATGTTTTTGCTTGGCTCTGAAAAGGCTAATCTGAGGCCTTAGCCATTTGTATATGCCTCAAAGACTCAAATTAACATACCCTGTTTTTGTTTAGTTCCTTCACAAATTCTGAAATATAAAACAAATGGAATACATATAATGTATGATAGGGATTCATTATGGGAACAGCTGTATAAACAAAAAGTGTCAATAAGCAGTGCTTATAAGATACCCTCTACAAGCAGAAAACAAAGCGGATGGACAATGTGAATACAGTATACTACACCCCCTTCCCCCACCCAAATATAAGAAGTTTGTGGAGGTGGGGGTGGGGGTGGGGGTGGGGGGGGGGGGGTTGGGGGCAGGTGGGGACAAACAGACATAATTAAACAGCAACAACAATAATAGTAATCATTCACTCCAACTCCCAGCAGCAGAAAACTTGGTAGGGGCACAAACAACAAATAACTTTATACTCATCATCCAAACTCTGAGCAGTTGAGCAGACAAAAAAACCCACCACCTCCTCCAAATCCTTCATATGACCTTAGATATCATTGAAAATAAAAAGAACAAGAGCTGTCGTAGGACAGCGTAGCTCGCCTGCTGGGTACATTTTATATTGTAACATTTTTATCATTAAGCCATATAATATAGGTCACACTGACCTAGATGTATTTGTATGTAAATCATTTTGTCACATAGATATAATAATCCAGGTATGACAATTCTCCATGAAAAAGTAATAAAAATAAAAGGCAAAATCACTGAAGCATGAAATATAGGTCACAATGACCTAGATATAGTAAGTGGTCATTCATTGGGACACATGGAACTAATATCCCAGGTGTGACATTTATCCAACAAATAGTATTCAAGATATAAGGCAAAATCACTGAACCATGAAATATAGGTCACACCAACAGAGATATATTTTGACGTCAATAATCGGGTCACAAGGAACTAATATCCCAGGTGTGATATTTATCCAACAAATAGTATTCAAGATATAAGGCAAAATCACTGAACCATGAAATATGTCACAATGACCTAGATATAGTAAGTGGTCATTCATTGGGTCACATGGAAGTAATATCCCAGGTGTGACATTTATCCAACAAATAGTATTCAAGATATAAGGCAAAATCACTGGACCGTGAAATCTAGGTGACCTGGACCGTAAAATGTAGGTCACCATGACCTTCACTCTCTTACACTTAAACCGATGTCACATAGTTAGCTGATGTATAACCAGTTGTGTCTATAACCTGTAGGCATATAAGATTTTACAAATGTGTCCTAGATTTTGACCCCTAGCCCCACTCCAAGGCCCACCCTGAGGTATGAACCCAGGGGTATGTTCTTTTGGAATCTCAGAAGACTCCTCCAGGTACCCAAATTCTAAATATGAATGCTCTATGAGGAGTGAAAGTCAAGATATAAGAATTTGAAAAACTTTAACACAGTATTACAAAGGTGTCCTAGATTCTAACTCCTAGCCCCACCCAGGGGCACGAACCCAGGGGTTTATTCTCTTGGAATCTCAGAAGACCCTCCAAGGTACCTAAGTTCCAAATTTGATGCCTCTGTGAGGAGTGACTGTTGAGATATAAGCATTTGAAAAACTGTAACGCAGTGTGACGGGAACGGGAATGTAAACGCAAACGAAAACGCAAACGCGGACGACCGGGGTGACTACAATAGCTCTCCTTGTACTTCCTACAGGCGAGCTAATAAAAAGGGTGTGCATTTAACCCATCACACCCACCACCTGTGTTCATGCCTACATATATTATATTTTCCTTTATTCATATATATTACTTTAGCAGAGAAGTGCTTTACTTTTTGAACCTACATGTAGATTTTTTTTTCGCTTGGTTTGGAGTTCAATGGTCCAGTTAACACTATCAAAGTCATGCTGAGCCAGTTAATTTACCTAATGACACTTTTCCTGGGCAAGCTTAGTCCTCTAAGCAATTAACCATTACTTGTGCCTTAGCCAGAAACTGACAACTGCCCTTCTCAAATAAGGACTACATGAAGAATGAGTATGGATTCTAGCTAAAACCAATATGCAACAGCACTATAGATGAACTCACTTTTTCAGGTCAGCTTCCAGCTCAGCTCTCAGATGAGGTTTGGACATTTCATACCCCATGGCATCATATCCTGAAATATATAAAATTGATTCAAGAGAAAATATACCTATGGTATCACGCATAAGAAATGATGATGATGGTTTGGTGTTTTACATCCCTTTCAACATTACTTGAGTCATATTGAGATGATGGAAAGGTGATTATGAAAGGCTCTGAGCAAGAAATTTAGCGCCCTAGTCACGAGTTGAATTCCACCACCAGTGGGATTCAAAGCCAGGACCATGTGATCCACTCGGTCACCTGGACATTTCATGGATAGGAAAAGTAGGCTGGTTAAATCTAGAGCCTGTTACATGCCAGTATCATCAAACAAGAATTCCGCGGAAGGCGTCATCGCACCTGCTGGGGCAAAAGTCACAGGAGCCACAATCAGAACGTGGTTATTAAATAAGTTTATTTCATTCTTAGCAGTGCTTACTTGGAAAACTGGGTTGAAAAAAATGTAGACAAAGTGCCTAGTGGGGCACATATATTCCAGGCCAGTCCCATTCCCTCTAATGGCTATATCTTCAGCACTGACTTTTCGTATCATACAGCCCAATGATAATGGAGCGTTGACGTAAAATGTGTAAAAGTCACTGGAGCATGAAATATAGGTCAAGGTCACGGGTCAAGATACCTGCTAATTCAGTACATCAAGGAGAAGCACAATGCAAGGTATAGTGGTTGTAGGCCTTATAGTTGAGGAGTTATCAAACATCAACGTAAAATGTGTCAAATATAGGTCAAGGTCACTGGGTCAATATACCTGCCAAGCCAGTGCAATGAGGTGAAGCACTATGCAAGGTTTAGTGGTTGTAGGTCTTATATTTAAGGAGATACCGAACATCAACATAAAATGTGTCAAGGTCACTGGAGTGCACAATATAGGTCAAGGTCACCAGGTCAAGGTACCTGCTGAGTCAGTACATCGAGAAGAAGTGCTATATAACGTTTGGTGGTTGAAGGCCTTACAGTTGAGGACATAAGGAAGGGTGACGTAAAAGGTGTAAAAGTCAATGGAGTGCGAAATATAGGTCAAGGTCACCCAGTCAAGGTACCTGCAGAGTTCGAACATTGAGGAGAAGCACTATGCAAGGTTTGATGGTTGTAGGCCTTATAGTTGAGGAGATATTGAACATTGACATAAAATGTGTAAAAGGCACTGGAGCGCAAAATATAGGTCAAGGTCACCGGGTCAAGATACCTGCCGAGTCAGTACATCTAGGAGAAGCACTATGCAAGGTTTGGTGGCTAGAGGTCTTACACTTGAGGAGATTTGGAATGTTGACGTAAATTATGTCCAAGTCACTGCAGCCAAAATATAGGTCAAGGTCACCAGGTCAAGGTATCTGCCAAGTCAGTAGATTGAGAAGAAGCACTTTGCAAGGTTTGATGGTTGTAGGCCTTATAGTTGAGGAGATATCGAACGTCGACACAAAATATGTCAAAATCACTGGAGCGCAAAATATAGGTCAAGGTCACCAGGTTAAGGTAACTGGCAAGTCAGTACATCTAGGAGAAGCACTATGCAAGGTTTGGTAGTTTTACACCTTATAGTTGAGAAGATCTGGAACGTCAACGTAAATTGTGTCAAAGCCAATGGAGCACAAAATATAGGTCAAGGTCACTGGGTCAACATACCTGCCAAGTCAGGAGGTCAGGGAGATGTGTCATGCAAGGTATGATGGTTGTTGTAGAATTGTAGTTGATAAGAATACAAACTTTGACGTAAATGTCGAACTTTGACATAACAGAACTGTTAACAGACAGACGGACAGACGAACGGACAGACGAATGGAAAAGCAGGCACCTATGTCGCAAAGTCAGGAGGTCAAGGAGATGTTTCATACAAGGTTTGATGGTTGTTTAGTCTTGTAGTTGATTAGAATACTAACTTTGACATAAATGTCGAACTTCGACATAACAGAACTGTTAACAGACAGATGGACGGACGAACAGACAGACGAATGGAAAAGTGGGCACCTACGTCACAAAGTCGGGAGGTCAGGGAGATGTTTCATGCAAGGTTTGATGGTTGTTTAGTCTTGTAGTTGATTACAATACTAACTTTGACATAAATGTCGAACGTCGACATAAATGTTGACAGACGGACGGACGAATGGACAGACATACGGACGAGCAGACGCCTATGTCGCAAAGTCAGGAGGTCAGGGAGATGTTTCATGCAAAGTTTGATGGTTGTTTAGTCTTGTAGTTGATTAGAATACTAACTTTGACATAAAAGTCGAACGTCGACATAAATGTTGACAGACGGACGGACGGACGGACTGACTGACGGATGGACGGACGGAAAATCCGACGCCTATATCGCACCCTGCTACAAGCAGGTGCGATAAAAAGGATCTTACATGAGTGGTCATTTCATATGAAATTTATGAAACAAACCTCCAGTTTTATAAATTTCATATGAAATGACCATGAATGTAAGATCTTTTTATCACAGGACTTATGGTCATAGAAGTTGAACTGTTTTTCAATAGAAACATAACATTGTCACGGACTGCATGATAATGTTATGTGCCAGTAACCATGTGTTATGTACCGCCTGGTAATATAATTTTTATGACATGATGTTATCCACTGAATAATAGCGACGTTATATGACAAATCTGGGCCCAAGGTTATAAGACTTTTTTCATGCTCAACTCTGCTGAGCATGAAAATTTCTCTGCTAATAAATATGAAAATGCCAACAATAGTTGGCATTTTCATATTTATTAGCAGAGAAATTTTCGTGCTCAGCTATATTTAGCAAGAAAGAATTTGAAATTGTTACTAATTTGAGTTTATTTGCATGGAAAAATTTCATGCTCAGCTGAGTTGAGCATGAAAAAAGTTTTATAACCTTGGGACCCGATTTTCTTCCAGTTATTATGTTATTTAATCTTTACCATTCTCTAGGCAGATTCAGCAGATGACAATCTGATGATATTTTCTTATTTTTCCTAGAATGAGACAATTTGCATAAAAAATGTCAATGGACAATTTGCATGAAAATATCAGTCTTATTTTCTGGGTAAAATAAGAAAACTATCTGAAAATGTTGTCTGCTGAAATTTTTCCTTATGTATTCCTTATGTGGATTTTTATTACAGGATTGATTCGATATACTTAGCATGCTCGGTAAACATTTCAGCAGACAACAATTTGAAATATTTTTTCCATGCTTATTGTCTCCTTAAGTGATAATTTACATGTAATGTCATAGCACTAACAGCAATCACACTGTTTGTGTTGAAGTTTTACGGCCCAGTCAACCCAATAGGGTGATGTCGAGCGAGGCCAGTTTACCTAACCACAGGTTTACTGAGCAGGCTTCGTCCTCTAGGTGGTTAAAGGGAAGGGGCCATAAACAAGTACTTGTAGTTTAGAAGAAAGGCATTCAGTAGCTTAGCATTTTGCAACAAGTTTTGTGAAAACCAACCAATCTGTAAGGAAGTTATAAAGGTTTAAAAAAAATTGGTAAAAGAGTCCAGAACGAGGCTGTGAATTTATGACGTTATAAACTCACAATCACAAAAAATCAATAATTTCAGTGACTGGCCAATTTATATCCTTTTTATTGCATATAATGAAAATGAACTGTATTTAAGAGAAAACAACTTATCCTTATGCTTGAATTTTGCGATTTCTTATTTCATCATGTGACATGACTGACAAAATGGCGGCCTCCATGGAGAGCTATTGTGAAATGTACAAAAGGCCGTATTTCCTAAACCACTCAAGTAGTTGCGGTCATGGTACCAAAGCCGTAATCCAAAATCATAAATCCATAAACGAATGACGAATCAGAATGTTCAGACCAACAGACATGGACCCCAGAACAAAGGGTGTAATCAGGTGTCCGCGGATAGAAAGCATGACTTGGTAAGCAAGCTTCGCCCACCATGCCCATGGGCCTGAACGAAGGAAATATCGGTAGAAGCCTATGTCCAGGATTTGGGAAGTCTACTTATGGCGCGTCACTGGCAAAAACATCAGAAACAATTCTGGAAACTGCCACATTGTAGGGATTGACTAGATCATGATGTCTCCCATAGAACTTCTTAAGTGTTGCTACCAGTTTGGTTTTTTGATACCCCTGGCTCAACAACTTTTGAGTGAGCACTTTCCCACGCTCCATGAAGTCCTGATAATTTGAACAGGTTCTGGCATAACGGATTAACTGTGAAACGTAAATGCCGTATGCCTGTGCAGAAGGGATATTACTGCTCAGGAAAGGAAAGTTAACGATGGGAAAATTGAAGTCATCCACTCAACTGATTTACATAAAATTTGTGGCAAAATGTTTGCCTCTTTAACCCCTTTTTACTGAAGTGACAGTTAAAGTTTGTTGGCCCTTCCTTTTAACCAGTATTGTGCACATTCTTTCACCAGAAACTAACAACTGCATTTCTTGAATCAGGGGAAGGGAGAGAATGACTTTAGAAAATATTTCATAATCATAATCAGGCAGGGGTCAAATCTGCAACTCAGACCCACATCCAACTGAGCCACTGGGGCCGGCAACAGCAATCAGACATCTTTTGTGAACACACAGATGTGGTATTGGTGGGTGCTTTATATGCAGGACAATCAAAATGCTGAATCATTCAACAATCAAATATATTGAGCAACTAGTGTGCATAATACAGGATAAGAGGAGCATTCAGGTGAATAAATTTGTTATTCTCCATGAAAATGTATGACTTAGCTATTCATTGTGAGTCTCCGTAACATATGTTTTGTGGAGAATCAAGATATATATCACTATTTTCTGGTACTAAATGGATTAAGTTATACTGTCCTTTGAATTGCATTATTCACTGCTTTGTTCAGCGTTAATTGTATCAGGTAGACCTACCTTCAACTAGTCCCATCCCTAGCTGTCCAGGAACAAGTTTACCATCTGGTCTAACTCCAACATAACTCCTAGATTTGATAGTTTCTATGTGTTCAGCATGGGTTGCATCCGTACCTGTATACAAGAACGTGACATCTCAATACTACATTTAACTCTTTCAACCCTCAGTTTCTGAAGTGGTATCTTCCAAATTTGAATTGGGAGCAGTCCATCACTGAAAACAGGAATCTGAGTCTAAACAGAAGAATACCTATCACCAGACAGGTTAGCTCGCCTGATATTGCACATTTTATTTCTGGAAAATTCTAAGTCGGTGACCTTGATTTTGACATGACCTGGAGTGGGGGGAGGGGGGGATTGCACTGTGCAAAATTTTAAGTTTTCATCAGACCAAGGATGAACCAATTCGGTGATAAGGTTAGGAAATAATGAGGTCTTAAAAAATTAAATGAAAACTTTAACATTTTTAAAGTTCTAAGTCTGTGACCTCGACCCAAAGGTTACGGTCATGAGTGCTGGTGGTGCTGATAAAAACTTTGGACCAGTATATATCATGATACCAAATATAAATTAAATCCATAGTTTGGTTTAGAAGTAATGAGGTCCTAAAAACTTTGACATAAAATTTTGATATGAATGTGACCTTGACCTTAACATGAACTAGGGGGTCGGGGTGGGGGGCTGGGTGAGGATGGAACTGGGCAAAATTTTGGACCAATATGTATCATAATACCAAAGATGAATGAAATTGGTTGTAAGGTGAGGAAATAATGAGGTCTTTAAAACTTAAAGAAAAACTTTAACATTTAAATTCTAAGTCTGTGACCTCGACCTCAAGGTCTAGGTCTTGAGTGCTGATGGTGCTGATAAAAACTTTTGACCAGTATCTACCATGATACCAAACATGAACTAAATCCATCATTTAGTGTAGAGGTAATGAGATCCTAAAAACTTTCAAGTAAAATTTTAACATGAAAATTCCAAGTCTGTGTCCTTGACCATGACATGACCTAGGGTGGTGTGAATGGTACTGCACAAAATTTTGGACTAATATGTATCAGCATACCAAAGATGAATCATATCAGTGATAAGGTTAGGAAATAATGAGGTCTTAAAAACTTTAAAGAAAACTTTAACATTTGTGGACACCGCTGCTGCTGTCAATGCTGATGCTGAGGATAGTACAATAGCTCTCCGTGAAACAGAATACCAAACAGTGAAGATCCTGATGAGTGGTTCATTATGAGCTGTCTCTTCTGGATCTACACTGTTTGCATAGGCAGCTGTGTTGGTCTGCAGGGTTGAAAGGGTTTTTAAAGAGTGAATATTTAGTGGATAATATGCTAATTTTACCAAGAGCATGAGGGAAGTTAAGGGTACCATAACTGTTATTCTTGTAGAATAGAACAAGTGCCCAGAATATCCCCTGCCAGTATCAATTCTTTATTATAATAAAAATAAAACTTTAACACAAAACTTTGACATAGATGTTAACTAACGTACCTACATATGAACAAATGAACGAATGGAAAGACGAAAAGTATATACCTTTGACATACTTCATATAATGGGGGTATAATTATCACTTACCAATTCCATGTTTATCCATCAGAGCAATAAGATCAGCTTCTGTTAATAGACTTGGTGGACTCGTCTCACCACTGTTCATCTGTAGGAGAAATTTGGTGTTGATTCTGGGATAATTCTTATTTCTCAACCCCCCCCCCCCCCCCCCCCCACACACACACACAAAAAAAAAACAGGTTGCCTAATGTGTACCAATAACACAGACTTTCATGGAGGAAAAAAGAACATTAATACTTTTGGCTGATATAATACATTACTATAATATACTATTCATTTAAAAAACTATGCCATTCATGGACCCAAACCACAGATATATTAAGGGATTGCCTTGTGCAGATTTGTGACAAAATAAATTACTTCAATAAGAAATACTAAAGAAACAAAAATCAAAATATTAAAAATGCGGAAAAATAAAGGAAAAGATATATAAAATAAAAATAAGAAATTTTAATAGTAAGCTCTATTTTTTTTTTATATTTTCCACTAAATTTTTTGCAATAATTTTTTTATTGTTCATTTTAGTGAAACATGTTGAGCTAAAAAGTTGTACTGGGGCAATCTCCTTAAACTTCTCCAAAAGGCCCTATTTCCTACATTTCACAAGTATTACTCCAAAATTAGGTGAGCATTTTCCATTTTGCAGGATGCATCAAGAAAAACTATCACAATAAGATCTGTCTTCCATGTTACGTCAAAAAATGTTTGACTGGAGCTATTGTTGTTCAATCAAGCAGATATGAGGGTGGACAAAAATGTGTACAGCCTGTTATTAGCATTTGCCTATGCATCTGTAAAACATTAATTTTTATTCATTTATTTATATATTTACAAATATATTTATTAATTTATTCATCCGAGTCACACAATAAAAAAAGGTGCTTTCTAGGCATAGTAAAAGTCCAGGGCCCAGTTGTTCAAAGCATCCTTAGCTTAACAAGCTTGTTAGTGGTCAAAATGTAAAAATATTAGCGTATATGCCATATTTAATAATCAAAGTTTTAACAATACGTTAACTAACGACATCATTAGTTTTGAACAACTGGGCTCAGATCAGCCAGAGAAGCTGTACAGTCTAATACGGGACTGGTATATACATGTAAATTGATATGTTCTACAGTATTCAGTGATTCTGTAAGCAGACAGTGAAGTCCCTGATCAGACGGTGCGATTGGGCAGACTGATCTGGGCATTTGCTTTGTTTGTTTGAGTTCAGCTTTAATGTTACTGTCAACAATCGCTCAGTCATATCATAACATCTGGATGTGACAATGGGAAATTATGCCATTTTATTGCATGTCGCATCACTGCAGTATCATATCTCAGACATTATGACATGATACTATCACCAGCTGCAATATACTGACACTGGTGTAACCAGTTCTAGCTCTTCTATATAGTGCTAAGCACCAAGAGAAAGAATTACTTGTAGCAATTTTATAACAATTTAGGTGAGACCCAGCTGGATATTGAACTTACAAACTCCAGATCTGAAGGCTGTTGCTCTACTAGTCAGGCCACTTAGACTGGTCATGGGCTTTTGCTTTCTGCATATGCCCCAAAGGCACAAAAACGACTCAGCCACCATGGCCGGCTTGAACTACTGCTGAATAAACATATTTATCAGGTATGGTTCAGTTTCATTCTAAACGACTTGATATGACTTAAGATGTACATGAACCGTGAAAAAAACAGGAAACAGAGGTGAGTAGGTATCCTTTCCCACCCAAGCACACCCCATCCCACAAAAACTTTATCCAAGAAACATCCAGCGGAAAATAGTTAAAATCTTGGTTACTAATCTACTGGTAAGTTTTAAACAACCCTCTAGTAATACGATACCATGACTCTATTGATACTCTTGTCAAGCACACTTTTCACCTACTTTATTTACATCACAATGGTGCAGACTTTGAAAAACAATGGGATCTTGTAAAATTCAGATTTCTTTATCTAATTAGCAGAAAATCTATAATGAATTTGAAGTTGGAACCTTTTGGTGAAGTTTGTGGCAGCTGCACTCTACAACTCTGTTGCTGAGTGAGTATGCTTCGCTAAAATAAACAAATTAAAAGAGTTATTGCTAAAAAAAACAAGAGGCCCATGGGCCACAACTCGCTCACCTGAGTGACATAACCACTGCAGATATGCAAGTCACTTCGATACTTCCAATATAAATGTATAATGGCCCATACAAATGCATGGGGAAGCAAATTTCAACATAAAACATCATTTTAGCAATTTTGGTAGATCTCCTGACCCCCATAATTTGTGCAAAGATTAGGGCTCAGGGCTTATTTGGTTCTGGAGAAGAAGATTTTTAAAGGGTTTTACCATATATGGGCATGGCAGCCATTTTGATCAATGGACCATTTTAGCACTCTGTCATTCTCCTGCCCAAGGAGGCTCCGCATGAAATTTGAGCAACACTGGCCTAGAGGCTTCAGAGGAAAAATCATTTGAAATTATCAACATTTTTTCCATACAAATGTACAGGGCCCATACAAATGCATACAGAAGCAAACTTGACCTCACCGTAAAAAGGTCAAATGTCAATGTATGACAATTATTTTAGCAACTTTGGTAGACCGCCTGTTCCCAATGACATATGCAAAGATTCAGCCATAAGGCATCCTCGGTTTTGGAGAATAGGATTTTTAAATGTTTTTTTCCCATACAAATGCATAGGGAAGCAAACTTGACCTTGCCGTAAAAAGGTCAAATGTCAATGTACGACCATTATTTTAGCACCTTTGGTAGACCTCCAGTCCCCGATGACTTAAGCAAAGATTCAGCACCAAGGTGTCCTCGGTTCTGGAGGAGAAGATTTTTAAAGGTTTTTACCATATATGGGCATGGCGGCCATCTTGGTCAATGAACCGCGACCACTTTAGCAATCTTTCATTCCCCCAACCTACAGAGGCTCCATATGAAATTTGAGCAAAATTGGCCCAGAGGCTCCAGAGGAGGTCGTTTGAAATTCTGAATATTTTTCCCATACAAATGCATAAGGAAGCAAAATTGACCTCACCGTAAAAAGGTCAAATGTCAATGCACGACCATTATTTTAGCAACTTTGGTAGACCTCCAGTTTCCGATGATATATTTTAAGATTCAGCCACAAGGCATCCTCGGTTTTGGAGAACAAGATTTTTAAAGGTTTTCCCCATACAAATGCATAGGGAAGCAAACTTGACCTTGCCGTAAAAAGGTCAAATGTCAATATACGATATTTATTTTAGCAATTTTGGTAGACCTCCCATCTCCGATGACTTATGCCAAGATTCAGCCCTAAGGCATCCTTGGTTATGGAGAAGAAGATTTTTAAACGTTTTTACCATATATGGACATGGCGGCCATCTTGGTCAATGAACCGTGACCATTTTAGCAATCTTTTGTTCCCCCTACCTAAGGAGGCTCCATATGAAATTTGAGCAAAATTGGCCCAGAGGCTCCAGAGGAGAAGTTGTTTGAAATTCTGAACATTTTTCCCATACAAATGCATAAGGTAGCAAAATTGACCTTACCGAAAAAAGGTAAATGTCAATTTACGACCATTATTTTATCAATTTTGGTAGCCCTCCTGTTCCCGAAGATATATGCAAAGATTCAGCCATAAGGCATGCTCGGTTTTGGAGAAGATTTTTAAAGGTTTTTCCCATATAAATGCATAGGGAAGCAAACTTGACCTTGCCATAAAAAGGTCAAACGTCAATGTACGAAAATTCTTTTAGCTATTTTGGTAGACCTCCCGTCCCCGATGATTCCTGCAAAGGTTCAGCCCCAAGGCATTCTTGGTTCTGGAGGAGAAGATTTTTAAAGGTTTTTACCATATATGGGTGTGGCAGCCAACTTGGTCAACGGACCGCGACCATTTTAGCAATTTTTCGTTCCTCCACCCTAAGGAGGCTCCATATGAAATTTGAGCAAAATTGGCTCAGCGGCTTCAGAGGAGAAGTTATTAAAATGTTAACGGACGGACGCACTGACAGACGGATGGACGACGGATGAAAAGTGATCACAATAGCTCATCCTGAGCAGAGCTCAGGTGAGCTAAAAAAGTTAAGTATGTCACTAACCTCAATAGCTGTTGGTTCAAATTCATCCCCAACTGTAAAAACAGGTATTTCCTAAAACAGAAACAAACTTCAAGCTAAGATACATATTTGAAAGAAAATCTTTACATATGCACCAAACATATTTGGGGGATTCATTTTAAAGGGAATGGATACTTTAAAGAGAAACAATTCTGTCAAAATTGTTTTTGTTTTTTTTGCCTCCCTTCTGTAAGAGCTACTCTAAAAGGAAAGAATTTATTCTCCTTAGGAGCAACTGTTTTGCTTTTACAAAATTGTGTTAGGGTTTAACGACACGTCAACCCTTGTGGGTCATTTTGTGTCGTCTCCCAGAGAAAGGGAGAAAAGAGATAGAAGAGATTGTAGAAGAGATGAAAGAGAGGGACAGGTAAGAAAGACGAACAAGAATGAAAGTAAAGAAACTGAAGAAATACAACATTCCCCCTCTACCCTTACCTGCTACAAGGGTAACAGGCCTTGCCCAATTGTAAGCCAGTATCAGTTGGACGCCCCGGTGACGTAAGATACATGACACCTTCGCACCACCCGACCACCCAAAAATAAGAAAATAAATGCACAGGTATATAATAAAAACTTAATGGATTTGTATGGAGATTCGAGCGTATACTTTGTTGGGCTCACCGTTTTGGTGGAATGGACTAAACGATTCGCCCCCACAAAATATATTTCCATACAGATGTAACAACCTATAAAACTAACCAGACACCCTGCTATTGGAAATAGACTGGTCCATAGACCAGAGCAAAGTTCTGATAGAAAAGTCTATAGATGTAAATGATTTAATTACCCAGTTAAAAAATATGAATACACATTTTACACATCACAACTCACAAACATATCCAATGAAAGTGACACATTCCTTTCCAGCAATGGTAAATCAGAACTGAAGTAAAGAAAACCAACATGATCCTAACATTTAACTTAAAAATCAATGTCCCAGCTTACATTTAAAGGGAAAAGCAGTGTAATTAAATTGGTAAAGAATGTATTTGAGATGCAAGATCTTGACAAACTGTGCATTTTTATGCAAATTCGATCAAATCCGGTGAAAAAAAACCCCAAGAGATAAGCAGAGCTTATTAGATAGCTCCCACTCAGAAATCAAAATGTAATGGATCGACATGAAAACCACACCCACCAACAACATAGTTTGCAAGGGGAGAAAGAGAGAGGGGGCTGGGGGTTATATAATAAGTAAATTATCATGTTTGATATATCAAAACTGCTTTTATGGGCACTGCCATTTCGAATTTTTAATTAGGGGATAACTGCATTCAAATTTGGCATTTGGGGAGGTAAATCGGTGGTTTTATGGTCGGAAATTTTGTTTTATGGCAACGCGTCAGCGGAACCGTAAAACGTAATTTGGGACCGTAAAACCGCCGATTTACCTCCCAAAATGACAAATTTGATGCAGTTATCCCCATTCTAATGCATTTATTCATTTTTTCTATTGAAAAAAATGGACTATTTGCACAAAACGACAAGTGCTGTGAGCTGCGTAAAACCAAATGCCAGCCAATGAGAAGCGACTTTACGCGATGACGTCGGATTTGAGACAGTAAATCACAGAATATACCGTCGCAAATTTTTTACGTTATCCAATCAGACGTCGCGTTACATACAGGAGTGCATTAGAATGAGGCTTCATGATGTCATAAAACTTTTAATTAGATATGCAAAACCTAATAAATAAGAAATGCAACAATATTCAACCTCTTTATTTGTATATATGGCTTCTTTAGACATTTAACCCTTGTCCTGCTGAACCTGGATATACCCTGCCTTTGCAAACAGTGTAGATCCAGATCCGTTTGCATCTGAAGAAGCCAGCTTATCTGATCTGCACTGTTTGCCATTAAGTATAAGAATTTATAACAACAATCCAAATCAAGTAATCTGATTGGATGAAAATTAGAAGTGGACATGGCCTCTTAATTTATTCAGCAGGGCAAGGGTTAAGGATTTCGCTTTAAAAGCGCATTAAACTCTACCAGAAAGAAGACTTTATTTAATACTTTGTAATGTTTAGAGCCTCATTAAATATTGAAAATGGTGATTCACTTGATAATAGTTCTGAAATCTTTAAAGGTCTTTAACTTCCTTGGTTTTTAACTAATTTTGATCAAATTTACATAAAAATGCATGATCTGTCAAGACCTTACATTTCAGATACATTCTTCATCTGCCTTGTGTTTCCCTTGAACTTTAAAACAAATGGACAAAATCTGGAAACTCAACACCCAAACCAAATAAAGACTTACTTAGTCAATCATACTCATATTAGAACTGCCTCCATCAGAAACAAAACCTAATGTTTTGCAGTTTTAACCATTACCATTCTTTGGGCCAATTCAGCAGATGACAAACTGACAATACTTTTATTATTGCCAGAAAATTGACTTTGACATTTCATGCAAACTGCCTCACTGGGAGACAATTTCCATGAAGGTCAAAGTCTCTATTCTTGGAAAAATAAGAAATGTTGTCTGCTGAAATTTTTACTCTTGACAGCATAAGAGTGTTAATGGTTTGGTTTGGAGTTTAACTACCAAATCAACAGCATTTAAGTCATGTTGAGACTGTCAGTTTACCTAACCATATTTTTTCCTGGGCAAACTTAATCCTCAAAGTGGTTAACCAGTACTTGTAGCATTAATAACTACTCCATTTCGAATACATATTTTTTTTGTTTGAGTGTATGCAAAAGCTATGTTTCTAGTGTGAGTGTATGCGAAAGCTATTACAGTAGATTTCCTTTTAGTTCGAACAGTTAAAAAATAAATAATGATCCAGGTGTTCGAATTATAAGAAAATCAGCACTGTCCGAACTATTTGAAATTGCAGAAAATCTCCAATAAGAACTGTCTTGAGACATGATTAAAAAAAAAGCAATAACTTCATTCTCCTCCCAACATCCTTTTTGTCGTATGAGAAGACAATTATTGTGTGGTCTAAATTTATTACATCTGTCACAAAGTTGGCCATGTTGTGAATGAGTGACATATATATATATATATATATATATATATTGAATGAGTGACATAATATATATAAATATATAAATATATATATATATATATATATATATATATATATATATATATATATAAAATGATAAGTGGTATGAAAATAGAGCTTAAAACTAGAATTATGTTTAAATTATTAAATTCAATCAGAAAATAAAAAGATGATACATTGATTTTACACTGATTTTAAAAGTGGTCATCCTATTTTTTGCCTGTCAAAATCAATCAGCTGATCTACCTTGGGTGAATACACATCTTGTGCTGCAACCTATAATATCATGTGACAGTATTGCCCTTCAGTGCGCTTATGTAAAATTTGCTAAATTTACATGACCTTTGATGGGGATGCCCTAGATAATACGTTTTGGTAGCAGACCAGGTAATTCGCCGTGCATAACCGAAATTTTATAATGACCGCATTTCTATAGTTATCTTCCGTAACATTTCCATCAAAAATAATTGTGCTCCGATTGGCTGATTTTTAATATGTTAATAAAGACACCCTCTGGAGGTCAGCAGAAGCAAATTGTCCTAGAGGCCCAATCGCAGAAGAAAAATCACTAATTTCAAATCGATTTTATGAATTCAAACTTGCATTTCTGATTGATTTTTCACCAGAAATAAAAAGTTCAATTATCCTACTTCTGAAGTTTAACAGCTGAAAATTGATTTTCTTTGCCAGCACAACACAATTTTGCATTTACTTGAACATGGTTTGCACGGTTATTTCTTTCTCATCGCTTCTTTAATGAACTGTTCTTAGAATGTTAAATATGAGAACTTTGAGCCTCGTAATTAGTAAGCAGTCGACGATAAATACATGTACAAGCCAGGTACATAATATTCATCCACGAACTATATATGTACAGTCGGCAAATCATTAGAAAAAGAGTGGGCAAACGGATTCATTAAATAAACATATCAATTAACATTAACTTTTCACATGTTTGAACTATTTGAAAACCAGTTTAAAAAAAAAAATAAGTGAATGTTCAAACTAACAGAGCAATTTTTGGGAGGTGATTTCAAAACAGTAAGGGGTATTCGACTTATTTGAGTGTTCAAACTAAAAGGAAATCTACCATATTTTAGTATATGTGAAAGCTATTATATTACATGGCTTCATAATGACAAGGTGGGAGACAGAATTTTTACTGTTCAACATCTTACCTTAGCATTCCATTTTTCATAAATGTAAACTTCCAAATAGTTTTTGGCTGTTATCATCAGGCCCTGAGCTGAAAACTACACAATAAAAAAAAAAAAAAAAAATAATAATAATAATTTTAAACGCCCAAAATCTTGAACAGTGAAACATACGAGTGAAATAACTTATGAAGGGAACTTTAAGAATAAAGCTATTTCAGTTCACAAATAAGGTTCTGGACCAGGCTCTCATTTGCAAATGTAGTAAAACTGGGTCCACAACCCATGCTCGCTTCCTTACTACAAGACAAAGGTTCTCAAAGCTTGCGCTTCTACTCCTGGATCATTTAATTTTAAAATAATTCTGACACCACCAATTGATAAGCTCAGTTTGATAAGCTTTAGTATATTCCCAAGCTAGGTAACTCTATCAGGAAATTGCTGTATTCTATTGCAGGATTAACACGCTTGTTAATCTGCAGACACTGAATGCAAATGTTCACTTCACTATGTAAACTTAATGGGGTTTGAACTCAGAGAAAGATTGTTGCCGATAATCTGAATTTATTCCTGATCAAAATTCAATTACAATTTCATGCAGAATAACAAAATGTAATCTCAATACATAGACTTGCATAAAAGTTGAAAACATACAAATATAATTGTGCTTAACCAATAACTAATGCCAGCAGAGATAATCCTTATACTGAGGACCAAAAAGAGGAACATAAAATATTTGGACACTGGTTCTTGATCCATATAATTCAAAAAGAAATTTACATTGCATGTTCCTACACAGCTTCCATTGTTTGACCTAATTGTCAAGTGTAAATTACACATTAAATTTCCACATTCTACAGGTTCAATAGACTCCGGTGGGCCCGACCAAGCATGAATACAAGAAAAACAAGAGCTGTCGGAGGACAGCGAGCTCGCCTGCTGGGTACATTTTATATTGTAACATTTTTATCATTAAGCCATATAATATAGGTCACACTGACCTAGATGTATTTGTATGTAAATCATTTTGTCACTTAGATATAATAATCCAGGTATGACAATTCTCCATGAAATAGTAATAAAAATAAAAGGCAAAATCACTGAAGCATGAAATATAGGTCACAATGACCTAGATATAGTAAGTGGTCATTCATTGGGTCACATGGAAGTAATATCCCAGGTGTGACATTTATCCAACAAATATTCAAGATATAAGGCAAAATCACTGAACCATGAAATATAGGTCACACCAACAGAGATATATTTTGACGTCAATAATCGGGTCACAAGGAACTAATATCCCAGGTGTGACATTTATCCAACAAATAGTATTCAAGATATAAGGCAAAATCACTGAACCATGAAATATAGGTCACAATGACCTAGATATAGTAAGTGGTCATTCATTGGGTCACATGGAAGTAATATCCCAGGTGTGACATTTATCCAACAAATAGTATTCAAGATATAAGGCAAAATCACTGAACCATGAAATATAGGTCACACAAACATAGATATACTTTGACGTCAATAATCGGGTCACAAGGAACTAATATCCCAGGTGTGACATTTATCCAACAAATAGTATTCAAGATATAAGGCAAAATCACTGAACCATGAAATATAGGTCACACCAACAGAGATATATTTTGACGTCAATAATCGGGTCACAAGGAACTAATATCCCAGGTGTGACATTTATCCAACAAATAGTATTCAAGATATAAGGCAAAATCACTGAACCATGAAATATAGGTCACAATGACCTAGATATAGTAAGTGGTCATTCATTGGGTCACATGGAAGTAATATCCCAGGTGTGACATTTATCCAACAAATAGTATTCAAGATATAAGGCAAAATCACTGAACCATGAAATATAGGTCACACCAACAGAGATATATTTTGACGTCAATAATCGGGTCACAAGGAACTAATATCCCAGGTGTGACATTTATCCAACAAATAGTATTCAAGATATAAGGCAAAATCACTGAACCATGAAATATAGGTCACAATGACCTAGATATAGTAAGTGGTCATTCATTGGGTCACATGGAACTAATATCCCAGGTGTGACATTTATCCAACAAATAGTATTCAAGATATAAGGCAAAATCACTGAACCATGAAATATAGGTCACAATGACCTAGATATAGTAAGTGGTCATTCATTGGGTCACATGGAACTAATATCCCAGGTGTGACATTTATCCAACAAATAGTATTCAAGATATAAGGCAAAATCACTGAACCATGAAATATAGGTCACAATGACCTAGATATAGTAAGTGGTCATTCATTGGGTCACATGGAACTAATATCCCAGGTGTGACATTTATCCAACAAATAGTATTCAAGATATAAAGCAAAATCACTGAACCATGAAATATAGGTCACAATGACCTAGATATAGTAAGTGGTCATTCATTGGGTCACATGGAAGTAATATCCCAGGTGTGACATTTAACCAACAAAAAGTATTCAAGATATAAGGCAAAATCACTGAACCATGAAATATAGGTCACAATGACCTAGATATAGTAAGTGGTCATTCATTGGGTCACATGGAAGTAATATCCCAGGTGTGACATTTATCCAACAAATAGTATTCAAGATATAAGGCAAAATCACTGGACCGTGAAATCTAGGTGACCTTGACCTTAAATGTAGGTCACCATGACCTTCACTCTCTTACACTTAAACTGATGTCACATAGTTAGCTGATGTATAACCAGTTGTGTCTATAACCTGTAGGCATATAAGATTTTACAAATGTGTCCTAGATTTTGACCCCTAGCCCCACCCCAAGGCCCACCCTGAGGTATGAACCCAGGGGTATGTTCTTTTGGAATCTCAGAAGACTCGTCCAGGTACCCAAATTCTAAATATGAATGCTCTATGAGGAGTGAAAGTCAAGATATAAGAATTTGAAAAACTTTAACACAGTATTATAAAGGTGTCCTAGATTCTGACCCCTAGCCCCACCCAGGGGCATGAACCCAGGGGTTTATTCTCTTGGAATCTCAGAAGACCCTCCAAGGTACCTAAGTTCCAAATTTGATGCCTCTGTGAGGAGTGACTGTTGAGATATAAGCATTTGAAAAACTTTAACACAGTGTGACGGGAACGGGAACGCAAACGCAAACGCAAACGCAAACGCAAACGTGGACGACCGGGGTGACTACAATAGCTCTCCTTGTACTTCGTACAGGCGAGCTAAAAATTACAATGCTCAAACTCTGGCACATAAAATAAATTCTTGTAAACGCTTTAAGATTTTTTTTTCCTTTTCCACGGATTTATCTAAAATTAAAATCATTGTCAAAATGTCAGTGTCAAAGCTACTTTGAAAATCTAGCAAATTTTTGTATCCATATCCACTGCCTTGTGTCAGATTATAAGTAGAAAAATTACATATGTCCTATGTATATGTCCTATGCATTTTGTTTACAGTAAAGTCAGGAAATTGATATTAGAAGCTAACTGATCTGGATCTGCACTGTTTGCCATTAAGTATGTAAATTTATATCAACAATCTGGATTAAGTAATCTGATTGGCTTAAAATTAGAATTGGGCATGGCCTTTTCAATTATTCAGCAAGATAAGGATTAAACAGCAGTTTAAAGACAAAACTGCATAACAAAATATACATAATGTGGTAATAATTTCTAAAACTTTTGACCAACACTAGTCATACTGGTATTCAATGAAAACTAAAATTAAACAATTATTTACAAAAGAACAAAACATTTCTTGACAAACAAAATTCATTTCCAATTAAAGCATCAATGAATAATGATGATCTCAGTATTGGAATGTTAAAATTCACAGTAAAAGGTCATTATTTTAAATGATGAAGTTATCAGATTATTGTAATTTTGTAAGCAATTAAACATGTCAATCAAAATTTAAAATTTCAACTTTATGGTGCCTGTAAGTGTATACATTTATCAAAATATACGAATATTCTTTGGTCACATAAAGCTGAAAACATGGTATAAAAATGAACCTTAGGTTAATAACCACAAGTACTTTATAAATTCAGATAACACTGAATCAAAACAAATCTTGAATGAAACAAAGTGAAAGGGAGTGGCCTGGCAAGTACCTCTCCCGATTCACCAAGATCATTCCTCAGTAATCTAAGGTGTTCAGCTTCACTCTTGAATCCAAACTTTACTGAGATTCATTACATGAGTATTATGCAAACATTTTAATAGCACCAATAAAATGTAAAATCATATAAAAATGTCAAGTACATTATATAAAAATGTATTTACTGTATTTTCATTTGACTCGGAACCATGGAATTCCTGAATAACAATAGCTTTGAAATATGAACTCTCATTTATGCCCTAACATATTATGATGATGGTGATGATAATGATTATATAGAAATGCTTTGACACTGAGGTAATTGCTTTAAAAGAAATGATAATATTTGATCCCGTCAGTACAAACTATGCAAAATGATAATATATTGACTTGGAAAAATAATGAGACTATTCAAAATGAACTTTAGTGTTCCCATGACTGCTCAAACATTATATGAGTACTCATCCGAGGCAACAATCCAGGGTACCCAGGAATGTTTCAGATCCCCCAAGCTAGGAGGCTAAAGGATTATCAAGTAAGGACAGGGACGGTGATTGGTTTGTTTGTGTTGAGGTTTTACGGCCCAGTTAACCCAATGGGATCATGTCGAGCACAGTCAGTTTACCTAACCGCATGTTTACTGGGCAGGCTTAGTCCTCTAAGTGGTTAACCAGTATTGTTCACGTTCTTTCCCCAGAAACTGACAACTGCCCTTCTTTAATCAGCTGAAGGGGGAGAATGACCGTAGAAAATATTTCACGATCAATCTCCACGAAAGAATGTTGCTGATCTTGGCGGGGGTCAAACCCGTGACCTCCTGGTCTCTAGTCGGACACGCATCAAACTGAGCCACCAAGGCCGGCAGATGGTGATTGGATGGACAGGAATGGGATGGAAAGCCAGTACAACATGCACCCAGAACCAATGCCACAGATCAGCTCCCCGCAACCAGAGCAACCATCTGATCCCAAAAGTTCTTTCAGCATTGTTGCAGCCGACATACTCCACATTTAAAACTTACATGACAGACCGATAAGCCAAAACATTACTTCTCACCAATATATAGACTACCCATAAAAACTCATCCCTTACAACAAAACCATACAGCTAAGAAAGAAATGAATATGATGCTACAGCAATGAAGAATACTTTTAGAAATGGTCTGTTTCTTACTATAAGATAAAATAAAATGGTTTTTAGGAAAACATGGAATATATTTGATACAACTCTGTCACTGGAATCTTTCATCCTGCATACAGGGATTAGACTATATCAATATTTACAACAACAAATCCATAGGGACGGCATCCTTGGCCCCTGTAATGCCACACAAGATTAACAACAAACTGTCATGGCTTTATCCACTTGCCCTATATTGACAAATATAAAGACTCTGAATTTCATAACAATATGGGACTACAGTCCACTAATAACTGATTACTTGAAACCAGTGATAGATCACAAACAAAAACTAATACTCAGTCACAAAACATATGTTACAGATTAACATAACATCATAAACCCACAGACTATTGTTAAATTATGTAAAAAACCCATAACTTAGACTTTATATTTAATAAAAGTCAAAAAGGATTACAATAAAAAAGTTACACTTTTGAATTTTCTCCTAATTAATATATCTGATTATATTTTCTTAAAGCAGCCTCATCACTCTGTCCACACCCTCTCGTTTCTTGATAAATGGCAATTAGTGTGAGGCACAACCACAGCCAACTGAGCTTTTTGGGGAGGGTAGGGGAAAAAAGCATGACTCAGCTCCTGTATATACTTGTCCTGAGCCCGCTCTGTCCAAGAAGCCTCAAACCCAGACAAAACAGCCTCATGAAGAACTCCCAGGGCTGGCTCCTCCAAATCTGTGGCCATGATGTCAGCCGCAGTTTCAAGCTCTAAAATTCTTTGTCTTAGTTTTTGGTTCTCCTCCTCTGCTGTCTTTAATTTCTTACTCATCTCCCCACAACTCTCCTCTTCTGTCATCTTGGTAGCATCCCAATCTTTGTAGTCCAAAGTTAAAGTCAATGGATTGCCTGCAGAGGAGGCCCTCCTTTTTAACCATTCTTTTCTTTCTTTTTTATGTATATTTTGCTCATTTTGGGTGGCATCTTTTTACATGATTTCCCATGGCACAGGATAGTCAGATGCAGTTCTACCCTGATGACTTTTGTTGCGTTGGGTGTTTCTCCAGGCGTATATCATATTCTGTGATAAACCCACAAATGCACTGGTATTGTGCAGGCTGATTACTGTGGACTTTAGAAAGAAGCACAATCATAGCGTGTCTGTTAGCGGTATTGCTACACAGTAGACAAATGTAGATTCTCATCTGCAAGATGTAGATTCTCATCTGCAAGAATAGATAAGTAAGAGCAGCGAGTAGTTAACCATTTTGACATGGAGGCTGTGAATGTGAAAAATTAGAGCCCAGCTAGCATTCTACGTAAATCTACATCGGGCCGTCATCGGCCAGTCAGCTACCCTGACGGGCCGATGACGGCCCGATATAGATTTACGTAGAATGCTGCCTGGGAGGTCAAAATTTTGCTGGCAGTAGTTTTACAATTAAGAACATGCATTAAAGTCTCAAATTTTTCTTTACTTTCTTGACCTATGCTGGCAGCCTATCAGTTCCATATATCTTCAAACTATCATGATGAATGACCAATTTTTCCTTTTTTTGAAGTATCTCATAGACAGATGGGCTGAGACATTTTACAATGACATAAGGTCCTTTGTACTTTGTATCTAGTTTCTTCCCAAAACCTTTTCTCTTGTATACAACATCACCCTTTTTATATATTCCACAATTCTGCTATCATAATCCTGTTTTTGCTTTTCTGCCGCACTCTGAAGAATTTTGCCCACCATGTGATAACATTCCTCCATTTTGTGATGCAAATCATGGAACATACTCATGAATATTTTCTGGTTCTTCAGGTCTAGGAAATGGATAAAGAATATCACTTGGTATATTTTTTCTCTTCCAAACATCAGTATGTTTGGACTGTATCCAGTAGCTGGGTGAACTGTTGATCTGTAGGCTGAAAGAAGCAGATCTAAGTGTTTGTCCCAATTGTTCTTGTTATGATCAACAAACTTTTTGGTCATTCTACCTAATGTAGAATTGAATCTTTCTATCAGGCCATTTGACTTTGGTCTGTAAGCTTTAGTTCTGGTTTTCTTTATTTGTAGAAGCTTAAAAACTTCTTCAAGTAACACACTTTAAAAATTTCGCTCCTGATCTGAATGTATTTCTAATGGCATGCCAAATCGAGAGATAAACTCTTGAACCAGTTTCTGTGCAACACCTTCTGCATGTTGTATTGGTAAAATGTAAGCCTCCACCTCACACGTAAAATAATCGCCAATCATAAGAATATAACAGTTTCCATCTTTAGTCAGTGGCATGACCCATGACATCAATGGCAATTCTGTCCATAGGATATCCAGCTAGGTATAACCCTAATCTGGCTTTAGGTTTCTTTCTTGGATCCTTGTCTTTATAACATTATCTGCACTGTCGAATGTACAGCCTTATATCATAAAACAAACTAAAATTTTACAGTCTGTACTAAACAATAGATATCAGTTTTATGCGACTCCTGAAAAAATTTGGTTTAAATCGGAGTTGATTTACAAACAAAATTTAAACGTCAAGTTATCAGCATTTTGACTAACACTAAAATGCTATAAACATTCAAGAACTGCTGATCCTAGGATAATAATGTCGTATTTCAGACCTTTACGAACTTTATCACCCTTTGAAGGTTAATAACTATCAATTCTTAAGACAATGAATGATTTTCACTGACAAATTTAATCATACAGTATAACCTCAATGGCTCGAACCTGGATGGCTCGTTTACCCTGGATGATTCGATCTCTTTTTTCAGTCCCTACAAAATCCTTCCGATAGCTCAAGAAAACAAATATTTAAGGATTTTTTCTTATTTTATCATGGAATTGTATGTTGTGTGTACTCATTAGAACTGCCTCATCAAGGCAATTCTAATGAGTACACACAACACACAATCATTGTGTAGAAAATCGAAAAGATTTCCCTAAATTATTGCTATTTGCTTTCTGAACTAGTGCCATGATTAATGCTCAGTGGCTGGAACTGCCCATGTCTCGAACAATTTTCTATGGTCCCAAAGAAGTTCGAGCAATTGAAGTTCTATTGTAACTAATTTTGTACCCCAGAGAATAACCAAATCCTAAAAAATATATCCAGATCCCAATCAGCAGGACTTTTAACCGAAATATACACTCTCAAAAAGTGATTGAGAAGTCAATTTCTCCACACAGAGAAGGAAAAACAAAGTATCACTTAGCATACCTACAGATAAGCTGTGCTTTAGTGTGCTATAAAATGGCATATGCAGTGTAGACCATGAAATAGCAGTCTGATCAGGGTCAACACTGTTTGCTATTCCATTCATTGTTTTAAGAAATAATTGCATAAAAAGCAAAATTAGGCCAAAAAACTATGGAATAGTGTTCAAAATTTTACGACTTTTACAATAACTCAATGACAGCTATGATGTCTCTTGGGAAAGATATTTGTTTGCAACTGGGGATATGTGTAGTTTTTGAGTAACACCTTCTAATACAAAGCCAAAACACAAGTTTTTTGCATAGTACATATATGGATCATAGTGCCAGATACATGTAAGGTACTTTTGTTCACCAAAATGTTTTGAATTTTTCTTATTTCTCCATTAAACATATATTGTGAGTTCTCATTAGAAGTGCCTCGGCGAGGCACTTCTAATGAGTACCCACAACAAAAAGTTTTGTGGAGAATGAGAAAACTATTATATGTATAAAAAATGCCAGTGACTTGGACAACTGAGGTTTGGTATAACTGTTTGCTAACCTACCGTTTCATCTGCAACAGAAATTTCCACGGTTGTTTCAAAGCCTTGAGCATCCTGTGAGCAACAAGCAAGGAAATGACGGACAACAAACTCATAAATTTTCTTTTCATCTCCCTGAAAATAAAAAGGAATATGAAAAGTGACAATCTGTCACACTGTTAATATATTCAGACACGTTTTGAGCAAACACAGCTGAACTGCTCCTAAAACCATCACTGAGTAAATCAACTTGACTTGTTCAAATTTTAGATCATGGTTGGTTGGGTTGAATGGCCCAGTCAACACTATTAAGGTCATGTCGAGGCGGTCAGTTAACCTATTCATACTTTTCTTGTGCAGGATTGGTCCTCTATTAAAGTGGTTAATAGTACTTGCGCACAAACTTTTGCCAGAAACAGACAAAGGCCCTTTCTGAATCAGTAGAAAGGGGAGATTCTCTATGAAAGTTATGTGGCTGATGTGGGATTCAAACTTGTGACCCTGGATCTGCAGTAAGACACACTACTGACAGGGCTACTGAGCCCGTCCACAGGTGAAACTTATGAAACATTCACTGAGTAAATCAACTGGACGTTCAAATTTTAGGTCAAGGAGTAAGCAACATACCTTGTTCAAATTTCAGGATAAGTATGGTAAAGATGTTATGGCATCCTAATATTCAGGCTAACCCTTGAGGGAATGGATACCCCTTAAGAACTACTCTGCCAAAATGGATTTTGCCTCCCTGTTGAAAAGAGGCCTACTCTTAACCCTTAACCGGATATACCCTGCCTTTCCAAACAGTGCAGATCCAGATCAATTGGTTCTGAAGATGCCAACTAATCTGATCTGCACTGTTTGTCATTAAATATTTGAATTCTTATGAACAATTTGGATCAAGTAATCTGACTGGCTGAAAATTACAAGTGGGCATGGCATTTTAATTCAGTATGACAAGGGTTAAAAGAAAGACTTTGCTCCCAAGCCTTTTAGAGTAGACTTCTTGTCATAAGATCTATGCACAGGGAAGTAATCAGGAAGTAGCAAAAGTTATCTCCTGTGAAAGAATGGAGGCAAATCTACCAAGTGTATAAATTTTCAGCAGATGACATTTTAAAATATTTTTCATATTTTTCACATGACATTTTTCACATTTGACATTTCATGCAAATTGTCTCCTTAGGTTAGGAGACAATTTGCATGAAACGTCAAATCCTGTTTTCTGGGAAAGATAAAAAAAAAATATCATCAATTTGTTGTCTGCTGAAAACGCCAAGAGAGTGGTAAAGGTTTAATTTAACTATCAACAATCTTACAGTCATGATGGTGTTTGGCCGTGACGGAGGGAATTTCTATAGGGTGCCTCACTGCAGTGTCATGCCCCAGACACACTAATGTGATACTACCATCATTCATAGTATACAGGTTTGGGGGCAACCATTTCTAGCTCTTCTTTTTAATGCTGAGCCCAAAACAAAAGGGCAACAATTACCAATTTTAGAAAGACTTTCAAAGGGCGTGACTGGAGATCAAACCCCACAATCTCCTGATCTGAAGGCAGCCACTCTACCAAGCCACTCAGACAGGTAATGTAGAATATGATCAAACTGCTCCTCTAGTAGAAAATTCTTATATTTAAGAGTAGTCATTACTTGCAAAAGGTTTCAAATACTATGGAGCAACATAGACCCCTGCTATTCACTCATACAATCTTCCTTGTATATACATCATATTGGTAATCAGCTAATCAGCACAGATCATGATCTGTGCCGATTACCTGATTACCAATATAATGTATGGACAAAGATGGCTGTGTCCATTTGGATGGGTTCTAAAAATTGGTGGATGAGTTGTTAAACAGTGTAGAGCCTGATCAGATGCTGCATTCTACCGCATATGATCTGAGTCCACACTGTTTGCTCAGACCTGTTGGTCCAAATAATTAGGGCAAATTTGATAATTATGTTACCTGTAAATTATTGGTATATTTTGTAGGATGTATCGGAGGATGGGCATTATCTGTCTTGTTGCCATTCCTTGGTGTTGGTCCCCTCTCTACAACACGCTGAGCAAATTCTGAAATCATATCAGATATTCTGCTGACATAGAAAGTCAAACCTACATACACCATTAGATGAAACCACTGAAGACAAGGATGGTAAAAAGGTTATTATTTAATGGAAACTTATTTTAATTGGAACTTTTTGGGAACTGCATGTACTAACATGACCTGTTATCCCAAAATTAAAGTTAACATAGTTACTCTAATTATTTGTCCAATACTTAGCAGAACATTAAGGCCCTGATCAAACTTCATGGATATAGATTCATCTGGACCTTTAATGTCATAATACGCCCAACAAAATCTTTTTGCATGGCATCTCACGTGATATTTATTTACACTCTCAGTGGAAAAAATATTTAATACTTGGAAACAAATTTCTATCATACTTGTCATGCTGAATAAATTGCCATACCCATTTCTAATTGTCAGCCAATCAGATTATGCAATCCAGATTGGTGATACAAATTCAAATACTTAATGAAAAATGTGCAGCTCCAGATCAGTGCAACTGATCTGGACCTACACTGTTAGCAAAGACAGGGCATACCAGGTTCAGCAGGACAAGGGTTAATGCCCAATGGACTTTTCTATCTCACTCTTTGTACAAGTTCATTTTCAATTTAAGGAGAATCTAGTTTGGTTAAGCATTTTTTATGGAGTAGAACTTGAGCAGAAAGTTGCCTTTGATCTGGGTCCACACTGCTTGCCCTGGTCCCAACTTTGGGACATCAAGCAAAAATAGGCTGATCTGAGCTTATTTATTTTATGACTGCTTTTTATGATCAACCATTTTTCTTTAGGAAATCTATATCATGTAGCCTGACATACCTAAAATCAAAAATGGACTATTCCAATATATAGTGTGGGAGAGTTTATTCATATAGTGTGGGAGAGTTATTATTTGGACACTGCAATGATTATTTGATAAAATATAAAGTTTTGAACCTCAAACAAGTATATCTTGGGCATAAAAAGAAGACTCTTGAAAACTTTTTTTTTTTTTTTTTTTGAAAATATTGTTGTTTTGTTTTTCTTTCTCCATATTGGGACAAGTCAACAAAATGATCTCATAAAAAATGATTTTGAGATGCCCCAAAGCGCTATTTTTACATGTATAAAACTTAACTCTAGATAAGATGGCTAAATATATATATATATATTTTTTTTTCCAGATTTCTCCATGAAAACATGCTGGGGTACTCATTAGATGCCACCTTGGTAAAGTGATTCTGAGTACCCAAAACATAATACCAATACTTGCTGGCTGGAAATAAAAGGCATATTCTTTTAGAGCTATGACAAAAGCAATTGTGATTTGCAATCTTAATGCTTAGCATGCTGGGAAAAAATTTTAATGGACAAAATTCCCAAAAAACTTTTCTTCTTTTCCCCAGAAAATAGGCTTTGAAATTTCATGAAAACTGGAGACAGTTTGCATGCAATTTCAAAGATTATTTTCTGGGAAAATATCAAAGCCTATTTTGTGGGAAAAATTAAGAAAAATTCAATCTGTCATGTGTTCAATGTGTCATGTGCTGAATTTGCCCATAATGTGGTTAGGTTAAATATATATTTAGGTGTAGATTATCCCAAGACATTACCTCCCCAGTTAGCATCTTGTGTCTGAGCCTGACACATCGACATCAGGTCCAACTCTTTTGGGAACTGGTTTGTTTCTGTCCTAGGGTAGCTTATGAATCCTTGGGTGTACAACTTCTCAGCAATCTTCATTGTATCTTTAGCACTGATCTTCAGTTTTCTAGATGCAAGTTTTTCCAGTTCCTATATGAAAGAGTAATAAGGCTCAACAAGGACTCTGATCAGACTGCACAGGCTAATCTAGTTTCCCTAGGCCTTAGCTGTCTCCATATACCCCCATGCCCATTATCTGAATATTGCAGCTAAAGCATAATATACCTTCAGATAAGAGTTGCATCCAGATAAATAAATCCTTATTTCTCCACAATAACATATTGTGAGTACTCAATAGAAGCACCTTAGTGTCAGAGGTACTTCTAACTGGTATATTTTTTGGCTGAAAAATGGACCTTAACTAGACCAATGAGCTTAATATCTTCATGGTGAAGAAGAAAAATGGACCTTACAGTATTAGAGATTTCATTAAAAAATCAATTGGATTGCTCAATTTTGGTTTACCTATTTACCATAAATATTTGGGCCCAGTTGTTCAAAGCTAACTATGTTGTTAGTTAACGAATCGTTAAAATTTAAATCAAGTGATACGCAAATATGCTGAAATATTTTGCTGAAAAAATGCGAGTAGCTTTTGCAGTGCAAAAGCTACTCACATTTTTTCAGCAAAAAATTTCTGAATATTGTATATTGAATCCGCTAAAACAGTTAACGAAATGACCCTTAACAAGCTCGTTAAGCTAATGACGCTTTGAACAACTGGGCCCTGGTCACCTAGACTCCTTTATACCATACAAGATTTGTCCAAAGATTTGTACAAGTGCATTTTACTACCAGTTGATATGTCCATCCTTCTAAATGGGTTCTGTATATAACATTTTAAGTTTCAGTTTTATCCTGAAGTAGTCTACATGACACATGCCACAAGAAACACCAAAACTATATGACTGGTGTAGCTCATTTTGACTTCCCTGAGGCATGACCTTGAAGTGTCCCTTCACAGAATGTTCATACAATATTGTCACAAATATGAACTCTCAGTGAGATATAGTTCCGATATAACATGAAAAATTGCAACATCCAACTTCAAGGCCTATGCAGACAAAGAAACTGCATAAGGAAGTAAAGATAGGACTAGCTGGCCCAGTGTCAGGATAATGTGAACAGCATTATTATCAGGGCTCATTTGTTTGAAACTAACGATGTCGTTAATTAACATATTGTTAAAACTTTGATCATTAAATATGGCATATTTACTAGTATTTTTGCTGAAAAAAAAATGTGAGTAGTTTACTCACATTTTTTCAGCAACAATAACTGTGAATTAGATATTGTACTTACTAGAACAGTTAACATTTTGACCACTAACGAGCTCGTTAAACTTACGATGCTTTGAAAAACTGAGCCCTGATTATTATTATTTGGAGCTATTTTCTTTCAGTGGCAACACTGACAAAGCAAGTCTTAGCATCCTGCTAGACCCAACCTTAAAGACTGCTGAAAGAGACACTAAAGCACAACACACTCACATACAATCTCTGTAGTCTTGGACAGCTTCTACATGTAAATATGTTTTTGTATATAAAGTATAACATACCACAGTGTCCAAGGCCTGGGGTCTCCATTTACTCTTGCTTCTTCCTTTCACATCTAGCACTTTAGCCAGAGGGTTCTGAGGAAATAAACAAAACAGTAAGTAACAACACAGCTCTAGATGAGGTGCTTTTTCAACAGAAAAGTATTATCTAATCTTAGTGCTTTTCCTATGTTTGTTCGATTTGTGCTTGTTCGGTTTTGTCGGTTTCCTCTTCCTCTTGATGTCTGGGAAGGGCTGGGGTTTGTGATTGTGGCACTCCCTGGACTTTTCTCTTACCTTTTTATGGTGTTTTTCATATTTCTCCACTAAAATGTATATTGTAGGTAAACGCAAGAAGCGAACATTGAGATGATTCTTATGAGTACCTAAATTTATTCTTGCATGGAGAAATAAGAAAATTATTTCTCTGGACACCACACTTACTTAGAACTGTGAAACAGCATGTTCCATACAGGAAAAGTATCAGGTGTCACAGATACAGGTCACAGACATAGAGAATTTTTTTCTGAAGACTATGTCTCTCCATCCTTGGATATACTAGGTTCATTCTTGGACCTAGGCTAGATACAGATCCAAAGTTTTAAACTAATATAAGCAGCATCCACTAAAGGCACAGACTTGGAAGAATTTTATCCTTAACATATTAACGTTTCTAATTAATGTTTACCACTCTATTTGTGACATTTGTCAAATAACCTAAAGTTATGAAAAGAGTTAAATAGGAGTATAAATTTATCATTGACTGTAATCTGACATATTCATGGCAACTGTTTAACATTTAACACTCAGTGGGTTAATTCAGCAGACGACAAACTGACAATATTTTTCCCAGAAAACAAGATTTGACATTTTATGCAAAGTGTCTCCATTGGAGACAATCTGCATGAAATGTCTAAACCTATTTCTGGTAAAAATAAGAAAAATATTTCAATGTGGTCTGTTGAAAATTTTACCCAGAGTGCTAAGTGTTAACTACACAAAACCTGTTTAAAAATACAACTTTATGACACTACAAATTTCTCTGTAGAAATCATAGGACATAAATCTGCTAAAGGGCTTATTTGCTTCCAGACAATTCTACATAGTATGGCACTGCCTCTGTCAGGGACTGTCAGTCTTATAACACAGCTGAATGTTATGGTTGAGTTAAAATAAAATCACAAATTCATTAGAGTCACAAAATGGTAACAATGGTAAAAAGTCTGTGTTGGGGAGAATGTGTATACCAGAATTGATGATTTTAGTTCTTATAGCCAGTAAAAAAAATAAGCAAAATACTACTGCTGACATACATGTAAACACTGACAGTCATTAGACTAAAATGTAGGCCAATATCATAAGATGTTACTGCTTTTTTTGTCCATGTAGGAAATGTATGCAAGATTCAATAACTAAATCTTAAAGCTCACTAGAAATAGAGCTAATTACTAGGGTTACTGTAAAGTGGACAGTCATTAAACCAAGAAATATACATCATAGGCAAACATGACCTGTCGCCAGACAGGAAAGCTTGCCTGATATTGCACATGTTGTTTCTATTATACTACACTGTTCATTTTAAGTGTATGACAGGTTAAATGGTTGTAGGTCTTAAATTTAATAAATCAGAAAAGACCTAAAGGCTAGAACTGACACAAATGTTGAGAAATAGGCAAACAGTTGGACAGAAAATCAGACCCCTATATCGCTCTCACTTACTAAAGCAGGCATGACAGAAAGTTAACCTGAAAGGTCTAACTGTCTGAATTCTTAAATTATTAAAAGTTAAATTTATCAAATTACCTCAATGCAGTGCTCATACAACACAAAACAAGCCATGTAGTCAAATAAACGATTCCTGAAAATATACAATCATCAGTAAATATACTCCAGACAAGTCTAATGAAATGTCACACAATGTTTTGTGGAGAAATTAGATCATTTAAAGAATACGAGGGCAAGTCAATATATAACCAGCCTATCTCATTTCCAATTGACCGAGACACCCAAGATTTTCACGCCTTGTTTCAATACATGTTTTAGGTCTGATGGCAAAATTGCACCCTTATCGTGTCATTCATTCATAAGATATTGAATGTCAAACATGGCTAGCAATGCAAAGTAAGCTTTTCGTCAAAAGTTCAGTACCTATATGTTGTAATTCGGTACTTGTATTTAAAAGGGAAAACAGGTCAGGAAATACATTGTGAGCTGACCAATGTTTATGGGTCTTCTGCACCATCGTATGCACGAGTTAAATTCTGGGTTGGGGAATTCAAACGCAGTAGAACGTCTTTAGAAGACGAAACCAGGTCTGGATGCTCATCAGATGCCACCCATGAAAAAATGTGTAACAAAGTACGGGATCTGCGTACTCTGATATGCAAATTAAGGTGGAAGAAATAGCGAATGCATTACACATTTAACATGGTAGCGTTTCAACAACTTTACATGATCGCTTGTGTATGCACAAGCTAACAGCCCGTTGGGTCCCAAAATCCCTTAGCGACGAGCAAATGGCAACCAAAGCATCAGTATACAGCACATTGTTGAAGCGGTTTAGGTCAAAGGAAGATGATTTCCTTTCATGTCTGGTGACTGTAGATGAGACCTGGGTCCATTATTATGAGTCAGAGAATAAAGCTCAAAGTCGCCAGAGTGTAGGGCCGGGGTCTCGGAGGCCAAAGAAGTTCAAAACGCAACCCTCTGCTGGCAAGGTGATGGCAACTGTATTTTGGGATGCACAAGGCGTTATTATGTTGGATTTTCTAGCAAAGAAAAGTACAATAACAGGTGCCTATTATGCAAATTTGCTCGACTAACTGAGAATTGTGATCCATGAAAAATGCCAAGGTAAACTCTCCAAAGGGATTCTGCTCCAACAGGACAATGCGAGAGTCCACACTTGAAAAATTGCAATGGATGCTGTTGAGCTGAATGGGTACGAGCTAATACCGCACCCCGCCTATTCTCAGGACAGCTCCTAGTGACTATTTCCTATTCCCAAACTTGAAAAAGGATATCCGTGGACATCATTTCCGGTCCAACGAAGAAGTCGTGGCAGCAGCTGAGGAGTGGGTCAGAGACAAGGACCCTGGCTTCTTCAGTTCTGGGCTGATGGCAGTGGAACACCATTGGTCCAAGTGCATCATTCTAGAGGGCAATTTCATCGAAAAAGAAGAGATCGATCTCACCCAGAAATAAGTTAGGCTGGTTTTTTATTGACTCGCCCTCGTAGAAACTGGTAAAATAAAAAAATTTTACAGATTCAAAAAAAAAAAATAAATAAATAGATAAAAAAATAAAAACTAAATAAATAAATAATACAATTCTTGTCTGCACCAGACCAAAAGAGTAAGCAAAGCCTTTCCACCCATTTATAGCCAGTGTTGTTGTATATATCACATAAAAACTATGATAGTCACACATCAAATTGTCTTCAAAATGTAACATAAAATCACTAGATCATGACATACAGGTCACAGTGACCTACATTTACTTTTAGGTCAACTGTCAGATCATATTGATTCATAATCCTAAATAATGATGACCATACATCAAATAACATTCAAGATATAAGGAAAAAATCACTGGACCATGAAATATAGGTCAAGGTGACCTACATTTGTTATGATGTCACACAGAACCCATTTCCCAAGTATCACATTAATCCACTAAATGGTCTTCAAAATATAAGGTAAAACCACTGTCACAGTGACCTTATTACATTGAATGTTGATGTGATAAACATATCTGATGCCCATCCTCCTTTATTAAGAAGTTGTTTGCATAAACAAACTGCAATATACTACTTTATTGAGGCTTCCTAGATTTTGAGCGCTAGCCCTGCCCCTTGGCATGACGGGTGTATAATGACAATCAGTATTGAATTGGGATCTATATTATTTTCTTCCGACAGGCATCCCTGCATAAATACATGTATCAAGATAGATACAGTCTACTTTCACATTCCATTTGGGCTGCATCAAGAAAACATGCCTATATAATTTCGACCCCCTTAAACCCCACTTTTATATAGTCAAACTGGGGTTTACAGGGGTATAATTATTTTTCTTATTTCTGACCAAAACATAGATTATGGGAACTCATTAGAACTGCCTCGCTGAGGTGGTTCTAACGAGTACTCACAATCTATGTTTAGAGCAGAAATATGAAAAATATCAGAGTTTTTTATCTGAAAATTTTCAGTTTTTGGATGTGAAATTTTCTAAATATTTGAATATGCCTATTTTCGTAATGTGTCAAGTGAAAGGGTCTTTGAACATGCACAAAATGCGCAGATTTAGACCATCCTGCTCATGCACAAAATATTTCTCCATTTATACTTTCTGTATAATCTAATGATTCTGTTAGCTGACAGTGAAGGTCCTGATCAGTCTGCGCAGATGTGCAGGCTGATCTGGGCCGTTGCTAGCCTCATATGTGCAGACACATTTTTACATGGCACAGCCCATTTACCTTTTCCAGTTGAACTCAACTGAGCCTTCCTCCATTTTATGAACCACTGAAAAAGAAACATTAAAAGCTAAGTGTACCTTTATCTAAGTGTACCTTTATTTTGTAAGAACAACAACAAAAAATGACAGTGCACAGGTCAACCTATAAAATGTTACATGCAATATCACTACAGATGGAGAAAAGAATGCGACATTCTTGCATCTGACACACCCAAAAACTTTTCATGTTCTTCAAACTGGTGATAGGATTTTGCTCTTTCTCTGTCAGAAGACAGCAGCCATTTTTTTTTTCAAGGAAAGCTGCTGTTTCCCCAGCACATGCGCATTTTACGACAGAGAATAATTAATATCTGAAAAACACTGAAAACATTAAGTTTCAGTATGTATGGATAAATTTAGAGCTAAATCAATAAACAGAGACCAGTCAAAGTAAAACTATACTACTCATAATTATTGCAGTGGCACATTATCAAGTCAGACAAGTGCTAGAACTTGTGTTTTTGCACCATCTGGATGCACCAGATTTCCAAAAACGGGTCAGGACCATTCAGAGTGTGCTGGTGGAACAAAAACACAGTCTAGACTGAAGCCTGGACTGTGGATGAGCGACAGATAGTGCAGACCCACAACAGATGCTGCATTCAGGGCATCTGATCTGGTATGTCTGCTCCAATATTCATAAGCTCCAGATAAGGTGCTTTTTTTCATCAAAAAATTGTTAATATTTTTTTCTTTTCTTATGTCTCCACAAAAACATGCTGTGGTACTCATTAGGACCACCTTGGCAAGCACTTCTAATGATTACCCATAACATGTTTTTGTGGAGACATAAAAATATTTTCCTGATACTCCCTCTTAGCTGGAGCTATGAATACTTAGGATAATAAATATGGCAAACTAAATTCACGCTATTATATACTCACCATAAACTGAACAAGAGCTGGCGTCAGACAGCATAGCTTGCCTGATCAGTGCCTTGTCTATGCAAAATAAATAAGACAAAATCACTGGACCATGAAAAAACAGTCACCATGACCTTCAACTCATGACTGAAGTTGTTGTCATACAAATGTCTGATCTATGACTTATTTAGTTTAAGATGTTGTTTGCCACAATGGGGCATGAATCCTGGGGTCAATATCTGTGGAATCAAAGAAGACCCTTTCAGGAACCCATGTTCTGAATATGAATGTATTTTTTAACAAGTGACTGCCTAGATATAAGCATTCTATAAACTTGCATATGAGACTTCACTGCAGCATAGCTCTAGTTAAGGCGCTATTTTCAATCGAAAAGTGTTGATATTTTTCTTATTTCTCCACAAAAACATATGTTGTGGGTACTCATTAGAAGCACCTCGCCAAGGTGCTTCTAATGAGTACCCACAACATATGTTTTTGTGGAGAAATAAGAAAAATATTAACTTGATACCCTTATCTAGGCCTATGACACAGTATGATGCAATTGTAAGTTAAACAGGAACGGAAATGCAGACCATACATGTGAACTAAAAACAATTTATGTTACCAACCCCTAAGTTTCCAGAAGGGTTCAGGTATGAAGGCTTGTACTTGTTTGTATCTTTCTACAACAAAGCCAAGTGTCGGAAACTGACAGCTACCATAGCTGATAAGCTGGTCTGCCAACACTCCTGGAAATATCTTCTGTAATCTCTTTGTCTGGAACCTGGTGAATGCTGCCCCTGTAAATGAAAAATATTCACGCTTAGCATTCTGGTTGAAATTCTGGTTGAAATTATCAGCAGATAACATACTGAAATATTTTTTTTATATTTTTTTTCTAGAAAATAGGATTTGACAATTCATGCAAACTGTCTCCATTGGAGACAATTTGGACAAAATGTCAAATCATGTTTTCTGTGAAAAATAAGAAAAAATATCACCAATTTGTCGTCTGCTGAATTAGCCTAGAGAAAAGTAAAGGTTAAAAGAGGTTTCACTTGTGCTTTTTACTCATTCTAGCTAACACAATTTTGGACGATGATAACATTCCATATTTACGCAAAGTATTAGTCTGTAGACTGCCATATCTGATCAGGGTCTTAACTGTTTGCCATTTAAACACCAGTGTTTAGATACATCACATGGGCCCAGTTGTTTAAAACTTAGCGAAGTTGCTTGCTAACGTGTCATTAAAATTTCTATGTGGAACTGCACTGCAAAAGCTACTCAAATTTTTTTGCAGCAAAAATATCAATGTATTTGAAAATACCTTAGTACACCAGTTAACAAGTTTGTCATTAATGAGCTTGTTAAGCTAATGCTCCTTTGAACAACTGGGCCCAGATAACCAAATCAACTGGTTAAAATTTTAGGAGAATATGGTTAGGAGCTAAGGAGACTGGATAAACATCATAGATTTTCCACCAGTTTTCAAAATGGAGACAATTTTTGTAAGTTCCAGTATGCTTCCCTGCAAACTAAAAGGAAAGAATTTTCTCCCTTCTTCTGAAAAGGGTCCATTCTAAGACTGATTGTGTTGGGGTTTAATGGCATGTCAACCCTTGTGGGTTATTTTGTGTCGTTTGTTTGTTTGTGTTGAGGTTTTACGGCCCAGTCAACCAAATGGGGTCATGTCGAGCGCGGTCAGTTTACCTAGTCACACGTTTACTGGGCAGGCTTAGTCCTCTAAGCGGTTAACCAGAATTGTGCACATTCTTTCGCCAGAAACTGACAACTGCCCTTCTTGAATCAGCCAGAAGGGAGAGAATGACCATAGAAAATATTTCATGATCAATCTCCACGAAAGAATGTTGCCAACCTCGGTGGGGGTTGAACCCGCGACCTCCTGGTCTCCAGTCGGACGGCGCATCCAACTGAGCCACCGAGGCTGGCATATTTTTTGTGTCGTCTCCCAGAGAAAGGGAGAAGAGAAATAGAAGAGATAGTAGAGGATAATAGAGGTAGCAGAGGAGATGAAAGAGATGGACAGGGGAGAAAGAGAATCAGGAATGAAAAGCAAGAAACAGAAGCAATAAAAACATTCACTCTCTACCCTTACCTGCTACAAGGATAGAAGACCTTGCCCAACTGTAAGCCAATATCAGCTGGACGCTCCGGTGACGTAAGATACACGACACCTTCACCACACTCGACCATCCCCTTCTACTCTAAGAAGAGCAAATGCTTTCATTTAGAGTGGCCCCTTTTCAGAAGGGAAGCAAAAACAATTTTGACACAGATGTCTCTTGAAAGTGTTTCGATTCCCCTTAAGGTGGCAGATATGTTAATAAAGGCACACAGTACAATCATGAGGATAATTTTGCTCTGAACAAGATTTGAATCCCCCAATGCTAGATGAAATGTGCACATAGCTCTAAATATACGGGGTAGTGACATAAATATTTTTATTTCTCCATAAAACATATTGTGGGTACTCATTAGAAGTGCTAATGAGCCAAGACATAAGAGTACCTATAACATGTTTTTATGAAGTACTGAAGAGAATTATCCCAGAATTATCATCAAATATTCCTTCTTAACAAGTTCTCCATACAATAAAGATGAAGATAAAAGGAAATAGAGCTTTATCTGAAGCTATGAGAGCTGAGGACTTGCTGAGGAGTACTGGATGAGAAGTCTAGGATAAATTTCTCCAGTTCAGGGACCAGTTGTTCAAAGCGTCGTTAGCTTAACGAGCTAGTTAAGGGTCATTTCGTTAACTGTTTTAGCGGATTCAATCTACAATATTCTGATATTTTTTGCTGAAAAAATGTGAGTAGCTTTTGCACTGCAATTTTTCAGCAAAAAATTTCAGCATATCTGCGCATCACTTGATGTAAATTTTAACGAATCGTTAACTAAGGATGTCGTTAGCTTTGAACAACCGGGCCCTGCATATAAACACGGATAAAGATGCTTCTGATAAGTACATACAACATATGTTTTTATGGAGAAATAAGAAAAAAGATGAGAGGAAGGAATGAAATAGAGGTGGACAAGTGAAAAAGAGAATAACAGTGCAGAAATAGAAGAAATAGTAACATGTCCCCTTCACCCACATGCTGCAAGTACAGTAGGCCCTTATCGCTACCCTACCACCCCGATCTAAAGGTATAGTAATAATATGCCATAGTTCCTGCTACTCATCCAGCTATTTTTAGACACATTACAGGCTGTAAAAATGGATGTTGCAATTTTAGACAGGTATGATAAGGAGTTTTTTAGGGGTCCAAAAATGGAATATTTAAGGTACAGAACAGTATATGACATGTCCATGGCCAGTTTGTACATAACTGCAAGATCAGACTGCATATATACACCAGAAGTCAAACTGTACATATATGCCAAAGATCAGACTACTCTTAGACATGCCAAAGATCAGACTGCAAATATGTACCCAAGATCAGACAGCACATATGTACCCAAGATCAGACAGCACATATGTACCCAAGATCAGACTGCAAATATGTACCCAAGATCAGACAGCACATATGAACCCAAGATCAGGCAGCACATATGTACCCAAGATCAGACAGCACATATGTACCCAAGATCAGACAGCACATATGTACCCAAGATCAGACAGCACATATGTACCCAAGATCAGACAGCACATATGTACCCAAGATTAGACAGCACATATATGTCCAAAGCAGGGCTCTGGAAATTTTGAAATCTGAATCGGTCCAGCCGATGACGATGACGATGACGATATCAATGAGCCCATTTCCAAAAAAAAAAAAAAAAAAAAAATGTGTATATCACCGGTCACGAAAACTAATGACAATTGGCAGTCCTATAACTCCTTTTAAATAATACACCTCAGCTCCGTTATATGACGGAAGTCCGGGTACAACGAGCATGATCAAAGCTGGCGTCATCAATAAATACAGTCAGGTATGTAAAAAGAAAGAAAAAAAAAAAAAGAAAAAACGGTTTTGTTGTTATTTCCACCTCCGCAGGGTTTTCCTAAACTATTTATAAACAGCTGATTCCCGTCTTGTATAAGCGCGAAGACGGCGGGAAACAGGAGAGACGGAACGAAACGACTTTCATGGACCTAATTAGGTCTAATAAAAAAGGCCTGCGCCACGGGCGGTTTTGCAGTTTTCAGTGTTTCAAGATTTAATCAGACTGCTTAAATTGTAAGCACTGACCAATCTTGCCTAGCGCAAGTGGTGCATTACTTATTTTTACTGTGAAATCTACCTTGAATTATACTCGCGTGTTACGGCAATCAACAAAAAAAAAAAAAAAAAAAAAAAAAAAAAGAAGAAGCAATCAATTATACCCAGATCAGACGCCGTTGTATGCGGTATCTGATCAGGACGTACACGGTTTGGGAATTCATTTATCGAATCTGGGACCGACAAACCGGGTTGATCAAAACAAAAAAGAAGAGGAAGAAAACGGGTGCGTTCAAGCGGTGCATTCTTTTATCACTCTCAGTAAAGCGACCTTTGATCTTTTGGACACGCCGACTGCACCTGGATGTTTCGCAGTCTCAGTGTATTCACACATGTCACACAAACAGATTAATTATCAGACTACCGTTACTGATGATTCGTGTTAATCGCTTGTTTACCGCACAAAGGTCAGTGAAGTGTTGATTTTTGACAATGTTTGGATAATGACGTAATTAATTTGTGCTGCGGGTAGGTTGCCGTTATTCAGCTGTCTCTCCAATATACATGTCAAATGACCGTTTAGGGCCTTTTAACTACCATAATACCGCATTTAAAAGGTGCGCGGACGTGGTCAGTTTGGAAAGACTTGACCGTTTGTGATTTTTTAGACATCATTGATTTGTGAAAATTGGTTGGTTTGGGAAATGTTGGACCGATTTATTAGCGTTTTGGGGTGTTTGAAATCGGTCCAGAATTCTTAATTTCAGTCCAGACCGGCTATTTTTCCGGTTTTCCCGAGCCTTGGTCCAAAGTCAAACTGTACATATATGCCAGATTATACTGCGTTTACATGCTAAAGATCAGACTGCACTTATGTATCCAAGATCAGACAGCACATACATACCTAAGGCCAGACTGAACAAGCAAATTCCATGGGGAATTTATGTCCCCCGCCTAATTTTTATTTGAGGTGTTAAAAATGGTAAAGTTAACCAGAGGACCACTGGTCCTGTATCAAATACCTAAGTATTGAAGCAGGAAACCAGTGATAAAAAATAATTTCAAGATTCTGAAAAAAACCACATGCATATCTTCAGACCATCCTGAAAGCACCTGTAAAGTTTCAAAGGATCGGCTTAAAACTGTGGTAGGAGTTACGGGGTCAAGGTACCTACTCCCTATACGCTTCTGTAGTATTAGAACTCAAAAAATGTCTAAGTTAAAAATGCAGAAAAAGTGGTAAAAAATTATTTCAGGATTCTGAAAAAACCACATGCATATCTTCAGGCCATCCTAAAAGCCCTTGTAAAGTTTCAAAAGGATCGGACAAAAACTGTGGGAGGAGTTAAGGGGACAAGGTGCCTGCACCCTATATACTTCTGCAATATTAGAACTCAAAAAAAGTCTAAGTTAAAAATGCAGAAAAAGTAATAAAAAAATATTTCAGGATCCTGAAAAATCCACCTGCATATTTTCAGGCCATCCTAAAAGCCCACGTAAAGTTTCAAAAGGATCGGCCAAAAACTGTGGGAGGAGTTAAGGGGACAAGGTACCTACTCCCTATAGACTTCTGTAAAATTAGAACTCAAAAAATGTCTAAGTTCAAAACGTGTAAAAAGTAATAAAAAATAATTTCAGGATTCTGAATAAACCACATGCATATCTTCAGACCATCCTTAAAGCACCTGTACAGTTTCAAAAGGATCGGCCAAAAACTGTGGGAGGAGTTAAGGGGACAAGGTACCTGCTCCCTATATACTCCTGTAGTATTAGAACTCAAAAAATGTCTAAGTTAAAAATGCGGAAAAAGTAATAAAAAATTATTTCAGGATTCTGAAAAAACCACATGCATATCTTCAGGCCATCCTGAAAGCCCATGTAAAGTTTCAAAAGGATCGGCCAAAAACTGTGGGAGGAGTTAAGGGGACAAGGTACCTACTCCCTATACACTTCTGTAGTACTAGAAATCGAAAAATGACTAAGTTAAAAATGCGGAAAAAGTGATAAAAAATTATTTCAGGATTCTGAAAAAACCACATGCATATCTTCAGGCCATCCTTAAAACACCTGTAAAGTTTCAAAAGAATCGGCCAAAAACTGTGGGAGGAGTTAAGGGGACAAGGTACCTGCTTCCTATACACATCTGTAGTATTAGAACTCAAAAAAGTCCAAGTTAAAAATGCGGAAAAAGTAATAAAAAATTATTTCAGGATTCTGAAAAAACCACATGCATATCTTCAGGCCATCCTAAAAGCCTATGTAAAGTTTCAAAAGGATCGGCCAAAAACTGTGGGAGGAGTTAAGGGGACAAGGTACCTACTCCCTATACGCTTCTGTAGTATTAGAACTCAAAAAATGTCTAAGTTAAAAATGCGGAAAAAGTAATAAAAAATTATTTCAGGATTCTGAAAAAAACCACATGCATATCTTCAGGCCATCCTAAAAGCCCATGTAAAGTTTCAAAACGATCGGCCAAAAACTGTGGGAGAAGTTAAGGGGACAAGGTACCTACTCCCTATAGACTTCTGTAATACTAGAACTCAAAAAATGTCTAAGTTAAAAATGCAGAAAAAGTGATAAAAAATTATTTCAGGATTCTGAAAAAACCACATGCATATCTTCAGACCATCCTTAAAACACCTGTAAAGTTTCAAAAGGATCGGACAGAAACTGTGGGAGGAGTTAAGGGGACAAAGTACCCACTAAAAACTCGGAACCACGCACCACGCACCACGCGCCACGCGCCACGCCCCACGGAAAACCAAAAACAGTGTCCCTCCACTTTTCTTCGAAAAGGCCGGGGACAATAAATATGCACTCTGGTCTAGGTATGCACAGCTCACCTAAATCCACTTGTAGTCTTGTGACAATATGATAATGTTACCTATTCTAAGGTCCAGTTCCATCCTGACATCAACAGCATCACTGGTCCTCTTGTCTGGAGCTATCAGTCCTCTACAAGCTCTCTCTATTGCCCTGATACAAAAATTGTTCATGTCAGAAAAATACTAGGAAATTCTATACAAGTCTGAACGTAAACAGTGAATGTCTAGAACAGCATGCCCATATGAGATTTTTAATGTTTAGCATGCTGAATAAAAATTTAAGCAGACATTTTGAAATATTATTATTATTTTTCCCCAGAAAAAAGTCTTTAGACATTTGATGCAAATTGTTCACTAAGGAAATATCAATGCCTTTTCTGTAAAAAAAAAAAAGAAAAAAAAAAGAAACTAGACAAAGTGCCCAGTGGGGCACATATACCCCCGACCAGCGCTACCGCCACTTTTTAAAGAGCACAAAGTATGTAGCTTTGACTCTGGAGATGGCAGTTGTATGCTATATGTTATAACATTGAAAAAATTCAATCACACATAATATGAAGCCCTTGACCTCAAAGGTGAGGCACAGGTGCAGGGATTGAGCTAAATAAAACTTTAGCCCTATAACTATCACCATATACCAGTGAAATTAGTCTTTATAATATAAGCAAAAATGACATTTGTACGAAACGTCTGTGACCTTGACTTAAAAGCCATGCCCCAGCTTGAGGATGGTGCGGAGAAAAACTTCAGACCTATATATACTATCATGCTTAATATTAATGAAACCAACAAAAGGGTCTTCATAATATAGCTATATAAACTTAGATGCAATTTTTTTTTTTTACTTTTATATGAAATTTCTAAGTCTGTGACCTTGACCTCAAGGTCATACCCCAGGATAAGGATGATGCTGAGTAAAACTCTAGACCTATATCTACCAACATGTAAAATATAAATGAAATTCCTCAAAGGGTCTTGATGGTATAGCTATATGAACATAAACACAAAAATTTTGACTTATGAAAATTCTAAGTCTGTGACCTTGACCCCAACGTTATTCCCCGGGATAGGGTTGGTGCTGATGAAAACTTAAGCCCTATATCTACCATCAGGCCAAACATGAATTAAATCCATCAAAGGCTCTTCATAATAGAAGGTCTTATAAACTTTAACATAAAAACTTTGACCCTAAGACAAAAATAAAGTATGAACGAATAATGCTTCAACAGATGGATGGACAGACAAAAAGATTGCTTGCTGATAGCTATATCTGCTCAACCTTTCAATTTGGGGATAATAAAATTTAACAAAAGGTCTTGATGATATGGCTATATAAACTTAAAAGCAAAAACTTTTACTTTTAAATGAAACTTCTAAGTTCGTGACCTTGACCTCGGTCACACCCGGGGTGGGGATCATGTGGAGTAAGACTCTAGGCCGATATATAGCAAGATGTCAAATACAAATGAAATTCCACAAGGGTCTTGATGATACAGCTATATAAACTTAAACACAAAAACTTTGACATTTTTATGAAAATTGGAAGTCCGTGACCTTGACCCAAAGGTCACCCCCGGGGTGGGGATGGTGCTAATAAAAACTTGAGAGCTATATCTACCATCATGCCAAATATGAATGAAATCCATCAAAGGGTCTTCAAAATATTAGGTCTTATAAACTTCAACGTAAAAACTTTGACCCTAAGACAAAAATAAACTATGAACAAATAATGCTTCAACGGATGGACGGACAGACCAACAGATTCCTTGCTGATAGCTATATCCGCTGGACCTTTCAATTAGGAGGGAATACTGAAATTTAACAAAAGGTCTTGATGATATGGCTATATAAACTTAAACGCAAAATTTTTTTCCTTTTATATGAAAATTCTAAGTTCGAGACCTTGACCTCATTCACACCCTGAGTGGGGATCATGCGTAGTAAGACTCTAGGCGGATATCTAGCAACATGTCAAATATAAATGAAATTCCTAAAGGGTCTTGATGATATAGCTATATAAACTTAAACACAAAAAACTTTGACTTTTTAATGAAAATTCTAAGTCCGTGACCTTGACCCCAAGGTCATCCCCGGGGTGGGGATGGTGCTGATAAAAACTTTAGACCTATATCTACCATCATGCCAAATATGAATGAAATCCATCAAAGGGTCTTCAAAATATGAGGTCTTATAAACTTTAACGCAAAAACTTTGACCCTTTTTTATGAAAATTCTAAGTCCGTGACCTTGACCCCAAGGTCACCCCCGGGGTGGGGTGGTGCTGATAAAAACTTTAGACCTATATCTACCATCATGCCAAATATGAATGAAATCCATCAAAGGGTCTTCAAAATATGAGGTCTTATAAACTTTAACGCAAAACTTTGACCCTGTGACGGAAAGACGAACGAACGCACGAACGAACGAATGTACGAATGAACGTACGAACGAACGGAAAAGCGAAAACTATATACCCCCACATACTTCGTATGTCGGGGGTATAACAAAAGAACGTCAATGAAGTTTGTTGCACCTGCGTACTAAAGCAGCAGAAGAGTGAGAGTTGTCAACCTTGTTAAGCTCAGTGAGATAATACAATCAGTGAAGTGAAATTAACTGTAAAGTTTTACAGTTTGTTGACTTCACTAAGGTTGGTTGATAGGGTGGACTTAAGTACATGGATGAATAGACAAATGGATGGACGGAAATTTGCATGTTTAAGTCACCTATACTAATGCAGGTATGACAATAAGAAAAATATCGTCTGCTGAATAAGCTCCGAAAGTGGTAAAGGTTAAATCAAAACAGTGCTAATACTTTTTCTTATTTTTCCACAAAAACATGTCGTTACTAAGAAGCACCTCATCAATATATTTATAGAAGAAAAAATATTTTCTGGACTTGATTTGGAGATTTTGTGTAAAACTGGTTTAAGACGCCGAGTATTTTTTCTGCTGACAAATTTCAAGTGGTTCTTCTGTTGAAGTTCTTTGTTTCTATGCCAGTTATTGTAACTGTTCTGCTTTTATTTGTTTATTCATTGTTTCCTACCTCTTGTGGTATCTTGTGATGGCTGTACTTTGTGATTGTGGTCTTTCCTGGATAACTTCATTTATATTATCATGGCTCACTCAGTTATACTGGGATGGTAGTGTGTATGTTGCATGCATTTGTTGAGCCTTGTTTTCATATATCTTCCATTCACATACAGTGACACTTTCCATCTCTAAAACTCAATCCAGGGTTACTGGTTAGACCCTATATAGTCATTGTACTGATGGTTTGAAAATTTTCTGGACAGGGTTTCAAACTCGTATTTCTGGGTTCTGAGACACTCTAATCCTTTAGGTCATACTATTAATTGAGCCATCACATGAGAAAACCAATAAAATGGCATGTGTTCCCAGGTAAGACTCAGATCAGCCTCGGTATCCGCCCAGTCTGATCTGTCTTCGTTGTCCGCATGAAGAATGCTTGGGTCCTTAGCTACCCACTGAGCGATCAGACTAGGTGGATGCCCAGGCTCATCTGAGTCTTCACTGGGCGCACATCATTTTGTTGGTTTCGTCATGAGGAGACTCATATAACCTTTAGAATTAGCACTCCAGATAAAATTAGCAGCAGATAAATTAGTGGAATCTTTCCAGAAAAGAGGGATTAACATTTCATTCCAACTTTTCCAAATCTCTTATCTCCGCTATAATTTAAAGAACCTACTGATATATTCCAATTGTTTAACTTACTGTGGTGTAATCTCTGAAAACTTGGCCCTGTACACTTGAATATTAGGCTTCACTGGAAGAAACAAACATATGGGTAATTTAAAAAAAAATGAAGTTTTTTTTAAAAAATGATCTAAAACAAAACTTATCACTCCTACTGACCAGAATTTTATCCTATATTGTCAATTGTTGAGTTGTCTGTTGTGCTACAAAATTTCAAGTCAGTAGCTTTATTAATAAAAAAGTTATAGCCGATTATGTATCAAAAAATGTCCCAAGTGTAACGCTTTTTGCGTGCCATTTTCATTTCATATCAACTGTAAAATACTTACCTGAAAAACTGTAGCTTTTATGTGACAAAACAATGTACATATATTCAAACTAAATTAACAAGCCAATAGTTTTCTGATATTTAAGGAGTGAACATCCCCTTGTTTGCCCTTGTACCTTGCTAGTAAAGTAGTGAACCCTTCGAAACAAAAAAAGCCTGAAAATACAATATTTTGGAAACAGAGTGTTCTGACTTTGCCTCCAGTGACCTCTCAGACCCTTAGTTACCAGAGATAGTAAGATTAGTATCATATGTGCAATATCAGCATGATTTTGTTTACTGAATGTCAGTATGGCCCATTCACAGAAGCCATGTGTAAATGCACCCAAAAATGTCCCAAGTGTAACATTTTGTGTTTAAAGGCTTGTGATTTTTTCACAATTTATTTAAGCATGTTTTTATTTCTATTTTTCATGAGAGCATGTACCCCAAAGATGACCTGCAGTACTTAAAATTCAAATGAATTGCTTATGTGGTTTAAATTTGCCAAACACCCAATGTCCCAAGTGTAACGCCAATTTAGCAAAAGACAGTGATAACCTGTAAATGTGAAAATTCTTGAGTATAACATACAAACTAATTAAAATGTGAAATATAAGGAAATATGACTAAAATTTCATTTAAAAGGCTTCTTTTCATGAAATAAATGTACACTGAGTGTGATTTTTGGAAGAAACTTGAACATTGGAAAATCTTTTTGAAACTCATTGATTAATTTTCGTTTATCATAAGGTGTTAATAACTATAGCTATTCTTAACATACGCATTATTCAAATCATTACGCCTTACAGCATATGAAATAATGTTATAGTATTTATTTAATTTATCATGGTTTATTTTGAAAGAGTGGTAAAGGATATGAAAAAGCGTTACACTTGGGACATCAAACTCGTTTTTGTGAATTGTGTTATGTAGTTTACATCTTTTCACAGCTGATGTTCTAGTCTAGTAAATATCATGGGAAAATTGGTTGTTAAGCTTTGCATTAGCATTAGGTTGAGATCATAAATACAGTAGTATGACCTTGAAAGACCTACGTGCAAGGACGCTCTGAGACATATGTTGGCATGTCTGGGCTGGTTTCCCACCCGCGTACAGAATTGTGTACGTATGTCGTCTATAAAGTGATAAGAAGGTTACAGTTAATGAAAAAATATATATATATAATAAAAATAATAATAATAAATATAATAACAAACTAACCAGTTGAGAAGAAATGCCTAATTTGTTAGTGTTAAAACACTAATACCACGCCCACAGAACCCCATCTCTGGCTTTCTACCATCGTCACAGATGAACGATTCTCGTGTGTAGCATGGCATCTATAATGCGTTATGGAAACAAAACCACCGACCGTCCATATAATATTAGAAAATTTTAAAGATTTTAAATTAGGCAGTTCTCCGGTATAAGGAAAAGGTAGAAATGATAGAAAGACTTATCGGGTTTCAAACCAATTTAAGCAGACTTTATATATAGTTTCCCACCCGCGTACAGAATTGTGTACGTATGTCGTTTATAAAGTGATAAGGTTACAGTTAATGAAAAAAAAAAAAAATATATATATATAAAAGTAATAATAATAAATATAATAACAAACTAACCAGTTGAGAAGAAATGCCTAATTTGTTAGTGTTAAAACACTAATACCACGCCCATGGAACCCCCATCTCTGGCTTTCTACCATCATCACAGATGAACGATTCTCGTGTGTAGCATGGCATCTATAATGTGTTATGGAAACAAAACCACCGACCGTCCATATAATATTAGAAAATTTTAAAGATTTTAAATTAGGCAGTTCTCCGGTATAAGGAAAAGGTAGAAATGATAGAAAGACTTATCAGCTTTCAAACTAATTTAAGCAGACTTTATAGTCTTATATGTAAATAGGGTCAATGTTATACTTGAATCTGATATATCAGCGAAGCAAGATTTTTAAATTGCTGATATGTAGTTAGATAGCTAGACAAAAGACCAGGACTTGGGACCTGTTTTTCTACATCTGTAAAATCACAGGAGTGTAGAAAACGAGATTCTTATAGATTTTTGTTCAGCGCTTGCAATAAGGGAAGTCTGGGAGTCAGAGACTCCCAAAATTTGCCCTGGGACTTCCAAAATCAATGCTAGGAAGTCTGGGACTCCCAACTTTTAAAGATATTTAGTCATTTATAACAAAAATTTAGAATGAATTTATGTGTTATTTAGCTTAAGAATGGTGGTTTTACTCCATAAATGAGAGTTTATTCAGTTTAAGAATATTGAGGTTGAATTTCTTAAAGTAAGTGAAAAATTTGATCACCAGGACTTCCAGATATTGGAGCTGGGAAGTCCTGGGACTTCCTGATTTTGACAGTTAGTGCAAGCACTGTTTGTTCAGCTGAAACCCTCGGATCTCCTTTGTAAAGCTATACTAACCTTGCATTACAATGTTGCATATGCATAATACATATGCACCGTGCAGTTATTATTGGATGGGAACTTTTGTATATTAGTTGAAAGCCGACAAGTTTGACATACAGTAACATGTTAATACACGATATTAATACATGATATAATTTCTTGAGTATGTGTTCTATATAACCGTATATACCTTATCTTACTCAGGCGTAGCTTTAGCGGAGCCTGAGATCTGGTTAATTTAGAGACTAGGTCTGGCTAATTTACTGACTACAGTTATATGTTTATACACGATATAATTTTTAAAGATGTTAGTACACGAAAACATTTTTTTTGAGATGTGTTCAATATAACCGTATATACCTTATCTTACTCAGGCGTAGCTTTAGCGGAGCCTGAGGTCTGGCTAATTTCTGACTAGGTCTTGCTAAATTTCTGACTAGGTTTGGCTAATTTACTGACTAGGTCTGAGTTGTGTTTATAACCAGTACATGCTGTAAGACTTTATCATCGGGAAATGTTCAAAATAAGTGATTTTACCTTATATTTTTTAGGTGCAGCTTAAGCGGCGTCTGAGGTCTGGCGAATTTACTGACTAGGTCTGATTTGCATTTATGACCAGTTTTTGTTGCAATGAGATGAGAGCTTTACTTATAGAAGACACAAAACGTATTTTGTGTTGTGTCTTCTAAAAGTATAAACCCCACAACCCCCCCCCCACCCCCCCCTTTCAAAAGTTTCAACAAGTATCTGTACTTATGTGATTTTGTTTGTTGGAAAAAAGACATTTAAATACTTCAAGCCAATACTTGCAGTATAAATCAATTTCTGTAGAGTTCGGTCTGTTCCAAAGACTATTGATACTTTCTGTCCCAAGTGTAACGGTTTCTTAAATCCTTATTGCAATAGTGTTACTGTTTAAAATTTCGTAGTTAAAGCTTGTTAACATTTAACAGGTGGTTTTGACAATCAATCTTCTAATATCAGTGACTTACTTTGAAAAATATTGATGATCTCTCAAGTTACAAAACCACATATTTGATATGTAAGCAAGTTCAAAAGACTGATTTTATGAAAGTTTGAGTTTGACACTATCAAGTATCTGTATTAAAGTAATTTTAGATATTGAAAAAAAAACAACAAAAAAACAAACTGTCATTTAAATGTTTTAAGTCATGATTTGCTGTTGAAATCCATTTAATAACAGATCTGTGTATTCCTAAGACTTTTTTAAATTTTTGTCCCAAGTGTAACGTTTTCACAAATCTCTCTTATAACCTTACTGATGTTTAAAACTCCACTGAGCTTACTAACTTTTCACTTCATATGTTTTGACAAATCAAGTTCTTGTTATAAAAGAGATTAAATGTTATAATGATTCACTATTCTCTTTATAAAACATATTGTTTGTTACGTAAAAAAATTTCGTATGACTGATTTACATGTTGATTCTGAAATTGGCAACCTTCAGTGCTCATAAAATGCTTAAATAACTTCACTGGCATATTTTCTAATATGAACAACAAAAAGAAACAGCATGTTGTTAGAAGTAAACAGCTTTTTTTTCATGGTTTACTGATGTCACTGGTTTTGTCCCAAGTGTAACAATTTTCAAATAAAATGCATTCTTGTTTGAAATGTCCTTATCACATAACAACTGATCGGGTCAAAGAAAATTTCAGCGTACTTACAGCTAACACCCTTTAGATGTACCAAACCAAATTTAAGCTTTGTTTTTCAAATATGAATGTTTTTATGTAAACTTTTTGAGGTCAGCATTAAAAAAGTTGTATCAAATTTTGCAAAAAATGGTCAAAAAATCTGCGAAATCATGTGAAATTAGCTATTTTTTTTACCCCAGATCTTGGTTTAACATTCACTTAACATATCGAATTGAATAAACTATGAATTGACTACTTCTAACAACTATTTAGCAGCCTTTGAAAACCATGGATTTGTATGAAAAGTGTTTGATATTTGAAATAAAAGCGAAATTTTCTCAAAATTGTGTTTATTCTTTCATTTCCCATGTAGATTTTCAAAAAATTAGTCACCTTGAGGCATCGTTTTGAAAGGCAATATTGCCATATACCAAACTTTATTTTTGACCCTTAATGTCACGATTTGACTTCATTTTTTTTTGAAATTACCCATATGAGAGAAAGACAATATAAACTAGAGCAGCTTAATGGGACTTGATAGACATGGTACATTTTCCGCCATTTATTTTTTTCAAAATGGAGGCAACTTTGCTCCTGTATCTCTTCTGGCACATCAATCCCCTTCTGAAAAGGAAAGAAACTAATCTTCTTTATTCACATCCCTCTCTCCTCACACCTGAGTAGACACCTTTTCAGAATGGAGATAAAAAATTTGAGTTACCTACCCTGACAGTGTATCAATTCCCTTTAATCCTTGCCTTGCTGAATAAATTAAGATGCCACACCCACTTCTAATTTCCAGCCAATCAGATTACTTGATCTGGATTTTTGATAGAAATTCACATATTTAATGACAAACAGTGCAGATCCAGATCAGTTGGCTTCTTCAGAAGCCAACTGATCTGGATCTACACTGTTTGCTAAGACAGGGTATGTCGTCTTCAGCAAGAGAAGGGTTAAGTCATGGATGGGAGCAGAGACGATGTTAATTGCGGTGATTCCCATACTGTGGTGATAATTCTGGGATAATTTTTCTAATTTCTCCATAAAAACATATGTTGTAAGTACTCAGTATGTGCCTTTGCAAAGTGCTTCCAATGAGTACCCACAACATATGTTTTCATGGGGAAATTAGAAAATAAAATTTCTGGATACGCATCTTACATGGAGCTATGTATAAGATTCAGTCTGATGAGTTATTACAATGCATATTTTGATTTTAATAGAAGTAAATTATCAACATAATGGTCATCGTATATAGCACTCTGTCAGAGTGAATGCTTGAGAAAAATGCAGTGGTACTTTACCTGCTTTGCAGACTTGAATGATCTCAAAGCCAATATTCTCCCCTTCTCTATCACAATCTGTCCATATCACTAGGAACTGTGCTCCTCGAACCTCACGCTCTAATGTGCGCTGGAATACAAATACACAAATGGCATATTTAAATCAAGCATGTCACGCCAATGTGTGTCTATGGGACATGTGTCAGTGAAAGCAGAAAGCCTGTACATCCATGCAATCTAATCAAGGCACCATAGCTACAGATAGGAGGGGGTATCCACATAATAGTTTTCTTATTTCTTGATGAATACATATGTTGTGGGTACTCATTAGAAGCGCCTCGCCGAGGCGCTTCTAATGAGTACCCACAACATATGTTTTTTATTGAGAAATAAGAAAGATATTAGCATTTTTTCGGATGAAAAAAGCGCCTTATCTGTTGCTATGACATTCACTGTTCACTTATACAATCATTAGATACTACAAATATACATGCACATGCCTCTAATTAGCAGGGGAATATCTCCAGATAAGGCACTTTTTTTAACCAAAAGGTATTGATATTTTTTCTTATTTCTCCATGAAAGCATATGTTATGAGTACTCATTAGAAGCGCCTCACCAAAGTGCTTCAAATGAGTACCCATAACATATGTTTGCATAAAGAAACAAGAACAATATTAACCTGATACCCTCTTATCTAAATCTATGCAGGGATATCCAGAAAACTATTTTTTCTTATTTCTCCTTATGTTTGTTGTGGGTACATACCAGAAGTGCCTCAGTGAGGTACTTCTAATGAGTACCCACAATATGTGTCTGCACAGAGAAATGAATTAAAATGATCAGGGCCCAGTTGTTCAAAGCTAATGACATCGTTAGTTAACAATTCGTTAAAATTTACATCAAGTGATATGCAAATATGCTGAAATTTTTTGCTGAAAAACTGTGAGTAGCTTTTGCAGTGCAAAAGCTACTCACATTTTTTCAGCAAAATATATCAGAATATTGTGTATTGAATCCGCTAAAACAGTTTATGAAATGACCCTAAACGAGCTCGTTAAGCTAACGACGCTTTGAACAACTGGGCCCAGTACTTTTGGGCTCAAAATAAAGCTCCTTATAAAGAACTATTACAGCTTCAGATAAGAAGTATCAAGAAAATATTTTTCTTGCTTCTGCATGAAAACAAATGTTGTTGGTACTCATTAGAAGTGCCTTGCTGAGGTGCTACTAATGAGCGCCACTAAATATGTTTTCATGCAGAAATAAGAAAAAAAATACCCATGCTTTTTGGAAGACAAATTCATCTTATCTAGAGCTATGGTTATACAGAAAGGCCCCGATCAGATACAACTGTTCATTTTCAAATGGCATGCACGACAGCAACATCCAACATTTCTGCATGTAAACAGCAAAGATCCTAATTAGCCTTCTGGTCAACAGTTTTGCTGTTCAGCATTTATAGTTTTTCTGGCCCTTACACTAATTCAGCAAGCAGTTAAGCCCTGGACAGACAGATCATTCTTCCAGATAAATATTCTTTGATTTCTCCATCAAAATGTGGTTACCATGTTCATCAGTAGCACCACAGTAATTCAATTCTAATTAGAGCCACGTCTTGCCAGGAAAAAAAGTACTGTGATATCACAAATTCACAGTACTTACCATGTGATATGATACTGCATCATAATGCATTAACTTGAATGCTAACTACATGTATAAAAGAAATACTAAAAGTGTATTAGAAAATTTTAGTAGGAAAAAGATTTTAATTTACCTGCTGAGCTGTACATTCTCTTTATATATGTGCTAAGCTCTTCCCCAACAGGGTCAGTTTTTCAAAACAAAGACACATGACTGAACATGTCATTATTACAGCAACTTGACCCCAGCCACACTTCAACAATTTGCTGTCATTATACATGTGAAAAGGCATCTTTGGGAAGACAGAATCAATGAAGATCCAGATCAGTACAGTACTCCAGCCAACCCTATACAGAGGGGCGGACCGCCCCTCTGGCCTTCTCCTGCCGCCCCTCTGCCCTTCTGCACCTCCCCTGTGCCTTACTTCCATTCCTTATATAAAAACCAACATTTTGGTGAAAATTTCATGAAAATTGGACGAAAAATAAAGAAAGTATTCATGTTTACCTGTTTATTATATGTGCCTTCAAGTTTCGGACAATTAATGTGACATGCCTTATCATTTGTAACATCTCTGATACTTCATACATGAAATGATGTCCTCATTCTTGCCCAACCGCGCAAAAAGCCCTACCCAGCACCCCTCTGCCCTCAAATCCTAGCTGGAGTACTGCAGTATGTGTGCATTTGTATATTCTCAACAGTTTTCACTATTTGCCTGGGCCCAGTTGTTCAAAGCATTGTTAGCTTAACAAGCTCCTTAGTGGTCTAAATGTTAACTGTTCTAGTAAGTACAATATCTATCTAATTCACAGTTATTTTGGCTGAAATTGCAAAAGCTACTCACATTTTTTCAGCAAAAATATTAGTGTATATGCCATATTTAATGATCAAAGTTTTAATGGTTTGTTAACTAACGACATCGTTAATTTCTAACAACTGAGCCATATAGATTTCACTGTACCATAATTACTCTATATATCCACATATCATAATTTTGTTTTATTGCACTAGGTCCCATACAAACAACTTCAAGGAAAACTGAAACCTTTCTGACAGAGTTCTTCCCCCAAAAATCTGTCCATTCCCTTAAAGGGGAACAGATGTGTTTTAAGAAGGAGGTAACTCTTGTCTAAATATTTTGTCCCCTTATGAATGACAAGAATTCCGCGGAAGGCGTCATCGCACCTGCTGGCGCAAAAGTTACAGGAGCCACAATCAGAATGTGGTTATTAAATAAGTTTATTTCATTCTTAGCAGTGCTTACTTGGAAAAAAATGTAGACAAAGTGCCAAGTGGGGCACATATATTCCAGGCCAGTCCCATTTCCTCTAATGGCTATATCTTCAGCACTGACTTTTCGTATCATACAGCCCAATGATAATGGAAGATTGACGTAAAATGTGTAAAAGTCACTTGAGCATGAAATTTAGGTCAAGGTCACGGGTCAAGGTACCTGCTAATTCAGTACATCAAGGAGAAGCACAATGCAAGGTATGGTGGTTGTAGGCCTTATAGTTGAGGAGTTATCAAACATCAACGTAAAATTTGTCAAATATAGGTCAAGGTCACTGGGTCAAGGTACCGGCCAAGCCAGTGCAATGAGGTGAAGCACTATGCAAGGTTTAGTGGTTGTAGGTCTTATATTTGAGGAGATACTGAACATCAATATAAAATGTGTCAAAGTCACTGGAGTGCACAATATAGGTCAAGGTCACCAGGTCAAGGTATCTGTCGATGCAGTACATCGAGAAGAAGTGCTATATAAGATTTGGTGGTTGAAGGCCTTACAGTTGAGGACATATGGAAGGGTGACGTACACGGTGTAAAAGTCAATGGAGCCTGAAATATAGGTCAAGGTCACCCAGTCAAGGTACCTGCAGAGTCTGTACATTGAGGAGAAGCACTATGCAAGGTTTGATGGTTGTAGGCCTTATAGTTGAGGAGATATTGAACGTTGACGTAAAATGTGTAAAAGGCACTGGAGCGCAAAATATAGGTCAAGGTCACCGGGTCAAGATACTTGCCAAGTCAGTACATATTGGAGAAGCACTATGCAAGGTTTGGCAGCTAGAGGTCTTACACTTGAGGAGATCTGGAACGTTGACGTAAATTATGTTAAAGTCACTGCAGCCAAAATATAGGTCAAGGTCACTAGGTCAAGGTATCTGCTAAGTCAGTACATTGAGGAGAAGCACTTTGCAAGGTTTGATGGTTGTAGGCCTTATAGTTGAGGAGATATTGAATGTCGACGCAAAATATGTCGAAGTCACTGGAGCACAAAATATAGGTCAAGGTCACCGGGTCAAGGTACCTGCCAAGTCTGTACCTCTAGGAGAAGCACTATGCAAGGTTTGGTAGTTGTACGCCTTATAGTTGAGAAGATCTGGAACGTCAACGTAAATTGTGTCAAAGTCAATGGAGCGCAAAATATAGGTCAAGGTCACTGGGTCAACATATCTGCCAAGTCAGGAGGTCAGGGAGATGTGTCATGCAAGGTATGATGGTTGTTGTAGAATTGTAGTTGATTAGAATACTAACTTTGACGTAAATGTCGAACTTCGACATAACAGAACTGTTAAGAGACAGACGGACGGACGAACGGACAGACGAATGGAAAAGCGGGCACCTATGTTGCAAAGTCAGGAGGTCAGGGAGATATTTCATACAAGGTTTGATGGCTGTTTAGTCTTGTAGTTGATTAGAATACTAACTTTGACATAAATGTCGAACTTCGACATAACAGAACTGTTAAGAGACGGACGGACGGACAGACAGATGAACAGACAGACGAATGGAAAAGTGGGCACCTATGTCGCAAAGTCAGGAGGTCAGGGAGATGTTTCATGCAAGGTTTGATGGTTGTTTAGTCTTGTAGTTGATTAAAATACTAACTTTGACATAAATGTCGAACGTCGACATAAATGTTGACAGACGGACGGACGAATGGACAGACAAACGGAAAAGCGGACGCCTATGTTGCAAAGTCAGGAGGTCAGGGAGATGTTTCATGCAAGGTTTGATGGTTGTTTAGTCTTGTAGTTGATTAGAATACTAACTTTGACATAAATGTCGAACGTCGACATAAATGTTGACAGACGGACGGACGGACTGACGGACGGACGGACGGACTGACGGACGGACGGACGGAAAATCGGACGCCTATATCGCACCCTGCTACAAGCAGGTGCGATAAAAAGGGGTGTACTACTCTTTACAGGAAAACAAAACTTGTTCAAAAGGGGTGTGATGTGCAGGAAAGCAAACAAAAAGAGACAAATGTGTCTTTCTTAAAGTGCCAATCACAACTGCAGCAGCCAACAATTTTTTTTTTTTTCAGCAAAAACAAGTCTTGACATTTCATGTGAATCATCTGCCAAGCAGACAATTCACATGAAATGTCAAGACTTGTTTTCTCTGAAAAATAAAAAAAAAACTGAATGTTGTCTGCTACAAATTTTGCTTGGCGCTTTAAGGGTTAAAAAATGGCAGTACAATTACACAATTTTATACATGTATATAGCCCAGGGGTAAGGGCAGATAACCCCCAGGGGATAACATTTTGATTGTAACCAAAAAGTTAAGACAATATTGATAAGTCAAATCAAATAGGAATACCTTGATATCAACAAAGTTTTCAGGGCAGTGTTTCTCCACGGGAACATCAAACAATGCTACTGGACTGCAACTGTGCCTAAAAATAACAACAAATCATTCTATAACAACTTTTCAAATTAATGCTCATGGAATTTTAAATCAGATTATTCAGGTTCAGCAAAACGTCAGCCAGTCATTTACTATTAATCATGTCTTGTCAGTTGCACAGATGTTTTTCATGTGACATTTATCTTAGCAGCCATTATGAGGTCAGAAAAATAAAATAAATGAGAAAAAAAAAAAAAAAAAATGTGCTTTTTTTATTCAGATGAGCTGAGATCCCCTTTACCACATTCTGGACAATTTCAGTAGACAACAAATTGAGGATATTCTTCTTATTTGACCCTGAAAATAGGCTTTGACATTTCCGTAATATACCTTATTTACCCTAAATATAAAGACAGAGAGATCTGATCAAGGAGAGTACCCACAAAATATGTTTTTAAGGAGAACTATCGACAATTATCCCTGAATCATCATCAAATAGTCCCCCTAAACAACTTCTTTGCAGTTGTATTAACTTACTCACCATTTTCTATACTGTCCTACAAAATCAAGTCCCAGTAGATGACCAGAAACAGAGGTCATAACCATAGAACAATTCTGGTTCAGCAATCTGTACTCAAACTCATAGAGTTTGTTAAACCGGGAGAAACCTTCACGCTGAAGAAATAAAAGAGAAATAGCACAGCTCCAGAAAATATTTTTCTTATTTCTAAAAAAAACATATGTTGTAGGTACTTATTAGAAGTGCCTCTGTGAGGTGCTTCTAATGAGTATCCACATGTTTTCATAGCGAAATAAGAAAAATATTTCTCAACGAAAACATACGTATACAGGTATTCTTTTTCTTTTGGTCCAAGAATATGAAACATATTACTGTCTCCATTACTGTCTCCTGACTCTGGAGTGTGGTGAGCGGTGGGAATAATAATAAAACCGCTAATGCAACAAAAGAGTGTCACTTTTGTGTTAACAACAAGATTTTTATACCGTCCCAAAAACAGTTGTTTCTGAAAATGTGGCATTTCAACATTTTACCAAAAAACAAACACCTAAAATACCATGTTTAATTTACATTCTGCCTTAAATCCGTCAAAGTATGCAATAATTATTATTAAGTTGTAATGTCTTCAGACAAAAAATAAGATTTTTATACTGTTCCATAAACAGTTGTTTCTGAAACTGTGGCATTTCAAAATTTTACCAAAAAACAAACACCTAAAATACCATGTTTAATTTACATTTTGACTTAAATCCATCATAGTACGCAATAATTATTACTAAAATGTATTATCTTCAGAAACAGTGGTTTGCAGCAGTGAACTGTTAAAGTTTTGAACAGATTTTAAGAGGGTTTGGGTAAAAAAAAAAAAAAAAAAAAAAATATATATATATATATATATATATTTTTTTTTTTTTTTTAATTTTGTGTCATACACTTGAATTGAAATTGACATCTGTGCATGTCACAAAATTTTTTACCATATGAACTGTACATACATTTATCTATCTATCTATTTATTGATAATGCAGCACCCCCTCGCGGGGATTATGTGCAGGTGTCTGGTGTGCTTCAGACCGGGCGTCAGTGCAGTGAAAGATTAAAAATCAGTACAGTCAGATAAAAACAGGTGAAAGTGAAATAAAGATGATAGGTTAAAATGTTAAAAGTCTGATAAAGACAAAGTGTAAAGATAAAAGGTTAAAAACAATACTACCGGTCTAAGGCATGGAGTAGGTCAGACTGCTGACTGCCAATATCTGACAGTAATGCTATGCTTGGTGGCAGCCTATTCCATTGGACAATGGCCAGGGGGGAAAAAGAGTACTTGTAGTAGTCGGCAACTGTATGGATCTGTCTGAAAGCTAGTGGGTGTGACTTTGAATGTCGTGTGGATACTTGGGAATGCACAACATATGATGGCAGTGGCACTGCTACAAGACCGTGCACTATTTTATAGAACAGACATAATCTAGTATCTGTACGCCTATCCTCGAGAGACCTCCACCCAAGCTCACCCAGCATGCTTGAAACACTATCATATGGAGAGAAATGACCCAGAGTCCAGCGTGACGCTCTTCTCTGAACCATTTCTATCCTATGAATGTTTGACTTAGTATAGGGGCTCCAAACCAGGGATGAGTACTCAAGTATTGGGCGTACTAGGGTTTTATAAGCAACTTCTCTGATGCCTGGGTTTTTTGTACGGATGTTTCTTCTTTTAACTTAAACGGTTGAACCCATTACTTAAGAATGATTCTGTTACCAATCACAGAATGATTCTGTTACCAATCAATTACGAAATTGGCAAATTCCGACATGGCGCAGTTATGTTTTCAGTAACATGTCATTTTACACTTTAATGGATACAAGTAGTAGGAGTTCAGTAGCAGGTAACTATTTTTGTGGCAAAAAGGGCATGGTACAAGAGAAAAGTACATGTATATTACTTGCGAATAAATTAAGGCATGATGTGCACCATGCAAAAAGATCCGGGGGAAGGGGGGATGGGGGTGGGGGGGACAATACACACACACACGCATATAATGATGTATACGATTCCGGGACATCTCAGCCCCTAACAAACTCGGCACCTGACCAACTCGGCCCCCAACCAACACAGCCCCTAAAAATGTTGTTTCATTTGGTGGATAGTTGCACTGTATTTAAACACAAAATATTTTGTCTGTTTTTCATTCAACCTTGTCCCCAAAACATGCCATGATCACAGTCCAAAATGTCTGTAATCAACTGTAAATTATATTATTAGGAAACTTCATTTTTTAGATCAACACTTTATTTAACAGGCATATTATTTCTATAGATGAGATAGTGTCTTCTAATCAGTTCATTGACTGAGACTATAGTGGGGCGGAGCTGGAATGGATGGCTCATTTAGATAGCAGATAGGTCTGTTCATAGGTCTAATTACGGTGATCTATGGTAATTTTGAAATTTAATAAGTGTGTTTACACAGTACATTAACAGCAATGAACATATTTGTTACCATGTTTCATTCGCAAAAAAAGCTTAATGTACATTACAATAACACGCTTGTTAACTGCATTTGCTATTTTTTGAGGCTGTAAAAATGGTGATTTTCAGATGAAAAATTTGATGAAGATTGTTCTAACAAGTACCCACTATATATGTTTTGAACAGAAATAAGAAAGTCGTTTACCCCGTTAAATCTCACTTTTCCCAATATAAAGAGGGACTTACAGGGGTGTCCATATCATAGACTTGTAAAGAGATTTATAGATTGGCAGAGGCTGTGGGTTAGTATTACAGATATTCATTGAGTAGAAAGATCGTTCAGATTTCTGGATAAACACATCTATTTTATGTTTATTTTGTGTTTACCATAATGGTATAAAGAGAGAACAAACCGTGTCTTGAATAATGGATTTATTACACAAGGATGCAACAATATAATAACCATGACTTTATTCCAACAATGCAGCACATGTAAGAAAAGAACAAATGAGCTGTGACACAATATAATGGTACTTTTCGTCCTCCTTAAAGTCATTTTTCAAATGCGCATGCTCAGTCTGTACTTCAGTGCAGGCTATCAAGAGTCTTCAATGATACTCAAGAACTCATATAAGCTCTAACTTAAAATTTAACTTTATAAAACTGAAGATAATAGATAGAGAGACATGATTTATATATAAAATATGCAGACTGATAATATACTGAAAGGAAAAAGAAACGCAGGGTAAATTTTATTCCTGAATTTCATTCAAGTTTGAAAAAGTTTGTTAAATATTTTACTATGATTACAAAACGGTACATGTATGGAACAAAAGTTCCAAATTTCATTGGTTTGTGATCAACAAGTCTCGAGTTATTGAAGTTCATTGGTAGCTACCCCCCAAATCTTGAAATCAAAATCAAACTGAAAATCAATATTGGGTGTGTCCACCCCCCCCCCCCCCTCTTGCTGCCGTTGCTGCCCTAATTCTCCTTTGGATAGAGTTAGCCAAAGCATTGACAGTTCGCATCGGGATGTTATTCCATTCATCGATCAACACATTCCTTAGTTGTGCGAGAGTTGCGGGGGGATTTCGGCGCTTCCTAACCCTTCTGTCCAGCTCATCCCACATGTGCTCTATTGGGGTCAAATCTGGACTGTACGGTGGCCATGCTAGTGGTGCGATGTTATTGTTTGCCAGGAAATCCTGACAAACTCGGGCAACATGTGGTCAGGCATTGTCCTGCTGCAGAATCAGATTACGTTGTTGCACAAGCGGGACTGCAACAGGACGCAAGATCTCATCCCTATACCTTCAATTTTTTCAATTTGAATTTGATTTCAAGATTTGGGGGGTAGCTACCAATGAACTTCAATAACTCGAGACTTGTTGATCACAAACCAATGAAATTTGGAACTTTTGTTCCATACATGTACCGTTTTTTAATCATAGTAAAATATTTAACAAACTTTTTCAAACTTCTTTTTCCTTTCAGTATATGTTCATGTTAAAATATCATTAATAATCATTTATAAATATTAAGGGCCGACTTGGTAAGGGGCCGAGTTTGAGGGGGCTGAGTTGGTTAGGGGCCGAGTTGTCCAGTATCCATGTATACATACATGTACATGGCCAACACTTACTTCTCCACTCAGGGAGGTGCCTAAGCACCAGAAAGAAGCAAAAAGATCCGAAAACATAGCAAAAAAAAAAAACAACAAAAAACAAAAAAAAAAAAACCACTAGTGTTAGGCATCCTGCACAGCAGTTGATCATATAATCTGAGCTTTCTCTGATGTTTTAGTGGCTTTTCTTTGCACTGATATTTGCCACTGTGGTAAATAAAATACCGTCACAGAACTCAGTAACTAGTTTGCTGCATCAACCACAAAGGAGCAAAGTTATTAAAAAAAAAAATGGGATCTTTACTGCATGATTCTTACCCTCTGATACCGTCCTCTTGACATAACTTCTGCAATCGACTTTGCAGCATCATTTTTCTCAGCAACATTCAATACTTTCACCATGTTAAAAGCACTTGAACAAAAAAGACGGCGAAATATATGCTGAAGCAGCATAACAAAAAATGAGTTGGTCTGATTTCAATACTACCATAACAAATAGTATGCAATCAAAAGCAATGTGTCAAAAATAATCTGTTACAGAACTGAATGTTCTGAATAAAGCGCCATGTTCAAAGGTCAAGGCCACAATTGCCAAAAATGAGTCTATCGACAGGTGCATACTAATCTACGGTATTCCCGGTATCCATGTCCCGGTATTCATAAAGGTTTATGTGTTTGACACAGTACAACATCAAAAGTACTTGGCAGATTTTAATAATTTAAATACCAAATTAACGGCAATAATCTAATCTACAAAATAATGATATTTGATAAAAAAATATATTTGTTGCTGATGTTGCAGGATGGTGTCAAAGTCCCGGTATCGAGATTCACTTGTCCCGGTATCCATAGGGGCATACGTCTTTGACATGGCATAACATCAAAACTACGCGATCGATTTTAATAAATTAAACACCCTATAAAAGGCAATACTCCAGTCTAAGCAAACAATATAAATTTGTAAAAATATGTCAGTTGTTGATGTTGTGGCATTCTGTCAAAGTCCCGGTATCGAGGTTCACATGTCCCGGTATTCATTGCGGTCTCCATGTGTGACATGACATAATATCAAAATTACTTAATTGGTTTTAATAAATTAAACATCCGATTAAAGACAATGCTCCAATCTATAAAATAATTACAAACATATATAAAAAATGTCAGTTGCTGATGTTGTAGCATTATGTCAAAGTCCCGGTATCGGGATCCACATGTCCCGGTATTCAATGAGGACTCTGTTTGATAAAGCATAATATCCAAAGTACTTGATTCATTTTATGAAATTAAACACCCGATAAAAAGTATCATTCCAATCCATAAAATGTAAAATTAATATATATATATATATATATATATATATATATATATATATATAATATATATATATATATATATATATATATATATATATATATATATATATATATATATATATATATATATATATATATATATATATATATATATATGTTGCTGATGTTGCAGTATGATGTCAAAGTCCCGGTTTTGTTTGGCAGGCACAGCACAGCGTAACATCAAATGGTTTCTGATAAGATATGATTTGACTGATTTTTAAAAATTATAAAACTAGAGAGAAAAAAAAAACAAAACAAACAAGTTAAGTAAAACAAATACAGCTATTTTATAAACGAGTTTGGGTACTGATGTTGCAGGATTATGCTAAAATCCCAGTATTGCGATAAGCCCGTCCTGGTATGAAAACTGGATAGAAACGGTATGGCATTAAATAAATCACTCACACACACACACACACACACACACACACACACACACACACACACACACACACACACACACACGCTTGAGACGCTTGATTCTGCAGTTTCATCTGGGTCTACACTGTTTAAACAGACCTGTATGTCCGAATACATACGGTAGATACACTAAAATTTGATGGATTATTGGAAAACGCGGTAGACGCTGATGAGACGCCGTGATTCGCCCGACACGACACCCAATAGGTTTTTAAGTATTATACGAAAATCAAATCCACTAATTATTTAGGTGACCGCAGGAAACGCATTGCTATGGAGTATCTAAGGATTTATTTAAGCCGATGCATTTTTTATGAAACCACTGTTTTCATTTTCTGCCTTCGCAGCACACCATGCATGTCATCGACAAATTCTGGATGTGTACAATGGCACCAAACAGCAATTTTGAGTGATTTTTGATTAACAGTAGCTACATGTAAGTTAGTTCCTCTGCAGCGAGATTGTTCTCTTGGGAAAGGCGACATTAATCTCTTTTCTAAACAGTTCAGCAAATGCGAACGCATCTCACTTACCAAATAACATGTACATATACGAACATTAAAAGTTGCTGGATTAAAACAGAAGTCGACAAGACTGGCTAATGCAAAAACGCCACAATCGTATGAATTAGGTTGCTGCTGAACTCTAGGAATTTTTACTTTTACGAAATTCTGGGTCCCAAATTTCTGGTCTTTACAGTAAATTTGACATAGTTGTATTTGTACATTATTTTTTTAATCCGTAATAAACTGTATCTGGGTCTAAAGGAGTCTGAAAACTCATTGTCCAATGATTTTTGCCGTCAAATTGAATTTGGTGACCGCAGGAACAAATATTACTTATATTCCAGTCTCTTATATTGGCCAAAGATATCTTATGTCACCAATAATAATAATAATACTAATAATAATACATGAAACGATAATACCGCGCCATTATCGTGTCATGGGGAAATAACCGGTCCTACTGATCACCGCAGGACACCGCAAGACACCTTTATTTACTATAAAATACCCACCAGATGAAATAAAAATGCCTTTCAATGCATAAAAATAATAAAATAAACAAATATTACTTATATTCCAGTCTCTTATATTGGCCAAAGATATCTTATGTCTTTGGAGTTCCGCGTAATTAACAATTTGAAGTATGAGGAAAAGAAAAAGGAAAGAGTTGCGAGAGCTAATAGACTGAATGTAGCAGATGAAATTTTAGACGTGTTGGGGATGGTAAATGACCACCCATTCGTGCAAACCATTATTCATTACAAAGACCAGGTCCCCGGCATTATTTTATACACAAATGAACAGATTCTGGATTTAAAACACTTTGTGAAATATGCCAAAAACCAACAAATAGGAATAGACAGAACATTTAATTTAGGCACATATTATGTGACAAAATTAGTGTATAAAAATCAGAGAATTATCAGAAAGCCTTCAAAAAATAATATAGAAGAGCATCCGATATTCATGGGGCCTGTCATGTTGCATAAGGACGCAACTTTCAAAACGTACAAATCATTTTTAGAACATATAGCCACTGAAATAGATAATGAGGTAGGGGCTGTTGAGCTACGATTGTCAAAAGATATTGAATTCGGAACCGATGATGAAAAAGCTTTGACTTAGGCCATTGATTATGTCTTTCCGTCAGCCACACGATTGCTATGTACCAAACATTTGAAAGACAATGTTAAACATTATTTACAGAACAATGTTGGAATGGAGAAAGGCTTAAGGGAAAATGTTATGAGCCGGATCTTTGGTGAAGATGGCATAACTGATGCCAACTCCACCATTGATTTCGAATCAAGATCTGAGGACCTCAAACAGTCTGTGCATGAAAACTATCCAAGATTTGAAATATACTTTGACAAATATTTAAAAGACAGACTGAAACAGTATGTTTTCGAACCATGCAAAGAGGACTCAGTGAGAAAAAAACTGGACGAATAACAATGCGGAATCAATAAACAATATTCTCAAATTGGCTGTAGACTGGAAACCCCAGGGAGCTAGGGAACTCATTGAAAAGATTTACTCCGTCACAGAGCTCCATTTTCTTGATTACAGAAGCGCGCTGCACGATGATGGGAATTACAGACTTACCAAGGCTAATTCCCAATATCGTGTAGCGGATGCTCTGTGGCGGTGTAAATCAGAAGCCCAGAAAAAAGAGTTGTTCCTTAACTTCCTGAAAGACTCCAAGACACGAAAAAGGAAATACATTGAGTCCACAGATGGGAAGTTCTCTGTTGTGGCAAAAGCACAGACAAAGGCCACAAAGGCAGGTCAATCCAAACGGCCAAGAAATGAAAGGGCTATAAGCAAACGGTGATTATGGAGATGAAGCTGTGTTACAGTGCATGGTTCAACCATCGCTTTTCCTCGTCGGGAGCACAGCTTTTCTTTATCAATCATCCATAATGAAGCTAACCATTGTGGAACAATTACATTTATGTAGTGGTTGTCTTCGGTCTACAGCTTTCTTCCAGCATTGTTCTGTAAATAAAAGAAAAGAAAAATGTGTTTATTGCAAATATATTTTATATCATATATTTATTTAATGTACGTTTATTAATTTTTATTGTCTTCTTTATTCCAAATTGTGATATACACGTGTTGACTTTAGTTTACATCAATTCAGTTTATTCTGTTCCTAGTTCGTTTTTATTTTACTGGAAGATACTTTATACATCTTTATTGTTTATCTTTTGAAATATTTAGACTTTATATTCTACTTGTCTTTTTGGTTTTTTACACGTGTTATATTTTTAAAATTATGTTGCGAAAGTTGACAAATTATTTACCATATTTGATGTTTGAATATATATTGATTATTTATATAAACAATCATAAAATAGTCGTAACTTATATTTTAATTAGCATGTTATTGTTGACTTGTTGGAAGAAAAGCCTTAATTAAGCATTCAGGCTACAAATATAAAGGGGATTTAATTCTGGTGGGACAAGCGAAAATTTCAATAAGAATGAGCCATAACAGATATTTTTTCAACTGCAGATACATGCTGGAACCTCAAGCCTAATTAAAGCTTTTCTTCAGTTTCCATATATGTTTTTAAAGTCAATTAGATCTATACATGTATAAAATTTAAATGACAATAAGCGAATAGAAATAGAAAAAGAAATAAAAAGAAAAAAAATCAAGACAAAATACAAGAAAAAAACAAAACAAAAAAAAAAACAAAAACAAAAAAAAAAAAAACAACAACAACAACAACAACAAAAAAAAAAACAAACAAAAAAACCCATAAAAAAAAGAAAAAAAAAACACAGACAAATAAACAACAATAAAAAAAAAAAAAAAAAAAAAAAAAAAAAAGAGGCTGGTAAATGGCTGTCATCAAAATGTTTGACAATTTTTGTGATAGCAAGTCCTAGTCACACCTCCACGAGTCGCAAATTGAACTCTAGGCATTTGCTGCTATGCAATTACACTTGCTCGGTGCCAGCTGGAAACTTATAGTTAGATAATATTTTATCCTTGGGCTAACGTGACAGGTCGCATATAATGTAAAATGAAAATAATTTTGTAACAACAAACCATAGAAACAATTTCCAATGTTTAACACTGTGATATTCATTGATATTCATACTGAGGCAAAACCATACCATATTGACCAACTATTTTTCAGCAATGTCTATTCAAAGTACTATAAGAGATATAAAATACACTTTTACACATTTTTCAAGTCAAAATGTATCGAAAATTGACGAAATGTATCCAATAGCGATGCCAAACCAGATAATATTAAGTTTGGTGAAAGTCCGTTGGGATTTACTCAAAAAAAGGTAAGAGAAAAGTCCAGGGAGTGCCACAATCACAAACCGCAGCCCTTCCCAGACCCCAAGAGGAAGAGGAAACCGACAAATCTAAACAAGCACAAACCGAACAAACGTACGAAAAGCACTAAGATTAGCTCTCTCTTCCCCAAGCGAGGTAATCGCAATACTAAAAGGACTGAAAAACAAGAACAAAATGACACACGGAAAGACATACAACAAATCGCCTTGTAGAATAAACCACAAAGCAACAAAGAGTAAGACTAACACCGGGACCACCGCCTTAGAACGGTCGGTAGAGCAAACCACCGGGGGGTTTAAAGCACTTTTACAGCTAGCTAACTTCACCCTGGGTCCCAATGCTACTCTTAATACAGAAATACATAAAAATTCGGTTCGCATAAAGGCTCCCAACTCAGTCAATGCATCAAAGCGAAAACATAAAAATCAAATTAATCACTATAATAAACAAAGACGACTACTCATGGCTATTTCTACTGTATGCCAGTGTAAATGAAAACCAATAGTTGAACCACGGCGGGCCAAGCCAAAGACATATCGTCAAGCCCCAACCCACTGGTTAAAGTTTTACGAAGAGGCCGTCATTGAGTCTGAGGCCCGAACCGCCGTCGTGCAATTAAAGAGTGAAGCATAGCCATCAACAATGATTGGGTTGACAACTAGGCATGCAGTCTGCCGCATAATATCCAGGCTATAGCCAATTCTTTTATAACGGTTAATAAGTTTTCTGAATTGCTCCCAGTTATTGTCCTGAAACGAAAATATGGATGTGTTGCGGCAGATAACTGGCAAAAATCGAGGAAATTTGCCCATTAGCAATCCCAAACCAGATCTCTACAACATCAATGCACATACCAAGTTGGGTGGAAATCCATTGACATTTACTCAAGTTATCGGCCGGAAACCAAAAAATCAGGCGTGTCGCGGGAAGATAAATTTGTCAATAACTGACGAAATTTGCCCATTAGCAATCCCAAATCAGATCTCTACAATATTAATGCACATCCCAAGTTTGGTGAAAATCCATTGATATTCATTCGTTATCGTCCGGAAACGAAAATACGGACGGGCGTACGACAGACAGATGGACGGAAAAGTGGAAAAAGCACATTCTTCGTTGCAAGCCCAAATATTGGGTATTCTCCTGAATAAACGTTCGGTTAATTAAATCAATAAGTTTATCTTTTATAAGATGATGAGGTAACGTAGTATACAGTGTAGAAAAATCATATGTAGACAGTTTAGAAACCTTAAAGTTTTTAGTTTTAAATTTACTGAGAACTTATTGGAATTTTTAATTGACCAAAAATAGTTAATTCCGTCCCTTTCGTAAACAGTATCATCGTATCTAATCCAATGTTTTTTACAGCAGTAAGGCATGAAGTTAGCAGTTTGGACAAAATAGTAGCCGTACATAAACTAGAATTTGCAATGAAACGTACTTTATAAGGTCGTTTATGAAGTTTCGGTAACCAATAACGTAGGAAGTTTGTCTTGGTTTTCTTTAATACCCACTGCAAAATTAGCAGTAATGTCGATAGGATGGGTATTAACAATAGATCTCTCGTCAGTAGAAATCCGTTCATATGTTTTGGTACTACCAAGTTCTTGTATTAGATTATTGATATAATGAAGTCGTCACATAACAATCACATTATTAGCAGCTTTATCAGCTGGGGCCAAAACGTACCTCCTATGAAATTCTTGAGTATCTTGTTTCAAATATCGAAAAGATAATTTAGGCCTAGGAGGGAGGAAAGATCAAGGTTATTAGAGTAAAATAACACACGTTCATCAATGATCTTAAAAATCTTTCATTTCCAATTATTTAAAGCATTAGATTCCACATACTCTCGTTTACACCAACGCGTACAATAATCATTTAAAGCACTGTCAATTGTTTCCCGACATTTATGGAAGCCAGTGTGGGCTGGGGATCTACATTTAAGTCCTTTTGAAATAATTGAACGGATTCGTGAAAGAAAAAGCAAATGAAAAGGGCAAATACGTCAATAAAATAACGTTACTGGACGGCTTATTAGACTTCACAGTCCTGTTACATCCATCCGCTGTCAACCCATGTGCTTTAAAGATCGTGAAATTTAAAACCTTCTTTGATTTATGAGACCAAGACTGTCTCTGCATGATATATATTTTTTTCTTCTTCTTTAGCCAGATTGTTTTCTTTTCGTTGACCAAGAAAACATTTTTTATTTACTTGTCCAGAGAGCCAATTATTATTATTTTCTTTTTCTCGCAAACTCAGATCAAATTTTTTTGATGTTTCAACCAACAGACTTCCACCCTCAACTTGGCCAAATATGATTTTATATATTAGATATGGCCTAAATTTAGATACTTACTAACTTCTTAAGGCCAATATTTTGTATATAAAAGTATGCTTTCTTAACATTCCCCATCAACAGTACCTGATAGAGTAATGGGGCATTGTTCCCCCGAAATGAATCGGCATTTTTCCTTGATTCCCAAAATCAAAATCTTGATTTTTATGTTCCCCAAAATACCTTTGTTCCCCTGTTCCCTTCATTTTTTGAACTGCGTTCTGTTGTTCCCCTGAAATAAATGGCCTTGTTCCCCTGTTCCCCAAAACCCCTGGGAGAGCCTCAGTAATATATAGTAATTTGTAAAATAAATATATAGAGGATATTCAGATGTTTGGACAAACATTTGAATTTTCTTTTTATTATATACATCACTTTCGATAGAAGAGATGCAAATCTTGCATTTGCAAGGGGAAGTCTGACACGCAGTTTTGTCCCTTGGCGGTGACATATAAGAACCGCATAACAGCGGGAAACCTACTTTCGAAATATGCATTTTATTTCATTAATAATTCTCGATATTTCATTACTTTGTATATAATAAATTTTAAAATGGTATGATAAATTTAAGGCAACCTGAAGCTCTGAAGAGACCAAAGTATCTTCCCTGTTTAAAGACTTGAAACCTAACAAAAAATAAAAATAAATAAATAAAAAAAAACAAACAAAAAAAACAAAAAACAAAAAAAAACAAACTCCATGACACTGATATATTATAGTAACTACTGCAGCACCCCCTGGATGCAAATATATATGCAAGCACCAGCAGGCTATATGACAACACTGAAAATGGGGCTCCTGGGGCGTGGGGCTTTGACCCGCGCAGAAGCCATCCGTTTCAAACAGTTTTTCCTCAAAATGTTTACCAAAACTGAATAGGTTTCTTTTTTTTTTATAAATGACTAAACTTCATTATATGATTTCCCTCTTGTCTTAAACCAGATAGGCCTAATCATTTTTCTGGCATAACCAAAACTTAAAAAAACAACAACAAAAAAAAACAAAAAAAAAAAAAACAAAAAAAAAAAAACAAACAAAAAACAACAACAAAAAAACAACAACAACAAAAAACAAAACAAAAACAAAAACACCTCCCCTCCCCCATCCCCACGGAGAAATTCGAATGGCCAGTCCCTTATACGGACGAAGAAAGAAGAAAATTACAGGCATTATACCCCACCTTCAAGAAATGAGCGGTTATTTATTTATTATTTTCCTATTCTTATATTCTATATGCTTGCATTCATTCAATCTATTTAGTTTTGTAATACATCGCTAAGGCCTTCATTGTTTTTTTTTTTTTTTTTTGTCCAATTACGCAATGTCGCAATGTTTATACAATTTCCGGCAAACACTTCAACATGCTTGTTTGTCCTTTCAGAAAAGGTTTCAGACAAATTTTTCATGAAGTGGCTCTCAGAAATCGCGCTACTGCACCAAAAATTAATTTCATAAGGTAAATGAAAATACAAAGATATTTATTCGGGGAATTTGCATTGATTTTCTTCTGTGTATTTACTGGTCCGGTTCGTTATATAACAAATATGCACTAGTATTCGTACAGTACGTTAGCTCGTGGTGTGTTGCGTAACTGCAGGGCTCGAGAAACTGCTGGTCTTTCGGCCTGATAACGATTTCTTTATGAGCTGGATCGAATTTGACTAAAAGGGACATCTGAAATTCGGTCCATGGTCACCATTTCCAATGAAAACAGATAGGCCACTAATATGAACTTAGGAACTGCCTAGAAACGGGCATGGCAATTTCTTAATATTCAAAGTTAACCGTAAAAGTGTTATTTTTTGGTTGCAGGACAGGGTCACAATCTGTAACAATGCAGACGAAAAAACATATCACTAGACTGGCTTTGTTTTATATCAGGATACCTGCCGAATGTCACCTTGATTGCTGTTCATTTCCAATGAGCATCTCTTTTACAATGACCAATATTATTGAAGTAGTCAAGAAAAATATATTTTTAATGTTTTATGCAGCTTTGAAATTTCTGCAGTTGCTTCAATTAATGAAATGGAAGTTAAATGAGTGTAGATAAAAATGAGTATGAAAATGATTTCAGTAATTAACAGTGTCAAAATCCGACTGGTTCTATAGCATTGCGATTATCAGTAGGCACACTGAGTTATATTACCTGATATGCTTCTGACAAACTGAGATGAAATTAGCCATTAATTTTTTTTTTCATTTTTGCATTATTTATCGAAAATAATGTGTGTATATTTCTTGCAATTTAAAAACATCTTTAACATGTTTAAAGATTCTCAAAAAGAAAAATATCATTTTAAGAAAATAACTGTTTCTCGCCAGTTTTCAATTTGAGATTAGTAACTTTGGCACGGATCAGCTGAGAGACATGGGCAGGGTGAGTTTTATGCGCATTAACTATAGGCGTGCAGGCCAGTGTTGCCTGCTGCTGATGACTCCGGTGTCAAAGTTGTCGAAGGCAACATTTTCCATTTTGCCCGTATTACTCCAGTAACGGCTAGTTTTCAGTGAAATACTATACCTTTTTCGGCTTTCTGATAACCTTTTACAATGAAGTGTTCAGTAAATTTGACAAGAAACAAGTGCCTATATTACCTGGGAATTATCACATACACACAGACCCATCCAGTAAATGCATCAGTTGTCAGATTATGTTCAATGAGAATAGACAATGGGATAAACAAGCAGACATTTCAGCATTTTACTTATGCACTAGTCATTTGTATCCACTGCCTACCCACCCAACAGGATGCATTACGAAAACATGCCTATTCAAATATATTGAAAATTTTACAACCCAAAAAAGGGAAATTTTCAGTTAAAAAACGCTAATATTTTTCTTATTTCTGCCCAAAACATAGATTGTGGGTACTCGTTAGAACCGCCTCGACGAGGCAGTTCTAACGAGTACCCACAATTTATGTTTTGAGCAGAAATAAGAAAAATAATGTATACCCCTGTAAACCCCAGTTTTATTATATAAAAGTGGGGTTTATGGGGGTCAAAATTATATAGGCATGTTTTCGTGATGAATAGCGGTGACAATGACTTTCCCTCCATCACAGCCCTGCTAAATACAAGGCACTGCAGAGACAACTGGATAGTTAAAGCCACCCACCCCCATTTTGATACTTTCCCGACACCATAGGGGCCATCAAAAGGTCATCACCATCTCCCCCCCCCCCCCCCCCCCCCCCCGCATCCCCCACCTCCCCTCCACCATTTGGTAACTTGCTCCTTAGGGTGAAGCTACCCCTGGAATGCCAAAAATTTATGCAGTTGGAAATTTTTGTTTCCAAGATATTACGTCAGTGCTCAGCTTAGCCAGTGTATGGGGTTGTTTTGCCCCTTGGGCAGCTTGCCTCAATGGGGCTGAAGCTGATGCTGGGTAACTTTCACCACCCTGGGAATTTCTAAATCACATAGCCTTGCAATGCATACCTAAAATTGAAGGTCGACTCTTCCAATATACGTTTAGTGCAGGGGAGTTAATTCATTCTAAAATGGGTTAAGCAGAAATTTGAGATTTTCTGAATTATAAGCCTTTAAGCCACAGTTTTTTAAGCCCCCACCATGAAGTCGGGGAGGGCATTAAATGATTTAGGTTTACCCTCCCTCCATCCAGGTATTTAGTTTTACCCCTCTGTAATACATCCAGGTGTCCATTGGTCCATCACACTTCATAGTAGGGTTCATGTCGCCACAACTCCTCCTACAGTTTTCAAGATAATGGTTTGAAACTTGCACCATAGTAAAGATGTAGACTGGACATGTCACAGAACTCAGATCAAATTATTATTGTTGGAGTAACTTCCCCTTACTTTACTTAAAAAATTTGTCTTATGCACATGGCACAGTAAAGTTAGTGTCTCCACAACTCCCAACTGTTTCAAAAGTAATGATTTGAAACTTGCACCATAGTAAGCATATAAACAAGTGGAAGAGGGCATATAGTTTACCCTCAATCATATGTCAGTGTGTCTGTTCATCCATCCATCTGTCCGTGTGTCCATTTATCACACTTTAAAGTACACTTCATATCTCCGCAACTCCTACAGTTTCCAAGATTATGATTTGAAACTTAAGCCATAGTAAGGCTATAGACTGAGCATGTGCGTAAAGGGGATAGAACTCTGATAAGTTTATCAATGGTAGAGTTATGTAACCTTGATTTACTAAAGAAAATTTGTCTTATAGACATGACTTAGTACAGTTCATGTCTCCGCAACTTCTACCATTTTAAAGATAATGATTTGAAAATTGCAGCAAAGTAAGAATATAGGCTCTAACTTGGGCATGTTCATAAAGGTCACAGACCTCTAATCCAATTTTTATTGCTAGAGTAACATACCCAGGATTTACAAAGACATTTTGCCTTATACACTTGATAGGGTTCGTGTCTCTGCTACATCTCCTACAGTTTTCAAGATAATGATTTGAAACTTGCAGCAAAGTAAGAATATAGGTGGGCATATGCTGCATAAAGTGTGATCAAAGTTTTGCTGCTAGAGTAACTTACCCTAGATTTACTTAGAAATTTTGCCTTATACACATGGCATAATAGGGTATGTGTGTACGCAACTCCTCCTACAGTTTTTAAGATAACAATTTGAAACTTGCAGCAAAGTAAGAATATAGGCAGGGCATGTACATAAAGGTCACAGAACTTTGATCAAATTTTTATTGCAAGAGTTGCGTATCCTTTATTTTACTTAGAAATTTGCCATATTCACATTGCATAGTGCAGTTCATGTCTCTGCAGCTTCTACAGTTTTCATGATCATGATTTGAAACATGCACTACAGAAAAGATATAGGTTAAGTGTATGCATGAAAGTCAGAGAACTCTATCAAACTACAGTCCACTCTCGTTATCTCGAAGTCCAAACACTTTGAGATATCCATAACTCGACATATCAGATTTGCGGAATGGAGGAAAACAAGAAATCGAACAGCCACAGTTAACGAATGAATAAATAATTTGACTCCTGAAGTTAGAGATATATTGAAAATATTGTGGAAAAGAGGAGAAATTGCTCCTTAGGAGCAATTTCTCCTCTTTTCCACAATATTTTGTACCTATTGTTAGATTTCCATGATAAAACAGGGACAAGATTTTCACTTCGAGATAAGCGGTTATGCGAGATGTGAGGTCAAGATAAGGAGAGTCGACTGTATTATTGCAAGAATAACATGCCCATGATTTATATAATAATTTTACCTTATATCCATTCTTCGATATATAAAGATTTGGTACAAAATAAATGTAATACAACAGACTGCATGCATGGTAGTTAACCCAATCATAGTTAATAACTTTGCTTCCCTCTTTGGTTGCACGCCAGCAGGTCGGGCCTCAGACCCTATGATGGCTTCCGCAGAATTGATTTTTTTAAGTAAGTCGGTTGGTGCCTGATGCTCTGGCTCTGGTCGGGCCCACTGGTATCCAACTGTTGGTTTTCTTTTGCTTCAGCAATTTAGTCATATCTTGCTGTCAAGTCCTCATCGTTGTTTCATCTCTGTATTTGTTTGATTTTTATGTTCTCGGAGATGTTGCACTGATGAGTTAGGAACCCTTCATGTGGACTGAATAAATATCTTGTGTATGCCATGACAGTACTAAGGGCGAAGGTTGTGGCCATTTAAAATTGATTTAACCCTCTCCCCCCCCCCCATATGCAGATACCCATACCCAGATCAGATTGCTCCAGAAGTCATATCTTATCTTCAATTACTACCAATGTCCTTGTGGGCATTTTTTGCAGGCCTTTCTGGGTAGAAACCTGTACAAAGCAATGTGGATGAAGTGTCTTGCTCAAGGCCACAAAACTTGGTGCTTGCTGTGGTTGAACCTGCTAACTGTTGATCTTGAATCTGACGTTTTACCTCTGCACTACAGTGCTCCACTATCTGATCTGTCTGGTCAGGGTCTACACTGTTTGCTATTCCACCAAGTATTTTAGGAAACAACTGCATAAAAAGCATAATTTAGGCCAAAAAGTTTGGAATAAAGTGTTCAAAATTTTAGGACATTTACGATTTACTCCATTTGTCTTGGCCTAAGTGGGTTTTCTTTTGCTCTGACTCTACTTTTTGTGTATTTCAGGGCACCATGTGCTAATGTCCATACAAGTAGATGTGTGAGAAATGAGAAGGAAAAGGATAAGGTATATTATGACCCCAGTAAATACAGTTCATATGACACATTTATTCAAGGTAATGTTGAGGCGTGGAAATATCAACCAGTTGTTGTGGCTATCAGCTTAGCAGCATTTCTCATTTATTTCTGTATTCTTCGAGAAGAGAATCATTTGGACCTAGTGATAGGAGAAACTCTGGTGGAGGTATTACCAGAAATGGAAGAAGGATTGATAATTTCTAAGATCAAAGAAAATCGAATACTAGGATTGGACACTGCAGATTTAGAAAAGAGATTAAAAGAAATCAAGGAAGCAAAAGAAGGAATTGTTTAATTTAATGTTGCTTTTTTTTTTTTTTTTTGATATTTGACACAACTCTCAGGTTAACAACTATATAGGTCTAGATAAGAGTGGGTATTAAGAAAATAGCTTTCTTCTTTCTCGATGAAAACATATGTTGTGGTACTCATTAGAAGCGCCTCACCGTGGCGCTTCTAATGAGTAACCACAACATGTTTTCGTCGAGAAATAAGAAAAATATAGATACTTTTTGGATGAAAAAAGCGCCTTATCAAGAGCTATGAACTAGCATTAGTAGTACTAAGACATTCGATTCGCAAAGTGTAAAAAAAGACCCTTATGCCATATGCAAACAGTGAAGGTCCAGATAAGCATGCTCATCCATCCAGTCTGATCTAGACATTCTCTGTTCATGACATATACTACTATAGCCATTGATTTTGTAAGCAGGCAACAAAGTCCCAGATCAGCCTGTGCTATTGCAAGCAGGTTGGTCTGGGCCTGCATTGATGGCAGATTGCATTAGGGCCCTTTTCCTGAGTTTTGCATCATTCATTTTTCATAGCTCTCGATAAGGTGATTTTTTTCAACATAAAAGTATCAATATTTTCTTATTTTTGGACAAAAACCTATGTTGAGGGTACTCATTAGAAGCGCCTCGCTGACATACGTTTTTGTTGAGAAATAAGAAAACTATTTGCCTGATACCCAATCTTATCTAGACCTATGTTTTTTTTATATATTTACTTGAATAAGCTTAGATGGTTAATGGTTAGCATGCCTGGTAAGATTTTCAGTTCACATATTGAAATTTTTTTCTAATTTTCAGAAAACAGGATTTGACATTTCATGCAAACTGTCTCCAATGGAGACCATTGTTACATGTATTTAATGTCAAATCCTGATTTTTGGGACAAATAGGAAAACAAATTATCAATTCTGTCATCTGAATATGCCAAGAGAGCGGGAAAGGTTAATAGCTATTCTTAGCTAGTACTTAAAGCTGTTCAGTGATTTAAATTTGTATTTCTATTTGACGTCTTTTTGGAGCGAATAAATGCAGTCCAATTTTCATCTCTGGTAAAAGCAATTTGAATCAGAAGCATGAGAAAATAAGGTTCTCAAAGAAAAATTTGATTTATATAATTATGTTCCCTTAAATTTCATATATATTTCAATTTTTCTTGTTTAAAAAATATGTATTATGCAACTGGTGTCATGGCCCCTCATGAGGAGGAATTTTCCATAACCTTCAACACATACACAGTGCTTCATAATTGTTTTACAATAGTTAATGTTAAAAGTATGAAGTCATGTGCATTGTATTGAAAGTTCCAAAAAGCAATTTTTGGAGGGGTTCTAACACTAGCAGCTTGCATGCATTGCAACCGGACAGTATTCACCACCAATTTGCTGGCATATTATTAAATAACCCTTGTCATGCTGAATAAATTAAGATGCCATGCTCACTTCTAATTATCGGCCAGTCAGCTTACTTGATCCATATTGTTGATAGAAATTTGCATTCTTAATAACAAACAGTGCAGATCTAGATCAGTTGGCTTCTTCAGAAGCCAACTGATCTGGATCTGCACTGTTTGCAAAGGCAGAGCATATTTGGGATCAGCAGACATGGGTTAAGAATAAAAACAAAAAAATGTGAACTTCAAAAGAAACCAGATGCAAATCAAAATTGTTTTTGGTGTCATTTTCTCATGCAGCATCATCCAATTTTATTTTACCACGGATGGTAAGGGGAAGACATATCTATTTTTTCTGTAAGGCCAAAACTCATTGAACAGCTGTAAAAGAAAATGAAAATGCCCATGTTCTTTCAGAGCCTGTGGATTCAAGGTACAAGTCTGAGGGCATTTGTTATGAAGACTATGCATTTTGATAGACCAGTGTGGATTAGCTCTGATTTCAGGGGAACATATCTTATCAGTGATTTTCAGCAAACCTCAGAAATGATATGACATGTGAGCTGCAACTTAAGAAAACATACCTTCTGAGATTGCCCTAAGCATTATGAAAACACGCCTAGTCAAATATATTGATATATTGAAAATTTTACTGGAAAATTTTCAGATAAAAAATTCTGATATATTTCATATTCCTGCTCAAACATAGGTTGTAGGTACTCCGTAGAACCGCCTCACCAAGGTGGTTCTCATGAGTACCCACAATCTATTTTTTTAGCAAATTAAGAAAAATAATGTATACCCCTGTAAACCTCAGTTTTACTTTATAAAAGTGGGGTTTATGGGGGTCAAAATTATATAGGCATGTTTTCTTGATGGGAACACTCAAATCAACCTGCATATCCGCGCAGTCTGATCCAAGTTCCTTGTCAGCATGAAGAAACTTTGCATCCCTGGCTATACACATTGAGCCCAGTGAAGATTCTGATCAGACTGGCAAAATTGCATGCTGATCTGATTCTTCGCTGGGCATACATGTCCAAAAGGTACATTCCTGACCTTGCAGCTAATATTGCAGAGTCCCCCTTACACACAAGGTTCCTCTTGTAATCAGTGTAGCACTGTCACAAGTTTTTGACTACAATTATATAACCCATGTCTGCCAGGGTTCCTGTAGACTAGCTACTCCACAACCTCCTGATAATACTACATTTTTATTGCTGGAATCCAAGCAAAAAACTGTGTTAGTTAAACACCCATGTTGTATCCAAACAAGAAAGTATAGATTATATAGAAAAATGACCATTTATGGTCATTTTTCTATATAATCTATACATTTTTGTTTGGATACAAAATGTATAGATGATATTGAAAAATGACCATTTTTAATCATTTTCTATATAATCTATACAGTTTTGTTTGGATACAATGCTTTTGGGGTCCAATTTTAACCCTTGTTCTGCTGAACCTGGATGTACCCTGTCTTTGCAAACAATGTAGATCCAGATCAGTTGGCCTCTGAAGAAGCCAACTGATCTGGATCTGCACTGTTTGCCATTAATTATTTGAATTTATAGCAACAATCCAGATCAAGTAATCTGATTGGCTGAAAATTAGAAGGGGCATGGCATCTTAATTTATTCAGCAGGACAAGGGTTAAACTGTCATATCAGAAACCATCTTATAATGATCCATTTTAAAAAGCAGTTCCAGTGTACTAATCAGATATCAGTATTTTCAGTAAGAAATTATAATGATAAATGAATAATAATAAATAAATTACAAATTTTGCCCTTGGTGCTGTCTGCGTTTGCCTGTGGGCTACAAACCCATATCCTAGGTGCCCAGGTGAGCAGGACCATCTTGGTCCTCTTGTTTTCTTTTCCATTCAACCTATATATAATAGTTAATGGTTTGCAGAGTTATGCCCCTTTTTCTGTAGATTAAATGCAGTCTTATCACAATTTTGAAAAAAAAAAAAAAAAAAAAGACTTGATGTTTTAGCTATGGCTCTGATGTTTTGCGTACTGTTTTGGGTTGATGATCAACTTTGTATTTGGTAAAATCTGCAAAGTTTTGGCAATGGGTTCAGCGCTTTTCTCAACTGTGGCAATTTTCATACAGAATATATTAAAAAAATAATAAAAATAAACAAAAAAACCCCAACAAAACAACAGCAAAAAAACAACAACAAAACAACAACACTTAAACACTTGTGCTAAGGATTTGATATAATTGGCACACTGTTTCAGTCCAACGTGTACATCACCTGATCAACTTTTGATTGAGCTAAGCCCCTTTTTCACTTTGGCAATTAAATATAGTCCATTTATCAGGTGTTTGGAACAAGTAATTGAGCTAGGATTTTGTTAATGGCCATGCAGTTGTGGCCAATGTGTAGCTATATAACATATATTAACATACTCCCTGTTGACATATAAATTGCTGAATGAGTGATTAAAATTTTGTATCTTTATAGCAAAATAGTTCTGCCTTGTATGATTATTACAGAGTAAAAAAGGTCAGGGATAAATCAAAGCTTACCATGGTGGCTTCAAAATGCTTTTTATAAATAGCATATCTGTTTACCCAAAGTATTTTGCCAGACAGGCTGTTCAAACAGTGTTACATGTTCCAGATCAGCTTTATATTTCCAAGTCTTCACCTGAAATTGTTGATATCTGATAAGCATTGCAACTGGATGAAACAGTTCAATTGACACCATCATGCCGCCGCTGCTGCTGCTAAGCAAAGATCTTAATCTTAGAAATTAATTGTGCATTGATCTAGGTGGCAGCACTGGTTGAGGGTATGTGTCAACTTATTCCTCAAGTTTTACTTATGTGAACCATTGTTGCTTTGAAGGTAGTGATAAGTCCAGATAAAGTTTTGAAAATAATTTAGGATGTTTGTTATTATTTATTATTTTTGCACCTAATCTTTACGAAAACATGCCTATTCAAATATATTGAAAATTGTACAACCAAAAAAAGAAAATTTCACATGAACAAAATTCTGTTATTTTTCATATTCCTGCTTAAAACATAGATTATGGGTACTCATTAGAACTGCCTCAATGAGGCGGTTCTAATGAGTACCCACAATCTATGTTTTTTAAGCAAAATAAGAAAAATAATGCATACCCCTGTAAACCCAAGTTTTACTATATAAAAGTGGGGTTATAGGGGGTCAAAATTATATAGGCAGGTTTTTGTGATGTTATTATGACTTGCAATGTGAGAAAACATACCTTCTGACATATTCATCATACCAAGACTCAAATCAGCCAGCGTATCCATGCAGTCTGATCAGTCTTCATTGTTCGGATGAAGTAACATTGCATCATTGACTATCCAAAATGAGCCTTGTGAAGATTCTGATCAGACTGTACAAAGGAGTAGAAGGCAATTTAGCCACCTGCCTCAAGCTAATGGAAAGGCTGCTGATGATATATGAGCTATCATATTTACTTTCTTTTCTGTTAGCAAATAGGGTAGACCCTGATCTGAGTCTAAGCTATTTACATATTTCATAAAGTTGTTGTCTGTTTGGAGGGGCTTATTAACTCGTAACACGCTAAGGACAACTGCAGCAGATGACATTTGGATTTTTTTAGCTCACCTGAGTAAATGCTCAGGATGAGCTATTGTGATCACCCTCAGAAGCCTCTGTCCATCATTAGTCAGTGGTCCATCATCTGCCATCAACAATTAGTTTGTTAACACTCTAGATCTAGGTCACAGTTTTGACCCAATCTTAATGAAACGTTCAGAATGATTGCCTCTATGAAATCTAAGTCAAGTTTGAAACTGGGTCACGGGTCAAAGACTAGGTCACCAGGCCAAATCAAAGGAAAACCTTATTAGCACTCTAGAGGTCACATTTTTGAAGTAATCATTACCAGTCTTGATCAGAATGTTTGTCTTCATGATTTCTAGGTCAGTACTGAAACTGGGTTACTTGGAGTCAGAAACTAAGTCTTTAGGCCAAGACAAGGAAAACGTTGTTAACACTTTAGAAGTCACAGTTTTGAGGTAATCATTATGACTCTTGCTCAAAATGCTGGTATTAATGATTTCTAGGTCAAGTTGGAAACTGAGTCACTTGGGGTAAAAAATTGGTCTATAGGCCAAGTCAAGGAAAACCTTGTTAACACTAGAGGTCACATTTTTTAAGTAGTCATCATGAATCTTTCTCAAAATGTTGTCTTGATGATTTCTAGATCGGATTTTTTGAAAATGGGTCACTTGGGGTAAAAAAAACAAACAAAAAAACTAGGTCACTAGGCTAAATCAAAGGAAGACCTTGTTAACAGTCTAGAAGTCACTTTTGGTGAAGTAATCATGAACCTTGCTCAAAATGTTTGTCTTGATGATTTCTAAGTGAAGTTTAAAATTGGGTCACATGGGGTCAAAAAGTAGGTCACCAGCCAAATCAAAGAAAAATCTTGTTAAGTTATGTTAACACACTAGATGTCACATTTTTTAAAGAAGTCATCATGCACCTTATTCAAAATGTTAGTATTAATGATTTCTAGGTGAAATTAGAAACTAGGTCACTTATTACCTATATTTCGCGGTCCAGTGACTTTGTTAAGTTTTTTCCGTTTAGATCAGTTTCTCAGTAACTATTGGTCCTACAGCAGTGACACTTGGCACTTGCATACATTTCGGCATGGCTGCTGAATGCAGTCATCCATATATGATATAGACTTATAGTTCATGGTCCACTGTTTTTGTTAAATTTTTGCATTTAGGTCAGTTTCTCAGTTCTTATTAGTCCTACAACCAGTGATATTTCGCACATGTATACATCGTATCATGACCTCTTGAGTGCAGTCATCCGTATTTGACATTGTCATCATGAATCTTGGTCAGAATGTTTGTCTTGATCATTTCCATATCAGATTCTCTGTAAATTCCAAGTCTTATTTTCTCTGAAAAATAATGAAAAAAAAAAAAAAAAAAAAAAAAAAAATAGAATGTCGTCTGCTGCAGACTTGCTAAGCGCCTTAAGAGTTAATGTTTTACAATCTGGATAGGCCGTTGACCTTTGGCGAAACACGTACCTTAGTAAATGTCAGTGAAAATTAATTGCGCATCCCCCTGGCGAGCCGCAAAAAAAGGAGTTTGCTAATCACACATCAAACTTTCAGAGTTCAGATCTCATAGATCCGAGATTTGCGTCACATCTGTTTCGTAACTTCCGGTGATGAAGTATCTCAAAGTATACCTGACTGATATTTTGTAGGTCAATATCAGAACTGGAGCAAATGCCAGACTACGTCTACATAGTACCATATTACACCCGACAAGGGTAAGGAAGGGCACCTAGGGTAAAATAGTTCAGTCGATTGTATTAGAATATAAATGAACAAATCCAGGAAAGGTAACAATAGTGAACAACAGTCGTCCCGAGACATCGAAAGAGGAGGTGAGAAGCAATCACTGGCAGAACAAAACATTACACATTTACGACAACAGACGTTCGAAAAAAAAAAAACAAGAGCTGCAACAGAGAAACCGCTTTGACGCCGGTGCGCACCCAGTGAAGATTCCCCAGCGGACACATGACATTTATACAACGTCGCCTCAACGTCGATGCAACGTCATGACGTTGCATCGACGTTGAGGCGACGTTGTATAGACGTCATGTGTCTGTTGGGTCTGATCAGACTACGTGAATGCGCAGGCTGATCTCAATCTTCGCATGGCGCACATGTCCGAAGGTTTAGAAGGCTCTGACGTTGCGGCTAATATCTTTGTTACATTAACCATTGATATGCTGAATAAATAAGATACCACGCTCACTCCTAATTGTCAGCCAATCAGATTACTTGATCCAGATTGTTGATACAAATTCTCGTACTCAGTGACATACGGTGCATATCCAGATCAGTTGAAAGAAGCCAGCTAATCTGGATCTACATTGTTTGCAAAGGCGGGTAATAGCTGGGTTCAGTAGGACCAAGGTATAACGTCTAAATACAATAAACATGGATATTACAAATAATCAAATGATAAAATGACATAGCTTCAAAACAAGCTTAGCTTGTGATAATTTGCGACTGACGTAAGTTGATACTGATGTTGACCGGCAAAGGAAATATATCTCATATCAGAAGTCGAAAATACGATTAATTTCACACTTTGGAATATACACATGCGAATATGCTTTTAAACGAGTTATCAAAAACAAAAACCTCCAAAAAGCAGCTCGTTCCTCATGGATTGCTTAAACTTTACCACACCTGGGGCTAATTCAACAGACGACAAATAGGTGATATTTGTCGCTATTTTTCCCAGAAAACAGGATTTGACATTTCATGCAAATTGTCTCCATTGGAGACAATTTGCATGAAATGTCGAATCCTGTTTTCTGCGAAAAATAAGAGTCCAATGTATCGTCTGCTGTAAATTTTACCCAGAGTGCCAAGCGTTAAATTATATATTCGCAGACGATTTTGAGACACTTCCGCCGACTTTTACAAATATTACGAATCGTAGACGATTGTCACGAAAAATCAAGCCTTATTTTGTTTAGTACACCCTCTTAAGGAACTTCCCTGTTCTGTTGATAAATTGTACAATATTCAAAAGATTCTGTGAGCAGTCAGTAAAAGCAATGAGCAGACTGCGCAGATAATGGATCTTCGCTGCTCGTATACACCTTGAAGAGGTATCTTGCCGCATGGAGTGCATGGGCATCACCTACTAATTCTTATACATCAAAGTCCAGTGGGTCTTACATCTTTGGGACCAAGGAAATGTGTTCTAAACGTGGGTAGTTCGAACCACTCAGGGTTCATTACAGCGGCAAATTGGGATAGTTGAAGGATGTCTTTTCGGTTTTCTCTATAATAATGGTATGTTGAGTGTATTCATTTGAATTGCCTCGATGAGGCGCTTCTAACATGTACACACAATATACATTTTCATGATAAGAAAATTTTCCTAATTTTTCCAAAAAATACGAGGGGCTGTCGGAAAATATCCGGACTTTTTGTTATTTCTCAAAACCGTCAAGTATGTTTCAAAAATATTTTTATTCTTTTTCAAAGTTTTCCCTCCTGCGTCTCTACACGTTTGCCATTTTTGTTGAAGCTTTTATATTCCCTCTGCAAACCATGAAGCAGACCTACCGCTCAGGTACCGATTTACAGCTGAAGTCAAAGCCGCCCTGGTCTCATATTTGTTTCCAGCGAGCCTTTTTTCAGTTCTGGAAATAAATAAAAGTCGCAGGGGGCAATGCCTGGACTGTACTGAGGGTGGGACAATAATTGCCACTTGAAGGAGTTGGTATGTTTTACTGTAGATGAGGCAGTATGAGAGTGGGCATTGTCATGCAAAAGAAGAATATTTTTGAGTGCTAGTCTGGGACGCAACTTTTTCAGTTTTTCTTAGAGTAGTTTTCTTCCTCAAGAACTTTTTCAGTTTTTCTTAGCGTATTTTTTTTCTTCAAGATTACTTCTGAATAGTATCTAGCAGTCACAGTTCGACCTTCTGGCATGACCCAGTATTATTCCACGTGAATCCCCAAAAGCAACCAGCATAATCTTGCTAGCAGATGGAGACAGTTTAAATTTCTTAGGACGTGGGGAACCATCTTGTTTCCACTGCTTTGATTGAGCTTTTGTTTCAGGTTCAGCATAATGAACTCACATTTCATTCCCGGTGACAATACAGTTCAAGAGCTTATTTTCATCATGGTTAAAACGCCCCAAATGTTATTTTGCTATGGCCACCCGGCGAAATGGCAAATATAGTCAATTTTTGACAGAGTTATCTGCCAACGACATATCTGTATTTTTGGTTCATGACAATAACTGAGTAAATCTCAGTGGATTTTCACCACACTTGATACGTTCATTGATAGTCTAGAGATCTGGTTTGGGATTGCTAATGGGCAAATTTCGTCGATTTGTGGCAGAGTTATCTGTCCACAACATGATAATGGCGGGGTATCATCGTTATACGTTTTTATTTTCTCTGAGCTCCTCCTTGTCGCAGAGACAGTAAGCTTTGGTTGTCACTTAGAGTTGTTTCTTATTGTGGTGCCTTCATGGCTGTATCAGTCAAATGTCGGGTTGAAAAATACAATTACAGTCGAACCTCAATGGCTCGAACATATTTGGGACCATGGAAATTCGTTCGAGACCTGGGTAGTTCGAGTCACTGGGGGTTAATCATGACACCAGTTCAGGAAACAAATAGCGATAATTTAGGGAAAATCGTTTCGATTTTCTACACAGTGATTGAATGTTGAGTATAATCATTAGTATTGCCTCGATGAGGCGATTCTAATGAGTACACACAACATACAATTTCACGATAAGATAAGACAATTTCCTTTATTATTTGTTTTCTTGAGCTATATGTATCGGAAGAATTTCGTAGGGACTCAAAAACTTGTTCGAATTAGCCATGGTAAACGAGCCATCGGTGTTCGAGCCATTGAGGTTCGACTGTAGTAGAATGGACATGTTCAATTTTAAAGAGATAGACAACACAGACAAGGAGAAAGACGACACAGACCAGGACAAGACAGACGACACAGACCAGGAGATAGATGACACAGACCAGGAGAAGATAGACGGCACAGACCAGGAGAAGACAGACGACACAGACCAAGAGAAGATAGACGACACAGACCAGGAGAAGATAGACGACACAGACCAGGAGAAGATAGACGACACAGACCAGGAGAAGACAGACGACACAGATCAAGAGAAGATAGACGACACAGACCAGGAGAAGATAGACGACACAGACCAGAAGATAGACGACACAGACCAGGAGAAGATAGACGACACAGACCAGGAGATAGACGACACATACCAGGAGAAGATAGACGATACAGACCAGGAGAAGATAGATGATCCAGACCAGGAGAAGATAGACGACACAAACCAGAAGATAGACGACACAGACCAGGAGAAGACAGACGACACAGACCAGGAGAAGATAGATGACACACAGACCGGGAGAAGATAGACGACACAGACCAGTAGAAGATAGACGACACAGACCAGGAGGAGATAGACGACACAGACCAGGAGAAGATAGACGACAGACCAGGAGAAGATAGACGACACAGACCAGGAGAAGACAGACGACACTTACCAGGAGAAGGTAGACGACACAGACCAGAAGACAGACGATACAGACCAGGTCAGGTAGATATTATCACAATCACCTTGATTATCTCCTGGTAGGAAAGCGCTTTCATTCAAACTCGGTGCATTTCTAAGGCAGACATGGGACGTGACCATGCTTTGTTAATGATGGCCTTCAAACCTCTAGTGAAGAGAATAAGAAAACCAGCGTACCCAGACTAAGATTGGATTTGACCATGGAGAGTTGAAGAAGTCGGCAGTGATAGATATTTTCCTAACTGCAATAGAAACAGATTTGAAGCACCATCTGTACGACCAAGACGCTGAGCAAATGGCTCGAACCCGGATAGCTCGTTTACCGTGGATGATTCGAACTCTTTTTTCAGACCCTACAAAATCCTTCCAATAGCTCAAGAAAAATATTTAGGATTTTTTCTTATTTTATTATGGAATTGTATGTTGTATTGTCGAGGCGATTCTAATGAGTACACTCAACATACAATCACTGTGTAGAAAATCGAAACGATTTCCCTAAATTATCGCTATTTGCTTCCTAAACTGGTGCCATGATTAATCCTCAGTGGCTGGAACTACCCATGTCTCGAACGAATTTCGAGGTTCGACTATACCTACTGATATGTCTAGAATCTGCTGCATAAGTGGCATACAGTACAAACCCTGATCAAACGCCGCGCTATGTGGCTTCTGGCCTGTGTTCACACTGTTCAGGCCTGGCTGTGGGAATACTTTTAAGTGAAAATGGTATCTAGGCTGTCAGTTGATACTAGGCTGTTGTAATTCTACGTGCTTCAACTCTTTTTGATTTATCAAATTGCAAAATGACACAGGCAGCAGCCAAGGTATTGGCATTTCACCCAGTTAACCCAGCTAGCATTCTACATAAATTTACAGCGGGCCGTTATCGGCCCGTCAGCAGCCCTGACGGACCGATAACGGCCCGGGAACATTCTACTTGAATTTATATGGGACCGTCATCGGTCCAATAGGAATCATGTCGAATCGATAATGGTCCTATATAGATTTCAGTAGAATGTTAGCTGGGCACTGACATTGGCATTCCACCCAGTTAACATTCTACTTAAATCTATACTGGACGGTTATCAGCCCGACAAGAATCCCATCGAGCCGATAACGGTCGAATATAGATGCAAGTAGAATGCTAGTCGGTATTGTCATCAGTTGGTGCACAGTCAACCATGTCTCGCAGCACACTGTAGAACACTTCCACTATATTATCGTTCTGGCTACATGTCGGTGCTCAGATACAGTCGACTCTCGTTATCTCGAATTCCAAGGAACTCTCCGAAATACTTCGAGATATCCGTACTTCGACATATCAGATTTGCAGAATTGAGGAAAAACTAAATCGATTAACCACATTTAACAAATATATGTGTAATTGGACTCTTGAAGTTAGAGATATATTGAAAATATTGCGGAAAAGAGGAGACATTTTTTCCACAATATTTTTTACATGTTGTTAGATTTTTATGTTTAGGCAGGGAACAGATTTTCACTTCGAGATAAGCGGTTATTCGAGATAAGCGAGTTCTAGATAACGAGTCAACAGTTGTTGTAGTGCTGGTAGTGCTGAAAAGAGTTGTCCTTAAAGAGAAGAGAAGCTTGGAAAGGAGTGAACTTAAATTGCAAGATCTTGACAATCCGTGCATTCTGGTGCAAATTTGATAAAATCGGATGAAAGGTAAGAAAGTTATCACGGTGAGTCGGGCATCACACGGAATGTCGCTCCGTTCCTCAATCTATTCAGAAAGTTGGCATCTGACTATTGCTGTCTTTGGCCGGACCCATCGTGGTGTAACCTGTGGTTTCCTTTTTCTGTGGGTAAAAACGATCATATACACACGAGCTGCCATATTTATATCAATTTTCTATATTCCAATCTGCTGCTGACTTGGGAGTCGGTTGCCGTCGCGATATGACTGAAATATTGTGAAAGCGACGTTAAGCCCGAATAAAACAAAATGGGAGTCGGTTGTCGCTTTGTACTTGAATATTAACCAACTTAAGCCTAGAGTCCCGTAAACTGTGTAGACCCAGATCAGACGCCGCATCCGGGTCTACACTGCTTTAAGTTCAGAAATTCCTATGAAATATGATAATAATAAAAACCAACCAGACACCCCTTATATAGGAAATGGACCTGTCTAGAGTTAAGATAGAAGAGTTCACTCGGCATAAATGGGTTAGTAGCATATCTTTACAGATAATTTCATATGCATGAAACACCCGCGTCCTGAGGGTTTAGCTCGGGTCAGCAGAGACTGCGGGACAAAAAATATTTTAATTAGCTTGATGGTTTTGCCTTAAATATTCGGATAGGTTATCAAGACTGTTGAATGTCAAACCGTCAGCGTGGACCCCATCAGTTGGCATGATTTGCGATGTCCGATCTAGGTGTTCAGTGTTTGACCATACCTGTTTGTTAGCAGAAATATGAGTCTTGTACCGTCTGGTTCTACACAATTAGCTTAGGTCTGTAACATAATCTAGGCCTACATGAGGATCTTTAAATAGGATGCGTGGTCATGTCTTAACTGACCAATCTGAATTATAACTTTGTGTCAAACTTTGATTGGCCAATAACTACAGCCCAGTTCACCCGTCTATTAGAAAATGATCTAACACGTTTTATTTCAGTGGTAATGTATCTGTTAATGAATGGAAAAAAACCCCCATTAAACTGTAAGTAGTATTAGAACTCAAATAATGTGCAGGTAAGTGAAGTGGGTTCCCTCATACATAATATTAACTTAATTATACATACATTAGAATCTTAATTGACCTACAGTCTTCTATTTCAAATATAATTATCCTGTCTGAACAAACACCAGATCAGGAGGTCTGCTCAGGGTTTGCACTGTTTCTTGTACTGCCAGTGGTTTTATGATACATAATCTGTTACTCAGATAAACTTGTTAATATTTTAAGATATAGTCATACTTAACCAAAGTATTCAAACATATTGCCTGAGCAAACAGCATAGACTCAGATCAAACAGTGAGAGGAACAATTTGATCAGGGTCTGTCCCAGCTAGCACTATTTATAAATCTACAGCGGGCCGTGATCGGCCCGTCAGCTACCCTGACGGGCACATAACGGCCCGCTATAGATTTATATAGAATGCTTACTGGGATGCTGTTTGCCACTGTGTCACAATTTTAGATACCTAATCAGGTAGCCAAATGGACGTAAGGACAAAAAGTAAGAGGTTATGGTGTCCATGAGAAAGCTATCTTTGACCGTATAGGCGAACAGTAAAGATCCAGACTAACCGGCAAAGCCATAGCCAATCAGAAATTTTGCTGCGTCGTTATTGTCTACGGTAGCCATTGACCCTGTAAGATGAAAATAAAGTCCTGATCATATTACGTTGATGCACAGGGTGGTGTAGGCATTCACCGTCTAATTATGCACATTTTCACAAGGATAAGCTGAATTATATTTGTCTTAGAAACAAGAATTGTGTGATATTTGTTACATGGTCTGTTTACAACATTATATAAGTTATATGGTCTGTTTACAACGTTATTTGATAGTTTTAAGGCAGATAAGGTGTTACTGGTAAATTTATTGTGGCTTCAGCCTCAGAGACTTCAACTGACTAGTATGAAAAACTCAAGGGTAAAGAACTTGTTATCCAAATGGAAGAGTGAATTGGGCTATAAAGTCGAAACGAAAGTAGGAATTGACGCTGCTACTAGGTTATATTATATTTCAGTGGTTTCTAGTAGCTTTATTGTGGCCTCTGCTCACTGATGAGAAAAAATGGAAAGGTAAAAACTTATCCAAACGGAGAGGTAAATTGGGCTATATTTCAAATGCTTTACATTAATCGCGTTTATGTACGGTGTAGTGGTTGTTAAACGAAAACGAAAGTATGTACGGTGTAGTGGTTGTTAAACGAAAACGAAAGTAGGAATTGGGCGCATGCTAATCTACGATATTTCCGGTATCCATGTCCCGATATTCCGGTATGGAGGACTATGTGTTTTGACACATCATAACATCAGAAGTACTTGGTCGATTTTAATAATCTAAACACCAAATTAAAGGCAATAGTCTAGTCTACAAAATAAAGATATTTAAAAAAATAAAGTATTTGTTGCTGATGTTGCAGGATGATGTCAAAATCGCGGTATTGAGATTCACTTGTCCCGGTATCCATAGAGGCATACGTCTTTGACATGGCATAACATCAAAGTTACTTGATTGATTTTAAAAAAATTAAACACCCTACGAAAGGCAACACTCCAATCTACAAAAAAAAAATAAACTTGTAAAAAAATATCAGTTGCTGGGGATGCAGCATGATGTCAAAGTCCCCGTATCGAGGTTCATATGTCCCGGTATTCATTGAAATCTCTGGTTTGACAAAACATAATGTCAAAAATACTTAATAGATTTTAATAAATTTACCAGCCGATTAAAGGTAATACTTCAATCTATAAAGTAAATATAAACATACAACAAATTTTCTGTTGCTGATGTTGAAGTATTATGTCAAAGTCCCGGTATCGAGGTTCACATGTCCCGGTATTCATAAAGGCCTCTGTGTTTTACAAAACATAATATCGAAAGTACTTAATTGATTTTGATAACTGAAACATCCGATTTAAGTCAACGCTTCAATCTATAAAATAAATACAAACATAAAAAATTGTCAGTTGCTGATGTTGTAACGTTATGTCAAAGTCCCAGTATCGAGGTTCACATGTCCCGTAATTCATTAAGGCCTCAGTGTTTGACATGGCATATTATCAAAATATCAAAAAAATTGTACATGTTCAAATTTTAGGAAAGGTATGGTAAGTGAAGGAGTTCAAGTGTCCGAATACTTAGGGTAAAATGGTAAATACTGCTTGGGCAAAAATATACCACAATTATTCATTTTATGGCGTGGAGTATTGCCTTTTAACTCTCTCTGTGTGTGTGTGTGTGTGTGTGTGTGTGTGTGTGTGTGTGTGTGTGTTATTTATTTTATGTCATACCGTCCCTACCCATTTTCATACTAGGGCGGGCTTATCGCGATACCGGGATTTTAATATCCTGTAACATCAGTACCCAAGGTATTTTCGTTTAAACTTTAAAATCAGTCAAGTATTTTTGATGCTACGCATTGCCGAACACATAGACCTCTCTGAAAACGGGACAAGTGAACCTCGATACTGGGACTTCGACATCATACTGGAACATCAGAAACAGACAATTTTTTTTAATAAATTTATATTTATTTTGTAGATAAGAGTATTACCTTTAATCTGGTGTGTAATTTATTAAAATCAATTAAGCACTTTTGGTATTATGCTTTGTCAAACACAGGGGCCTCAATGAATACCGGGACATGTGAACCTCGATACCGGGCATTTTACATAATGCTACAGCATCAGCAACAGACAATTTGTTATATGTTTATATTTATTTTATAGATTGAAACATTGCATATATAATCAGGTGTTAAATTTGTTAAAATCAATTAAATATTTTTGAGATTATGTTGTGTCTAACGCAGTGGCCTCAGTGAATACCGGGACATGTAAACCTCGATACCGGGCATTTTAACATCATGCTACAGCATCAGCAACAGACAGTTTGTTATATGTTTATATTTATTTTATCGATTGAAACATTGTCTATAATCAGGTGTTAAATTTATTAAAATCAATTAAGTATTTTTGAGATTATGTGTCAAACACAGAGGCCTCATTGAATACCGGGACACGTGAATCTCGATACCGGGATTTTAACATCATGCTACAACCTCAGCAGCTAACCATTTTTTTTTTTACAAATTTGTACTTTTTTATATTAGAGTGTTGCCTTTTATAGGGTGTTTATTTTGTTGAAATCAATCAAGTAACTTTGATGTACTGTCATGTCAAAGACGCATGCCTTTATATATACCGGGACAAGTGAATTTCAATACCGGGATTTTGACAGCATCCTCCATTCTTATTGATATTAATTCAGGTATTTATGTATATTACGAAACCTTAAATACTCTTCTGAATCAGATCTGTTAATCACCCTTCTTTCCATAGTAGCCTTGGGACGGTTGTACATATAAAGAATCAGATCCATTATAAAAAATGCAAAAGAAAGCTGCTCGAATAGGTCAGGAGGCAAGCGGGGATAAATTAGGGACGTCTTTTCAATTTTCAATAGAAATGGTATGTAAGGTCAACTCATTAGAATCGCCTCGATGAGGTGATACGATTCTCATAAGTACACATGATATATATTTTGATGATAAAAGAATATTTCCCTAAAATATCCCTCAATATTTGTTTTCTTGAACTGTTGGAAGAATTTTCTAGAGAAGTTCGAATTAGCCATGGTAAACGAGCCTTCGCTGTCCGAGTCAATGGAGTTTTTACTGTTCTCTGAACGTTCTGAAATTCACAGGATCTGACAATTGAGTGGTCTCTTCTTCGAATCATACACCAGTAATATACTTGTCGACTCCAACAAAGAAGTCACCGGAAGACGGGCATTCTTGTGAACACGTGCGACGACCGTAACAACATGGAGTGCCGGTTCCTTCTTGGCATGATTTGGCATGTCTCAGGTAAGTGGTAGCCTATTCCTGTCAAAATTCAAGGGAAACAATCCAGACTTGAATTAGTTTTGTCTAGTAATAAAATATTTATATGATGAAAATAGAGAATAATTTAAAGAATTCTTGCTACTGACAATAAAGAAATAAAGTATGCCCTGTATCTAGATTGCTCATTAAACGCTTAGTACATCGCGAATTATTTCAGCAGACGACTTTTTGATTTTTTTTCTTATTTTTTTTCCGGAAAATAGGCTTTGAAATTTCATTCATATTGTCTCCTTAGGAGACTGTTGTCTCCCAAAGAGACAATTTGCATGAAATGTCTAAGCCTATTTTCTGAAAAAAAAAAAAAAGAAAAATATTACCATTTTGTCTCCTGCTAAATTAAACCAGAGGGTGAAAAAAGTTAACCATATAGTGGAATATGCAATTCAAACCTTATTTAGAATATTTGCAGGTGAATAAAATATTTTTGATGGAATGAGTCCAATATCAGAGCATGGTGGTCCGACTTGTGGTTTTCCTTTTCCTGGTTTCAGATTACCAATTAGCCTTCAGCTTTGTTTCATTTCAGCCTTGTTATTATTTGTTTTTACTGTAATGTTTACTATTGAGATAGAGAACGCGGCGGAACACATATTTGAGCCAGCGCACGACAAAACAGAGAAGAAGAATTGTACGTGCGACTAGCGAAGACTCAGATCAGACCGCGCAGTCTGATCAGAGTATTTGTTGATCGCATGTGCCTTCTACAGCCTCTTGGCTATCCAAAGAGGGATAAACGAGAACCCTTGCTGCAATGGTGAATGTACAGGCTGATCCGAGTCTTTGCTGGTTACACAGGTCTTATTGTAGGTTTTGTCGTGCGTTGGCTCATTTGTAATTTTGAGCTGCTTCAGAATGCGAGGTTATCGATCGTGTAAAATTGGTTTAAGCCTCTTCCCCTCACCCGCTACCCCCTAGTATGTGTGTCTGCTGTTCGCTCCAAGGCGGTTTTTCTGTTGCAGTTCTTCTTTGTTTGTTTGTCAGTTATTAATATTCCAATTGTGTCACGTCTCTTGCCATTTTTTGTTCCTCATCTCTTCTACTTTCGGTGCCTTAGGAAGGCTGTGCTTTCTTATTGTGGCTTTTTCCTGGCAATCTTTATCTCATAGGCCGCAACGTGAGAAAACGTCCTTCTCACATGTGCGCCCAACGAGGACTCAAATCAGTTTGCGCAACAGCGCAGTATGATCAGTTACCATTGGCCGCTTGTAGAAAATTCGCATCCTTGGCTATCCAAACTGTGCCAAGTGAAGATTCTGATCGGATTGCGCGAATGAATCTTCGCTGTGTGCACATGTACGTTTCTGACGTTATGGCTCTCATATATTTATATCTCTGCAATATCCCTCACACTACCCTCCCCCCCCCACTCCCACCACCACCCACCCCCCCACCCCCGCCCGCCCTATCAGCTTACAGTTGAATTCTATTCAATTCTGTAAAACCTTATTATTCGTTTCGGTAGTTAAAAAATAAACTTTATTAATGATATAAACGACGTAAAATAGTGGATGGTCCGTGTCGTCACAGTTAAAAAAAAGCAAGGTAAATAAAAGGGTGTGCAGATGTCTGTCTACTGTTTGATTTGTCCCTACAAGCACACTAAAGGGGTATTGCTACACGTCCAAGGGAGACAACTCTGTCAAAATGGTTTTGTTTCCTTCAGCAAAGGGGTCTGCTATAAAAGGAAAGAATTGGGAGAAAATTCTTTCCTTTTAGAATAGACCTTTTTCCAGGTCATTGGTGTGCCGGAAAGCAAACAGGAAGTCATGAAAGTTGTCTCCCTTGTCAAAAAAAAAAAAAAAAAAAAAAATCTGCCAAGTATATCCATTGGCCTTACTTCACTAATCACACTTTGTTCGTATTAAACATGGTGTGACCGATGAAATGCAATGGAAACTTTTGATATATACATGTATTGCTTAGTTTTGCAACACTGATGACTGCTCAACTATTCCATGTAATCTGACACCATTTCTGTCCTGTGGTCACGCAGGAACTTTATCCTTGGAGTGAGAAAAGGTATCTTTTTAGGGCATGCACTGGATAAGGACCTTTATAATACGCTGATAAAAGCCACAAGGTGAGAAAACCTACCTTCCGACGTGCGCCCAAGGAAGACTCAGATCACATTGCTCATCCACACAGTCTGATCAGAGTCTGTGTTGTCCGTATGAAGAAAACTCACATTCTTGTTATACAACACCACGAAAACATACCTTTATAATTTCGACCTCCTTAAACCCCAGTTTTATATGGTAAAACTGGGGTTTACAGGAGTATACATTATTTTTCTTATTTCTGCTTCAAAAATAGATTGTGTGTACTCGTTAGAACAGCCTCGGCGAGGCGGTTCTAACGAGTACACATAATCTATGTTTTGAGCAGATATATGAAAACTATCAGAATGTTTATCTGAAAATTTTCATTTTTTGGTGGTAAAATTTTCAATATATTTGAATAGGCGTGTTTTCGTAATGAATTGTGATCAGACTGTGCAAATGCACATGCTGAGCTGAGTCTTCGCTGGGCACACATGTCGGAAGGTACGTTTTTTGACGTCGCACATAAACTATTTTACCGTAGGGAATGAATATTCTGTAAGCGGATAGCGATGGTCCTGGTCAGACTGGACAGATGCGTAGGCTGATCAGGGACTTCGCCGTCCGCACATGCGTCGAAGGCACATTTTACATGGCAAGGTACATTCTTAAGTCAAATGAAATATTATGAGCATCGCCAGTGTAAAAGGTGCCTTTCGGGCAAATGCGGACATTGTCTATTTTCGGATCTGGGTCCATAGCGCAGTCCGTAGCTCGTCTGACTGCAGATCCAGGGGTCGCAAGTTCGAATCCTAGCCCGGCCACTTAACTTTCGCGGAGAATGATCAAGAAATCGTTTCTACGGTCATTCTCTCCCTTCCGCCGATTCAAGAAGGGCAGTGGTCGGTCATATGTGTTCGAATTCTGCTTAACCTTAGAGTACACATGTACTGAACCCACGCCGGATAAGCGGCAATCCTAAACGAAAAAATAAAATCGAATTAAAAAAAAAAACGAAAAAAAAAACAACAGACAAAAAACAAAACAAAACAACACACACACACACACACACACATACACACACACACACACAACAACGGGGAAAAATGAAAATAAATAATAATAATAATTAAAAAAAACACAAAAACAACAACAAAAAAAACATCAACAAACAACAACAACAACAACAACAACAACAAACAAAAAACAACAACAACAAAAAAACAAACAACAAAAACAAAAAAAAAAAAAACCCAAAAAACAAACAAAAAAAAACAACAACAAAAAAACAACAAAACAAAAAACAACAACAAAAAATCAGCACACACACACACACACACACACACACACACACACACACACACACACACACACACACACACACACACACACACACAACAACAAAACAACTGCGTTTTCGTCTTCTGGCAATCCGCGTTCACCGAATGTCATTTTGGCAGTCGAAACCGCAGGATTCTTAATAATGATAACAAAATGATCCACGTTTTTCGACTCTCTCGTTCGTTCGCGACTGGCTCCTATCCGGTGAAGCCAGTCCAGGAAAAGTATGCGTTTGGTTTACTGATAGGCTGGACATTACCTTAACTATGTTGACTGGGCCGTAAAACTCCAAGTCAAACAAACAAAACACACAATTTTCGAGGGGAAATAGGAAAAATATTGTAGTATGCCGTATGCCGAGTTTGGCCAGAGACTGCTAAAATGCTTCGGATAACTGTAGGAGCAGTTAGCCTACGGCAATGAGTAGTATAGTTTTCTCATTTTCTCATAGAGAATTTCTTATTTTCTCTGAAAATTGAGTACATGTATGAAACTGCATTTAGGTTTATTTTGATTTAGTGTCAGTGCCATGTGGCGACCCTAAAACGTCTCAAACTGCTTTCAGATTATCTTTGATTTAGTGTTAGTACCATGTGGCGACCGTAAAACGTCTGAAACTGCATTAAGAGTATCTTTGATTAGTGTTAGTGCCATGTGGCGACCCTAAAACATCTCAGACTGCATTAAGAGTATCTTTGATTAGCGTTAGTGCTATGTAGCGACCCTAAAACATCTCAAACTGCATTAAGGGTATCTTTGATTTGTGTTAGTGCCATGTATCGACCCTAAAATTTCTGAAACTGCATTAACAGTATCTTTGATTTAGTGTTAGTGCCAGGGGTGGCGACCCTAAAACGTCTGAAACTGCATTCATATTATCTTTGAGTTAGTGTTTGTGCCATGTGGCGACCCTAAAACGTCTGAAACTGCATTAAAAGTATCTTTGATTTAGTGTTTGTGCCATGTGGCGACCCTAAAACGTCTGAAACTGCATTAAAAGTATCTTTGATTTAGTGTTAGTGCTATGGAGCGCCCTAAAACGTCTGAAACTGCATTAAGAGTATCTTTGGTTAGTGTTAGTGCCATGTGGCGTCCCTAAAACGTCTGAAACTGCATTCAGATTATCTTTGATTTAGTGCTAGTACCATGTGGCGTCCCTAAAATGTCTGAAAGTGCATTAACAGTATCTTTGATTTAGTGTTAGTGCCATGTGGCGACCCTAAAACGAATGAAACTGCATTAAAAGTATCTCTGATTAGTGTTAGTGCTATGTAGCGACCCTAAAACGTCTGAAACTGCATTAAGAGTATCTTTGGTTAGTGTTAGTGCCATGTGGCGTCCCTAAAACGTCTGAAACTGCATTCAGATTATCTTTGATTTAGTGTTAGTACCATGTGGCGTCCCTAAAATGTCTGAAACTGCATTAACAGTATCTTTGATTTAGTGTTAGTGCCATGTGGCGACACTAAAACGTCTGAAACTGCATTCATATTATCTTTGAGTTAGTGTTTGTGCCATGTTGGGTCCCTAAAACGTCTGAAACTGCGTTACGAATATCTTTGAGTTAGTGCTAGTGCTATATAGCGACCCTAAAACGTCTGAAACTGCATTAAGAGTATCTTTGATTTAATGTTAGTGCCATGTGGCGACCCTAAAACGTCTGAAACTGCATTCAGATTATCTTTGATTTAGTGTTAGTGCCATGTGGCGACCCTAAAACGTCTGAAACTGCATTAAGAGTATCTTTGGTTAGTGTTAGTGCTATGTAGCGACCCTAAAACGTCTGAAACTGCATTTAGATTATCTTTGATTTAGTGCTAGTACCATGTGGCGTCCCTAAAATGTCTGAAACTGCATTAACAGTATCTTTGATTTAGTGTTAGTGCCATGTGGCGACCCTAAAACGTCTGAAACTGCATTCATATTATCTTTGAGTTAGTGTTTGTGCCATGTTGGGTCCCTAAAACGTCTGAAACTGCGTTAAGAGTATCTTTGAGTTAGTGCTAGTGCTATATAGCGACCCTAAAACGTCTGAAACTGCATTAAGAGTATCTTTGATTTAATGCTAGTGCCATGTGGCGACCCTAAAACGTCTGAAACTGCATTCAGATTATCTTTGATTAGTGTTAGTACCATGTAGCGACCGTAAAATGTCTTCTCGTACTTCAGTATAGTGTAGGTTATATTTTTGGTCATCTGTGATCAATGAACTTATATCAGGATTTTTGAAAATTTATATGAGGGTCACTGATGAAGGCTTATTGACCGAAACTAGCTAGGCTGGCCCAGAAAACGATCCAGTTGCTTTTAGTTTTGTGAATGTGTTCATTGCTGTCAATGGTCTTTCCTTTTAGAATCTGTTTAACCTTTACCACCCTTTGGGCTAATTCAGCAAACGACAAATTGGTGATATTTTTCTTATTTTTCCCAGAAAACAAAGATTTTTACATTTCATGCAAATTGTCTCCATTGGAAAACGTTTCGTAGGACATGTGCACCCAGCGAAGATTCAGATCAGCAGGCACATTCACTGGGCACACTTTGGATAGCCAAGAATGCAAAGGTTTTTTCATGCAGACAACGAAGACTCTAATAAGACTGCGCTGTCCTATCATATTTTATAAGGGAGACAGCTTTTGTTATTTCATGTTTGCTTGCCTGTGCACCAGTCCCCATCTGAAAAGGTGTATACTCTAAACTCTAAACGTAGACCCCTTTTCAGAAGATAGGCAAAACAATTTTGACAAAGTTGCCTCTTTGGAAAGTGTACACATTTCCCTTGAGGGGAGTGGTAATTCCTTCAGAACTCTGCGCGTTTCGTAGTGTCACATTACCTTTCTACTTCTATTGGGTTTGATCTCGAATCGAGGCCCTGTGTGTTTGTGTAAACAAAAATTCACTCAGGCGCCGTTATTTGATCTCGCAGGCGGCGCCACAGACGATTTTGTCACTAAGGTAGCGTCATGGCTACCCACAGTGATAACGGTGACGTTAAGATTAGAAAATCAAGATCAGCAAAATTTTAATCAACTATCGCTAAATTGTGCGACCCATCTCTCTGTGAATATTAATGTGTATTGTTTTTTATTAAGCTATCCGATAATGGTTGCAGACCTATAACGATTTCCATATTCACATTTTTTGGCCTCGGCGTTGCCACGCTTAATGAAAAATGGCATTAAGCAATTCCTTCCGCTAGACAATGTGAATAATGACTTGGCGGTTATTTTAAAGATTTTACCTTTAACTCAAAAGGACTTCATGTTGCAAATCTCAGTATACGCCATCTAATACCCCAAAAATTCGACGAAATTCGGATTATGCTAGCTAATGAAAATGGACCAGATATATTAGGACTTAGTGACACATTCCTAGATAAAAACATATTACATGAACAGGTATCAGTAAGGGGCTACGAATTCGTACGGAAAGACAGACATGATACAACTGATAAGGTTGGTGATGGGGTATTGTTATATCACAGGAATTCTCCAATCTGTTAACGAAAGAGAGAGTTAGAAATCTCAAACATTGAAACTCTCTGGGTAAAAGTAACTATACCTTAGTCATTCCTATTATGCACAATATTTAGACCCCAAATGTTCAGCCAGACTGGATTGATCTGTTTTTTTTTTTTTTTTTTTTTTTATTGTGTTGGGGTTTAACGACACGTCGACCCTTGTGGATCATTTTTCGTGTCGTCTCCCAGAGAAAGAAAGGGAGAACAGAGATAGAATAAATAGTAGGAGATGAAAGAGAGGGACAGGTAGGAAAGAGGAACAAGAATGAAAGTGAAGGAACAGAAGAAATAGAAACATTCCCTCTCTACCCTTACCTGCTACAAGGATAGCAGGCCTTCCCCAACTGTAATCCAATATCAATTGAACGCCCCGTATCTTGTAAGATACACGACACCTTCGCACCACCCAACCACCCCAGGATTGATCTGTTTGAAGAGGACCATGAATTGACGATTGCTAAATAATGAATGTGAAGATTCACAAAAACTTTTAGGCATGACCGTAGAAGAGAATTTAAACTAGACGACCCATTTCGATTATCACTGTGCTGCAATTTGTTTTTCGCGAATTTTGCTCTTGAAACAATTTTAGCCGCTTATGTACCAGAAAGTATTCAGAAAAATTTCTATCAAAGCTACATCCTTCCCAACATAGACTACGACTCGAATGCCTGGGGAACAGCATCTTATATGAATACTGAAAGATTAAATAAACTCCAAAAGCGTGCAGCCCGCATAATCTTCAAAGCTGGCTTCATGACGCCATCAGCAGACATGTTTCAAAGCCTAGGATGGGCGCCAGTAAAAATACATTAAGGGTTAAATGACCAAACTTCTGCCTATATATCTAATCTACTTAACCTAACCGGGGAAACGACAGTAACAGAACATTAAGGTCAACTGAAACCCGCAACTTGACTGTCCCTCGGTCCAGGACTTCAATGTGTGACGGGCCATTTTCTTGTTCGGCTCCAAAACTTTGGACGTTGATTATGAACTGAGATAGGTATTGATTCAGCTGAACCACAGGGATTTGGTGAATTATCCTTTTCTCTTGGTGTATTTCATCCAAAAATTGCTTCAACAGTTTCACATGGCTCATTGTTTTCAGTGTATTCTAGTTTTCACTCTGCTGAATGAACTCTTCAGCACTAACATTCTCAAACCAGGAAGCCATTTTGTTTGTTAACAAGCAGGCGATGAAAAGGTGTGCAGATATGCAAATGAGTTAAGTCATGTGCTCATGTGAGAAAGCAGTCACATGGTCACGTGAGATAGAAGTTTCTCATATAGGCAAAGGTGGGAGAATATAAGAATCCATCATGAGTGTCCATGCAGAATAGGGAAATCTCGCCGAGGGGTCTCGAAATTTCAACCAGGGACGAGGCTTGCTCAGTCCCTGGTTGAATTCTTACCCCGAGGGTGAGATTTACTTATCCTGCACGGACACTTATGATGGATTCTTTTTCTCCCTACTAAAAGTGGATTGTTCCTAGGACCAGCGGGTCTGCTTCAGGGTCATGAGAGATAGAAGTTTCTCACATGGGCAAAAAAGCCGATCTCATATAGGCAGGTGGGAGAAAGAGATGTTCAAATCCATGCTTAAAGTATATATGTATATATTTTGTGATATGTTGTAGATTATAAGGGCCACATGATAGATTGGCATTTTAGCTAAATGTGTAACCCTCCTGAAATATTGTATAAATAAATAAATAAATAAATAAATAAATAAATAAATAATAAATATTACTGTGTATACAAAATTTAATCAAAATATTCCATTTGGTGGGAGATCTACGCTGCTTTCTATATTTGCACATATTTTGTCTCGGCGTTGCCTTGGACAATGAAAAGTGGCATTTGGCAAGGCTTGAGCTTCAATTTCAAACTATCAAAATATTTCTAAAGGTTCAAGAGTTCACAAACTGTCCACGAACGGTTCAAAAACTGTTAGGGGCGGACGGACGGACAAGTCGATTAAAAGATACTGTTCGAAAGCCGACCTTACAGTCTATCTGCTTTTCTGCGGATCGTGCAATTTGTGACATATATATATTGTAGCTGTCCAGCTCCTGAAGCCATCTTTTTTTTAAATATCCTTATGAAGCATGTTGATTTGAAGGGTCGGAAAGCCTAAGGTTGAACATACTAGACAAGGATGCACTACAAAAGATCTCTCTGCTTTACATTTGTCATTCACAATGGTCCAGACTGACACGCTACAGATATGTAGGTTGTATTTTTGCTGACTAAGCATAACTTGTACACTCAACGTCCTTTAGCCTTATACTTTTGCACAATTAAAAAAAAGGTACCCGCCGTTCTTGGAAGCCAACCTATTACTATTTCAGCCGTAGCTGGAAAAAGTGCCTTTGTGTCATCTGCGAACAGCTTATGCCCAGATCAGCCTGCACTCTGCACAATCCGATCAGTACCACTATTGTTAGTCGCTCTATTCTACAGTATATAATGATTTTGTAAAAGGACAACGAAAGCCTAGATCAGCATGCGCAAATGCGCATGCTGATCTAGGCATTCGTTGTCCCCATATGCGAAAAGGCCTCTTTTCGCGTTTTGTTGTTAATTTGTCTGTTAATTGATACAGTCATGATACTTGTGTGACAGTAACCTTGACATTTTTAGATAAGTATATCCTTTTATCATGGCTAACATTAATTCATACAGTTTTAACAAAAATTGTCATGGCATAGGTGATGAGCTTGTTATATTGATACCAGTCTGCACTCTAGCTCATTCACATTTTAAAACTATATTTGGGTAAACTGCCTATATTCCTGACAGTAGAGAGTCTAATTGGGTCATGCACTGCTCGCCAGTGCCTTAAGGTCACTGGATACATTTGGTATAACTTTCGCCAGTTTTAACAACGGAGACAACCTTTGTGACTTCCGGTTTGCGTCCTGCACGCAAAGCATCTACGCATCTACTGTAAAAAGCGTCTGTTCTTAAAGGAAAGATTTTGCTCCCAGCGGTTGCAAATTCTTTCCTTTTTAGAGTAGACCCCGTTTCAGAAAGGAGGCAAAACAATTCTATTTTGCCTCCCCTTAAAGTGTATCCCAATCCCTTAAAGTCATAGTCATCAAAGGGTCAAATGAAAAAAAGTACATTACAGAAGCGGGTCAGTGTGTCAGTGCTATCAGTTTACTTAGTTTCACCTCTGTCCATCACACTTGTTAAAAATTTTATTTAGTTTTTTTCTCTACATAAATCATTCAAGCATGGACTTGCAGGACAAATCTGTACCAAAGGAAATTAGACGTAAGTTAGTCAAGTTTGTTTAACCCAACTTAGACGAACATGTTTTATAATTGTTGAAATACATTGAAAAAAGAAAAGAAAAGAAAAAAAAAAAAAAAAAAAAGATACTATATTATCATTTTCTCATCATTCTTTCACAGCTTCATGTATTTTTTCATTGACAGATATTTATGAAGCGAAGATTTTATAGAATATATGAAAACGAGTAGTTAGTTACCTTTAAAGTTTGATATATGTTTTCAATATAGGTTGAACATGTCATTTTCGGCATGATTGAATACTATCTTGATATCCCCTTTCATCTGAGTATATTAATTCTGAAAATTTCTCAGATCCTTTTTTTTACTTTAGTACAGTATTATATCATATTTCTTGTAATGGTGAAGTAGAGGCAATATAACAAAACTGAGGTGGTATGTGGTATAGTTTGGAACATGTTGTCAAAATGGATTGAAAAATAAAGATTGTTTTGGCATGGGCTTCTGGTATAGTTTGTGATTCCCTTGTGATTGTCTGCGCACATCGAGGCGCACAATCGCGAGACTGTTTAAAACTTACATCAGTCTGCCTACCAAGCCGATAAAAAAAACAAAAAAAAACAAAACAAACTCGCTCTCTTTTTGCATTTGACATTGATTCGATTTCTACATTTTTGGTCTCAATGAATGCTACAATCTGTCAAAGAATGTATTTTATATACTAGCAGAAGTAGTCAAAATAATAATACTGACCCATTGTAGTCGGGAGACCCGTAAAAGGGTAATTGGCAAACAGTGCAGACCCAGATCAGATGCCGCAGAATCAGGGTCTCCATTGTTTGCAAATAGTTTAGCCATTTTTCTCCAGGAATATATAAATGTCATAACCGGACATACTTAAAATTGAAATTGGACTCTCCCAATATAAAGTGTGGGAGATTCTATTCAGTCTACAATGTTAGGTAACGTACCTTTGGACATATACGCCCAGCGAAGTCATCGTTGTCCGCATGAAGAAACTAGATCATTGGGTATCCAAAATGCTTATGGTGAAGACTCTAAACAGACTGCGCGCACGTGTCCGAAGGTACGTTTTGGCTCATATGGACATCGCTGACTTGCATTAACTCATTAACACTTAGCACTCTGGGTAAAATTTTCAGCAGACGACATTTTGAAATATTTTTCTTATTTTTCTCAGAAAACAGGATTTGACCTTTCATGCAAATTGTCTCCTCAGGAGACAATATGCATGAAATGTCAAATCCTGTTTACTGGGAAAAATAAGAAAAATATCATCAATTTGTCGTCTGCGGAAAATGCCCAGAGAGTGGTAAAGGTTAAAAGGTTTCTGTATTCAATTTGTGTATTCAGGAAGCCAGATAGATTATAATAATGATGCCACAGAAAATATTCTTCCTCAGTACAGGGTAAGTTCTGTCTCCTCTTCCGCTTCTATCTTTTACCTCTCTCTCTCTCTCTCTAACTTTATGTCGCTTACCTACCGATAGATATAAATGAAACCAGAGGCAAGAGTCTTTGGTGTTAATTAGTGAAAGCGTGATATGTTTTCTTTAAACAAAATATGATAATGATTCGCTTGTTTGATCACTCCTGACAAAGAAACTGTATTGATCTAAAGTTATTGGTGGAATAATCCGAGGATAAGGGTTAAATTTTCTTAACATGTTGCAGTAAATTAATTACATCCTTTTATTTCGAATTTAATATTCACCCGAACATATTCCGAAGTGTGATACTTAAAAAAGTAAACAACAAAAACTAAAAATAAAAGTGACAGTTTCTGACCCCAGATGTGTCGCCTGGACCTGTATATTAATGTGCGCATCAACACAACACAACCAGTAAATAATATGCCCCTTGTCCGTAAAAGGTCGGATACCCAATCTTGTAATTATTTTAGTTATTATCACCAATTTTTACCAATTAGTAGTTGAGTTATATTCTACTATATGGCATTGCAGGCGTACGACGAATTTGAAAGGAGTAATCATCCAGACGATGAGGAGGCTTACAGGGTAAACTATGGGGCGTTTAAGGGCGGACTGTCGCGAGAAGAAATTGCCGAATATTATAATGGATGGGCTGAAAGTGGACTCTATGACAGTGTACGTAAACAGTTTCCTCGTTTTAGCATCCTGGGCCCAGTTGTTCAAAGCTAACGATGTCGTTAGTTAACGATTCGTTAAAATTTACATCAAGTGATACGCAAATATGCTGAAATTTTTTGCTGAAAAAATGTGAGTAGCTTTTGCAGTGCAAAAGCTACTCACATTTTTTCAGCAAAAAATATCAGAATATTGTATATTGAATCTGCTAAAACAGTTAACGAAATGACCCTTAACGAGCTCGTTAAGCTAACGACGCTTTGAACAACTGGGTCCTGGTTAAAAATGTCAGCAGATATTATTTTTATTTATTTATTCATTACGAAAACATGCCTATTCAAATATATTGAAAATTTTATCACCAAAAAATGAAAAATTCAGATAAAAAAAAATCTGATATTTTTCATATTTATGCTCAAAAACATAGATTGTGGATGTTAGAACCGCCTCGGCGCTTACAAGTGCTCTTTTGCTGCGGTTAAGTTTTTAAATGCTTATATCTCGATAGTCAGTTGTCAAAAAAGCACTCATATTTAGAACATGTGTATGTACATGCAATCTTCATTCAGGTGCACGGTCACCTATATTTTATAAATAAACTGAAAGGGTTCTTCAGGTGCAAGGTTCATCTTTGTTGTTGCCATGATAATTCTAAATAGTGCTATGCCCAGTCGTGTTCACATTTGCATAGCTGTTTTCATTGACTGGTCGGTTTTTCTATCAGTTTGAATTTGACACGTTGCAGGCATTAATTGCAAGGATCATACATTGAGCATATTATAATACATTTCAAACAGAATGAATCATCTCCAGATGAAAAAAAAAAAAAAAAAAAAAAAATACAGTACAGTCCCCGTGTGTTCTTTATTTTGCACGCTCATGTGGTTTGCATGCGCACGTGTGTTTGTTTTAGTGTTTTTCTTTCTTTTTTTTTCACGAGAAGTTTCTCGGCATTATATACCTGATAAAAATACAGTACAGCCCACACAGGTCTTTTCTTTTGCACGCTCACGCTTTTTAGTGTTTCCACGTGAAATGATTTGGCTTTATATACTTGTCAGATTAATGTCTAATTTATTCTCATTTCATTGAAAAAAAATTAATAAACCTTAATAAAGCATACATTAAAGAAACACATTGTTGTTCTTTTTTACCTGTTACATTGAAAATTTATTAAACTTTAGTATACCCATGTCCCATATCTCTAAGTAAACATGAACAAAATTTGCGCCGGTACTTAGACGTTTACGTCTAAATATTTCGTCTTGTTCGACAGTAATAAAACTTTCTTTGTCTATGTTTACTAGGATAAATGCAGGTTCATATTCTATGCTGATTGATATAATCTACACTGTCAAATGATTCTGCATGTTGAGAGGAAAGATTGCACGCAGGTTGATCCGGGTGTTCTTGTCCTGATATTCCCAAAGGTACACTTACGCACGACACACCTAAATTTTATAATTTCACTGGTAAACAAATCAAGTACTTTATTGACTAGTAATCGAGACAACTGTTTTCTTTTAACTGTTTATTGTTTGTTACATTTCAAATAATATTAAATAGCGCTAATTTAAGAAGCGTGAGGTGTCTGGTTACCCCATATTAACTAAACCTTCCCTTTTGCCCTTATATTCTACACCATGCTGTGTTTGCGTAGTATTAAGCAGATTACCAAAGGCCCTGAACTGCCAGTGCAGATACTCAAAATGATCTAGGCCTTCGGTGCTCGCATATTCCATAGGAGTTGATTTCGTGCATTGCATATCAGCCAGTGGCAAACGATTCACATGAAGAAATATCAAGAATTATTTTTCAGAAAAAAAAGTAATTAAGAATTATTTTTCAGAAAAAAAAAAGTAATTAAGAATTATTTTTCAGAAAAAAAAGTAATTAAATCTGCTACTGTATTGATTGGCTCTCTTAGGATTAAAAGTATCTCCTTTGAATGATTTTGATGTACGCATATTTCATTGCAGCATTTGAATCCGGACCGATATACTGGCCCTGAAGTTGCAGCACAGGCGTTAGCCTCCAACTTTGACACGAACTCACGGAGAAAAGCCCGGATTTTAGATGTAGCTGCCGGAACCGGACGTCTAGGAGCTGAGGTACATAGTAGACTAAAGTCTTAGCATACCCCCAGAATTGAGCAGACAAGTCTTATAGAGGATTTGAACTAAACATTTCTTACTTTCTGTGAAAACAAAAAAAACAAAACAAAAAAACAACAACAAAAAAAACAACAAAAAACAACAACAAAAAAAAAAACAACAACAACTTTTAATGATATTTAAAATGTTGTCTGCTTTTTGTAGATTAAAGGTAAAATATTTTGCCTGGAAAGGACATTCAACGCAAATTGCAATAGCGGAAATGCATATTCGTGCGATCTGATCAGGATCTTTCAGCCTTTTCATTAAGAGGAGGCAGGAGACTAAATTTTATGTCTTCTACTCTCCCAGCATGGCCTCCTACTTTTAAGCCTTTAATGATCTTTCGCAAATCTCTATAGCAGCTGCCCTCTACTTACTGATTTTAGCCTCCTACTTCAAAACTTAATGAAACGGCTGATCTTTGCTTTTCGCCAGACCATAGTTGCTGAGTCTTTGATAAACCAAGTCATGCCGAGAGGATTCGGTAAGCACATCAGTTTGGACATATCCACAGTCACTTTAGGGGTTTATTTTAATATTTTCGCAAAAGTTTCTGTATTTAACGCTTAGCACTGTAGGTAAAATTTTCAGCAGAAGCCATTTCGAAATAATTTTCTTAGTTTTTGTCGCTAGAAAACAGGACTTGTCATTTAATTAAAATTATCTTTAATGGAGACAATTTCTATAAAATGTCATTTCCTGTTTTCTAGCAAAAATAAGAAAAAACTATTTGCACCACGGATTATTCTAGGTATGAGTAATTCGAGTGACAGAGGGTCATTCATAACTCCAGGTCAGGAGGCAAATGTAGATTATTTAGGGATATTTTTTTCAGTCTTATCGCCTTAATGAGGCAATACTGATGAGTTCACATAACATACAATTTATTGATAAAGTAAGAAAAAATCCCGAAATATCCCTAAATATTCGGTTTAATGAGCTATCGGAAGAATTTCCTGGGGAATCAAAAAAGAGTTCGAATTAACTATGGTAAACGAGCCATCGGTGTTCGAGTCATTGAAGTGCTGCTGATTATTAGATTTAGGCTGTTCATCACGAAAACATGCCTATATAATTTTGACCCCTTAAACCCCACTTTTATACAGTAAAATGGGGTTTACAGGGGTATACATTATTTTCTTATTTTCGCTCAAAAACATAGATTGTGGGTACTCGTTGGAACCGCCTCTGCGAGGCGGTTCTAACGAGTGCCCACAATCTATGTTTTGCGCAGAAATATGAAAAATATCAAAGATTTTTATCTGAAATGTTTAAGTTTTTGGAGGTAAAATTTTCTGTATATTTGAATAGGCGTGTTTTCGTAATGTTATGTTATATTTCAGCTGTATAGGCTTGGGTTTCGAAACATGGATGCCCTTGACCCATCAGTGGGAATGCTGTGTAAAGCTATGCAGCGGGACATATACACCAAGTTTTACTGTGAATTTCTAGATGCTGTCAATCAAACATCTATCCCAGACAGTGAGTAGGTCTTATTTGCTGTTAACGCACTAACGCTTTGCATGCTGGGTAAAAATTTTAGCAGATGGCATTTTGAAATGTTTTTCTTCTTCTTTTTCTCTCAGAATAGACTGGAATTTGATATTTCATGCAAATCGAGCAAATTGTCTTCTTAGAAATGTCAACGCCTATTTTCTGGAAAAAAATAAAATAAAGATAATATGGATGCTGTTAATCAAACATTTATCCCAGACAGTGAGTCTTATTTCCTGTTTTACCCCTGGTAAAAAATTCAGCAGATGACATTTTGAAATATCGTCCTTATTTTTTTTTCCGAAAATAGACTTTGACATTTCATGCAAATTGTCTCCTAAGGAGAAAATTTGCATGAAATATCAAAGCCTATTTTCTGGGAAAAATATAACAATATATATCATCATTGGCCGCCTAGATATATAGATAATTTCACTTCCGAAAAAACTGAAAATTTTCAGATAAGAAACCCTGATATTTTTCGTATTTATGCTAAAACATAGATTGAGGGTATTCGTTAGAACCGCCTCAGCGAGGCGGTTCTAACAAGTACCCACAATCTATGTTTTTGAGCAGAAATAAGAAAAATAATGTATGCCCCTGTAAACCCCAGTTTTCTTATATAAAAGTTGGGTTTAAGGGGTCAAAATTATATAGGCATGTTTTCGTGATGAGTCGGAAGGATAAATTATCGATTTAAGGGGACTCGATACACTTGGATGAATTCAACAATTTTTACAAGAGAGATAACTTCGATAATGCACATCAGCCCCCTTCTGAAAAGGGATTTACTCTTAAAAAGGAAAGAAGTAGCTCGCAGGGGAACAAATAGTTACTTTTCAGAAGAGACCCATTTTCAGTAGGGAGGCAAAAACGATTTTGACAGAGTTGCCTTCCCTGAAAATATATGTCTCCTGAACGCGTTTAATAATAAAAATGACCTTAACCCTTCTCTTGCTAAACACAACATGCCCTGTCTTAGCAAAGAGTGTAGAACCAGATAAGTAGAAGCCAACTGATCTGGTTCTGCACTGTTTGTCATCAAATATGTGAATTTCTGTAAAAAAAAACAAACAAAAAAACATGGATCAGGTAATCTGATTGGCTGGAAATTAGAAATGGGCGTGGCATTTTAATTTATTCAGCATGACAAAGGTTAATTGCCCTTGTTGATCGCAAATTGCTAATCTCATATGACAGCTGTAGGCCATGGTTCAGATGTTATGTTGTGCAGTGCCTGCTCTGGGTCTACATTATTTGTTAAGGTCTCTTTTAGGGAACATTAGATATTATTGGGTGAAATCTAAAATACATTTTCCTGATTTCGTTAAATGGCAGGTTTACGGAAAGTTTGATGATTGGTTTTCTAGAAACTTTCACCGATCCCCCCCCCCCCCACCCCACCCTCCCCCCCCCCCTAAAAAGAAGAACTCCTAATGTGACTTAGTAAGGCTTAAAAATGGATGTTTCCATATATCCAGATATGATGGCCCATATTCATGATCAACGCAATTATATGTTTGTCTTTAACCGTTTAATTTCTTTCAGTAGGTAGCAGAAGTGATTCTGAATATGCTTGATTTTAATTTTCCGAGAATTTAGGAACCGAACATATGTTTGTAATTAAGAGCTGCATCAGAATCAAAGGTGAGGTTTCAATCGAGTAAAACAAGTTTAAACCCCTTCCCACGTCTGGGACCAGTTGTTCAAAACTAACGATATCGTTAGTTAATGTATCGTTAAAACTTTGATTGTTAAATATGGCATATACGCTGATAGTTTTTGCTGAAAAAATGTGAGTAGCTTTTGCAAATGCAAAAGCTACTCACATTTTCAGCAAAAGTATCTGTGAATTAGAAATTGTACTTATTAGAACACTAACATTTTGACCACAAACGAGCTCGTTAAGCTGACGATGCTTTGAACAACTGGGCCCAGTAGTTGTTCTGCTGACCTATAAGAGGCGGTGCCTCCGATGGAACTGTGCCGTTATCTCTTGTCATAATTGTTTGCTCTTCGTCCCTTCTTCTTTCGGAGCCTCTTGAAGCAGGCCCCCAGTAACAATTCTTTATAAACCTATAGCGGGCCGTTATCGGCCCGTCAGGGTAGCTGACGGGCCGATAACGGCCCGCTATAGATTTATAAAGAATGCTAGCTGGATTGTGCCTCGTGGTTGCGAATTTTGGTGGGTATAATATGATTTGATACTTTACATGGTACTTTTTTGTGTTCATGTCATTCAGCCCTTATCCATTGCCATGAGAGGGCTTTGTTCCATGATTATTGCCTTTCCTAGGCAACTCCATATCTATAAGTTTGTGAAGGAACCATACTGATCCATTTTAGATCGAATAAACTCCCCCGCACTATATATTGGAAGAGTCGAATTTCAATTTAAGGTATGTCAGGCTATGTGATTTAGCTATTCCTAAAGAAAAATGGCTAAATTATTTGCAAACATTGGAGACCCTGATAAGACGTTGTATTCGTGGGGTCTCCAGACAAAAATGGTTTAAAGTGTATACTGTCTGATAAGACATTATGTACTTCTCTATAGGTACATATGATGGTTTGGCCGTGGCTGGAGGGATGGGTGAAGGACACATTCCCAGTGACGCTATTATAGAGATGATAAGAATTGTTAAACCAGGTATAGTTAACCTTATTCTTGTGAAAACTACATGCATACAGGTAATTGACCTTGTACTTGTAAGAGACAATTGGTAGTGCTTATGAGAGAGAGAGAGAGAGAGAGAGAGAGAGAGAGAGAGAGAGAGAGCAGGTTAAACATTGAGGTGGCGTCTGATCTGGGTCTGCACTGCTTGCTAATGTTCCAGCTCTAAACCCTCTTTACACTTGACGTCACAGCGACAAGAACAGCGCGGCAATCAAAACCGCTACCTTGATTCATTGGTCAATTATAATCACGTGGACAACAACCTTAAAGAAATTCACCCAGGGAAACCCGATATCGGGATATCGGAGGTTGCGAGATTTCGGAGGTAAACAAATGATGTCATCCAGCGACAGTGTATGTACTTATCCTCTTTTAATGATCAAAAACGTGTTTCTGGAGGATAAGCAACGTAACCTATATTTTCTCAGTTGAATAGTTTAATATATGAAAATAAAATTTCAATATAAAGTATCCTCCTATTTATTCAAAATCACGTTTGAAAAGGAAATTTAATTGTTTTTCACCCAAATTCCATTTTCAATTGTTTATAGCCTTTATCCTGTAAAGCTATTTCATTGAGTATGTATGTCTGTATAATCTAGAACATTTCTATAAATTATACAAGAAATAGCAGATGTGAAAAAATTACTAAAGTGGCAGATTTTTTAGATTTCTTTAGGGTTTTTGTCACATTTATTGGTAACAGGATGTCGGAGGTATGATGCAGGGATGTCGGAGGACAGATTTATATTGGTTAACGGGATATCGGAGGAAAGGAAATTGTGTGTTCTTCTTAAAACGGCTACATCTTTTCTGAAACGTGATCTTGCCTGGTTTAATATGTTGAAGACGATTACCTGAACCGTCAGGAGTGGCATGTAGCAAGCGAACAAAGCGTTTACGCTGACTGGCAAAGAATAAATGAAATAATGTGCCATATACTTATCAAGATAAAACATTAAGATAACCAGCTTTCGTGATGAAAACCCCGGTAACAAACACGACTTCACATAGAAAAAGTGGGGATTGCAGGGCTATAAATGTTTTTTCTTGTTTCTGCTCTAAAATATGTATTGAGGTACTCTTAAGAACCACGTCGTTTCTGCAATAAAACACAGGTTGCGGGTTATCGTTAGAACCGCCTCGATGAATAATACGAAAATTAACAGTTTTCTTTCTGAAAAGTTTGTATTTTTTAAGACATGAAAATTTCATTCTGCGTGTTTTCATATTTGTTCATCACAACGTTTAGTGCCTTTGGTGAGTTTCCAGGCCTGTACACAGACCTGAAATGGAAGGGGCGGGTGTGTGAATTCTTGGCTATTCTTAAAGGGGACACAGATGCCAACAAAATGCCGATGGGGGATGCAAAATTAAGGATTGTAAACTGATTTTAAGGCCAAACCTGCATGATTTTTAAAATAATTGGCCCGAAAGGGGTACAGGTCTCGTTTCATCGTTTGGTCGGTCAGACACTCCATGGATTTTTCACTTACATTTAATTTAGGCTTAAAAACCCAGGCCCGTGGGTTTTGAAATGGGGATGGTGTGACCGTATGGAGGCGTGCAAATGCTCAGAAAATGTCGACTTAGAGGCGAAAATTAGGGGTGTAACCTGTGCTTTCGATTAAAATTTAAACAATTTGTCCACAATGGGGGCTACGTTCGCCAACTCGCCCCCCCCCCACCCCATCTACTTGATTTTGAATAAATTTGTCCACCCCCTCCCCAACCACACACACACACACACGCGCGCGCGCAGCGTGTATGAAAGAACACGTTACAAAATATGCAATGTTTTCTATTGATAGCAAATGAAAATGACAAAGGTCTCCTCGATACAACTTGATACAACTCATATAATTATTATATCACGCTAGCAAATTTATGCTGTGAAGACCCCTTGCAAATCTCACTTATATTAGGAAAATGGGATTACAGGGGAATGTGTAATTTTTCTGGCTGCTGCTTAAAAACCTAGATAAGCGGACTGTCCGTAAAGACTTGTAGACAACAAGAGGAGTTGAAAGCCCGTATGGTATAAACTGGGACTCAGAGGTATGCTTCTTAACAGATTGTAAACATGTTTAAAGAGCTCATCGTGTGATTATTATTATTATTATTATTATTTTTGTTGTTGTTGTTGCTAAATTCTAAATAAAGCGATCCACCTAACATAGGTAATGGTCAAATATGAACGACTCGGTATAAGAAAATAGATTCTTGTAAGTAGATACACAAATGTCAGCCCGATGGACGAATAAGCACCTATTATTAACTTTATTATAGAGTTTTTGTACTGATATTGGTGAATATTGTGCCGAGTTGGGATATTGCTATAAATAATTGATATATCATAGACTTACAATGGTAACATTACGTTTATTATTTCTGATCTGATGGCACTCGTTGGCACCACATCGGCGCTGCGGTTCTTACGAGTTTCCAAAATCAACATTTCAATCAAAACTTAGGTAGGAAAATATCACGTTTCACATACAGAACATCATTTTTGCAGCGAAAAGCTGTTTTATTGCATATACGTTCTTAAACGTAATGGCATTGGTTCTAGTAATATTATTACATTAAACTCTCCTTCAAACCTATCAAACCCTATTACAATTGCTACAAAAACAGACACTAGTATTTGCTCACAGGCTTAGCACTATATTGTGCGAGCAGGTTTTAATTTATATTGCTTTTTTAGACAGAACTCACTCCGTCAATTTTCAGTGCCTCCGAAATCCAGCAACAGTCCCTCCGAGATCCACAGCATCATGTGTCAATGTACCTCCGAATATTCCATTATCCAAAATTTCGCTAGTACTTGCTTTAAATTTCATCCGGAGGTGTATTTTTTGTTGATAAACTGAAACAACTATGAAGACAGTCGAAGAAAAGATAAGTCCATCCTTGGGCAATAATAAACCAACATGTCATTTACCATGATCGGGCTGGTAGCCGTCGAAAAGGCAAAACATGAGATGAAAAATAGATCATCTTGGTTTAAATGCCGTTTTCACCTCCACAAAGTAGCTGTGAAAGGAAATATTTGCTTTAACATATTCATTATTATGTCTCTAGAACGAGCAACTCAGCTTTTTTATCAAATGATTAAGATATAAGCAATAAAAAATGGATAAGTACATACCCTGTCGCTGGATGACGTCATTTGTTTACCTCCGAAATCTCGCAACCTCCGATATCCCGATATCGGGTTTCCCTGGGTGAATTTGGTGTAGGTATACTTTGGCTCGATTGTAAACAAACATATCGACCCAAAAGTAAAGTCTAAGATAAGGCAGTCTCTTTCGATTCATGTTGTTCACTGAGAGTCACAGATATTGGTGAAAAGAGGCAGTAACTGTTGTGCATGATATTGAATTAGTGAGACTGCCTACTTTGGATAGCATCACGAAAACATACCTATATAATTTTGACCCCCTTAACCCCAATTTTATATAGTAAAACTAGAGTTTACAGGGGTATACATTATTTTTTTTTATTTCTGCTCAAAAACATAGATTGTGGGTACTCGTTAGAACCGCCTCGCCGAGGCGGTTCTAAAGAGTACACATAATGTATCTTTTGAGCAGAAGTAAGGAAAATTTCAGATTTTTTTATCTGAAAATTTTCATATTTTGGTGGTGAAATTTTCAGGATATTTGAATAAGCATGTTTTCGTAATGGTCTGTTACTGCAGCTATATTCATGCACAGACAGTGTTCAGACTGCTAAACGTGCATATTTTAGATGGGGCACAGCATTTCCTAAACGATGTGCTCAGCGAAGATATAAGTGAGGAAACCCAGGAAATGCCACAATCACGAAGCACAGCCCTCCCGATGCACCAGAAGAAGGAGAGATGAGGGACAAATAAAGACAATACAAACGCCAAAATGAAACCACGGACGCACAAATCAAGAATAATCAGTCTTCTCTGGCAACCTGAAGACGCTTTGGACCGTTGGCTTTTCACAGAGTGTCAGGCGAAAGTTCTGATCATACTGCACGAATACGCAGGCTTATATGAGTTCACTGAGTGCAAATATTGTAGAAAATGGTATTTCCCGGTATATTTTATATATAATGGTGAATGATTATACATCAGAGAAATAGGATTCTAAGCAAAAATCTTTAGTATGCCTTTTCAAAGGGAAAGGAACAAGCCGTTTCATGTTATATGCGGCACTTCTTAACCCTCGTCATGCAGAATAAATTAAGATGCCACACCCACCTCTAATTTTCAGCCAATTAGATTACATGATCCAGGTTGTTGATACAAATTTCACATATTTAATAACAAACAATGCAGATCCAGATCAGTTGGCTTTCTCATAAGCCAACTGATCTGAATATACTGTTTGCAAAGGCAGGGTATATCCGGGTTCGGCAGGACAAGGGTTAAAGTGGAGTCGTGAAGATAACTTTAGGTTTAATGACGCGTCAACCAATGAGGACCATTTGCGTCGAAACGGTTTATATAGTTTTTAATTTGAAACGGTTATAATAAAAAACGAGTAGGTGTACATCAAAGTGTAAAACTAAAAGAATTTAAGAATCAAATTAGTTACATTTGGTTAAACAGTTTTAAAAAACAATAGCATGTTATCAGCTAATGCATCTTGAAATAAGTATTCAAGTCATTTGTTTGGATAAATGGACGCTGTAAATGAGAAAATTCAATGCAGTTGATCAGAAAGTATTACCCTTGTCCTGCTGAACCCGGATGTACCCTGCCTTTGCAAACAGTGTAGATCCAGATCAGTTGGCTTCTGAAGAAGCCAACTGATCTGAATCTGTACTGTTTGCCATAAAGTTTGTGAATTTATATCAACAATCTTGGCTGAAAATTAGAAGTGGGCGTGGCATCTTAATTTATTCAGCAGGACCAGAGTTAACGAAAAAAGGCTCATTACAGCTTACACAAAGTGATCTTCTCGTTGGAGTAGGTATAAACGTGTAAATCTAGTATTACCTATACGTAGATGAGTAAGAAGAACTCGCATTACGAAAACACATCTATTTAAATAAATTAAAAATATTACCACCAAAAAATGAAAATTTTCAGATTAAAAAATCTGATATTATTTTTTTCATATTTCTGCTCAAAACATAGATTGTAGGTACTCGTTAGAACCGCCTCGACGAGGCGGTTCTAACGATTACCCACAATCTGTGTTTTTGAACAAAAATAAGAAAAATAAAGTATACCCTTGTAAACCCCAGTTGTACTATGTAAAAGTGGGGTTTAAGAGGGTCAAAAGTATATAGGCATGTTTTCGTGATGCCTTACTGATCGAATAGTGTCAGCTTTACCAAGGACATGATTAATTCCATGTAGTTGATTGAATGTTTCTCTATCCCATGACATCTGTCATTTGAACAAGATGTACCTGTTGATAAAAGGTGTAAAATCTATAAAAGGAACTTTGAAATGCGAAACATCTAGGTCGAGTGGAGTCACCTTTCAAGATAGAATTTGCCACCCCTTCCCCAGTCCCCACCCCGTCGAGCAAATCGTTTTCTTTGATAGTAACTTCGCTTTGAAAAGGGAAACTAAAACTTTTGGGCCAGACAGATATCCCTTGGAGGTATATCCCTTCACCTCAATTGTTTCTCTCACATGTGTATTCTTAAATATCCATACAGTCTGATAATATTTCCACCGAACCAAGGGCCTCTGGGGAGCTTATAGAATAGTAGCCTCCGGCGTCCGGCGTCGTCGTCCGTAAACATTTTTATAGGAATTCTCCTTTAAAACTACTGGACCAATTTCAATTAAATTCCATAAGCAGCCTCCAGGCAGAGGGTGGGGGGGGGGGGGGGGGGGAGGTGCAAGAAAGTTTATACATTTGCTCAGGCACACGCCATGCCCATATTGAGTGAACACCTAAAAATCTTCTCCAGAACCACCGGGCCGATTGCCTTGAAACTAGGTGTGTAGTATCTGGGCCTCTGGTACTACAAAGTTTAAATAAATGATGACCTTGGCTTGGCCTTGACCTATTTCACGATAAGGTAAAATTTGGTCCCTTAGACTTTTGAATAGGAAAAACCGAAATAGTGAGTATTTCTGTTGCTAATATAGTCCGTGATATGGAAATGCAATCAACTTCAAACCCTATGAACGCTAAAGGTCAAGGTCATTTAGTGAATTTGTTTAATTCATATTTGATCCCTTATGCTATTGTATTGGCAAACAGTATTCAGAAACTGAGGTTGTAGTCACTTAAAACACAAACCTTTATGACTACAAAAGATTGATAAGGTCACATTGGAAGCAAAAGTTTTTTTTATCGCATGACGGTCTCATGGCTCAGGGGAGCCATCAGGACTTATGGTCCTCTTGATGATGCTTGCAAGTTGAATTCTTGGATGGTGTATACTATATTGACAAACAGCAAAGAACGCATGCGAATACCACCAGTCACAAAGTCCCATGTGTTTATCGGTGGGCATGTTTGTCAGTATACAAGATTGATTGAAATAACTGTTTATCCTAACCTTTCCTAATTTCGATACCCTGCTTCTTTTACAGGTGGCGTAATATGTATCGCTATGAGGGAGGAGTATATAGACCACGTGACTGAATACAGAGAAAATCTTATTCCGTTAATGAACAGATTGCAGGAAGAAGGAAAATGGACAATGCTTTCAAAGGACATTCTGCAAAAATACGCCTTGGGAAAAACTGGGGTTTTATTCCAGTTCAAGGTCAAATAATATTGTTTGAAAATAAGTGTGTTAATAAATGCAGTTAATATGACCTAAATGCAATACCTTTCACTGAAACTCAGGTATAGTTATTGACGGAACCCGATCTATTCATGGACAACAATGAGTACCTATTACTGAATAAGTGGACTAGATAAGCCGGGTTGATATCCGCCATGTTTTACAAGGGCCACAGTATTGGCCGCGTCAAGCCATCGAACATGCTAAAAAATGTGCAGATTCAGATCATCCAGCGCATGCGCAAAATATCGTCCGGTCCTTTGCTCTCCATTCATACATTCTGGGGTATTGAAGGATTTTGTTACCGGACAGTGAAGGCCCTGATCAGACCGCGTGGATGCGCAAGCTGATCTGGGCCTTCGCTGTCCGCATAAGCCGGAAAACAGATGTTCACATTGCGCGGCCAATATATGTGACTACCTTTCGACATGTGGACAGTGTAGACTTAGATCAACCTGCTCATAGATCTACGTCTACCCTGATCGTATATGCCAGGATATCGATTTCTTTTACGTGTGGCTAATTAATAACATCCAAACATTTTTCTCTTTGTTATTCCTATAAACGTATAGCTAGCTATATTTGCATTTTGACAGTTGTAACTATTGTGTGCATTCTACTTCATGGCCTTCCAAGTCTTTCCAAACAATTCTGCAGTTATCACACTCATCAATTCTGTAAAAGAAAACAAAAATGAACAGAACGACATAGAGGTTTATAGAAGAAATTTAAAAATAATTATATATACAAAGGAGTTATTTTAAGAGTTAAAAAGCTGTAATGTTTGAAGATTGTCTTTCACTGTAACTTTTTAATTCAGGAAAAAGTGAGATAATTGTCCTGTCATCTGAAAATGAAAAAACAAATGACGATTGTATTTCACTAGAAGAAATATTTCACGCAATATTACCTTTCATTTAGTCATTTTAACGGATTTAACCCATTTAAATCTCCAAGAAAGGTAATAGGCAAGAATGCAGACCTAGATCAGAGGCCGCGTATGTCTGATCAGTGTCTCTACTGTGTGTGTGTGGAGTTTATTAAGCCTAAAATGGGTTTTGCATCCTCTTTGTGCATTTGGCTTTGATCACAGTTAGTGATCATCATTCTACCTGATGTTTGCGATTCTCCAGTTTGCGACAGTCTAACTGTGCGGATCTGAGCAGTTGAAGTGGCTGGATGAGCACGCTTCGCATTGACGCAAGTCGGCCTGCTGTCTGCAGCTGTTGCATTTCACGGATCATAACAATTGATGTGAGTTTGGTGGTCGAGCTCATCGTGATCTTGTTTACGGTTTTCTTATGTTCTGGCTTCAAGTCGCCATCCCAGCGGGCACATGACGTTCATACAACGTCGGCTGAACGTCGATGTAACGTCATGACGTTGCATCGACTTTGAGCCGACGTTGTATTAACGTCATGTGCCCGCTGGGATTGAGCCCTTTTCATTTTTTCGTCACATTATATGTATTTCCCTGTGATGTTTCACAGACGAAGTAGAGGTCCCTTATGCGGCAGAGGAACCCTATGCGGACCAAACATATTTGTAATTATAGCCCCGCTTTGAAAAAGTGGGGCTATACTGGATTTGCCATGTCCTTCCATCATTCCGTGACTCTGTGATTCCATGACTACAAAATTAAAATGCATTTTGCTTAATAACTTTTAGGTTTGTGGTTCTACTTCAGTGAAACTTATACTACACTTGGTCTCTAAGATAAGTAAGGTGTAATCACAGAAAAATGGCCAAAGGTCCATAACTCTTTGAGTTATGCTCCTTGATAGGTTTTCAAAGTTTAAAATGCATTTTGCTTAATAACTTTTATGTTTGTGGTCTGACTTCAATGAACCTTATACCCCACTTGGTCTCTAAGGTAAGAAAGATGTAGTGGCAGAATGGTGGCCAAGGGCCCATAACTCTTGGAGTTATGTGCCTTGATAGGTTTTCAAACTTGGCCATTATTGAACATTTTCGTAACAGATTTCTCAGGAACTATGAAAGCTAGAAAGCTGAAAGTTCGTTTAAACATGGACAATGACTTGATGTATCGTGTATACCGAAAAAGGGGCAAAGGGTTCGTAACTCTCAGAGTTATGTCCCTTGACAGGTTTTCAAAAGATAAGAATGCATTTTACTTAATAACTTTTATGTTTGTGGTCATACTTTGATGAAACTTATACCACACTTTGTTTCTAAGGTAAGGAAGGTGTAATGGCAGAATGGTGGCCAAGGGCCCAAAAGTCCTGGAGTTATGTCCCTTGGTAGGTTTTCAAATGGTGCCATTATTGAAAATTTTCGTAACAGATTTCCCAGGAACTAAGAAAGCTAGAAAGCTGAAAGTTTGTATGAACATGGACAATGACTGGATGTATCCTGTATATCAGAATAAGGATCAAGGTTCCATAACTCTTTGCGTTATTCCCCTTGGTTGTTTCTAAAAAAAACATAAAATGTGTTTTGCTTAATAACTTTTATGTTTGTGGTCCTATTTAGATGAAACTTATACCACACTTGGTCTATATGGTAAGGAAGGGGTAATGGCAAAATGGTGACCAAGTGCCAATAAATCTTGGAGTTATGTCCCTTGGTAGGTTTTCAAATTTTGCCATTCTTGAAAATTTTTGTAACAGATTTCCCAGGAACGATGAAAGCTAGAAAGCTTCTTGATAGCACTGCAACGGGGCTATAGTCTGATCTTTGACAGTTCTAGTTTGGAGCTGCATCAGAATTAAGGGTTAAGTTTTGCGCAAGTTAAACTAGTTTATGCACCATCCCCACAATAGTTTCCTCCTGACCGTTCCAAGGCGATTCCTCTATTGCAGCTTTTTTTTTGTGCTTCGGTGGTTTCATATATGGCATTTCGAGGGTTGAGCGCAAGACTAACGTAAGTCAGATGGTTGGTTTTCCTCAAACCTAATCTCCTCACCATGAAGGCGTTATGAAGATTACAACATTTCTTTCTGTAAACAATGAAAATTTAGGTGCCATTGCTCGTATGAGCAATGGCACCTAAATTTGCATTGTTTACAAAGAGGTCCAAGTTGCCCCTAAACAAGGGTTTCAAAAATATGTTTGAGTTACAATAGTCTTGCGCTCAACCCTCGATTTGTTTTGTCATTATTTGTTCCTCATCTCTCCTTCTGTTGGTGCGTCGGAAAGGCTATGCTTTGTGATTGTGGTATTTCCTTGGTATCTTCACTCATAATTTTGGTAGCGGATTTGCAGTGCTTGTCATCGTCTACATTTCAACTCTTTATTTGTAACTTCAGTTGATGAGTGCCAGTGACAAAGATAAAGTATACAAAATGTGCATATCTAGTACATTACATTTGGAGTGTTTACGTTTATTTAATCGTATTTTGCACATCCAAATTTAGTGTTGTTACATGTATTTTATTAAATGTAGAGTAAAACATCAGTGACTCGAACACCGATGGCTCGTTTACCATGGCTGATTCAAACTCGTTTTTTGAGTCACTATATACTTTTTCCGATAGCTCAAGAAAACGAATATTTTGGTTTACTGTGGTCAATAGACAGCTCCTAAGGTGGAAGATAGTTGTTTATGATTCCGGGGGTAGAAAAGTGCAATTTACTTCAGTTTGCTTACTTTTGATGTACACATTTCATGTTAATGAAGAGGAATAGATGAACCGTCAAGGGAAACAACTTTGGCACGGAAAGCATTGCTCGCCTTCTCATTATGGTGTTGGGGTATTTTTAATGAGATAAATTTGCTCTCCTGTGGGAACAATACTTTCTTTTAAGACTAGCCCCATGTTTAAAATGTTTTGAATATTAAGGAATGAGTCTGATAATACCAAAATTGTATTTCGGAAAATCATAAGGTCGATATGCACAAAGACAAAGGAATGTTCAGAGAGACAGACAAGAACCCCAAACAAATAGGGTTTAATTAGGCGTCCATGGAAAGTTAGCATTACTTGGTAAGAATGCTTCACCCCCCCCATGCCTATCAGCCTGAACAAAGATTTAGGAAAATACGTGAATAGTAATGTCCGCAGGGTTTAGAAAATCTGTTTATGGCTTGGCTGTGGCAAAAAACATCAGACAAAAGTCTGGAAACAGCCACATAGTAGGGACTGACATGGTTGGTGCCTCTCATAGAATTTCTTAAGTGTTGACAACAGTTTAGTTCTTTGATATCCCTGAGTCAACTGTCTTGTAGTGAGCAGTCTTCCTCTCTCGGAGACCCTCAAAAGGGTAACAAGCAAAATAGTGCAGACCCAGATGAGACGCCGAAATCTGACCAGGGTCTACACTGTTTGCATTAAATACAAGAATTTCTATGAAACACCGAAATAATAATAATAATAATAAAACAGACACCCTGCTAGTGGAAATAGACTGGTCCATAGAATTGTGGCAGAAAAAGTTTACTTGACCTAAATGGGTTAAAACAGATTTTGCCACATTGGGACACAACTTACATGCATTTTGCTGTAGGATAACTGTCACAGTCCCCTTTACATGGATCTTCTGAGAAAGTACAACCTATTGGTGGTGTACCACTGGGACATAGCACTGAATAACAAAAGTAGAAAAACGCAAAGATGGATTCAGTACGACATGCCCTGTCTTAGCAAACAGTGTAGATCCAGATCAGTTGGCTTCTGAAGAAGCCAACTGATCTGGATCTGCACTGTTTGTCATTAAATATGTGAATTTCTATCAAAAACCCGGATCAAGTAATCTGATTGGCTAGAAATTAGAAGTTAGTATTTTTACGTATTTTATAAGCATCTAAATAAGAATATAAACACACGCACGCCCGCATGCATACACACACACCGGGCCTGTAATGTGAATATAGACTTTGGACACACACACACGTACGCACTTATACACACGCACACCAGGCCTGTAATGTGAATACAGACCGTGGACACACACATACACATCAGGCCTGTATTGTCGGACATGTGCGCCCAGCGAAGATTCAGATCAGCCTGCGGATTTAGAAGTTTCACTGGGCGCATTTAGGATAGCCATGTATGCAAAGTTTCTTCATGCGGCCAACGATGGCACTGCTCAGACTATGCAGATGCGCAGATTGATCTGAGTCTTAGTTGGGCGTACATGACAGAAGATACTTTATCTCAAGTAGAGGCTCATTTAGTCACTGTATTTTTTTCTGCAGAGACATTATGCATTTCATTTCCGTTTTATTCCGCTTTGTACCTTTCATTTCTTTTTTACCTCGCAAAAGAGAGTGCCGCAGTATATATAGATAGAATTATTGAATAAGTTTCAGGAAGTGCCTCAGTCATAAAGCCCCACCCACCTCCGATACTGAGAGAAAGAGCGAACTATCAGGAACATACACAGCCATGTCTTTAACCATTACTACTCACTGGCTTATTCAGCAGACGACGAATTGGTGATATTTTCCCTTATTTTGCCAGAAAACAGGATTTAACATTTTATGCAAATTGTCTCCATTGTCTCCATTTCTGGGGGAAATAAGGAATTTTTTCAGTATGTCGTCTGCTGAAAATTTTACCCAGAGTGATAAGTGATAGCCATTTTCTCACTGCAAATAATGATTGCAACGAGAGACGAACCAGTAGAAAGGGTCATTTCAACAACATTGAATGTTTTACCACTTGCCAATTGGCAAGTGGTAAAACATTCAATGTTGTTGAAGTGACCCTTGCCAATGTTACTTCTCCTTTGGCTCAATAGTCTATGCACAAACACACCATCTCTTTGAAAATGTGGACTAACAGCAACGGCAGGTAGAGTGCAAAAGACAGTGATTAGAACAGTCTCATCTTGACCAGCGTCTTGCCAAGTTCGTATTAAAGGGACTGGATACATTTCAGGGGATGCAACTCTGTCAACCTCCCTTCTGAAAAGGAGTGTACTCTAAAAAGAAAGAACTTGTTCCGAAAGAGAATCCTTTCTAGAACCTTTTTTGTACAAGAACGCAAACTGGACATCACAATGGTTGTATTTGTATCTTTTCTAAGCAATGAAGGAAATTACAAGTGCACGTCTCCTTTGTAAAAAACTACACAAAAATTGTCTCCCTTGTAAAGTCGAGTGCATTTTCCTCCAATTTTAACGAAGGAGACAACTTTTTTGACGTACAGTTTACTTTATTATTCAAGGATACAAACATGTATGTCTTATTTCTTGAGCTTCAGTATGTGAAATAAAGCGCAACGTGAGGAAAAGAGACCCATATCCCAAATGCGATCAGCGAAGGTTCAGATGCACGTAGGCATCCGTGCAGTCTGACCTGGACATTCTCTGTTCACCGACATATACTACATTATCCACTGATTCTGTAATCGGACAATGAAGGCCCTGATCAGCCTGCGCGAATGCGCAGGCTGATCAGGGCCTGCATTGTCCGCAAACTGCATAAACACCCTTTTCATGCGTTGCGCATAAATTTAATGTTATCTTACACGGCATGCTGCTTTCAGATTCTGACAAGATAGACCATAGGACAACTAGGATGCACAATATCATTTTCATCTTCGTACTCGCTTGAAGCCTGAAATCTGTAAAAGAGACAAGAACAGTCGAACTCAAGTAGCATATAAGCTCTCGTAGAACTTCAGTCGCTCGAAAATCGTTGGGAACATGGGATTTTTTTTAAGCTATGGGTAGCTCGAGCCACTGAAGGTTAACATAGCGTTAGGTCAGGAGGCAAATGGGTATAATTTTGGGATGTCTTTTTTATCGTCTAGAAAAAAAAAGATAGTATGTTAAATGTACTCCTTACAATGTAGAATCGCCTGTTCATGATAGAATAATAAAAAAATCCCCCCCAAAATATCACTTAAAGGATTTGTTTTCTTAAATCGAAGAATTGCTTAGGGACTCAAAACGAGTTCGAGTCAGCCACGGCACCATGCCATGGGTTTTTCTTTTCTAATATAACAAAGGCAAAATACTCCTCCTTGATTATTTTTCTACACATATCATCTCCATTAGCAGCCAGGAATTCATAATTGAACAGCCAAATCAGAGAGAAGGACATTCCAAAAGATAGGGAGTTTTTGAAAAATATAAGTCGTTTTAATGCTGATTCATATATCAGTTAGACGGGAGCCAGTCCTACACCCATGGTAAACGAGCCAACGGTGTTCGAGTTGTTGAAGTTTAACTACATTATTCGGAATTCAATTCATATTAGGACTGTGCAGACGTCTTTAGGAGACAATCCCAGTCTCTGTATGTTACATTATGTGCAACCAGAGGAACCGGATCTAGAAACTCAAACAACACCAAATACGACAAGGTACAAAACCTTATCGCCTATTTTCTGGAAAAAAAAAGAAGAAAACATTTCAAAATGTCGTCTGCTGCAGTTTTCATCCAGCATGCTGTCACTCTCCCGGCTAATTCAGCAGACGGCAGACTGATATATATATATATATATATATATATATATATATATATATATATATATATATATATATATATATATATATATATATATATACCCCCCCCCGCAAAGTTTATTTGAGGGGGAGTGGGTATATTGTTTTCACGTTGTCCGTCCGTCCGTGTGTCCATCCGCGACGCTGTTTTTTTTCTAATATCTTGAAAAGGCAGTGATGGATATTCATCAATATCTGTAGACACATTGATATCAATAAGATGTACCTACATAAGAGAAAGTAAGGGCTAAGGGCCAATTCTCTTGGTTATTGCCCTTTGTATTTTTTTTCTTAATGCAGTAAAAAGTTTGTGTGCATACTATCTCTTTAACCAATGGCTGGAATTTGACCAATCTAGCACAGATACATCATCAGGATGGGGGAAAGAAGTGATTAGATTTTAGTGACCTTGACCTTATTTTCAAGGTCTCTACATTATAAATACATGTACTCAAAAAGTGTGCCTTATTAATCTAGTAAATGTTTGTGTGCATGCTATCTCTTTACCTAATGGCTGGAATTTGACCAAACAAGCATAGATATATGCTAAAGATGGGAGAAAGAATTGATTAGATTTTGGTGACCTTGACCTTATTTTCAAGGTCACTACATTATAAATACGCAAAAAGTGAGCCAGTAAAAAGTTTGTGTGCACACTATCTCTTCAACCAATGGCTGGAATTTGACCAAACTGGCACAGATACATCATCAGGATGGGGGAAGAAGTGATTAGATTTTGGTGACCTTGACCTTATTTTCAAGGTCACTACGTTATATATACTCAAAAAGTGAGCATTGTGTGCACTCTATCTTTTTTCCTGCATATCTTGATTAATATTATTAGGAATCTTAACATATTTTGCATAAATGTTCATATTCATCAGATATTGCTGCTACAGAAAAAGAAGGGTCAAGGGAGCAATACTGTTATGGTTATTCCCCTTTATAATTCTTTAATGTCCGTAACACTTTTGTTTTTTCATGTGTATCTTGTTTAATAGTTTTAGAAATCTTGTAATATTTAGCATGACTGTTGATATTGATAAGTTGTTGTTTCTGTGGATTTTTTTTTTTTTTTTAATTTTTCTTGTCTATCTTCTTAATAATTTTATTAGATTTTGGTGACCTTGACTTTATTTTTAAGGTCATGCCAGCACTTTGAAACTTAAATTTTGTTAGAAAAAGATTTTATGCTTTATGCGAGTGGCGTAGGGGGTGGGGGGGGGGGGGGGGATGGGGAGGCGGGGGGCTGTGGGGAGGGTATCGAATAAAAGCTGCTTATTGACAATTTTCATTTTATTTTCAGAAAATGTCAAGGCCTATTTTTTTCTGAAAAAAAAAATCCACCTTTAAGACGAAGATCACTCCGCTATATTTATAGGGCAGCTTTGGTCAGTCCAAAATGGTTTTCTATTATTCTATATTCAATATTAAGACCACTCCACTAAGACCGCTTTTAGGCAGTCCCAAACGTGGTCTTACCAGAGGAATTTTACTGTACTTATCAAGACTTTAACTCTTTCAGTGCCAAATTTCAGACGAATTTTGTCGCTGTTTAAAAAGAAAACAATAAAAAAACTATCGCTTGGAAAGACGTCTATATATTAAGAAAGACTGAATGTCAAACAGCGTAGATCCAGCTGAGACGGCTCATGATGAGCCGTCTCATCTAGATCTATGCTGTTTGCAAAAGCCTATTATGATCACCTGTGGCAGTGAAAGAGTTAAGGCAGTTGCTTGTGGTTGTTTGAGGGTTCTCTTATCTCAATATATTGAAGCTGGAACTCGGTGACACTAAAACCTACATTCAAACATTCACTGATGAGAAGGCAGTTGTCATGTTTGTTGTAAACATTAAGTGAACCAAGGCAAGCTTCTTTTATTACGAATCTGGTTACGAAAGCTTCATAAAAGACTGCATAGAAAAAGTATAGAAGATGTCTGGGAAGAGCTACAATCACAGAACATAGCACACCAATGACACCAAGAGGAAGAGCAAACAAACTATGACAGACAGTACACAAGACACAAGTCAAGTCAAAGAAAAGAAAAGCAACCAGCTTCCTCTTCCCCAGCTCACAGTGCTAGACAACATTACGAAAACAAGCCTATTCAAATATATTGAAAATTTTACAGCCAGAAATAGAAAATTTTCAGATAAAAAATTCTTTTTCATATTTCTGATCAAAACAGAGATTGTAGGTACTCGTTAGAACCGCCTCGGTCAGGCGGTTCTAATGAGTACCCACAATCTAAGGTTTTAGCAAAATAAGAAAAATAATGTTTACCCCTGTAAACTCCAGTTTTACTATATAAAATTGGGGCTTAAGAGGTCAAAATTATATAGGCGTGTTTTCGTGATGGGATTCTCTAATAATAAGACAAAGAACAGGACAAAACACGGAAAAAAAATGTAGACACAAGGCCACTCAAAGAACAAACAATACCAGAATCACTGCTTAAGAACGGTCAGTTGTAAAAACTGCAGTCAAACTTCTTTGAGACCATGGAAATTTGTTCGAGATATGGGTAGTTCGAGCCACTGCGGGTTAATCATTGCGCCAGGTTTAGTAGCAAATAGCGATAATTTAGAGAAAGATTTTCGATTTTCTACACAATAATTGTATATTGAGTGTACTCATTAGAATCGCCTCATCGAGTACACACAACATACAATCAATGATAAAATAAGAAAATATCCGTAAATATTGTTTTCTTGAGCTGTCGGAAGAATTTCGTGGGGACTAAAACGAGTTTGAATTAGCCATGGTAAACGAGTCTTCAGTGTTCGAGCTATTAAGTTTCTGTGGCGTCTCATCAGAGTCTATATATTGTATGTTCAGACCTGTCTGGCCGAATATTTAAATACACTAGTGGTTTAAATGAAACAAGCAGTTTCTTACCTTGTATCCCCAATCTCAGACAAGGAATTAACATTTATATTGACAACGACTTCAGCTAGAGGTGACAGGTTGGACATATTGTCACGAAAACGGCCCTTAGCTCATGTGCGATTAAAGCAGGTACAACTTTGTGTAGGTAACAGGGTACCATAAGAGTGGTGGGGACTGGAACCAGCAAAACAGAAACGGATGTCAAGGGCTATCCCAGCAGGCACACAACATCAAAACAACGTCGATTCAACATCAAGACGTGCGTGCTATTGTTGAAAAAATCAGACCTGGTAAACTTCTTGTTTTTTTTTCTTCTTATGTTTATTTTTCACCAAAACGAAGGTACATGTGTTGACGTGCAGAAAAGTGCCAACACATGCTGATAGACATCTTCTTTATTGTGATGTACTTTGTCAGTCTAAGGCTTACCTTTAATTTGAGACCAAAGTTGGAAGCCAATGCATATTGTGAGAGTCAGAATTTAGCTAGATGCTATAATGGAAGCTTGTGGAAAAGTAATCAGGCTCATGGTCCCTGTAAAAACATCTACACCAAGTCCGACAAGCGTCTTCCTAGCGGGCTTACAATGTTGAAAAAACAAACAAACAAAAAACGTTGTTTCAACGTTCGTTGTTTGCAGCTGGGTTCGCTTGTCAGCAGTAAAGTCTATACTATTGTAGCCCCTATGTTATAAAACTTTTTTGATGCTCAACTCAGCCGAGTAGGAAATTTTCTCTGCTAATAAATATGAAAATGCCAACAATAGTTGGCATTTTCATATTTATTAGCAGAGAAATTTTCATACTCAGCTATGTTTAGCAAGAAAGAATTTGCAATTGTTACTAATCTGAGATTTATTAGCATGAAAAAATGCTGAGTTGAGCATGAAAAAAGTTTTATAACCTCGGGGTCAGGTTTACGCCAAGTATTTATCTATGTCTTGATCAGACTGCATGGATGCGCAGGCTGACCTGGTCTTTTGCTTTTTGTTTATACATATTTAATTCGTATAAATTTACATACAGCAACACAAAGTCGCTGTAATCAATGGCATATTTACATATTTATACAAAACGCATTGGAGAGAGAATCGAACGTCGTATTTAAATCTGTATCCCAAACCCATTGATTTAAACATACGTTATTTCCATATTATCATGCTGTATCAGGAATATTGCATTCGTCGATTTGCTCATATATCTACTTAAGAGGAAAATAGACAACTTTAGACCTGCATTTTCGTTCATATACTTGGTACATGCACTCATGTTTTCATTGAGAAATAAGAAAAATATCAGCACTTTTCGTTTGAAAAAATGCTTCATCTAGCACAATCCCAGCTAGCATTCTACGTAAATCTACATCGGGCCGTCATCGGCCCGTCAGCTACCCTGACGGGCCGATGACGGCCCGATATAGACTTACGTAGAATGCTGACTGGGATGCTCATTTAAGGCTTTTTATTTGTTTATTTATTAATTTACTTATTTTATCAAATTTCCTCACTTTTATTGATAACAACTCTAAAATGACTCAAACAGCTTAGTATTTCAATGTTAAAAAAAAATAAATAAAAGAGACTAAAATATGTTCCTAAAATAGAATTTTCTGATCAGTTGACTGAAAATTCTTTCCGATCATTTGTCACAAGAGGCAAAAAGAACTGATGAACGATTAAAATCGATTTTCGGGATAACACTACTATCACACTCGAGAAAGCCCGATTACTGGCAAACGTCAAGATCGTTTGAATGGCAAAGCAATACAGACTCAACTAAACAACTCCTCCAAAAGCATCCCAGGCAGATCCTATATAAACCAGACTGTACAGAAATGATCAGACAAATTTTCCGGAAATGTCCGAAAATCAGTCCTACTTTCCGGCACAGGCACATACCGTCGCCCTCCAGTGGGTTCGAGCAACTTTGGGACCATGGAAATTTATTTTAGCATGGGTTGATCGACCCACAGATACTTAATCATACTGCTAAGTCGGGGATGTATTTTCTATTATATTCTATAAAATAATGGTATGTTGAGATTACTCAATAGAATCGCCTAATCGATGCGATTCTAATGAGTACACACAACAAACATTTTCATAAAAAATAAGACTATTTCCCTAAAATGTCCCTAAAAATGTGTTTTCTTGGGCTATCGGAAGAATTTCCTAGGGACTCAAGAACGAGTTCGAATCAGCTTTCGGTATCAACCTTTCTCTTGCTGAACACGACATGCCCTGTCTTAGCAAACAGTGTTGATCCAGATCAGTTGGCTTCTGAAGAAACCAACTGATCTGGATCTGCACTGTTTGTCATTAAATATATGAATTTCTATAAAAAAAAAAAAACCTGGATCAAATAATCTGATTGGCTGGAAATTAGAATTGGGCGTGGCATCTTAATTTGTTCAGCAGGACAAGGGTTAAAATTTTATTGTATGCCCCAAGATCAGGATGATGACGGTAGTTTATGTTCATAATTTCACATTTTTTTTGTCTTGGCTTAGCCTCTGTCAATGAAAACATTTGGCAAGTTCATTTGCTAGATCTTGTCGGTATCCGTCAGTATGCCGAAAATATCAAAATATTTGCAACGGTTTAAGCGCTATGGCCCTTTTCGTTAACTGATCACGAACGGACAGACGGACTCACAAGTCGACTTTTCTGCTGGTCGTGCTAAGCTTGTATTTTGTTTTGTTTATGGAACACTGAGATGAGTAACACTACATCGCGACTTTGATATGTATACTCGTAGTTGTCTCCCTTAAACAAGTATGAGTATTCGCTACCATAGATCTATTTCGTTGAAAATAAATTGACTGCTACGCTGTGCGCATGCTCGATAGCTCTGTGAGAGATATGGAGGGTGCGCACAGCGTAGCAGTCAATGAAAATAAACCGAATCGCAACGCGAGAAAATGTACCGTCGGGCATCTGTGCTGTCATTACGTTGATAAATCTTACTGGCGGTGATGTGGTTTCATGATCTTGCAGAATATATAGTCGCACTTCCATAGCTCGAACATCTTTGGGACAATGGAAATTTGTTCTAAATATGGATAGTTTGAGCCACTGAGAGTTAATCATGGTCCCAGTAAGCATTCTACATAAATCTATAGCGGGCCGTTATCGGCCGATCATGGTAGCTGACGGGCCGATAACGGCCCGCTGTAGATTTAAAAAGAATGCTAGCTGTGACGCCAGGTCAGGAGGCAAATGGGGACAATCTAGGGACGCTATTAATAATGGTATGTTGAGTGTACTGATTAAAATCGCCACTTTGAGGCGATTCTAAATAGTACACACAAAACACATTCACGCAGTCTGATCAGAATCTTCACTGGGTGCATTTTTGGATAGCCAAGGATGCAAAGTTTCTTCATGCGGACAACGAAGACTCTAATCAGACTGCGCGGAAGCGCAGGTTGATTTGAGTCTTCTTTGGGCGCATACGTCTGAAGGCACGTTTTGTCACAATGCGGCTAAAAAAAAAAATATTTAAAGGGTCGTAATAATGTTGAAAACAATTAAGTTCTGCAAACAAGTACTATATCCAATCTGATTGTTTCATATGCCACGGTCTCAGTCTTTCAGATTTGTCTTAATTTAGATCACAGCTGATTGTGTTTCTCACTTTATCTTCCAGCAGATCTAATACGAAATTAAAAGGTTATTTTAACGTTCTCTTTATTTAACGTAAGCTACATATAAGCAACACACGCAAACTTGCATGCGCGTAAGCCCACATAATAAAGCTGATTAAAGGGATTTGATATGACATTTTAAAGTAATTAACATCAAAGGGAGACCGCGCTATCTTGTAGCAATAAAAGCTTACAGTGAAAAGAGAAAGAGGTCAGCTCTGGTAAGAGCCAGTATATTCACATATATCAGGCGACCATCGTTCTCACAGATTACTATAATAATCCTCGTGGGTGGTGGTGGTGGGAAGAGGGGGGCGGGGCCGGGGGGGGGGGGGGAGGCGGAGGGAGGGGTTAACTTCGTGCATATGGCATAGTGCGGATGTGCGTGCCGAATGCCCCCCCCCCCCCCCGCCTTTTTCAGCGCTGCCAGGAATATGATAAGCCCCCCTTTTTTCAACAAAAAGTATATGACTGACCCGATTTTTCTTGACTCGTATGTGATAGGCCCCAGTTTTCTGACATCCCGGTATATGCGTATATTTTCGTTCAGAGATTTTACAAGGCTGCTTGTTCTCTTCGTAGTCAATGGATTGACTGCTATATTTGTCTAACTACCACCAATGAATGGGTATAAAAATCAAAGGCAGTATATGAATAGGTCAACATTTCAGACGATCAAGTATACGAATGGGTCCTTTTTTTCAAAGGTCAGGTATATGAATGGGGTGGGTTTCGAAATTCTGGCTCGCACACCCGTACCACAATTATCCCCAAGTTACCCGCCCCCCCACCACCCTGAGCTGTAAGCCCTCCCCACACCCGTTCTGCTTTGTGTTTCGTACCTATTGTTTTTTGTATGCAAGCTGAGCAGTTTGCTAAAGAAGACGGGACGAAGCGGCCGGATATTATTCTCTTTGCCAAACACGAGGAGTAAGAATCCATATGCATGACACATGCGAAACACCAAGAGTTGGTGGCTGCGAACTCCAGGTTTGTTTAGCAATATACTAACTACCCTCTAAAATGTATGGGGGTAAATGGTTCAGTTAAGTTCAGTCCTTTACCGATGATGTTGCAAAAATTTTCTCCACCTTTTCCTGACTTCTGCTACCCTGAGTGAATCTTCAAAGCCTAGACCTGTCCATTCTTTAATATTGTCTTCCCATCCCTTTTTCTGCCTTCTTGCCCCTTTGGTTTAAACATATTTATTTCCAAAATGTTTACATATACAACACATATAAAAATACAACGATAGGATTAGAATGAAAGCATAAGAGCTTATTTAGTTCTTTTCTTGCCCCTTTCACTGTTCTATACAGAATTGTTTTCGACTTGCCAGACGATCTTGAGACGTGGTCAGCGGGCCAACAATATGAGTTTCCGCATCTTCACAATGGCTGGGAGATCATCATGCACTCCGACAGCATCCCAGATCCTGTTGCGAACCGCCTCATTCGTCACATGGTCTTTGCAGGCCTACGATAACATCTCATCTGAAGACAATAGATTTTTCTATCAAGTTCTGCTGTAATGGTCCAACCCTCACAGCCAGTGTAGTTCGAATATATTCTAAAAGTCACGTGAATGGGGACTGGATACTCTTGGTCATTGTCTGCGCATGTCATATTCTTCGAAGATTGATTCAGTATTTGAAAAATGCCATCCAATTGAAGATAATGACTCTTGGTAGATTTTTCCGCCATTTTACAAGGGAGACAACTTTTGTGACGTCTTGTTTGCTTTCCTCCACACTACAATCCTTGGAATAAGAATCAACTCTAAAAGGAAAGATTTTTTACCAAGGGAAGCAAGTACTTGCCTTTTAGAGTAGATCCTTTATATGAAGAGGGATAAGCACGTTTGACAAAGTCGCTTCCCCTGGAAATGTATTACTATGGAATAACTGACAAATGCATGAACACGACTTGGCCACATCAACAAAAAGGTGCCTTCGAGCATATGAAATAAAATGCTAATTCAGACCACATTGTGCTTCCTTACAGTCTGATCAGGTTTTGCCATCGATTGTTACATTCTACAATATCTTATGAGTCTGTAAGCGGACAGCGATGCCACGATCAGCCTGCGCAAATGCGTAGGCTGATCGGGGCATCGCTGTCCGTATCTGCCCGAAGATACGTTTTTCCGTGACAAGCCCTTGATATAATGAAAACAAGCTTATCTCCAGAGACGTGGATGCAGTTTTCAATGATGACAACCAGCTGATGCAGAAAAATGTTACAGGATGACAGTCTCTGCAGATGGCATGCATTATAGATAAGCCTACCATGACAAAAATGTTATCAAGATAAATGGTGTTCTGGGATTTGTTGATCCAAAACGCATACAGTTTATCTGTTTATCAGTTTAGGCTTTTCCCCCTAAAGACGTCTATACTTCATACCATCGGACCGTTCGCTTCAGGCATGTATGTTGCATAAAAAGTAGATCGATGACTGTTCGGTCCAGTGTCAGAATTATGCAGAAGGGTGGAAATACTTCAGGGAGGCATCAAGCTCTGTGACAACCAGACTCTTCGAACTAAAGTAGAAATTTTCAAACATACGTATACAATTGCGGATGTGGGCTTTAAAAGTACCTAAATTGTTTGCATATACAATACCGATACAAATATTTTCAGTCAACATTAAATATGCTGGCAATGTTTGTAACGAACACCACAATGAGAACATGAAAAGATTGAATGCATTAAATGATTAACACGAGAGTTAATAAATATCTAAATATATTTAGAGAAGTAACACATATAAATAGAGTAGAATAGAGTGGAGTAGAATAGAAAAGGGTAGTGTAGAATAGAATAGAACATTTAAATTTCCAGCAGGCTGCACAATCAGTGAGAAGAAAACCAACTATGGATCGAATCATGTTTTACTGTCGTGTCAAAGGTTAGACAAGGACCGCCAAAAATCCGTATTATGGTAAAACAAGACTAGATATAGCATCTCGGATCTTTCCGGATTCGGCATATTCGCTGCGAACATGGCTGAAATATAAGGTTAGTGATATTCACTGGACAGACTGGAGTAGTGAAAGCATTGTTAGTGTTCAAAACCAACAAGCAAGGTCATCTATGGCACAATGTGCATTTGCGAATACAGTTTTAGTACTAGTTTTATTAGTAGTTTTATACAGTGTGATAACTTTTGTTGGGATTCTAAATATCTATTAATTATATGTTTATACTTTCTTTGCGCACAAAACTAAAATTAAAGTCAATCATATTTTGAACTACTAAGTATTAGTAAGATCAGAATCACTGTCAGATTAGTAGCCTCCTCAACGGTGTCCACCCATCCCGCGCATCTCCCTCACGGTTGTCGTATCTATCTCGTAGGAATAATAACAAATTAAAAAAACTATGTTTGTAAAAAATAAATATTCTTTTCATAAACAATGACAACACATTTTGAGGAGGGCTACAAGAAAACCAATATAATGCTGTAAGCCTAAGGTCAATTTTCATAACGGTCCTACTACAGCCATTCAATATGACCGGGGTCTTTGATTGATTCGGTTGTGATTTCTCATAGGGTGGGGAGACCACACCACGAAAATATGCCTATACAATATTGGCCCCGTTAAAGCCCACTTTTATATAGTAAAACTGGGGTTTACAGGGGTATACATTATTTTCTTATTTCTGCTCAAAACACAGATTGTGGGTACTCGTTAGAACCGCCTCGCTGAGGCGGTTCTAACAAGTACCCACAATCTATGTTTTGAGCCGAAATATGAAAAATAGAGTTTTTATCTGAAATTTTTCATTTTTTTTAGGTGAAATTTTCTATATACTTGAATAATTGTTTCGCACTGAAAAGACACTGATGTCTAAAGCATATCATCAGGATGCCATTTTTTGCAAGTATATTGTCTTTTTATTTATTGTCTTTTGTTTCATTTCAACATTTTATATGTTTTATTGTTGCTATTATTTCGACAATGAAATCAATATTGCAGGAAAAACAGTATAGAATATGTCTAGGAAGATCCGCCTGCATGCAAAAGAAAATTATGGATGCATGAATAATATAGCATTCGTCTGGCTTCTTCCATGGTACCGCCAAGACCACATTTTTGTTTTGTATATAATTTCAAACAGGACCCAAATAAGAATAACAATCAGACAGAAACAGACAGATAAGTATAAGATGGTCTAACTCCGGACTGGAAACTTCTCAACTGTAAATGTTCCTACAAACTAACCAGCTGAGTTAATATAATTCAATGCGCTTCAGAACTCGTACGAAACTGTATTCTTTCTCAATCAAACAAAGTAGATAAACCTGAAAAAAAACAAACAAAACAAAACACACACACACACACACACACACACACACACACACACACACACACACACACACACACACACACACACACAAAAAAAAACAACAACAAAAAACTGGGTGTCGAAAGCTTTCCAGTAACTACCTGCTTTACATCGACTCGAGACTAGTCTAATATTAAAAAGCACATTGACACGTAAACAAGCTTTGATCTATTACAAAGCATTACTTGTATTAACAAAAAACAATTTTCATAATAGAAACCATGAAAGGAGTACGCATATAATTATGTGGAGAAGATGGCTACATAACAAAGTATGGAGATAAAGCAGAATAGAACAGTAGATACTGACCATAACCAAGCCAAGCTGCACCTTGCCAAACCTATCTATTAGGAGTCTGATGATACAGGGAGGGTGTGATACCTGCAATGTTGTTCTTGATGGGGTGAGGGCGAGTACTTCCTTTTATACATGGCTGCTTCAACAAAGTCAACAGAGAATGCCCAGATCAGGGCCTTATCTTAATTGTCCGCCGACAGAAACATTCGAGCCGCGACGTCAGTAAACGTATCTCCGGACATGTGCACCCAGCGAAGATTCAGATCACTGCGCATTCGCGCAGTCTGATCTGAATCTTCGCTTGGTGCTCGTTGGATAGCCAAGAATGTAAAATTTCTTAACGCGTACAACGAAGCCGCTGATCTGACTGCGGAGACGCGAACATGTCAGAAGGTACCTTCTCTAACGTAGCTACTCATTTGTATTCCGAAGAATAAATGAATTGAAGGTGAAGACCCTGGTGAGGCTGTGAAACTTCACTAGATGCGCAGGATGTATCTGCATTGTTTGTATAAGTTCGGTTACACGTTTTCGCCATTACTCCACAGCGTCATAAAAATGCGCTTCTAACTATGATTTCTTCACACTCTACGATTAATGCCCCGAGAATCTTGTATCAAGGGACATGATTTTGTCATTGTTTTGTGAGGATCATGACAATTATCGCTACTATAATCCCTAACCGCACAGACTAAGATTAGATTTATGGGAGGACGAATCTTCTGTCGCCATTATTATGTTAAATAAATTACAAGCGTCAAGCCGAAATCCACACTTTGTTCAGCTTTTAAGATCATGCCTTGATAAGTCAATACTATCGATGAAATCATTTTACAACCAATTTCAGAGTGTTGTTTTCTTTCTACTAGTTCTGCAGTCGATCGTATTCGAGCATTATCCCCAAGAAGCAGTGCCCTAACCGTGCTGTCGTGATCCATGCGAAAAACGCAAACTAACCAGAAAACAAATATAATGGGCATTTTAATCCTGTCTATCTATTATATTTAATATTGAAATAAAACTTGACTGCTGAATTTCTTAAACAAGGGTACCGTTATCATAAACCACGTAAAACATTTTTAAGTTGTATGCCGTCATTCTGACTTAATGTTCAAATATAATTTGGTTTGAAAACACTGTTGCAAGAAGGTCTGTCCGAACCTGAATTTTATTCCAAGTTAGTCTATAGATTCAGAAAACTTGTTTCAGTATTTTCCTACTGACTGTTCCAAGGCGGTTCCCCTGTTGCAGCTCTTTGTTTGTGCGTCTGTGGTGTCATGTGGCGTTTGTTGTGTCATTAACTCCTTCTGAAGGCTCATATATTTTCCTACTGTGCGGAATGAAAGTCAAAACACGTTAATATGTCTATGGAGATTTTCCACACTAGACAAATGGACAAAGTGAGGACAGCTGGCAGTTAAGTCCATTAATAGGTGTGTGCAATGCAAAACACTTTTCTAATCGATCGTGAGACTTTCTACACTAGAAAAAGGACAAGATGAGGAAAATATGGTAATCAAGCCTACTAAATTAGATTTACAAAAACCGTTGATATAAATAACAAACTCAAATTAGGTTTGAAAAACAAAAACAAATAAATTGCGAAATTTAGCCCAATAACATATACATGTATAGCTCGTGAAATCCCGAGTTTTACAACACATTAGAGGGGAACACGAGGATATGATTCGAATTGCATAGAATGGTCCAATTCACGTAAAGACTTCCTATTTTATCAATATACCATCACAGAAAAAAATCATATTAAAATTCATTCGAACTTCAACGGCTCTAACATCTATTAGACCATGAAATTTGTTCGAGATATGGGTAGTTCGAGCACTGAGAGTTAATCTTAGTGCCGGGTCAGGAAGCACATGGCGATAATTTAGGGAAACTTTTCTATCTATACAACAATGCCATGTTGAGTGTACTCATTAGAATCGCCTCTGAACTTGCAGTCAAAAAAGCTTTTAGTTATGTCTCTTACAAATGTCATTTCGACTATGCCTGTTATTTTGGTATCCAGGTTTATCAAAACTTCTGAGAAACAGACTCCAAGTTACCCAGAATAAAGTGATTCTATTTGAAACTGGACCCAAGATCACATATAGGATCAGATGAGTTTAAATCTTGAAGGATGGCTGCCAGTCTCCAAAAAGGTAGACCAGATCATTTTAAATCATATTTTAGGATCAAATCTGGAACTATATGAGAAAGCATTTTATTTGTGCTTCATCAGTGCATAGCAGCAAGATTTCGTGAAAATGGCTGTTTTCTCTTCCTAAAGGGCTTTGGCAGAAAAAAAAACTTTTGCTTTTACAGGTTGTACTTTATGAAACGGGCTTCCATCAAACATTTAAAACGTGAATGGTCTTAAGACCTTCAAAACAGCAGTGAAATCACATTTTTTAAACTCTCTTTGTTTTCTTTTTTTTTTTTCGATCTAGGCTAGAATTTTGTGAATTGTTTCATGTTCGTCTAACTTTATTATTATCTATTATGTAATACATGTAGATGTTTTATTGTACCTGTTGTGTGCATTTTACATTCTTTATGCATTGTATTGCTTTATCTTATATGTTGCTAATCTGTGATACCGAAATCAATCAATCAGTCATACAATTTCATGATAAAATAAGAACACTTTCCTCTGATGGTGTCTTGGAAGGGCTGCGGTTTGTGATTGTGGCACTCCCTGGACTTTTCTCTTACTTTTTTTCCCCTAAATATTTGTTATCTTGAGCTATCGGAAGAATTCTGTAGGGACCAAAAAACGATTCCGAATTAGCCATGGTAAACGAACCATCTTTGTTCGAGCTATTGGGTTTCATTGAGTTTAACTGCGAGGAAGCAACGATATGCATTTTATAAAGAGAATAACAATAGTGCTATTCTAAAAGCCATTTAACCATAGCTAATTCATAACATTTCTTTTGTACTGGAACTCTTGTTAGCATGGATACTATAATGACACATACCTAGGCGTACGACAGACATATATGATTAGAATAAATGCAGTTCTACAAGTCAGCCAACACGTTCGAGCTGGAAACCAGTCTCTCCTTTTTTGCTGAGAAAATAAATATTTGGCATAAGCATACTTATTATTCATGCCATCTTCACTTAACTTGCACACAACCACGGCAAACATACACTTTTCAATGAGTTCAAAGTCTGGTAATGTCGGATTATTCTCCTTAGAGTTACGTGCCTTTGAGTACTTAAAATACCAATATTTGACCTAATCCAGATTATAACCTGTTTATCATTTACTGGATCTTAATGTAGCTATCATGACTGCAAACCCAGACAGTTTACTTTAGAGTATCTTGCAGTTGAACAGTGCCGCAAAAGTCCATATTCGACCTTACCTCATACCTGGTTTCCTTCTAGCCAAAGTAACTTCTGGGCCCAGTTGTTCAAAGCTAACAATGTCGTTAGTTAACGATTCGTTAAAATTTACATGAAGTGATACGCAAATATGCTGAAATTTTTTGCTGAAAAAAATGTGAGTAGCTTTTGCAGTGCAAAAGCTACTCACATTTTTTCAGCAAAAAATATCAGAATATTGCAGTGCAAAAGCTACTCACATTTTTTTCAGCAAAAAATATCAGAATATTGAATCTGCTCAAACAGTTAACGAAATGACCCTTAACGAGCTCGTTAAGCTAACGACGCTTTGAACAACTGGGCCCAGGTATACAATCGTTGATCTTTGGGATGATTTGTTTCCTTAAATTTAACTATATCTACATTCTCATAAACCAGTCTATAAAATATTAAGGGAGTGGCCCACTGTTGCAAGTTTCAAAACAAAGTCTTTGATACTTCCTGAAAAATACTTTGTTTTCACTTTTTCCCATATAAAACCCTGAGTGACCTAATTTGACCTTGGCCGAACATAGACCATGTCAAAGATCACAAGCCACAGCCCTTTTATTATAAGACATTTTCCCTGTGGTGAAGAATTTAATAATTAAATTTTGTATATTAATGACGTTTTTATCGTCTGTCTTCACCACATATGGCGCTGGAACCTGGGAATGATACAAGATGTAATATATTTTCGCTTTAGCTTGATACTGAGAAGATGACATTAACAAACACATTAAAATTGTTTTTTAAAACTGAAAAGAAAGTTACTTTAATTATATTCATACGGAGTGGTCAGTATACAATACATTCAGAGCAGAACAGCCGGTTTTTGTTAAATACATCTACATATATATATATTCTGATAGCTAGAGACCCAGCTGCTTGGTAAGGATAAAATATGTATTTTACATTCAACAGTTCTAAATACCATTGATATAAAAAAAAGTAAGAGAAAGAGTTCAGGGAGTGCCACAATCACAAACCGCAGCCGTTCCCAGACACCAGGAGGAAGAGGAAACCGACAAATCCAAACAAGCACAAATTGAACAAACGTACAAAAAGCACTAAGATTAGCTCTCTCTTCCCCAAGCGAGGTAATCGCAATGCTAAAAGGACTGAAAAACACAAGAACAAAATGACACAAGGTAAGACATAAAACAAATCGCCTCGTAGAATATACCACAAAGCAATAAAGAGTAAGACTAACACCAGGACCACTGCCTTAGAACGGTTAGTAGAGTAAACCACCGGGGGGTTTAAAGCACTTTTACAGCTAGCCAACTTCACCCTGGGTCCCGATGCTACTCTTAATACAGAAATACATAAAAATTCGGTTTGCATAAAGGCTCCCAACTCAGTCAATGCATCTAAGCGAAAACATAAAAATCAAATTAATCACTATAATAAACAAAGACGAGTACTCATGGCTAAGTCTACTGTATGCCAAAGTAAATGAAAACCAATGATTATCGTAAACCATTGATACGTTGCATTTAAATCCTAATCCATGCCATTTTTACTTTCACAGACGTTCAAGGATCATTTGTAAACGCGGTTGCTGAGGCCATATCTCGTTGCTAGGGTCTATGACACACCAAGAGTCATTGATCATTTATTGTCTGAGCTCACTGACATAATGCATACAGTGATATCCATAATAAGTTATTGGTTTATAAGAATTGTTATGCTGAAAAATATTGTTTTCTACAATTTTTCGTATTAGTGATGGTTGTCATAGGCAACTTGGTTTCTAAGGGCAACATATGCACTGATTTTACAATGACATCTGAAATTATAAGGAAAGGACCTTAACAAATAGCCAAAATAATGCATTTCTGTTTTACAAGTAGCTGTTGTCTTATGTAAAAATTAAGGAATTTTAGGGATTTTCTGAAGTAGTGATTGCAAAGGACGTAACTGGTTGCTAAGGCAAAAAATATCTAACAATGTTTTATTAGATTTGTTATATACATTAGCTGATTGTTTTACGAGATACTAAAGTTTGTCATTATCAGCTTGCGATCTTTTATATTGGCTTTTGAAATCAGGCTGCAAATTTCTACATATCGGATAATTGGCCAATGCACGTGCGTATTAAGCCAATGGAACTAGTGCTTATCATGACATTTCCATAAATGTTTAGTAGGATTGTATAAGTAAGGACACCGACCTTCCAAGACAATATAACATACGCACTTGATTGCTTCTAATGTAACATGGATGTATTAAACAGAAAATGCACATTTTTTTCTTACCATTTAGGCTCTGAAAATGGTTTTTGTTGCTATGGATATTGCTTTCTGTTGGTTTCCATAGCAACCATTGTTTGACAGACCTAATATTCTCTTCAGCTGACTTTGAAGTGACATCTTAAATGTATACGCTGCTTTTTGTCTAAATCTGAATACCTTGCATTTCTCATGATTGCCTGATAATTTTCTGGAACACGTTGCAAGACTTTTTCCGACAGTATGTCAGTGGCTTGAGACTACCAAAAGCAGCATACTATGACGGTTTCCGGAAATGGATCCATTCATTATATCTCTGCATTTCTAATTGTTGGGAATGTTTTGAAGGAACGCAACTGAAATGTCAGGATTTCATTTGAGTTTTAAAGGAAAGATATAATCAACAAATAAAAGCATATTTTCTAAATCCATCCATACTCTTTGACCAATTATGCCAAAGAGTTTTCGAAAAGGTAATACTTGTACGGTACAATGCTTCATCGACTGGGACAGAGTGTAACTCAGACATTGAATAAAAGTGTCACTTTGGCTTCTCGATTATCGTTCTAATTACGTCTATTATAATGATACCAATAGATTCTACCAGTGAACCGCAAACTTAAGTCTGTAACCGTCATTTCTTTGTTATTGTCGAGATGTCAGCAAGTGCTTTCTCGTGCAATGCTTGCGTTCTGTCCCGGTCTGACAAAAAGGGTTCATATTAGAAAGTCCACATCATGCATGTGGGGAAAAGCGAGCAGCTTCCACAAGGTCGGATGCTTCTTTAACCCATATAAGCCTAGCGTCCCATAAAACGGACACCGGCAGACACTGTAGACCCAGATCAGACACCATAGCACGTGGCGTCTGATCAGGGTCTACACTGTTTGCTTTCAATTCAGAAATTTCTTCGAAACATGGTAATAATAATAATAATAATAATAATAATAATAATAATAATAAAAACAACCAGACACCCCTTATAAAGGAAATGGACTTGTGCAAAGAGCTAAGGTAGAAGTCCACTCGGCATACATCGGTTAACGCTTAACAATATGAGTAAATTTTCAGCAGACGACATTTTGAAATATTCTTTTCGTATTTTCCAATGGAGACAATTTGCATGAAATGTCCAGTCCTGTTTTCTGGGAAAATAAGAAAAAAAATATCATCATTTTATCGTCTGCTGAATTTGCCCAGAGAGTGGTCAATGTTAATGAACAAAGCATGTCTTGGCCCAAAATATAGGGTTAGTACGTGGTAATTTTCAGATGCTTGAATAAGTTTTGAATTAGAGAACACAGGGACAGTTTTTGCCTTTGATAATTAAAACAATACGAGGGCACTCCAAAATGTTTAATCACTATCGGATTTCGCCGTTTTATCCCAGGAATAGTTTAAAACGCTTCAGGCATTTCGATCCTGTTTTCAATAGCTATCGATACCCGATTAGTTCGTACAAACTGATTTTCAAATGACCGAGATATTAAGTTTGCAACATCATGCAGTCACAGACATTTTACAAGTTACTTTGTAACATGGGCGAAAAAGACTGAAATTCGTATCTATACAAAGATATAAAGACCACATCAGGCTTGATCAAGATACAAAAGTAGATAATTTGATCAACTGTGTGATATATGTAGATCTCAGTCCATTTTTGTGCGCACGGTATTTAGATTGGTTTGATACGACAAAAAATACCCCGACGAAAAATGATAACCAAATTTCATACATTACATAAGAAAAAGGATACCGGTATCATTTTTCGTACATCACGTACAAAGATTGATACCGGGGTTTCAGAGTTGCAATTTTCGTATACCACTAGCCACGAAAAGTTTTACCAGTAGGAAAACATCTGCATACATGGAAAACCCATTTTGTCTTTCGTTCCTAATATGAGCCTACCGACTGTCTCGTTACATCACGAAAACATACCTATATAATTTTGACCCCCTTAAGCCCCACTTTTATATAGTAAAATTGGGGTTTACAGGAGTATACATTATTTTTCTTATTTCTGCTCAAAAACATAAATTGTGAGTACTCGTTAGAACCGCCTCGGCGAAGCGGTTCTAACGAGAGCCCACAATCTATGTTTTGAGCAGAAACAAAAAAAATATCAGAATTTTTTATCTGAAAATTTTCATTTTTTGGTGGTAAAATTTTCAGTATATTTGAATATGCGTGTTTTTGTAATGAAATATGGGTTTTATGTTCTGCGTAAATAGGCTACGAGGCAACATGTGGTCACAATGCACCACCGCCCAAGGGAATTTTGCAGACGCATATACGTGGAGGTGCAGACTAATCAGAATCTATTCAGTCCTTACCCTGTTTTAATAACATAGACATGTGTCTTCGCGTCACGGCTTAAATTATATAACATTAAACGATTTAAACGTATATTGGTAACAATGAATATGAACCAGTTTTTCAACTTAAGTGAACCGTTTGAATCAAGTACACATCTACAAACCTTATTCACTTGATTGCCAGTATTGAGGTAAGGTTTGTCGCAAGAACGTCCAAGTAAAAATGACAGGAGACTACAGAAGCCTGGAGTTAGGTGCTTACTTTGTCAAATTAATATAACCTTTATCCGTCATATATAAAAAGAAAAACAAGCGAAGAAATCGGTAGGAGAATTAGGAACAAATTACAATAAGCGGTTTCCATATATACAGACGTTTTCGTGTTTGTATCATTTTTCGTAGATACTGGTATTCGAAAATTGCAAATCGTGAACTAATCGTGAACGAAAAACGATACCGGGTATCATTTTTCGTCGTATCATGGGTTAACAGCTGGGAAATCGTCTGCCAAAATAACACCCGCTATTTACCTATACTTTCTATTACCAAAGCAAACGTCGCTATTGTAAAAGTTGTGATAAAACCCAATAATCGGCGGTAGGACTGGCATATCAGAAGGCAGCGTGTGAACGGGTTTAAAGAAGCTTTTGAACCTGACAAAGATTCGTGCTGGATGGATAACACATTTGCTCACTGAGGAAAAAGGAACTTCTGAAAAAAAGTACAAAAAGAACAACAACAACAAAAATCCCAAAACAGCAACAACAAAAAAACAACAACAACAAACAAAAAAAACAACAAACAAACAAAAACAACAACAAAACAAACAAACAAACAAACAAAAAACAAACAAACAAACAAACAAACAAAAAACAACAACAAAAACAAAAACAACAACAACAAAAAAAAACAAAAAAACAAAAAAAAAACAACAACAACAAACAAACAAACTCATCAAAACGCAACAAAAACTGTAATAGAAGCGTTATTTCTAATTTGCTCAAAGGTGACGAAACCTTGGTGCACATGCTTGAGCCACAGAAAAGGGCTGGTAACAAGTAACGGATACAAAAAGATAAAGCACGCTTTTTTGTCTTCTCAAGAGAACTGTCGGTACAATGAAAATGTTATACCCTAGTTTTATCAGTTCTAGCAGTCCAGTTGTTCAAGTCTTTTGCCCAGCTGATAGCACAGTTACTAGACGCTTGTAAACGAACTCTGTGCTGAAAACATGGAAACAATTTTAGAATAAGAAGCTTCCAAGCAAAAAGGGTGGCTAGGGATCCGTCTGATTCATGACAGCGCTAGGAAATATGCTTTCTTGGCAGAATTATGCATAGGGTAAAATACCTTGAAAGTTTGCAATATGAAATATTTCTGATAAAACACTGCACTGTGGAAATCCAGTTGAATGAGAAACCGCTTTGCAGGACCTTAAAAGCTCTTCCAATAAATGGGACATTGGCAAACAGTGTAGACCCAGATCAGACGCCGCAGACCGCGGCGTCTGATCAGGGTCTACACTGTTTGCATTAGTACAGGAATTTCTGTCTGTACAAAAAGGAAATAATAATAACTAATGAGACACCCCTTTAAGTGGAAATGGACCGGTCCAAAGAGGTATGGTAACGTAAATAGGTTAATATCTAGATAGCCAACGTGAAAGACACAGACTATAAAATTAGAAGATCTCCGGCTAACATATAAGCTGGGCCACAGCTACAAGAGTGCACCGAGCGAAGACTCCGATCAGCCTGCGCTCGGGCTAATCAGTCTTCGTGGTCTGCCTGTAGACGCTTCGGATCCTTGGGTACCCACAGTGTGCTCTGCGAAGACTGATCAGACTGTGTGGATGCACAGTCCCATCTGAGTCTTCGCTGGGCGCACATGCAGTCTTGTAAGAAATTCTGTGCCCTGGTAAAAATGCCATTCTTTTGAAGAATGCCTTTAAAGCCCTTGTTTTAATGTTCCCTATACTCCCATACTTGGCGCCTAACTGCCAACTTCCTTTTGCACATCTGGGTTAATTGAGGGGGTGGACAGGGGGGTAGGCATTCCCCACTTCCCTCCCCCCTTATCCCCACTTCCCTCCCCCTTTTCCCCCACTTCCCTCCCCCCTTTCCCCCACTTCCCTCTCCCTTACCACCACTTCCCTCCCCCAAGCAAACTATTCCCTCCCCTAAATCAGAATTTTTAATATCCCCAACGCTATAATTAAATTTAAACATGACTATGCAAAATACATTCATGCAGAGTTTGACCTTACACCCCTAATTTTTACCCCCCAAATCGGTATTTCCTTAGCATTTGCACCCCGTTTACAGAATAGCTAAATATTTGCACCCTCCATTTCAAAAGTCTGCGTAAGTATCACAAGGTGGTGGGCCTTGATCCGGTCCTCAACTGGTCAAGAAAAAAATGTGGTGGGCCTAGGTCCGGGCCCAAACTGATCCTAATTGGCACAAAAACAGTCGTATTAATTACTGAAATCAAAACTCAAGAATACCATGCAAATCTGCATCTTCTTTTAATATTTTTGATAAGCATGGTCCCACACTTGGGGGTCAGTGAGAACAATAATCTTTTTTCGTGGTTTTCTAAAAAACTGAGTTAAATGTCGAACGTGTTAGTGTGTGGTGGTTGACAAAACACGGAGCACTTACGGACACGGACTCATGGACTTGCGGACCTATTGACAATACACGGACTGCATATCATCACCGCTGTTTGCATACGGCCGTTCTAAGGCGGGGTTTCTAGTGTTGTTCATTCTTTTAGAGGTCTTAAAGACAGGATTTATAAACCGGGGGTCTGGTCCCCAATACAGGGAATATGTTACCTGTACAGGTAAAGGTGCTAATCAGTGGACTAGAAATACCATACATGGTCATTCTGTTGGTTGACTGGAGATGTTACTTCCTTGAGATCAAGAGACAGACTGACACTGTGGAACTTAATCGCGCGCCTTAATACGGACCAATTATCCACGGATCTCTTGACAAACCACGGACCTATTATTCACGGACTTGACAAAGCACGGACAGTTATTTAAATTACGGACGCCACTTATGATATATGAAAAAAAAAAAAAAAAAAAAAAAAAAAAATAGGAGTAATATCAAAATCGGAATAACGTGACGTCACGGACCAATTAGCGGTTAAATTTACTATATTTTGCAATTAATACAGACTATTCACGAACCACGGACACGGAATTTTTATTGGTCCATAAATCCGTGAATGGTCCGTGTTTTGTCACCGGGCAACATGTGATTGTTTGACTGAGTTCGGGTTTAACGACACGTCAACCCTTGTGGGTCTTTTTGTGTCGTCTCCCAGAGAAAGGGAGAAGAGAGATAGGAGATAGTAAAGGAAATGAAAGTGAGGGACAGGGGAGAAAGGAAAATGAATGAAAGTGAAGAAACAAAGGAAATAAAAACATTCCCCTCGATCTTTAGCTGCTGCAAGGATAACAGGCCTTGCCCATCTATAAGCAAATATCAGTTACACGATACCTTTGCCTCACCCCACCGGGCAACGTGTAGATTCCGTGTTCGGAACACCTATCAGAAAATTCATGTTGGATCTTGAAGTGTTTTTTTTTTTTTTTTTTTTTTTTTTTTTTTTGAACAGCGCAAAAGTCCTTATCCAACAATGAGCAAATAAAATGATTGTCCACGGATTGCCACCGACAACGGCTATTTTGTGAACTTTCGGAATCAAAGGAAAGTAATCAACTAGAGATTAACCGAAATCGGACGTAAACTAATTCAATGTAACCCATGGTTGGCGGAACACTCCTCGTCGGTGAAGTGCAATCAACCCCGGATTCATTGTAAATATACCTGAATTTACTTTAATACGTCTATTAGATACTTCTGATACCCAGTTATTGCATTGAAGTACATAAAATAGAGTAAAATCGGTAAAATACAACAAATTTTGGTATAACCCCCGCCCCCAAAATTTCCCTACCCCCGCCCCCTCTTCCCCCGTCCCCTGCACTTTCTTTCCCCGTCCCCCGCCCCCTTTACCCCCGTCCCCCGCCCCCATTATCCCCGTATCCCCGGCCCCCCTGTCCACCCTCTCTTTATTCTATAATGGCAGCTTATCTCTTAGTATCTGGGGGCAAGATAGCTATGCAAATGGGCACTTGACGACTTCTGCTATGACAATAATGAATGTAAATAACATTTAAGAGCTATATTTCGGCATCTGTCGGGGTGTATGTTGTCGTCGATACTTAACCTTCACCACTTATGGGCAAATTCAGCAGACGACTGATTGGTGATACTTTTTTTTTTCCCAGAAAATAGGGGTTGACCTGTCATACAAATTGGCTCCTAAAGGAGACTATACAATGAAATGTCAAGCCTGTTTTCTGGGACAAATAAGACCGCTATTTCAACGTGTCGTCTGCTAAATTTTTCACGAGCATGTTAAACGTTAATATACAGACTCGTAATGTTCCGTTGTTTTCCGTAAGTAGTCGGACATCTCATCTCGTAACCAGACTTGTCATAAATTTTGAACAAGTCGATTTACTATGTGTTGATGTGTGAAAAACTACCGAATGAGTGATCAACAATTGAGGCGTCTGCTCTGGATAAATTGTTTTCTCAGGCCTATCTATCCGAATACTTAGAATAAATACGGTATTCGCAGAGTCTCTTGCAAAGTCTAAAACTCTCAGGTGAAAGGAAAACCAGAGGACCAACGGTCCTGTAGCTCACCTGGGACATTTCATCTGAGCAACCGTATGGTAACATTTTTAAAGAACGAATTATATAGGTATGGTAGCCGGTACGGTTTGAAAAACCTTTAGTCTCTGTATCCTACAGTAGCTTGATATGGAATTTAGCTTTAATAAATTAGGCGAAGCAGAAACTTTATATTAAATATGGTTTTGATAAAGTGACATGCTCAAATATCCAAGGCCTGTGCCTTCTAGTTTCATACAAGAAGCTTTTTTAAGTTAATTATTTTCCATATGAGTCTATGTAAAACACGTAACTCCTGAGGCGGGGCCATTTTTGACCCCAGGGCTATAATGTGAACAATCATGGTAAAGGTCCACTAGATAAAACTAAGTACCCAATGTCAAAGGCCTAGGCCTTTTAGTTTCATACAAGAAGACTTTAAAAGTTTTTCCCCCATGCAAGTCTATATATGTAAGACAAGTGACCACCGGGATGGAGCCATTTTGACTCCAGGGCCATAATCTGAACATTCTTGCAAAGGCCTTTTAGCTGAAGCTACACACGAAATATCAAAGGTCTGGGCCTTCTACGTTTCAGACAAGAAGATCTTTTAAGTTTTTACCTTAAGGAGACTATGTAAAACAAGTAACCCTACAGGTATACTTGGAAAAATCTTTGTAGCGGTCTACTGGACAACGCTACATACCAAATATCAAAATGCCTTGCTCTTCTAGTTTCAGACAAAAAGATTTTTAAAGTTTGTTTTCCCTTTATGTGTCTAAATAAAACAAGTAATCCCCGGGGCGGAGCCATTTTTGACCTAAGAGCTATATTGTGGACAATCTTTGTAAATGCCTGCTATAAGCCTACTATAAAAGGTCTAGGCCTTCAAGTTTCACACAAGAAGAATTTTTTAAGTTTTTCCCTGTATGAGTGTATGTTAGATAAATGATCCTAAGGGTGGGGCCATTTTTGACTCCAGGGCTATATTTTGAATAATCTTGGTAGAGATTCACAAGATAAAGCTACACACCAAATATGAAAGGCCTGTACCTTCTAGTTTAAGACAAGAATATTTTCAATGTTTTGTTCTATATGAGTCTATGTAAAACAAGTGACCCCCCACGCCCCCACGCGGAGGCATTTTGACCCAATGCTGCACACCAAACCTTTGAATCCGGAGAAGAAGATTTTTAAAGGATTTTTAGCTTATATGGGCATGGCGGCCATTTTGGTAATGTGGCCCGGATGCGACACAAAATTTCGTTACCCATATCCATTTAGGCTCCATTTGAAAGGGCATCTTTCATTTCTGCCCACGCATGGATTTTTCTGAAACTTTGTATAATAATAACTAGGCATATGCAACCTATGAAAATGTGCTTATTAAATTATATAATAAAAAGTTGGACTCAGGACGCAACCTTGACTCACTCTCCCCATAAGCTGATACCTATCTCCAAATAAGTATGTCATACATCTTAAGTTTAATTTAGTTTTAAGATTTTTGCGCTGTGCTGAATGGTGAACACCATAGTAATTCTGTTGGTACCACAAAACATTTATATTTAATTTAAGTTAACATTTTCTGATAAATTGATTATAAAAAATCTGAATTTTTTACCAAAAAATGAAAAAAAAATATCAAAATTAAACTTTCAAAATTAATATGTTATAGTCTTTGTCAAGATTTCATACTACCAGGAAAATTAGTTACATATATCCTCTATAGATGTGTCAAATTTAATAAAAAATCAAAACCGGTAACATTGTCATTTTAGGCCTTGAATGGATATAGATCGATTTTTACAAAATTGACTATTTTGTTACATTGATAAAAAACAGTAGAGAAAGGCAGTGTTATCAAACACTTCTAACACTTAACAAACCAAAGAGAGTTTAGACAACTCGGAATGAATATATCTTGAGCTACCCATTAAATTTTCATGACTTTCTATTACTTGCCTTCTATTTATATGGACACTGACTAACCAACTATTACAAATGTAGACAGCATAACAAATTAAATCTAAAGAAATTCTAATTAACAAATTAGGCTTAACAAAATCTTACACTTTAATTCATGTCAGCAAATCATTGAGCATTTTGTATAATTACTTCCCAAAAGGCATAAAACTAAAATAGGTGTAAAAAGGGTATCCATTCTCACAAAAATAGGCATAAAACAGGGAGATCCATAATCTCCATTGTCATTTTAAGAAGATGTGCAAACGTACTATTGCAAGTAGTTGTTGCTTGTTTGTTTGTTTGTTTGTTTTGTAGAAGGATTTGCATCCCCATCAACAGATTTTAGGATTTTTGGAGATTTGCTTCTGGACTGGTGAACTCTAACCAAACTAAGAACGCTTGAAAAGAAAATAATACTTATAGACTTAACTTCTGATATATCTATAGCTTGCTTGCAAGCCTATATTGTATTTTGAAATTATGAACACTGGATTTCTTGTCCTGTAACATGTTCAAATGTGTCACTTCAATCGGTATTTCCTGCGATCGAATTGTTTGATGACAGCAGCACAGAATACTGTTTATGTGGTCTTAACTTTTGCTATCAGAAAAGCAGATCTATCCTTTCTTCCTTACAGTAAGCATATATGAAATTGTTTTTTTTTCTGCATAAGTTCTATTCCAGTGCACATAGTTTGACTTAAACAACAAATTGGTGTTCTGTAGTTCTTCATGTTAAAGCTTTAAGATTTTTCCAAAGGTTGTATGACATTCATATTTTAGTCATTTGCCTAAGGACTTCCATACTAGTTTGAAACTCCGCCATATGTTAATTAACACAGGAGTTTAAAACAGCTAACTTGTGTGGTCTTAATGTGAATCTAAAGGATGTATTGAAGAGTTTTTGAACAGTTTTCAGTCATTTGGTTGCTGGCAGTTCTATGGTATTTAATTAATTCTATTTTCACCTTGTCTCTGTTTTTTGTGTTGTAATACGTTTTGAAAGGAGGTTTTTAGTATTCAAGTTTTGTTTTAGTTCTTATACTTAAATTCTTTCTTCCATTGAATATTTTAGCTGAATATAATTTCATTCTTCTTAATACCAACTGCTCTTACTTTCTTTGTTGTTCTTCGCTGATCATATTTCTGAAAAGTTATTCTTTCATTTTAGAAAGAATACTAAAGTATTTGGTCAGCAAGTGCATAGATCTTACCTAAAGAAACAGTACTAAGATTGCATGTGTTCATGTGACACAGACTTTAGTTGTTCATTACTGATTGTATTTAAGCTGTAGTGTTTTTTCCAATATTGAGTGTCTTCGTGTGTGTTTTGTACCAGCTGTGAAATCTTCTGCTGTGGTTTTGACAATATTGTGCAATTTTGTATTTACTAAGCGTGAACAAGTAGTCAGTTTATATCAATTCTTTTTGTTACTCTGTTATTTTTGAGGCATTTATCCAGTTTACACCAAAGTTTATAGTTGATTTTTGGACAAGAAGTCCACATTTTTGTATTTACTCATAAATCCATTGAAGATTGACAATTCTGAATGTTGAAATCAACAGACATGAAGAGTTTAATCAGGTGTCCTAGGATAGTAATCATTACTTGGTAAGCAAGTTGTGCCCACCATGCCTATCTACCTGAACGAGTAACTTTAAAGCTAGACCCAGGTTTCATAATCATCATCATCAGTTACAAGACTGTTATCTGCTTTTTATTATCTGATAAATACTTCCACAGTCAAGTATTTGAAGTGGAATCCAATATATACAGATACAGAGAACTTGGACTTAGTGTCTGCATGGTCCAGATCATGTAAACGAAAAGTCGTTTTTTTTTGGACATGGTGTTCAACAAGGTGCAATTCAGTCAACTGGTTATAAATGAATATGTACAATTATGGTATCAACTTCTTATACAAATCATACTATATCATGGTAATCCAAATTGAAAGCTATTGATAAGTTGACTTTACACGATACTACTTATACATGAGTATTGGGTAATTTCATATTTTGCCGACTCAGGACTATATGTTACCGGTCTTCATTTTTTATGAAATTTCATGTGTTTATTCCTAATACATATGGAAATTTTTTGTTCTGAAATGGTGTCTTGACAAGAATCGGAACATGGTAAAATTGCAGATAATATCTGGATGAATACATAACCTGCAGCTGAAATATGGGGCTACCGTTCAACTTACGTTATTGCTCCAACACTATTGCTAAGTACATGAAGCCATCCATAGTATCAAAACATGTACTAATGATGGTCTTAATTAATAAAACATTCCAGCATCTGAAAAATGAAATCCTGTTTACTGTACGAAGGTTAATATTAGGGCACCCCCTGATTTGGTAGTGGCCGCGTACAAAACACCATAAATTTACAATGGAACTACATTTAAAAGCCAATGCCTCATAATCATCAGTTATCATTAGGCAACCACTGTGCAGAATTTCATCCAATTCCAAGCGTGGGCAGAAACCAATGTAAATTTCCTATACCGTGTAAGAGCCCCTTTGGCTTTGTTTGGTCGAGTGGGCTCTGTAGAGAAGACGTTTGATGAGTGTGGACGGCGGACGACGGAGCCTGCCCATATTATAAGTTCACCTATGAGTCTAAAGGCTCAGGTGAGCTAATAATACAGACCCGGATCAAACCGATCTATGACACTAGGTTTTCGTCTTCTTTCGGCAAGTCGTTTTTTATTTTCTTTTCTTTTTTCTTTTTCTTTTTCTTTTTTTTTTTGCTAAAGAAGAAAAAAACCTGTCAAGTTTTGCCGTGATATAATGCAAAACCTTTTGTCGTAACTACATATGCCCCAATAGTTTTAATCTATACAATGGTTTTTAATCGAAATTTTCCATTTCATTACGAAAACATGCCTATTCAAATATACTGAAAATTTTACCACCAAAAAATGAAAATTTTCAGATAAAAAAATCTGATATTTTTCATATTTCTGCTTGAAACATGGATTGTGGGTACTCGTTAGAACCGCCTCGACGAGGCGGTTCTAACGACAACCCACAATCTATGTTTTGAGTACAAATAAGAAAAATGAGGTATGCCCCTGTAAACCCCAGTTTTACTATATAAAAGTGGGGTTTAAGGGGGTCAAAATTATATAGGCATGTTTTCGTGATGTTCCCACAGAAATAATAACTGCTACTACATTATGTAAAAATCGATAGTGTAGGTAGTTTGGATGCAGGTGAAATCCTGAAAATTTCTCAGTATGGTTTTGGAACATCAATAATTCAAAATCATTCAAGAAAAGCAAAAAATTATTTTCTAATAATTGTTTTCCAAAAATTCAGTTTACTATATAAAAATTGCATGGGTTAGACTAATTTTTTCTGTAAATTTAATTTTATTGTACATATTTGAGAACAACGCACAGACACAGGAAAGACAAATGGTTTCTGACAAGATATGGTCAATTAGAACAAAACATTTTTGTTTATTACAAAACGACAAGCGAAAAATCTTTCCAAAGGATGTCGAAAGCACTGTAATTTTTTTTTTTTATTTCTGTTGCACTCTTTGTGCAGGCTTTCCTATCCGAATATTTAGACTTAACAGTATTCTACACTACCACATAAAGTAATACAAGCAGGCTGATCTGATCTGGGTCTTCGCTGTCTGTACCTATTCTGAAGACTTCTTTATTCATGGATCGACTCACATAAGATCAACTGGAAGTACCCATTTACCAGTGCGTCAATACGAAGGTCGTGCAAAAAAGTTATGTCACTAATAGGCTTCCCAGGTATATTTTAAAATGCTTCACTGTGCTTGAATGGTGTGTTGAATAGCTAACGATACCCGTTTATTTCGTGCAAATTGCTTTCCAACTGACCGAGTTATTTCAAATTGAAATAGATGCAGTCATATACACTGACCAATTTATTTGTTACATTGGACCATGGACCAGAAGACTGAAATTCGTAGCTATATTAAATGCCGCATTAGGCTTAATATAAATTCAAAACAGATATTTAATGAATTGTGTGGTATATATGGACCTCACACCATTTCAATGCGCACAGTTTTTAGGTGGGTTAAAGCTTTTAAAGCTGGGAAATTTTCTGTTGAAGATGATACCCGTCCTGGAAGGCCTAAAACCTCTTGTACCAAGGCTAACATCGCTGCTGTAAAGATTGTGGTCGAACAGGATGCGCGATTGTCTGTCAAAGATATAGCTAGTTGTACTGGCATATCAGAAGGCAGTGTGCAAACGATTCTGAAAAAGCATTTGGACCTGAGAAAGGTTTGCGCTAGGTGGGTACCTCATTTGCTCACTGAGGAGCAAAAGACACAACGCCTTAAATGTGCCCGGGAACTTTTGAAAACATACAAAGGCTGTAATAGTCGGGTTATTTCTAACTTGCTAACAGGTGATGAAACCTGAGTGCACATGTTTGAGCCACAAAGAAGGGTTGATAATAAGCAATGGAAGCGAAAAGATAAAAAACGCCCATGTATTGCCAAGAGAACTATAAGTTCGAAAAAGATGTTGTACGCAATTTTCTTTAATTTAAGTGGGCCTGTCGTTCAAGTGCCTTGTCCATCTGGTCATACAGTCACTGGCCGATTCTACAAGAATTCTGTACTGAAGAAAGTGAAAGAGTCTTACAATAAGAAACGACCAAGGCAAGGATGGTCAGGAGTCCACCTTTTACATGACAACGCCTCCTCTCATAAGTGTGAGGTTGTTAAGTCTTTTTTGGCTTCTGAAAAGGTGAAAGTTTTAAACCATGTAGCATGAAATGTCAAATCTGTTTTCTGGGGAAAAGAAGACAAAATATTTTTAAGTGTCGTCTGCTGAAATTTTTCCTGGAGTGCTAAGCGTTTAAAGAGGAGGAATAAGGTATTCGTCATAGTTAATTACGTCCCCAGCCAGTGACGTCAAAGATCATGTAATGTGACGTGCGGGTGAAATTAAATTAAAAATTAACCGCTTGTTTTTCAAGCCTACACCTAATGTTTTCGACGCAGAAATGAAAAGTGTTGGGAATATCATTATCCTACTTTTTAAAACATGTCTATGAAATTGACTTAAAATCAACAAATCAGGAGATGTCTCGCAAGTCATGGCCGGAAGTTCGCGTGAAGATTTAGAGTGCATAACCACCGGCTACCCCTTACGAGATTACCAGGTGTGTGTTAAAGAAAATAATTGCAGCAGTGTAAGGTTGGCTAAACGGTTCGACATTCAACATTGGAAATACTTATGTCAGCCTTTAGACTTTGACAGTCGACATTTGAATGTCTAGCCGCACGACATTAGACATTCGAAAGTGTAGCAGCGAGACATTAGAAATTCGACATTTGAAAGTCCAGCTGCTAGACATTGGACATTCGAATGCCTAACAACAAGACATTAGACATTCGACATTTGAATGTCTGGCTATTAGACATTCAACATTTCAAAATCGAATGTCTTGCCACTAGACATTGGACATTCGACATTCGAATGTCTAGCTGCTAGAAATTGGACATTCGACATTCGCACGTCTAACAGCTCGACATAAAACAGTCGACATTCAAATGTCAAGCCACAAGACGTTCGATATTTGACATTTGACTGTCTAGCTGCTAGAAATTGTACATTTGACATTCGAATTTCTAACAATACGACATAAGACATTTGCCATTCGAATGTCTAGTTATAAGATACTCGACATTCGACAGTCGAATGTCTAGCCACTAGATATTGAACATTCGACTTTCGAATATCTAGCTGCTAGACACTGGACATAGGACATTCGAATGTATAACAGCAAGACAGTAGACATTCGAAATTCGAATATCTGGCCGCACGGCATTCGACATTCGAGATTCGAATTTCTAGCCATTAGACATTCGACAAACGACATCGAATGTGTATCAGCACGACATTAGACATTCGCCATTCAAATGTCTAGCCATTCGACATTCGACATTGTAATGTCTAGCTGCTGCTAGACATTGGGCATTCGACATTCGAATGTCTAACAGCACGGCATTAAACATTTGACATTCGAATGCCTAGCCGTACGACATTAGACATTCAACATTCGAATGTCTAGCTGCTAGACATTGGACATTCGACATTCGAATGTCTAACAGCAGAACATTTCACATTCGACATTCGAAAGTCTAGACATACGACATTCGACATTCGAATCTCTAGCTTCTAGACATTGGACATTCGACATTCCAATGCCTAACAACACGACATTAGACATTTGACATTCGAATGTCTAGCCATTAGACATTTGACATTCGATATTCGACATTTGAATGTCTAGCCACAAGACATTGGACTTTCGACATTCGAATTGAAGCTGGCTAAACATTCAACACTGAGCTGCGTGAAGTTGGCTAAACATTAGGCATTTGACATATGAATGTCTAGCCATTAGACATTAGATATTCGACATACGAATGTCTAGCTGTACGACATTACACATTTTACATTCGAATGTCTAGCAGCACGACGTTTGACATTCGACATTTGAATGTCTAGCTGCTAGATATTGGACATTCGACATTCGAATCCAACAGCAAGACATTAGACAATTGGCATTCAAAAGTCATCCGAATGTCTAGCCGCACGACATTAGACAATCAGCATTCGAATGTCTAACAGCACGACATAAGACAATCGTCATCCGAATGTCTAGCTGCTAGACATTTTACACTTGACATTCGAAAGTGCTGCTAGACATTGGACACTCGACATTCGAAAGCCTTATAGCACTTCTTAGACATTCGACATTCAAATGTCTGGCCGCACGACATTAAACTTTCCACATTCGAATGTCTGGCAGCATTACATTAGACATTCGACATTCTAATGTTTAGCTGCTATGTATAGGATATTCGACATTCGAATGTCTAACGGCACGACATTAGACATTCGACATTCAAATGTCTAGCCGATAGACATTCGACATTCGAATGTCTAGCCGCACGATATTAGACAGTCAACACTTGAATGTCGAGCCATTAGACATTCGACATTAGAATGTCTAGCAGCACGACATTAGACTTTCGACATTCGAAAGTATAGCTGCTAGGCATTGGACATTCAACATTCGAAAGTCTCACACGACGACATTAAACATTCGATATTCGAATGTCTAGCTATTAGACATTCGACATACAAATGTCAAGCCACAGGGCATTTAACCTTCGACATGTCGATTGTCGTACGGCTAGACATTCGAATGTCGAATGTCCAATGTCTAGCAGCTAGACATTCAAATGTCCAATGCCCAATGTCTACTGGCTAGACATTCGAATGTCGACTATCTAATGTCGTGCTGTTAGTCATTCAATCGTAGTCATTTGAATATTCAATATCCGTTGACGAATATTTAGCCAACCTGAATTCGAACGTCGAATGTCCAATGTATAATGGCTAGACATTCGAATATCGTGCTGTTAGACTTCCGAATGTCGACTGTCCAATGTCTAGAAGCTAGACATTCGAATGTCGTGCGGTTAGACATTCGAATGTCAACTGTCTAATGTCGTGCTATTCGACACTCGAATGTCAAATGTCCAATGTCGTGCCTTTAGTCATTCGAATGTGGAATGTCCGTTGTCTAGCAGGTAGACGTTCGAATATCGAATGTCTAATGTCGTATGGCTAGACATTCAAATGTCGAATGTCTTATGTCGTACGGCCAGACATTCAAAAGTCTAATGTCCAATGTCTTGCCGATAGACATTTGAATGTCGAATGTTCAGTGTCTTAGTGGCTAGACATTCGAATGTCGTATGTCAAATTTATAACGGCTAGACATTCGAATGTCGAATGTGGTGCGGCTAGATATTCGAATGTCGATAGTCTGCTGTTGTGCTGTTAGACATTCACATATCGAATGTCCAATGTCTAGTGGCTAGACATTTGAATGTCCAATGTCGAATGTCTAATGGGTAAACATTCACATGTCGAATGTCTGATGTCGTGCTGTTAGACATTCGAATGTTGAATGTCCAATATCTAGCAGCTAGACATTTAAATGTCGAATGTCGAATGACGTGCAACTAGACATTCGAATGTCGAATATCTAATGTCGTTCTGTTAGACATTCGAATGTCGAATGTCCAATCTCTAGCAGCTTTACATTCAAATGTCGAATGTACAAAGTCTAGTGGCTGGACATTCGATTGTCGGAAGTCTTATGTCGTGCTGCTAGACATTCGAATGTCTTATGTCTAATGGCTAAACATTCGAATGTCGAATGTCTAATGTCGTGCGGCTAGACATTCGAATGTCGAAGTCTAATGGCTAGACATTAGAACGTACAATGTCGAACGTCGAATGTTTAGCTAACTTCGCGAAGCTAATAACTGCTCCTGTTAGAAAAATCTCTCAGTTTAGATTATATTTGTTTTCAGAAAAGGACAAAACAATTTAGACAGTTACCTGTCCTGAAAATGCAGCCATTCCTCTTAAACTATATACCATTGATTGAGCCACCTCATGACAAAACCAACCAAATGGTATATGCGGCCAGCGAAGACTCATATCAGCATGGGCATCCACTGTCCGCATGAAGAGAGCTTGGGTCCTCAGCTGCCCTTTGAGCGCACAGCGAGGACTGATCAGACTGGGCGGATGCCCGGGCTGATCTAAGTCTTCGCTGGGCGCACATGTCATTTAGTTGGTTTTGTCATGAAGAGGCTCATTAATTAAGAGGCAGTCAAAGTTGAAATTGGCTACCATCCCTTTCAGCGGCAGGCAACTCTATCAGAAAATAATTCCATTTCCTGATTAACCAAATTCTTCTCATGATTGGGCTTCTTGTCTAGGAAATAATTTCCTATTACAGGGAACAACTTTCTCTTTACATCCTAGTTCACTACTCTTTTAGAAGAAAGGCAAATATGATCAAATATGTTTAAGACAGAATGCTATGTCTTGGACATAAAGCCGGTCTCCCCGGTTACCCAGAAAAAGTCATACTTGCGCCCTTAATGTATAGCTTTTATTGTTTGTTTAAACATGTTTTACTTGTATATAATTAGTTGCATGAATGAATAATGACGTATAATATTAAATACCAATACACAAATAGGATTCGAAAAAAGCCTTGCGACTTATATGAATTTGTCTCCTAATAAATCATAAGCGTAGATTTTCTACATGTATTATCACAATCGCGCATACATTAAAGTAGAAGAAGCATTCTCTGTTCCATGAAGGATGTATCATTTATAATCAGAAAAGATGAAAAAGTATAGTGAACGTTTATTGTTCAGAGCTTGACAATTGACTGTCTCTGAAGTGGAACTGCAAAAATAGAAAGATTGTCTTCTAGCAGCACCTTTGGAGCAACGATCTCACCAAGTTCTCTTGGTTCCGAATCCAGCAGGAATCTGCACTCGTGTGTGCGTGTATGCGTGCGTGCGTGCGTGTGTGTGTGCGTGTGTGTGTGCGTGTGTGTGTTTAAAACATTTGTTCAGTGTATATACCATGTTTAAACAATACAAACTACAAATGGTAATTCCTAGTCTATCCATTTTATGCTAGAATTACAGGAGGCTTCAACCATACCTACGCCATATACAAGAGCACTTAAAACATATAACATATTTTTGTAAATATGTACGTGTATGTAGCATCACATGCAAATTATCATTACGAAAACATGCCTATTCAAATATATTGAAAATTTTACCACCAAAAAATGAAAAATTTCAGATAAATATTTTTGATATTTTTCACATTTCTGCTCAAAACATAGATTGTGGGTACCCGTTAGAACCGCCTCGCCGAGGCGGTTCTAACGAGTACCCACAATCTATGTTTTGAGCAGAAATAAGAAAAATAATGTATATCCCTGTAAAACCCAGTTTTACTATATAAAGGTGGGGTTTAAGGGGGTCAAAATTATATAGGCATGTTTTCGTGATGGATAGATATTTGTATTTCCGGCACCAGGTAAAACGTAAGATATTAAAATAATAAAAGTATTGCTATTCTGTTGACACTCTTTTATTACCATTGATATATTTTACACGCCTTACACTTTTGAAAGGGAAAAACAATGTTGGTAAAAAATAGATCTGAGATGCAAGATCTTAACAAACCGAGCATTTTGATGCAAATGTGATTAACATCGGATGAAATAAAAGTAAGTTATCAAGTTTGAAGATATCAAAACTGATTTTACTGGCGCCGCCATTTTGAATATTTAATGAGGCTCAATGACGTTATAAAACTTTAATTAATTTACGCAAAACTTAAATGCACAAGATTTGCAAGAACATTAATCTCTGTATTTGTATATCTATATCTTCTCCGCTAAGCATTTGTCGATTCTGCTTGAAATCCGCATTAATTTCTATGAGAAAGGTGTTATTTAATACTTTGAAATGTTTAGAACCTCAGTAAATATTTAAAATGGCGCCGTCTTGATAATGGTTCTGAAATATTTAATTGTCTTTAACTTCCTGAGCTTTTATCAAATTTTGATCAAAATATCAAAATGCAAGATTTGTTAAGAACTCATCTCAGATACATTCTTCACCAATATTTTTGTGTTTCTCTTTCATGCTATTATCCTACTCTATTATCAATGCCTTGGGAAAGTTGCGTCTTTTCGACTACCGTATTTACCCTAATATTCGGACGAATACTGAACGCGTCTGATCAGGGTTTACAAAATTTCCCACTCATCTAACATTTATAAACACACCAACATGTAGTACAGTGAATTGCTCATATTTTAGGACACGTATGCCACACACGTATCCCAGTACACACAACGTCGTAGCAATATCGCTCCGATGTCGCTGCGACGTCATAACGTCGCGGCGACGTCGGAGCGACATTGTTACGACGTTTTGTGTTAACTGGAATGCTAAAGATTTAAGGTGTTCGACTATTTAAATACAATACTAACAGTATTCCTAATTTGCAGTATATTTAGCGTCTTATCATAATGTAAATGTAAAATAGTAATATCCCGTAGCGTTCCTGTATCATTCGTCACCCAGTTGTTCTGCATTAGGGGATAAATGTCCTCATAGAATTGTAGGACAATGTTCTTTAAACAGGAGATAATGGTAAAGAAAACATTTTGGAACGGGCACAAAGGATTTCTTGAGACAACGTCCCACTGAATCCAAATTAAGTGGGACATTTTGAAATATTATATGCTAAATGGCCCATAAGCACAGCCTTCGCAGAAAACGCCATCCCATCTGGCGGCTTACGGATGATATCATTTGAAGAACAGCAACAATGCAGTGCATTAAACAAAACGTGTAAGTATTGTCCTTTATTGTCCTTGTACAGTATTCTTCACAATTTTCTTGGCAAATTCAGCAAACGACAAATTAATGATATTTTTCTCATTTTTACCAGAAAATAGACATTGACATTTCATGCAAATTGTCTCCTAAGGTCTCCAAAGGAGACAATTTGCAGGAAATGTCAGAGCTTATTTTTCTGAGAAAAATAAGAAAATATTTCAAATTGTCGTCTGTGATTGTTTTTCCTAGGATGCTAAGCGTTAAGATGCAAATAGTATTATTGTCGCGATAAGTACCTTTACCAAATCAAATTACTGCACGTACAGAACAAACTTATTTGTACACCTCTGACGAAGGCCGTTCGCATTACGAAAACACGCCTATTCAAATATATAGAAAATTTCACCTCCAAAAACTGAAAAATTTCAGATAAAAAACTCTAATATTTGTCACATTTCTGCTCAAAACATAGGTTGTGGGTACTCGTTAGAACCGCCTCGGTGAGGCGAGGCGGTTCTAACGAGTACCCGCAATCTATGTTTTCCAGCAAAAATAAGAAAAATAATATACACCCTGTAAACCCCAGTTTTACTATATAAAAATGGGGTTTAAGGGGTAAAAATTATATAGGCATGTTTTCGTGACGGTATGCACATCTGTTGTAATGTGGGACTACACTATCTGAGTTTTTTCTTCATCGCTTTGGTGTATTCTTTTTTTTCTTCAAAAAATATCCTTTTCACAGAGAAAATTACTATCTCTACTGCTCCCATTAATATCATCACGTGAGCCTCCCGTTCAGTGGACACATGTGAGAGTGAGGGCCTGTAGAGCTACCAGCCTGCTTCCTCTCCGACAGATTATATTCTTTAAAAGCAATGGACACATTAAAGAAAGCCAAAACAGCAGACTCAGTTTTCTTTTGTTAATGAACAGGGTCCAATTGTTCAAAGCGTCGTTAGCTTAACGAGCTCGTTAGTGGTCAAAATGTTAACTGTTCTAGTAAGTACTATATCTAATTCGCAGGTATTTTTGCTGAAAAAATGTGAATAGCTTTTGCAAAGGCTACTCACATTTTCAGCAAAACTATAAGTGTATATGCCATATTTAATGATCAAAGTTTTAAAGATACGTTAACTAACGACATCGTTAGTTTTGAACAACTACATGTAGGCCCAGTAATTTTCCACCCATGCCTCCTAGTACTGGCTTGAGCGATGTTCTATTTTCAAATATTTCAAACTGTCTCGTTGATTCCAAAGGACCAGAAAATATAAACCACACTATGTTTATAGTTTCAGAAAGACGAGGAGAGAGTGAATAAAGCCATCTTATTAGCCTCTGATAAACTCAAACAAGACTAATAAACCCGCCATAATTGCACATAAAATATTTCAAATAAACACAAGTTCAAATTACTTACAGACAGTAATAAAAAGCCCATACATATCGAGAGAGTATTTTGAATAACACCGTATTTACCCTAGGTATCAGAAGATCTTAAGACCTCACCATTCTGGACTTAAAAAATCAACGAACACATTTTACTCTTTGTTGATATGTCTAAAACTGCTGGATAAGTGGCAAACAGCGTAGACCTAATCAGACGCCGCGTTTTGCGGCGTCTGATTAGGTCCACGCTGTTTGCTCAAGCCTGTTTGTCCAAATATTTTGTGTAAATACGGTTCATTGCCAGATTGCCAGAGAGAAGCAACTTCATGCGGCTACCAACATTCTTTGAAGACATAAAAAGATAAGTATCAGTTACTGCTAATTTGGAACTTTTACGCTAGATGATCCTAATTAGTAAAACAATAATGGGAAACAGAAGCATCAAAGTAAGTACTGAGGTTTATCCTTCGTACTGTATAACGTTAGCCCTTGAACTGCTATCCTGTATTCGACTAAATTCTGTGTAGTTTCAAACACAGTGATACTTTATGTTAATTCGTTCTTCCTCTTATGATTCTTAATTTTTGGACAAAAACATGTGAAAATACCCAAGAAATGCCAAAGTCACGAAGTAAAGCCTTCCCGAGGTACCGAAGGAAGTAGGACTGAGGAATATACGAGGGTCGTGCAAAAAGTTCTGTCACTAATAGGCTTCCTTGGTTTTATACCAGGTATATTTTAAAATGCTTCACTGCACTTGAATGGTGTGTTGAATAGCTAACGATACCCGTTTATTTCGTGCAAATTCCTTTCCAACTGACCGAGTTATTTCAAATTGAAATAGATGCAGTCATATACACTGACCAATTTACTTGTTACATTGGAACATGGACCGGAATACTGAAATTCGTAGCTGTATAAAATACGGCAGGCTTAATATAGATTCAAAGCAGATATTTAATGAATTGTGTGGTATATATGGACCTCAGACCATTTCAATGCACACAGTTTTTAGGTGGGTTAAAGTTTTTAAAGCTGGGAAATTTTCTGTTGAAGATGATACCCGTCCTGGAAGGTCTAAAACCTCTGTTACCAAGGCTAACATCGCTGCTGTAAAGATTGTTGTCGAACAGGCTGCGCGATTGCCTGTCAAAGATATAGCAAGTTGTACTGGCATATCAGAAGGCAGTGTGCAAACAATTCTGAAAAAGCGTTTGAACCTGAGAAAGGTTTGCGCTAGGTGGGTACCTCATCTGCTCACTGAGGAGCAAAAGACACAAAGTCTTTAAATATGCCCGGGAACTTTTGAAAACATACAAAGTCTGTAATAGTCGGGTTATTTCTAACTTGCTAACAGGTGATGAAACCTTGGTGCACATGTTTGAGCCACAAAGAAGGGCTGATAATAAGCAATGGAAGCGAAAAGATAAAAAACGCCCATGTATTGCCAAGAGAACCATAAATTCAAAAAAGATGTTGTACGCAATTTTCTTTAATTCAAGTGGGCCAGTCGTTCAAGTGCCTTGTCCATCTGGTCATACAGTCACTGGCCGATTCTACAAGAATTCTGTACTGAAGAAAGTGACAGTTTTACAATAAGAAACGACCAAGCAAAGGATGGTCAGGAGTCCACCTTTTACATGACAACTCCTCATCTCATAAGTGTGAGGTCGTTCAGTCTTTTTTGGCTTCTGAAAAGGTGAAAGTTTTCCTGAGTCCCTGTGACTTCTTTTTATTTCCAAGGCTTAAGAAAATGCTTTCTGGAAATAAGTATACGTCTAGAAGTTCTCTTGGCAGCGCTATTTATCAGTGTCTCCAACAGATACCAAGACTATTTATCTGCTTTTCGCGACTGGGTAAAAAAGTTACAAAAATGTGTTTCAGTATAGGGGAATACTTTGAAGGTTTGTAATAAAATTCCTTGATAAAACGTAGCACTGAAGTAATCCGAACCCAGTGACAAAACGTTTTGCAGGACCATCGTACAATAAAAACCTATTTATGGTCAAGATGCGTGGGGGTGGTGAAGGTTGGGGCGGGGCGGGGCGGGGCGGGGCGGGGGGGGGGGCAGGGGGTTGAGGAGGAGGGGCTTTACATAACTCCAGATAAGAGAGTGGGTATCCACATCGTATTTTTCTTATTTCTCCATAAAAAACATATGTTGTGGGTACTCATTAGAAGCGCCTTGCCAAGGAGCGCCTTGCCAATACCTTTTAGTTGCAAAAAGCGCCTTATCTGGATCTATGCTTAAACAAGTTTTGCTTGCGAAACATCGCCTTTAATGATAAAGTCGACCGCTACATTAATAAGGTTATTCCCTTTCATGTCTGCTTCAAATTATGATTATTTGATACCAAAATGGTAAAAAGCATTCGGTGGTTTCTGCATTATGTAGAAAAAGTGTTGTGCTCTGCCTTTTTCCGCCTACACATAATTCATTTCCGCATTAACCAAAAGAATAAGACCTCGCACCTATAAAACGATGTTTTTTCACTGAGCATTATTGTATCGAACAGCTCTTACATTTAGCTAGCAATGAAAAAAGTGACCAAGGGTGCATTTCTTTTACCTGAAACTGAAACATGCGTAATCCTAATTATCTTTCTGCGTATTTGATTTGATATATTTTTTCGGTCTTGGCTTCTATTTGAATGCAGTTGCAACTCATTTTGCTTAGTAATATTATCTATTATTGTTCCTTCACCCTTTCATCCCTGAGTTTCTAATGTGGGCTCTTCCATCCTTGAATCCGGACATGTTCAGTGATGCAAATAGGGGTTTCAGCCTAAAAAATAAACAACAAAATAAACAGAATGGCAAACAGTGTAGATCCTGATGAGACGGCTACGAGCCGTCTCATCTGGATCTACACTGTTTGCATAGGTATCTGTTTTGGTCTGCCAGGCTAAAAAGGTTCTTCTTTTACTCCATGTATATGAAATGGGCAACGTGTGAAAATGATCCTTATTGTCAGACATGTATGGAACAGCGAAGTCCGAAGATCAGAATACGTGCAATGATCCGAGACGTCTCTGTTCACCAATACACCAATCAGTTTTCACTGATTCTGGAAGTGAGTAATGAAGATCTTGACCAAGATCAGAATGCATGCAATGATCCGAGACGTCTCTATTCACCAATACACCAATCAGTTTTCATTGATTCTGGAAGTGAGTAATGAAGATCTTGACCATACTGTCCAGCTCATCCCACATGTGCTCTATTGGGGTCAAATCAAGTCTGTAAGGTATAGGGATGAGATCTTGCGTCCTGTTGCAGTCCCGCTTGTGCAACAACGTAATCTGATTCTGCAGCAGGACAATGCCCGACCACATGTTGCCCGAGTTTGTCAGGATTTCCTGGCAAACAATAACATCGCGCCACTAGCATGGCCACCGTACAGTCCAGATTTGACCCCAATAGAGCACATGTGGGATGAGCTGGACAGAAGGGTTAGGAAGCGCCGAAATCCCCACGCAACTCTCGCACAACTAAGGAATGCGTTGATCGATGAATGGAATAACATCCCAATGCGAACTGTCAATGCTTTGGTTAACTCTATCCAAAGGAGAATTAGGGCAGCAACGGCAGCAAGAGGGGGGCACACCCGATATTGATTTTCAGTTTGATTTTGATTTCAAGATTTGGGGGGTAGCTACCAATGAACTTCAATAACTCGAGACTTGTTGATCACAAACCAATGAAATTTGGAACTTTTGTTCCATACATGTACAGTTTTGTTATCATAGTAAAATATTTAACAAACTTTTTCAAACTTGAATGAAATTTAGGAATAAAATTTACCCTGCGTTTCTTTTTCCTTTCAGTATATTTAGTCGAACCATAGCGCGCTCTTTAAAGTCTGAACAAAATGGGCCCAGATGTCACTATGTTAACAAATATTCGGAAATACTTGCCTGAGAAAAGAGTGGTTAGCCAGATCCAACTGACCAGTATCGCCCTGTTCACTAGCATATCCCAGCGGGCACATGACGTAAATATAACGTCGCCTCAACGTCGATGCAACGTCATGACGTTGCATCGACGTTGAGGCGACGTTGTATTTACGTCATGTGCCTGCCGGGATAGACACATCAAAAGAAGTAGTCAAACTGACGTGTTTATATTTTGGAATAAATACTGTAAGTAGTTACGGAGACCTAACATTTAGGATAGTTACAGAATTCATGGTTACGGAAATAGACGAATATTCATGAACTCATATATTCTGATCGATTAAATTTCTGGACATTTCTTTGCAATACTGTCTCGCTAAACCTCAGACTGGTTATTCATCAATATGAACTCAACAGTGTACGCAAAACAAATTTCCTGCCATCATGTAAGAGGATTAAGACGCAATGACTTCTCTGTCCATCAAGTGCGCATTAATTTAGGCGAGAGCAGCAGAAAGGTACCTCATAGTTTATGTAAAATACTAAAGTCAAGATCGGAACAATATTAGAGTTAGTACATATCCTTTTATGGACTTACTAAAATAAAGAATTTCTATTTCGACATAACGTAATATGAGTTGGAGCACAGCGTTTCCTACAAGTTTGCATGAGCGCCAATCGACTACATAGGTCAGCTTGCGCATCCGCACAGTCTAATCAGAGTCTTCGCTATCCACCTGAAAACGCTCTGGATACTTGGCTACCCAGAGCGCCCTGCGAAGAATCTGATGAGACTGTCTGATTTGAGTCTTTGCTCGGCGCACATGCAATGTTTAGTTACATCCCGTACTCGGTGTCAGCTTAACTAAACTTGACCAGCCAGGAGACTTCATAGAGGTCGAAAGGCCAGGCTTCCATAACCAGGCCAGTCAGACAAAACTTGCAGCTGCTTAACTATGAGCATTTACAAAATAAATCGTTCGTAATCTATGTACATATAGTTCATGCAGTTTTTTTTTTATTTTTGTATTTGATAATAATAATAATAATAATAATAATAATAAGAAGAAGAAGAAGAACTTAAACATCAAGTCCTCTATCAGAAATTACGAAAACATTCAGTGATAAAAACTCTAGGGTCTGTTATAATATTTTGCTCTGAAAGAGACATTTCCAATAACAAGAAGGGCAGTACAAATGTAGGGGCTTGGGTAAGACTAAGGTATATCGATATAACCCATTGGCAAAAGGAAGGATTAAACTAGAATGTAGGTAATGACAACACGATGGATCGATATCGAATAGAAAGTCTGCTATAGGGTGTATGTGGTTGTGTCCCCTGTGGTACATATGGCAACACATTACGAAAACACGCCTATTCAAATATATTGAGAATTTTAACACCAAAAAAAAATTAAAACTTTCCGATGAAAAATTCTGGTAACTTTTATATTTCTGCTATAAACATAGATTGTGGGTACTCGTTAGAACCGCCTCGGCGAGGCGGTTCGAACGAGTACCCACAATTTATGTTTTGGGCAGAAATAAGAAAATTAATGTATACCCCTGTAAACCCCAGTTTTAGTGTATAAAAGTGGGGTTTAAGGGGGTCAAATCTATATAGGCGTGTTTGCGTGATGAGCGCATGTTCGTTCTTTCTTTACTGCACGCTGTCAATCCGATATCGATTTCTACATGCAACGGAATCTTTCGGGGCATCTCAACGAAAGCGGACAGGTGGACATAACAAATGTTGCAAAGACTACTCTTCAGTGCTAAAGAAAGTTTCCTCGCCGGATTATTAGGAAACATCTACTCATAAATGCTCAACATGGCGCACCTTCATCAGAAAGAGACGGTGCATTTTTTTAGGAATAGAGAACACATATAGCATTTAGAGAAAATAGAAAGTAAACGAAAAAGCAAAGTAAGCAGCATTGAAGCAGTTGACCATCACCATGCTAACATGAGAAATCTCCTTTTCTGATGATGCTCATAGGTATTTGCTACATTTTTGTTTCCGCCTTCGTTTCCGTTCCTCTGGGCAAGCACCTTCTGAAAAGGGGTCTACTTTAAAAAGGTAAAAATGTTCCCAAAGTCTCAAATTCTTTCATGATAGAGCAGACCACTTTGCAAAAGGGAGACAAAACATTTTTGGTTGAGTTATCTTTCCAGCAACTGTATCAATTATCTTAATTTACCAGTGACTCACCATTGGTGCCATGTAGACTAATGGACTTTTCCCGTTTTTTTTTTTTGGTTTTCACCAAAGTGGGGGTGCCTATCTTCAAGGGCAAACATTGTCATAGCATGCGCATTCGTTTTGCCAATTAGGGCTGAAAACATAGTTGAAATATAGTGAGGGTCATATGTGATGCTAATTTTATTGTAGTGCAAGTCTATGGACTATTAACTTTATGTTTCCTTTTCCATCCAAGTGCTCATATATCGTCCAAACAATAGCTTAAATACACAACTCAGTTCTGTAGTCGAACGTAGCGCTTTTACATTCATAGCAAGCATCTCATCTAATCGAATATCTGATTGAATTTATTTTCTTCGCTTTAAACTGATTCCATTTACAAGTTATTCATCTCTTTCCAAAGGATATTTATCCAGAAAATTCCTATTTCATTTGCAGTTAATGCCGATGACACAATATCAAATTATAATCCAACACAATTTTGTAATCTGCGCAACAAGAAATGCGAGTCCTGCTGTGGAGGAACCACCTTAGAAAAAGGCGAAATTACAGTTTTTCTTATACATAACCGCGGTCTGAACAGTCTCCTCTCTGTCAATGCTGACCATAAGGTCGTGAAGTACGACCATGTCGTTATGTAAAGAATCCGACTGGAGAAATGGATACGCAGACTGGTTCGGATCTTTATCGTTCGCGTTTGTGAAACGTTCATTTTATCAATGAAAGAATGATTTAATCTTCTTTCAGCTGAAATTACAAAATTTTGCTGCCGGTTTTATACTTTGTGTGTTTTTTCTTAACTCCGTGTTCGTTAAGAAAGTACAGAGAGAGAGAGAGAGAGAGAGAGAGAGAGAGAGAGAGAGAGAGAGAGAGAGAGAGAGAGAGAGAGACTTCCGCAGAGATGAAATGCATCTGGTAAGGCTAACCGAATTTAGAAGCATAATAATACGCCGGAGTAACCGAAAAAGAAGAAAAGTTGAGGAACGCAATAACAAAAACAAACGCAACGCATGAAACCACCGACGCTCGACAAAACAAGAACAATAACAGAGGAACCGCGTTGGAACGATCAGTAGGAAAAAAATACTGGAGGGGATGCGGGGCGGGGGGCTGGTGGGGGTAGGGGGTGGGGGAGCTTAAACCAGTTTTACTTTTGTGAAATCTCGCTCTAAATTTAATGCAGTTCCAAATTTAATTATAAGTATATATTCGGTCTGCATAGCTGTCTTCTATCTCAACAGTGAAACATCACAGTGAAACACGTATAATCAGAAACACTATGATGAAACAAAGCAAAGTACTCAATGAAGATTTGAAGCCAGAACACAAGAAAACCACAAGCTGGACCGACCACGATGAACCCGACCACAGACATTGATAGTCGTGCTCCAACCATCTGTAACATATTAAGTAAGGAGCTGTCAGTTAATGTGAGTACCGACTCAATGTCGTGTATTAAATAGGGAAGCAAATTAATAAACCATAATTGAGTAAACAACCATACATTCACTGTTCGCATAATATCTATGTTGTAACATCTTTTATAGCGAGTAACAATATTTTTAATTGTCCAGAAACAATCTTTCTGAATTTATAGACAAAAAACAGGTAAGACAAAAGTCCAGGAAGTGCCATAATCACAAACCGCAGCCCTTCCCAGACACCAAGAGGAATAGTTAACAAACAAAACCAAACAAGCGCAAATCGAACAAACGTACAAAAAGCACTAAGATTAGCAATCTTCTTCCCCAAGCGAGGTAAACGCAATACTAAAAGGACTGAAAAACACAAGAACAAAATAACACAAGGTAAGACATAAAACAAATAGCCTCGCAGATTAAACTCCATAAAATTCAGGTTAGATAGATCTTGCTGAAGTGTTTTCAAACCTTATACCGCATAAACCTAAAGTTTCTTTACGACATCTGACAAGACCGCAGATAATGTCGTCACTATTAAACGTGTGCATAACGCCATATTATCAGCTAAAATATAGCACCTTCTGATGGTCACCATGCCACTTCTTTGAAAACGGAGCCCGGAAGTACTAAAATATATCTACTCTTCAAAAGATGAGAAGTCAATCATGAAAGAACTGTGGAGAAGTAGGGAACCCTGACTGAAAATTTACTCCATGTTTAAATGCTGTTGAAAACATGTAGACACAGTGATATAGTTAACACAGTGATAGACTAAACCTCTTTTGTTCAGTTTAAATTGTGAGTGCTCAAACTGAGAAATTTCGGCTCGTCTAGTTGGTCTACATGTAATTTAACTACTTCCTGATTTAAATGAAAGAAAGATCATATGAGAAAATTATCTTTGCTTATAATGCGAAACATTATCTTTCCACTTCTGAGCATTATAAACTTTACATCTACTGTCTAATGTTATTGTCAGACAGTTTGTGAGCCGCTCTCTTCTCTTCTTAATAATGCTTTTATTCGGTCTATTACTAAATAACATCGTCAACGCTGTTTGCTGTAGAATCATTGAATACTGTATTTACTCTGAATATTCGGACACCTTTACATCTTACCATGCATGTCCTAAAATTTGAACAAGCCCATTTTATGCTTCCGCAGGATCAGTACTAAACTGTGTTAAGGACCTAAATGAACAGGATTCACCCATATCGGACCCCACAAGACGCCTCTGAACAGGGTCTGGGTAAGATAATACTGGTAGACAACAAAGGCCCTGAGGCTTGTGGAGTCACATGCTGAACCGGGCCTTCTCCGTTCGCATATGTTCCTAGGACACATCTTAACATGGCTCATATTCTGAGTGTCAAACGGAACAGCAACAAAACAGAAATCATACGTGGTAACAGTATGAAGAAAAATGTACATAAACTAGTGGGCGTTTGTTTCGGCGTTCAGTATACAATTCTACCAATACCGTGTTGTTTCTTAATTACTTTGATCTCTGCTATTGGGCGGTCGCACGGGAGAATTTAAAAGGCTGCCTTATTTCCCTGAGGAGGTACATCTTGTAGTATAATAGGCATACCATTTGCATACAAGCATTGAATGCCATCTGGAAATAGATTGCCTGTTATATTTCAATATGTCCGAGTATTTAGGGTGCATTCAATGACATTTGGAAACAAAGTATTTGTTATACTTCAATTACCGAGTATTTAAGGTATATAAGTTACAATCTGCTGTAGTATGTGTATTTATAGCGAAGCCGTCCCCAGTAAGCATTCTTTATAAATCTATAGCGGGCCGTTATCGGCCCGTCAGGGTAGCTGACGGGCCGATAACGGCCCGCTATGGATTTATAAAGAATGCTAGCTGGGGCCCGGACCACATTGCTCGATAGACATGGCAATTCTCTACTTACGTATGAGCTGGAACACAGCATTTCCTGCAAGATTGCATGTACGACTAGCGAAATATCAGATCAGTCTGCGCATCCACAGAGGCTGATCAGAGTCTTCGTAGCTTTTATGTCCCTGGCTACTCATAGTGCGGATGTGCAGGCTGATCTGAGTCTTCGCTGGTCGCACATGCAATGTTGTAGGAAAAGATGTGAGCCGGCTCAAATGACATGCGACATTATTTTAACACATCCATGTGTGATGTATACTTCTTAGTCATATCTCTATGGTCTGATTCAGTGCGGTTATCTATACAAACTATAGGTGCTGAAGCTACATTTAAAATACTTCTTTTCTATGCTTGTTTTTTTTATATATATTATTGTACTTATGAACCATTTCCAAATAACTAAATAAAATTATCATTCAGCCATTTTTTAACAAAACATTAACACATTTTAACATTGTTTTTACAAACATTAACACATTTTATCATTGTTTTAAGAAATCATTAACACATTTTATCATTGGTTTAACAAAACGTTAACACATTTTATCATTGTTGCACAAAACATGCTTTGCGGGTATTTATCAGAAGCGCATCTGCGATGCACTTCTAATGAGTATTACAGCATATGTGTTTTAATGGAGATAGATCTTTAAGAAAAAAATGTTTATCTTGATACTTTTTTATCCAGAGATGTATGTAAGCCAACTTACTTGTTTTCAAACTGCTTATTAGCATAATTACTAAGACCATGATTTAAACAGTAAAAAGTTTACTGAGTAGGCCCACGTTAGGAGAGAATATCACATTAATCCAAAATATTCTTTAGCTCATATCCAAAACAGAATTTTCACTTACTGTGACTCGATGTCAACCGAAGCTGTTACAGTAAGTAAAAATTCTTTTTTGGATATGAGCAAAAGAATTCTTTGAATTAAAGTAAAATAGTTTGCTAGAAGTAAGAAAGAACAACCCAGCAAACACACAACGTCGCCACAACGTCGTTACAATGTCGCTGCAATGTTGTAATGACCTTGTTGTGAAAAGCTGGCTTAAAAACTGCAAAAATCGGACAATTACCATACGAAGTTAAACTTCTACGCACCCAGATTTCACTACATATTATGTTAACGTAATAAAATATAGAGAGATTTCTGATCTGATCAGACACTTATTAGCGCCCCAGTAAACACACAACGTCGTAACAACGTCGCTCCGACGTCGCCGCGACATTCGACGTCCGAGCGAAGTTGTTACGAGTTGTGTGTTAGCTGGGGCGTCGTAGGAAAAGAACAGTTTTAGCATATACGAATACAAAGGCTTTAGGCGAGCCTGCGAATCAAAAACAATCGTCAAAAAAGGTAAGAGAAAAGTCCAGGGAGTGCCACAATCACAAACCGCAGCCCTTCCCAGACCCAAAAAGGAAGAGGAAACCGACAAATCTAAACAAGCACAAACCGAACAAACGTACGAAAAGCACTAAGATTAGCTCTCTCTTTCCCAAGCGAGGTAATCGCAATACTAAAAGGACTGAAAAACACAAGAACAAAATGACACACGGAAAGACATACAACAAATCGCCTCGTAGAATAAATCACAAAGCAACAAAGAGTAAGACTAACACCGGGACCACCGCCTTAGAACGGTCAGTAGAGCAAACCACCGGGGGGGGGGGGGGGGGGGGAGGGGGGTTAAAGCACTTTTACAGCCAGCTAAATTCACCCTGGGTCCCGATGCTACTCTCAATACAGAAATACATAAAAATTTGGTTCGCATAAAGGCTCCCAACTCAGTCAATGCATCAAAGCGAAAACATAAAAATCACATTAATCACTATAATAAACAAAGACGAGTACTCATGGCTAATTCTACTGTATGCCAGAGTAAATGAAAACCAATAGTTGAATCACGGCGGGCCAAGCCAAAGACATATCGTCAAGTCCAACCCACTGATTAAAGTTTTACGAAGAGGCCGTCATTGAGTCTGAGGCCCGAACCGCCGTCGTGCAATTAAAGAGTGAAGCATAGCCATCAACAATGATTGGGTTGACAACTAGGCATGCAGTCTGCCGCATAATATCCAGGCTATAGCCAATTCTTTTATAACGGTTAATAAGTTTTCTGAATTGCTCCGAAAAGTTAGACTTACCTACAATTTTTCTAAATCTGTACACTAAGTCACCGTAAAATTCGGGTTCCGATACACCTTGTTGCAGAAGTGTTTTCAGACTGACGCTATGTTTTTCTAACAAGGCACTGTGTCTGCTATAAAATTTCGAAAACGCCTTACGAAGTTTAAAATAACTATAGCCCTGCCTGAGAGGTTTGGCAGTAAGGACTTTATTACGGTAGTTAAAGTCATTAAGATTTGAAGAAGCTCTGGCGAATCTAATAAGTTGAGATATGTATACCCCATATGAGGTACGCCGGGAGACATCGCCATCCAGAAAAGGGAAATTGACTATATCAAAATCAAAATCCTCCCGTTTATCATAAATTTTGGTGGAAACTGTACCATTAGATATACATAGAGTCAAATCCAAAAAAAGGTGCCTCGGTATCGGAAGAATTTGCTCTATTTAATTGGAGTTCTGTAGGGTATATCCGGTCCACCATTTGTGCATTTGGCTCTTGCAAGCGGTAGATCAAGTGAAAATGTCTGCCAAAGAACTAGACATGTAGCCTCGGTAATAGGACGGGCATGTATGTATGTATGTATGTATGTATGTATGTATGTATGTATGTATGTATGTATGTATGTATGTATGTATGTATGTATAAAGGGAGGCAATGATCAGGAATCGATACAATAACCTAACACCTCCCGTCCAAGACACCCAAAGAGAAAGAAGGACGCACTTAAAGCAACGGCACACAATCAAAACACTACAATCAGAAAGCCAAAAAGACAGTCCCCCCACCCTAAAAAAAAAAAAAAAAAGAAAAGAAGAAAAAAAAAAAAAAAAAAAAAAAAAAGAAAGATAAAAAAGAAAAGAAGAAAAAAAATGGCCGAACTCTATCCAAAATAAAAATAAATACTGTCTCATCAGAATCTTCTAAAATAGTCGATATAAGTGGGAAACGAATTCCCTGAACAGGACATCCTTTGCTCTCATTAGACAAAAGTTTCTGTTCTCTTAGTGTTCCATTATAAACATATTAATGCCCTTTTTCTGTGACGTATTCTTCTGTTGTCAAGCATTCGCTGGTAACCAAACCAAAATCTACATCTAAAACCGCTTTAAGGAATAAAAACACCATCGTATATATCTCAGAAGTATAATTTCCTGTCAGATTTGAAGACAACTGCATATATAAAGCAATTATTGCTTTTAGGTTCTCCAACAATAAATGTCCCATTAGACATAAACTATCGCTGAGCGAAAATTGCATAGATTATCAATGACATATAAGAATGTAAATCTTATATGGCGAAAAGCTGTTGAGAGAGAGAGAGAGAGAGAGAGAGAGAGAGAGAGAGAGAGGGGTGGGGGTGGAGAGAGAGAGGGGTGGGGGTGGGGAGAGAGCACATGATTTGGGATGAATTAGGGTTTTACGGCCCAATCAACACTGTTAAGGTAATAACAAGCCAGTCTGTTAGCCAACGCACACTATTTTCATTGGCAGGCTATGCTTAGTCCTCTAAGCCGTTAACTAGTACTTGTGTGTACATACTACGAGTATCGCCAGTAACTGACAACGTCCTTTGATCAAAGGAAGGGGAAAATAACCGTAGAAATTGTTTGAGAGAGAGAGAGAGAGAGAGAGAGAGAGAGAAAGAGAGAGAGAGAGAGAGAGAGATTGTTGTTTATAGATCTAATGAAGTAAATTGCCTCTTGGTACAGAGAGATTCAAACCTGAAGAGCAACTAAGAGCCGTGTAATAAATATAACGAAAGTTAACAACATTATTTCTGGAGAGGTAATGAGACAGAAAATAGAATCATAAAAATGAAATAAAACATGCACTCTGAGAACAGACACGGCCAGTTGTGGTACTCGTTAACCATTCTCAGCAGGCATATAGCGTAGAAACAACGTCGTACCAATTGATACACTATCAAGGACTTTAAATCAGGTTAAAAATAACGTTGTTTCACATTTAGTCTTCAAAGTGTAAAAATAATAACTTTATTTCACTCAATCCATACAGAATATGGCATACGAGGTGCATAGAGAAATATCAGTTTGAAAAGCATGCGTGAAATTGACAATTAAAATATTGTATACACTACACTGTTATACAGTATCGCTAATACCGCACCCACCGTCTGCATTCAGACAGGCAGGCCTGGGCAAACAGTGTAGACCCAGGTGGGACACCGCATCCCAATAGGGTCCACACCGCCCATCAAGCAACGTTTAGACAAAACATCGGGTAGTAAATTGTACTTGTTCTAATTTTAGAACAAACATGGTAAGGCGTCGAGATGTCCGAATACCTAGGGTAAACATAGTACACATTTTTCATTTTGTTATTAGCTGAAACTAATAATATGCACGTGTATGCGCATGCATGCACATACCTACACATATACACGAGAATATTGTCCACAGGAGGGTAATCGGTCTGCATAGAATCCTTTCAACTGTAATAGCTGGGATATCGGTCAGGATGACCGTTATTACCTGAGACAGTCCGTGAATTTAGTGAGGGATAGCCTCTTGGGATATAAAAGCCCGTGCTGTCTGTAATTGTCTCGTGCAAGTAGAAGCGATTAATACCGTTTGAAGGCTTCAACACACCGAGCAAAGTTAGGGATGACTGAAAATTGTTGTATTGGGATAATTATACCTTCAATTGGGTATGTACTTTCTCTCTCTCCCTTTCTCTGTCTTTCTGTCATCCTCTCTCTCTCTCTCATATATATATATATATATATATATATATATATATATATATATATATATATATATATATATATATATATATATATATATGTGTGTGTGTGTGTGTGTGAAGCATAATACCGTCTGAGGACATGCATTGGAAAATAAATCAACAGTAGAACAAGTTTCCAAACCAGACCACGTGAGCGCACGCTCAGGTCGCTTGGATGGTCTGTATCCCTGCTCCTCAGCGCGAATAGCAACGGTCCCTATCGGACTATGCTCCAGCGCATTCCGATCCGGACAACTGCAAGTCGCCCATAACAACAGACAATACACAAATTTCACGTTGAATAGCAACGTGTTTGTATTTATATTTTGCGAATACCAAAGGCCAAGATCGGCCTGCGCATCTACACAGTCCGCTCCTGGCGTTTGCCCGTCGTTCACAAATCATTTTCACGTTGCATAGCAATGCATATTCTATGTATGTATAGTATACATGAAAGTATGACATGCGGAATGACACTGAAAGTACGAGTATTATACAGGTGTCAGAACATTTACATCCAGTTTTGCTCTAAAGCTCATATCAAGTGTCGTATTAACTAGTCATATAGGAGGTTACAGTGTTGTCTCTTATTATATATATATATATATATATATATATATATATAATATATATATATATATATATATATATATATATATATATACCTAACGATATACATATTAATAGTGAAATATTCTTAGTGCAGAACTGGTTCGGTAATCAACTTACGCTAAGGTGCACGACCCGCAGAAACGCTTAGATATTCGAGGAGTTTCATATTGTCACATGTTTGCCTCGGCGAGGCTATTTATAAACATTACGAAAACATGCCTATTCAAATAAACTGAAAATTTTACCACCAAAAAATAAAAATTTTCAGGGTAAATAAAATCTGATATTTTTCATATTTCTGCTCAAAGCATAGATTGTGGGTACTTGTTAGAACCGCCTCGACGAGGCGCTACTAACGAGTACCCAAAATCTTTGATTATGAGCAAGAAATAAGAAAAATAATGCATACCACTGTAAACCCCAGTTTAACTATACAAGAGGGCCTAGAGGGCCTTAATTCGCTCACCTTATCATTGTCTCTAGTATATTCTAAAAGACTATGATTTCTCTTCATAGGACTATGTATGTTGAAAATTTGTTCTAAAGAATGTTTTCGGATGACAGGCTTGGGGTGCTGGACAAAAGCAAGATCGCACGGTGCCATATTGTTGAATAGGCATGTGAACTAGATGAAGCCATGTAACAAAATATCAAAGGCCAGGGCCTTCTGGTTTCAGACAAAAAGAGTTTTAAAGGTTTTCCATATATAATTATATATAAAACAAGATGGCGGCCATGGCGGCCATCTTAGATTTCCAATAGGGACGATTTTAGCTATTTTTGCTCTACAAGTCACCCCGATGCTTCCTACCAAGTTTAAAGTCAATAAGCCTTTCGATTCAGGAGAAGAAGCGAAAAATAGGTTTTCAAGATGGCCGCCATGGCCGACTCTTGTTCCGATCAGAAAGATTTTAGCTATTTTTGATCTATTAGTCAACCCGATGCTTCCTACCAAGTTTCGAGTCAACTGGCTTTTTCAGTTTAGGAGAGGAAGCGAAAAATAGATTTCCAAGATGGCAGCCAAGGCCGTCATCTCGGATTTCCGAATTTAGCTATTTTTGATCTACAAATATCAATGCTTCCTACCAAGTTTCGAGTCAATTGGCCATTCAGTTCAAAAGAAGAAGCGAAAAATAAATTTTCAAGATGGCCGCCGTTGCGGCGATCTTGGATTTCCGATAGGGAGGATGTTAGCTATTTTTGATCTATAAGTCACCCCAGTGCTTCCTACCAAGTTTGGTGTAAATGAGCTTTTGGGTTTAGGAGAAGAAGCGTAAAATAGATTTTTTGATCTAGAAGTCACCCCAATGCTTCCTACCGAATTTGGAGTCAATTGGCTTTAGGGTTTAGGAAAGAAGGGAAAATAGATTTTCAAGATGGCTGCCTTAGAGGCCATGTTGGATTTCCGATCGGCACGATTTTAGCTATTTTTGATCACAAGTCACCCCGATGCTTCCTGCCAAGTTTGGAGTCAAATGGCCTTTCGGTTCAGGAGAAGAAGCGAAAAATAGATTTTCAAGATGGCTGCCATGGCGGCCATCTTTGATTTCCGATCGGAACGATTTTAGCTATTTTTGATCTACAAGTCACCCAAATGCTTCCTACCAAGATCGGGGTCAATTGGCTTTTGGGTTTAGGAGAAAAAGCGAAAAGTAGATTTTCAAGATGGCTCCCATGGCGGCCATCTTGGATTTCAGATCGGCCCGATTTTAACTATTTTTGATCTACAAGTCACCCCGATACTTCCTACCAAGTTTGGAGTCAATTGGTCTTTCGGTTCAGGAGAAGAAGCGAAAATAGATTTTCAAGATGGCTGCCATGGCGGCCATCTTTGATTTCTGATCGGAACGATTTTAGCTAATTTTTTTATCTACAAGTCACCTCGATGCTTCCTACCAAGTATCGAGTCAATTTACCTAGGGATGTAGGAGGAATAGGCTTTTAAAGCAATTGTTGACGACGCACGACGGACGACGGACATTGACTTACCACAACAGCCCACCATGAGGTGAGCTAATAAAACTGGGGTTTAAGGAGGTCAATATTATATAGGTATGTTTTCTTGATGGAAATCTGGCATTTGACAATTTCATTGGTTCGGTCATTTCAGTATCTATCAATATGTAAAAATATTACCAAAATATTCCTAATGGTTTAGGCGTTTTGGCGATATCATATTTTCAATTTTTTTTTTATTTTTTTTTTTTGCATGTGTGAGACTATTTATAACTATTTACATGAAATATGGCATTTGACAATTTCATTAGTTAGGTCTTGTCAATATGAATCAGCATGCCAAAATTATCAAAACATTCCAAGCGGTTTAAAAATCATAGCAATTTTCACAAACTAGTGACAGATGGAGGGACATGCCTCGGCGAGACTATTTATAAAACAAATCTGGCATTTGACAATTGCATTGGTTAGATCTTGTCAATATGTATCTGCATGCCAAAAATTATCAAAATATTCCAAGCGGTTGCGGATTTTCACAAACTGATTACGGATGGACATACCTCTGCCAGGCTACTTATATAGAACTCTCGCATTAGAAAATTACTTTGGTTAGGTCTTATGACACGCATTAGAAAATTACTTTGGTTAGGTCTTATGTCAGTATGTATCTGCATGCCAAAATTATCAAAATACAGTTGACTCTCGTTATCTCAAACACTGATAACTCAAAACACTGCTTAAGCCAATCTAAATGTTTAATAATATTGCTTCATGTATTTTTACAAATCCACTCCTGTTATCTCAAACTATTGTTATCACAAAGTCCAAATTCTGGGCCCTTGAAGTTTGAGATAACGAGAGTCCACTGTATTCTAAGCGGCGTAAAAGTTATAACGATTTTGACAAACTGATTACGGACGGACGGACATGGTGATTATAGGGCATTCCTCGTAAGTCCTCCTTTTGAATGACTTCACTTCGAGTGTAATAACTGTTTATAAAGAAATCTGATAATAGAATTTTTTTTTTGGTTCAGTCTTGTCAATATGTATCTGCATGCCAAAAATTATCGAAATATTCCAAGCGGTTTAAAAGTTATAGCAATTTTCACAAATTGATTACGGACGGACATGCCTCGGGGTGGATAAAGAAATCTGGCATTTGACAATATCATTGATTAGATCTTGTCAGTATGTATCTGTATGCTAAAAATATCAAAATATTCCAAGCTGTTTAAAAGTTAAAGCGATTTTCAGAAACTGATAACAGACGGGCGGACGGACATGCCTCTGCGAGGCTATTTATAAAGAAAGCTGGCATTTGACAATTTCATTGGTTAGGTCTTTTCAATATATATCTGCATGCCCTAAATAATCAAAACATTCTGATCGATTTAAAGATTATAGCAATTTTCACAATCTGATTACGGACGGACGGACGATTATAGGGCACTCCTCGTAAGTCCTCCTTTCGGATGTCTTTACTACGGGTCGTGCAATACCTCAAGGTGTTTCAAACCACGCAAAAATTGTAAAACCCTTTCTTTACGAGTGTTACGAACGTATGGTGACCTTTTCCACCCAGAACTTTACTGAGTCTTAGCAACAGCGTTGTATCCACTTCTTTAGCCAGAGGTGTTGTATTGAAAACGAAAGTAGCGTTTCACACTCGGGGCCCTTTCAATTTCACTTTTTACTTAAATCGTATTCCACATCCGATTTATCATGTGAACTTCTAAGAACAGCAAAAACGTATATTGTGTCTTTGAAGAACAGTATTTCATGCAAAAATAATGACATTTGTAGCTGGGTTCTTGCATTGCGAATATTTTTGCAAACAGTGTGGACCCAGATCAGACTGCTCCTTTTTGAAAACGGACTATCACAGGTAAATTTGAGAATCATTTGTAGGTTCCAATAATAATTCGAAGTTTTTAGAGTATCTCGAATTCATCTCCTACGTGAACTTGAATTTAAAGAAATGTCTAAGGCGGTAACCTCTTCCTCATACTTGGATTTATATACACCTCTATATCGACAATGGAAAGCTCACTACTAGGCTTTACGTTCGTTCGTCTGTCATTACAATCCTAATCAACTGTGTGATGTGTTATTATTTGTGTGTTCTAAGATGGCTGATGAGACCAATCTTAGCTCTAAACTGCCTGTTGCAGATAGAACAAGAGAGGTATGAGGAAGAAAGCTCTGTTTGTGATGCCTTAGCTCTGGCTTTCCGCGGTACACGTTTCTGCTTGGATTCACTGATTCTTTTTGCTTCGCATTCACCAACTCCCCTTCTTATGAGGCCTCGCCACTTTGTTCGATCCTGTGCAATCTTTTTCCACGACTCTGTTGGTATGTTGAAGTCTTTAAGGGAGGCTTTGAGGATGTCCTTGTATCGCTTCTTCTGACCACCATGGGAGCGTTTTCCAACTTGTAGTTCTCCATAGAGGATTTTCTTTGGCAAAAGTTCATCAGGCATTCTGGTAACATTTCAGAAGAGTATGTACACTCTGCATCCCTGGCCTTTTCAGGACTTCTGTGTCTGAATCCTGTCTTGCCACTTGATCTTTAGAAGTTTTCTAAGACAGCTTGTATGGAAGTGGTTCAGCCTTTTGGCATGCCGTTGGTAAACTGTCCAAGTTTCGCATGCGTATAGTAGTGTTGGCAGCACCACCGATCTGTATAATTTCAGCTTTGTGTCAAGTCTGATTCCACTTCGATCCCAAATACTTCCACGTAGCACTAGCTTTGGCAATCCTAGCATTGACTTCATCATCAATGTGCACAACTTAGACAATATGCTTCCAAGGTAATTGAACTTGTCTACCACTTGCAGTCGTTGACCTTTCACTGTGATGGTAGGCTCCTTGTAAGGCTTTCCAGGTGATGGCTGATATATATACTACCTCAGTCTTTTTGATGCTGATTGTGAGATCATAGCTGTCACATGAATCAGATACTTGATCCACAACTTTTTGCGTTTTCTCTTCTGTTGGAGCACCCTTTGCCATGTCATCAGCAAAGAGGAACTCATCTAGCACCTCTGTCTGCACCTTGGATTTAGCTTGCAACCTTCTTAGGTTGAAAAGTTTCCCATCAAAGCGATACCTAATAGGTATAACATTGTCACCATCCTGGAAAGCATCTGTAAGCATGGCAGAAAACATCATGCTGAACAGTGTCGAAGCTAGTACACTCCATTTGTCACAGGGAATGGATCAGAAAACTCGCCATCGTTTTGGACTCTTGCAAGCATACCATCATGGAACTGCCGCACCATTGCTATGAATTTGGCAGGACAGCCAAACTTTGCCATAATTTTCCAAAGTCCCTCACGACTGACTGTGTCAAAAGCTTTGGTAAGGTCGACAAAGGTCATGTAGAGGTCCACATTCTGTTCCTGGCATTTTTCTTGAAGCTGTCGTGCTGTAATCATGTCTATTGTTCCTCTGTCTTTCCTGAATCCACACTGGCTTTCTGGTAGAAGCCCTGGCTGTTCAAGGTGCTCATTCAATCGATTCAGTAGGACCCTAGCAAGGATCTTCCAGCAACTGACAATAAAGAGATGCCTCGATGATTGTCACAGTCTTGAGGATTCCCTTTCCTTTCGAATAGGTGGATAGTTGCATCCTTGAATTCTTGAAGGATGGCTTCTTTTCTCCACATAATGTGAAATAACTCTGTCAGTTTCTCTGCAACTGGAGGACCTTCTGCTTTGTAGATCTCTGCAGGTATTGCAGATAAAGGCTTTACGGCAAACGGGATGACAAACGGGATGACTTCAACTTTTTTATAGTTAGGTTTTCGTTTCTGAGCAGCAATACTCCTTCTGTTTACGTTTCACAGTTAATCCGTTATGGAAGAGCCTGCTCTGAGTACCAGAGCCCAGTTGTTCAAAACTAATGATGTCGTTAGTTGAAGTATCGTTAAAAATTTTGATCATTAAATATGGCATATACATTTATATTTTTGCTGAAAAAATGTGAGTAGCTTTTGCATTTGCAAAAGCTACTCACATTTATTTGAGTAGCTTTTGCATTTGCAAAAGCTACTCCCATTTTTTCAGCAAACATTCATGTGAATTAGATATAATACTTACTAGAACAGTTAACATTTTGACCACTAACGTGCTCGTTAAGCTAACGACGCTTTGAACAACTGGGCCCGGGACTTTATCGAACACTCAATACGGGACTCTTGACACAGGAATACCAAAGAACAAATCGGGGGTCAACTCAAGAATTTCTATGGGACGCACCATGGTCTTGTCAATCCCTTTAGTATGGCTGTTTCCAGACTTTCTAAACCCCGGACATTAATTCCCGTATTTTCCTAAATCTCTGTTCAGGCTGATAGGCATGGTGGGCGAAGTGAGCTTATCAAGTAATGCTTACTTTCCATGGACGCCTGATTACATCATGTTTATTTTGGGTCCATGTCTCTGTCTGAACATTTGTGTATATCGACTTTATGATTTTCCGAAACACGATTTTAGTATGTTAACCTCAGACTCACCTTACATATTTTAATGACATTTGCTTATCATCAATAACTGTTTTGTTGCTTCCTTTTTAATATTCTCTGAAGTTTGGGAAGGCATCTATTTAGTGTTTTAGCGGCATCACTTCGATGGCTCATTTTCTGATGCGCATTTTACTTTTCATATACAGTCGAATCTTAATGGTTCGAACATATTTGGGACCATGGAAATTCGTTCGAGACATGGGTAGTTCAAGCCACTGAGGGTTAATCATGGCACCAGTTCAGGAAGCAAATAGCGATAATTTAGGGAAATCTTTTCGAGTTTCTACACAATGATTGTATGTTGAGTGTACTCATTAGAATCGCCTCGAAGAGGCGATTCTAATGAGTACACACAACATACAATTCCATGATAAAATAAGAAAAAAATCTCTAAATATTTGTTTTCTTGAGCTATCCGGGTTCGAGCAATTGAGGTTATACTGTAATTCGCTTTTATTGCACTCATATGGCTTCCAGACGTAACAATATACACCTTCTCCATCAAACAGAAGACAAAGTACTTGAATAGTAATGTTTCTGAGTGCACCAAGTCTAGAGGTATACCCAAATGATCATTTAATGACATTTGGATGATATAAGGTGCACGGACAAAACAGCTTCAATACTTTTAATATGCAAGGCCAGGTCTTACCTACAGTACAGTAGCTTATCAAAATGAATTGTACAGTCAGTGTATTTTGGTAAGTGTTATACAAACTATATATATATACTGTGTATCAGAAAATGAGCAATCGAAGTGATATATATATATATATATATATATATATATATATATATATATATATATATATATATATATATATATATATATATATATATATATATATATTAACTGTACTGTTCTGGAGAAATGACATCATTCTTCTCATCGTGGGGAAAATGCCCTTATGCCATGTGCGAACAGCGAGGGTCCAGGTCAGCATTCGCACCTGTGCAGTCTGATCTGAGCATTCTTCGTCGTCATGTACTACAGTATCCATTCATTTTGTAAACGGACAACGGCGACCGTTGTCCGCAAATGTGGGCTGCAATATAAGAAATTAAACACTCTGATCAGTTTGAAAAAAAAGGTAAGAGAAAATTTCCAGGGAGTGTCGCAGACACAAGCCGCAGTCCTTCCCAGACACCAAGAGGAAGAGGAAACAGACAAAACCAAACAAGCGCAAATCGAACAAACATAAGAAATGCACTAAGATTAGCTTTCTCTTCCAACATCCACACGGTCTCATCATAGTCGTTCATGGGCGATCTGTGGATAGTCAAAGAGCCCAAATACAAACTTGGCCTTTGCATGTGTCTAATCTGGTCTGGGTAGTCACGGCAGAGAGGTTTTGTCAGACTACGACTCGATCATTTTACATTGCAGGCATATTATCCAAACAGTTAATTTTACTCTCGCTGCTTTTCTGTCATCGCATCATAATCTAGATAAATAACTTTGTTTACACTATTCTAAGAATCTGTCAACAACATAATTAAACATTTGGCAATCATTTCAATTTCATGTCTGTAAAATACGATTTAACCCTTAACACTCTCCGGGCAAATTCAGAAGACAACAAGTTGATGATACTTGTCAAGGCTTATTGCCAGGATTTGACATTTCATGCCAGTTGTCTCCTAAGGGGACAATTTGAATTTTGCATGCAGCGTCAAAATATTTGTGGAAAAATAAGAAAAAATTCTTCAAGATGTCGTCTGCTGAAATGTTAACCCAGCATGCTAAACGTTAGTTCAGTCAAATGCTGTTACTGAAGAATTTGAAATTTCTATGTAATAAGTTTTCCCTCTTACTTATAACAATAAACGAACGAATGAATAAATGAATGAATGCACGAATGAATATGCTGTATTTACCCTCTGTATTCGGCCAGTCAGGCTGAAAAAACAATATAGACCAAGACCAAACTCCAAACAATGCGGCATCTGCTTAGGGATTCGTACCATCACGAAAACATGCCTATATAATTTTGACCCATCCCCCATAAACCCCACTTTTATAAAGTAAAACTGGGGTTTACAGGGTATACATTATTTTTCTTATATCTGCTCAAAAACATATATTGTTTGTACTCGTTAGAAACACCTCGCCGAGGCGGTTCTAACGAGTATCCACAATCTATGTTTTGAGCAGAAATATGAAAAATATCAGAGTTTTTTATCTGAAAATTTTCAGTTTTTGGAGATGAAATTTTCCTATATATTTGAATAGGTGTGTTTTCGTAATGATGGCATTGATTTTGTCATTGTTTGTTCCTCATCTCTTCTTCTTTTGATGATTCGGCAAGACTAAGCCATGTGTTTGTTGCGTGCCCTGGGTATCTTCACTGATATTTCTGTACTATTTGCCGCTATATTACGAAAACATGCCTGTTCAAATATACTGGAAATTTTACTACCAAAAAAATGAAAATTTTCAGAGAAAAAAGTCTGATATTTGTCACATTTCTGCTCAAACATAGATTGTGGGTACTCGTTAGAACCGCCTCGTCGAGGCGGTTCTAACGAGTACCCACAATCTATGTTTTTGAGCAGAAATAAGAAACTAATGTATACCCCTGTAAACCCCAGTTTTACTATATAAAAGTGAGGTTTAAGGGGGTTAAAATAATATAGGTATGTTTTAATGATGAGCTACATCAAATAAACCCAGGTGTTACTCTGTCCGAATATTTAGAGTTAAGACAGTAGTTGATTTACAATGCCGCTTATGCGATCTTTTCATCAACTGTATAGGCAATCTTTAGCACTTCCATCATCAGAACAGATGTGTCGAGCTGGATTAGCGAATAAACGCCCAATGGATAGCACACTTCAGATGCCTGAAAAGAAAAGAAACCGAAGAAAAGAAACAAAATAATAAAGTAACATCTATTTGGATAACACTGCAATGAGAACGCTGCACTGTCATTTTTCAGGAAACCTTACCGGAACATGAAACACTGAAACAGACCTATAATAATAATAATAATAATAATAATAATAAAAAAAAGAACAACAAAAACCCCCCCCAAAAAACCCAAAAAAAAACCACAACCCCCCCCCCCCCCCCCCGCAAAAAACAAAAAAAAAAACAAAAAAAAACAGGAACCAAATGACCTGCTGACCTCCACAGGATATGTACACAGCACAATTAGATATCACAATCCAAAAGTCTATGTATATTCGCTGATCTGAACATATTTTGATATATAGAGATTATTAAATATGGCAATTTTCATATCATACCTATATCAACCCGAGACACCCATATCAACCCGAGGGCCGAAGACCCAGGGCTGATATGGATCGAGTATGCAGAGTCAAAGGCAAGACCGCCGAGTGCTCCGAATGTGGTGATACGGATTTTTGGCTCTGCCAAACAAGCCGTATCACCCATGTGACCCATTATCACACCTTTTGTGCTTCACAAGAGTGATATGTGCTTGAAAGCCATGTTTGTATCACATATGCAAAATGAACATATTTTCCAGTAAAGGTATGATAAAAACTTATATAGAATGTCAAATTTGGTCATTATATGATAACGGTTATTCTTTTTGAGAATAAAAAAACTAAAGCACCCAGTGCATGTCACATTACATTACATTTCATTTAAGTCCTGAGGTGCATGCAAGTACAACAGGTGTAACAAATATTCTAATATAAAGCAAGGCTTGGAATTTCATGTGAATTGTCTGCTGGTAAGATGATTCACATGAAATTGTAAGTCTTGTTTTCTCACTTTCGATACAGTCTATTTTAGAATGTCGTCTGCTGCATTATTTGTTTTGAATTGCGCTTGAACGGGTTAATATAAGACATTACAAAAACACACCTATTCAAATATATAGAAAATTTTACCTCCAAAAACTGAAAATTTTCAGATAAAACAACTCTGATATTTTTCATGTTTCGTCTCAAAATATAGATTGTAGGTACTCGTTAGAACCGCCTCAGCAAGGCGGTTCTGACGAATACCCACAATCTATGTTTTTGAGCAGAAATAAGAAAAATAATGTATACCCCTAGTTTTACTATATAAAAATGGGGTTTAAGGGGGTCAACATTATATAGGCATGTTTTCGTGATGAGCAGTTGCTACATAGCAGCTTGATTATTTACCTGACGATATATATATATATATATATATATATATATATATATATATATATATATATATATATATATATATATATATATATATATATATATATATATATTATAAACACAAAACAGGCTAAACACTTAACCCATAAGGAGCCATAAGGAGCCAATCACAACTGCAACAGACGACTCGTTATATTTTCTTACTTCATAGAGTCTTGGATGTCATATGGCAGACGATTCACATGAAATGTCAATATATATTTGCTATGAAAAAAATAGAATGTCGTCTGCTACAAATTCTGCTTAATCTAAGAGCTGATTCATTCAAGATGTTGTGACATAGATAAAACATTGTCTGGAAAATTAATCATGACATACACAAAAACTATCAAATATTTCCTGTAGGATTTCAGGCGTCACGCTAATCTAACTGAGGGTTGCATTTCATAAAAGCTGTCATATTTTGCATTTCTTATGTAAGTAATTTTGTAAATGCATAAACCTCTCTTTGAAGTTTCAGGAATATACATTGTTATCGATGTAGAAATTCGTGGTGCAGCTGTGGGATCAAAGGTCTTCTCAACTATGATATTGCGAATCTGGAACTTTATGATAAACTGACATGATCATGTTTCAAGGCAAATATATAGGTGCAAAGTCAGATATAAAGAGGCTTGAAAGATAGTCCTTAACCCTTATCCTGCTGAATAAATTAATTTAGCTACACCCATTTCTGACTGTCCACTAATCAGATTACTTGATATAATGTATTCATTCAATTCACAAACTGACAACAGTGTAGATCCTGATCAGATGGCTTCTGATCAGGATCTACACTGTTTGCAAAGGTAGGGGCTGTTGTGTTCAGCCAGATAAGGGTTAAGAAACCGCAATCAAAACAGTAGATGATAATCAGCTAAAGGTAGATACGAGTATACAACACAACTTCAATGACTCGTACATCGATGGCTGGTTTACCGTGGCTGGTTCGATTTCGTTTTAAGTTTTTCCGATACCTCAAGGTAACAAATATTTATGGACATTTTAGTGATTTTTCTTATTCGATGTTGAAATATGTGTTGAGTTTAATCGCCTTATTATCCTAAAGAAGATAGAAAAGACATTCCTAAATTATACCCATTAAATACATTTGGCTCCTGGCCTGGCGCTATGATTAACCCTAGGTGGCTCGTAAAACCCATGTCTTGAACAAGTTCCCATGGTCCAAAGGCGGATGTTAGAGCCATTAAAATTCGACTATATCGACATAACCCAGCTAGCATTTTTATAAATCTAAATCGGGCCGTTATCGGCGCGTCAGCTACCCTGACGGGCCGATTACGGCCCGCTATAGTTTTATAAAGAATGCTTGCTGAAAGACATTAAATATATCCGCAGAAGGTTAGCATATTCTTGTAAAAGTATACTTAGAAGCCGTCGCTCCAGATATGACTTTTTGTCAAATGCAGTCGACTGTCGTTATCTCAAATTCCAAGGGACTCTCCGAAATACTTCGATATACCCATACCTCGACGTATCAGATTTGCAGAACTGCGGAAAAAATAATTCGCACAACCTGATTTAACAAATATATATGTAATTGGACTCTTAAAGTTAGAGATTGCTCAATTTCTCCTCTTTTCCATAATATTTTTCACCTGTTAGATTTTCATGTTTAGGCAGGAACAAGATTTTCACTTCGAGATATGCGGTTAATCGAGATAAGCAAGGCCGAGATAATGAGAGTCAACTGTATGATGTATTGATAGTTTTTTATTTCTCCACAAAAAAATAAATAAATAACTAAAAACCAAAAAACCAAAAAAAAACAACAAAAAAAAAAAAAAAAAACAACAACAAACAAACAAAAGAAACAAAAAAAAAAAAAGCAAACAAAAAAAAAAAAAAAAAAAAAAACAAAAAAAAAACAAACAAACAAAAAAAAACAAAACAAACAAACAAAAAAACAACAACAAAAAAAAAACAAAACAACAACAACATGTACTGTGGGTATTCATTAGAAACGTCTCTTAGAAGCGCTTCTAATTAAATGTTTTAGTGGGTAAATAAGTAAACGATATGCCCAGACATATCTCATTTAAAAACCTATTCATATATCATTTTTCCTAGTTATTCCTATACATGTTATACTTATGTCCGTTGACTTGAAGAAGTCCAATTTTTCTATACGTCCGTTTTACTACCTGTTGTCTCTAAAATAACTGGATGACTGTCAGACAGTGAAGATCCTATCAGACGCCGCGTTGGACGATCTTGGTTTACACTGTTTGCTTAAGTCTGTCCTAATACTTATGGTAGATAATTTATGTTATAGCAGTCTGCCCTGGGCATGCAAACTTTCGCATTTTCCTAAAGTCTTGTTTTGTGATAACGCCCTACCGTGTTGTGTTTTTGATGTAGCAGTGTGCATTATTTAAATGAACGGCATTACATTATACATTATGTCCGTGGAGGGACCGCTCGTTGTAGTGCATGATTAAGGTATCCCTTCTTTTTTTTTACTATCTATTGTCCTCTTATATGCACCCTGACATCTACAACAAAAATAATTAAGTTTTGGTTGCATGTCTGGTCTGAAAACTCTACTTAAATCAATGGATTTGACGTTATCTCTGCAAGTAATTAGGATCAAAGTAATAATTTACCTGGATTAGTTTGTAGCAGCATGCAATGTTCATCATATCTCTGTCTATCAAACGCTAGTTGGATCGTAAAATTCACAGTATACAGAGACTTCATTAACTAATTGAAATCTTGATTGGACATGCAAAGGCTTACTAGAAATAAGTATCTAATCCTTTAAAACATGAGTGACTCAGTCATAATTAACGACGTAAGTAGAAAAAAGATCTTGGCCCAGTTGTTCAAAACTCAATGAACTTGTTAGCTAACATACGGTAAAAATTCTGTCTTGAAATACGGCAAACACATTGATATGTTTGCTGAAAAAATGTCATTTTTGCAGCAAAACAAAAATCAATGTATTTGAAAATACCTTAGCTACAACAGTTAATGATTTTTTCATTAACAAGCTAGTTAAGCTAACAATGCTTTGAACAACTGTGCCCAGGTCTTCATCGATAAGCTTCAAGATTTAAATACGATAGGGAAACTGAATCAGTATGTGAATAAATTAATATGCATTGCCTTTGTGGCATTTTGATCACCTCGCTGGGAAGAGAGAGTAGTTGCTTTGCTCTTCGTTGTTTTGTTACGTATATACTATCTCTCGTATGTTTACGTTTCCTGTTGGTGACATTCTGTAATTGTGGCATTTCCTGTACATGACATTTACTATTTATGAATAAATAAACATACAATCGACTCTTGTTATCTCGACTTCGCTTAACTCGAATAACCGCTTATCTCGAAGTAAAAATGTGGTCCCTGTTTTGACATGTAAATCTAAGAAGAGGTCACAAAATATTATGGAAAAGTGGAGGAATTGCTCCAAAGGACGTCTTTTCAACAATATATTCAATATGTAAGTTCAGGAGTCAAATTTAATTCATTTGTAAAATGTGGTTGTTCGATTTATTTTTTCCTCAATTCTAATAATCTGATACGTCGAGGTACGGACATCTCGAAATATTTCAAAGAGTCCCGTGGACTTCGAGATAACGAGTCGATTGTAGTTTAAACTGAGAACTTGTAGGCTGCTCTGAGTATTCGCTGGGTGCAGCTGTCCGAAGAACCATAATTTCACGCCATGGCTCAAAAGAATACCATTAGGCCAGTATGACTGTACACAGATACCTTAACTCGTTTCCCTGGTAGTCGTTACATTTGAACACGTATAACTGATACCTGGTTTTGTGTTCGAAAAGTAAATGCTCCGACAAAATGCTCCTTGCACAGGTAAATGCATTATTCATCTAGATCAGAGACCATACACTCAAATGGGACGCTCATGTTTAGTACTGAAACTTCAAGACTGAAAGAAGTCATAAACGGATGAATGTTTATTGGTTGTGTCACAGATGTGATACAATCTTCAGTAACTTTCTCCCGTTACTTTAATAAAGATAGGGCATTATACCTATGCGACCAGGCCGTATTAGCAGGAAGTGCCAAATCCTGTTTTCTGGAAAAAGCAAAGATAAAATTTCAGTAGGTCGTCTGCTGAGAATTTTACCCAGAGTGCTAAGCGTTAACAGAGAGCGAGGTTATAGGGTCCAGTTGTTCAAAACTAACGATGTCCTTAGTTAACGTATCGTTAAATATGGCATATACGCTAATATTTTTGTTGAAAAATGTGAGTAGCTTTTGCAAAAAGCTACTTACACTAACGAGCTCGTTAAGCTACGATGCTTTGAACAACTGGGCCCTGGTAAACTTTTGTGGTACCCAGGAAAACAAAAATTGTGTTTCTCAGCCCTAGGTTTCTTAAAATCGCGCAAACCTTATCAAAATAATCGGACTGACTTTGTATATGTGTGTTGTTTTTGTAAGAAGTGTAGCTCAGAAATAGAAAGAAGGAAGCCTTTATATCAAGATACAAAACGACTGGTTAATCGTTAATCAGTTAAGTGCACACAGCACAAATAGACGTACGTATCATGGGAGCAATAAAAACCTACATACTTAACCAATACATTTATCTTCCCGTAAAATCCAACTTTATTATATTTGATAGTTTGCAGTTGTTGATATCGTCTGTGAAAAACGGATAATTGCAGACAAATATTCCAGGGAGAGTCATGAATTACTTGTAAATGGAACCAGTTTGACAAAGTAAAAGAGATGAATAAACCAATACTTGTCTTGGGGATATTTCCGTGGTCCCGCCGACGACACAATGGTGACTAATTGATAATATTAGCAGGATTTCATTTTTGTCGTTTTTCTTCTGAATAAAGCAAAGCAAACGTAACAATCACGATCATCACCTAGTAGCTTTCTAGAAGGCGTAACGTTCCAAGATGGCAGAGACAAATCTTTGATAATATTCAATATGACTATACCTCTTTGATGACATAATGCAACCTCTTGCCGCGTTACTGAATGCTCAAAGGTATCACACTTCAACAAATGTCGACAACAAAATGGAATAGACCATATGCGAATGGAATGAGATTTATTCTATTATTCCATCAACTGCCCATGTCGGTAAATAAAAAATGTGTAATTACGGTTAGAAGTTAAACCACTGGTGTGGGGAATTCATTCAGTTTTATTCGCGGAAAATCTTCACCCAAGTTTCAAATGCTGTAAATATAAGGCCGGGGTGTTCTCAATGATCACGACCTATATGAAAATATAAATTGCATTGCAAAAAAGAAAAGGTGAAGATAAACAGATTATAGAGGGAAGTCTGAACAGAATCACCGCTTTTCGCTCTGTGAATAGTAAAGGACGGGATGCAAGGCTTCTTCAAGCAGACAGAGAAGTCTCTGATCAGGCCACGCGAAAGCGCAGACTAAATAGTGTCTTAACTGTGCGCGCGCGCACACACACACACATATATTAAAGTGCATTTTCACATATCGCGACTCAAATGGTTAAACAGAAAAAAAGCAATAATAACAAAACACAGTCTTCCATCGCACTGAAAGGAGAAGAATAGTTCTAAAAGGAATACAAACAATCGAAAGGAGAAGGATAGGTTCTAAAAAGAATACAAATAATCGAAAGGAGAAGAATAGGTTCTAAAACGTATACAGATAATTGAAAGGAGAAGAATAGGTTCTAAAACGTATACAGATAATCGAAAGGAGAAGAATAGGTTCTAAAAGGAATACAAATAATCGAAAAGAGAGAATTACAGCAAAGACAGAAAACAACAAATCGCATTGAAATGGTCAACAGAAAAAGAAACTACTCGGACGGAGAGGAGGGGGTGATTGAATGTGGCTTAAACATTTAAAAGGAACAAAACCTGTTTCTTAATTTTGATGCGGTTTCAAATTACCAGTACGTGCTTGGCCCTGCGCGAATAACCTCTACAATATAAGAGACACCAAACACAAAAACTGCATGATCACAAAAGCAATGTTGTAACAAAATGTTGATAAATTACATAATTTCTTTAAGACAGATACGAGTTTTGTGGTCAAGTAGAATTGCACCATGAGTTCCAGAATAAGTAATACGACGAATATAAAACCGTTCTAAGGCGATTCTTCTGTTGCAGTTCTTCTTTGTGTGTTTGTAGTTTCGTGTGTTGCGTTTGTGTTGTCCATGTTGTTCGTCATCCCCAGTAAGCATTCTTTATAAATCTACAGCGGGCCGTTCTCGGCCCGTCAGGGTAGCTGACGGGATTCTTTATAAATCTACAGCGGGCCGTTATCGGCCCGTCAGGGTAGCTGACGGGCCGATAACGGCCCGCTGTAGATTTATAAAGAATGCTGGCTGGGTCTCTCCTTCTATTGCTGTCTCGGGAGGGCTGTGCTTCATGATCGTGGCATTTCCTGGATATCTTCACTTATATTTTCCCAAAAGCTTAGTACACCGAACAAGCTCTAGTAGACTGGGTAAACTGTGAAATAAACACCTGGTAAGCGTGCAAAACAAGGACTGTTTTCATGTTAAATCTGAGATAGGAAATTTTTCTATAGTCTTTATATATATAGTACATGCACAAATAGTTCGTAGATGGATAGAGAAGCTTCGATTATGCAATCTGACTATAATTGGATGTGGATATACTTTTGCTTTTTTCTCGATTAATTTTGCGTTGGAAATGCACTGCTTTCTAAATATCAATGACTCTCACATATTTTGTTTATTTAATGACTTTAAAGGTTGAATAGACTGTGTATCTATTAAGTCTGACAGCAACGTGTTCTAAATCACGCACATTGCCAGGTCTCAATATAAGACAGGGAAGTTTGATAGAAACCCTAGAGTTTTCCTTTTAGAAAAAGTAAAACGCATCTACAGCTTTGGGTAAAACGTATAACCCGAGCCGCGCTCCTTCTAAACAGTCAACGAAAAGGACCGAAAATGGTCTTAGCTCTAAAGGCTTATAGGATTTCACATTACGAAAACATGCCTATTCAAAGATACTGAAAATTTACCACCGAAAAATGAAAATTTTCAGATAAAAAAAATTCTGATATTTTTCATGTTTCTGCTCAAAACATAGAGTGTGGGTACCCGTTAGAACCGCCTCGACGAGGCGGTTCTAACGAGTACCCACAATCTACGTTTTGAGCAGAAATATGAACAATAATGTATACCTTTGTAAACCCCAGTTGTACTATATAAAAGTGGGGTTTAAGGGGGTCAAAATTATATAGGCATGTTTTCGTGGTGAGGCAACCACCTCATCAGCACTCTAAATCAGCTTTGATTTAATAACTTGCATCAGTTATGTAATACTTGCTGATGCGATATTTATTTCTATTCCGCAAGTGGGAGTACATGATTATATTTCTCTACCGCAAGTGGGAGTTTTAACCGCGTAAGCTCTGGCATAAACTCATTTGAAATGCTGTACACATGAAATTGTTCAAGTAATAAACTCTTTCATGGTTTCTTCCTTTTATTTAATTTTGGTTTAAAATGATCGATCTTAATTAAGTGTAACATAAAAATAAAGAACTTCATGCGCTGCAAATACCGATGCATATCTTTGAAATAATTTTAATAGTGGAATAATGCTTATAAGTACATGTAGCTTGATTGTACATTAGAGTAGCCCATACAAATGAAAGTACATATTGTTAAATTTGCAGTAGTGAATGCACAGATTAATCCTATCGTACATGCTCAATAAACATATAACGCCATAATAACGTCGTGTCGACGACGCTGTGTGGTTATGACGACACAGCGATGTCGAAACAACGTTATTACAACTTTGTGTGTGTGTGTGTATGTGTGTGTATGTGTGTGTGTTTGTGGCTGCATGTTTACTCTGTCGCCTGATTCAGTTCTACGTGTAAGTACTGACCAATCGTATTTGCCCTAAATACTGGGACAGGTTAACTCATCACCCTAATTGTCCTAAAATTCGAAATCAGTCCATTTGTACTATCTTTTGGTGTGTCTCAAACTGCAACTGATTGCACATTAATTGACAAACAATATAACTCCTGATCAGACGCTGTTCTGTGCCGTCTGTTCTGGGTTTTCACTCTTTGTTCAGACTTAGATTAAACATGGTAGATTATCATATTTCTCTGCATAAGCCCCCGTAATTGAACCAAATCATGAGAAAAGAGTCGTTATGCCACATGCGAACAACGAAGACACATGTCGGCCTGTGCCATACCGTATGATCGTTCGTCGATATATTCTACAGTATCAAACGTAATCCGGCAAAGAAAGCTTTGTGGTTCGCATCCATATCCCATGCGAAAACGTGCCTTCGGGCACATGCGGGCAGGAAAGGCCCAGTTCAACCGGCACGTCCGCGCAGTCTAATCAGGGCCTTCGCTGTCCGCAAACAGAATCAATGGATACTATAGACTGGAGCAGTTGAAAGCAAATACCCGGATGAGACTGCGCATGAGCGGGATGACCATGAATTTATTCATTCTGCGCATGCTCGAAGACACCTTTTCGCTTGGCGCGGCCCATATGTATATGACATATATCGTCTGCTTGCCATTGGGAATATAATGTATGTTAACCACCGATGTTTTAGGAAAACTTCTTTTGTTTATAATTATGGAACTGTCAACCTGCATTTGACACTGACTTTAACTACCCCCATGTATATCCTCGGGTTGGGGGGGGGGGGGGGGGGGGGCGGGGGGGGGGGGTGCGGTGTGGTAACTTCGTATATATGGCATAATACGGATGTGCGTGCCGAATGGCCCCCTTTTTCAGCGCTGCCAGGTATATGCTTGGCCCCCTTTTTTCAACAAAAAAGTATATGAATCACCCGATTTTTCTTGATTCCTATCTGAAAGGCCACATTTTTCTGACATCCTGCTATATGCACATATTTTTTGCTCAGAGATTTTTCCAGGCTGCTTGTTCTCTTAATATTCAATGAAATGACTTTAATATTTGTCTAACTACCAGCAATAAATGGGTACAAAAAATCAAAGGGCAGATCAACATTTCGTATGATCAAGTATATGAATGGGTCCGTTTTTCAAGGGCTAGGTATATGGATGGGGTAGGTTTTGACATACTGGCTCGCACACCCGTACCACAATTACCCTCGTTACCCGCCCCCCCCCCTCCCCCCCTCCCCGACCCCGAGTGTATATCTACCGTTGTGTGATCATTCTTACAATGTCAAGTGAATACACAATTAGAGTGGACTGCGATGTTCGCATATACCTTTCCGATACCCGACTCATTAATAAGTTATGCACTTTGTTAGTTCGAAATCTGTTGAATGTTTAACATATTTTTTTTAAAGTGAAGGAAGGGTGGGGACTAGATAAACCTGGTAACTTTTTCCGCCAAGCGAGACAACCTTTGTGACTTCCTGATTACTTTACTGCATACAAAACCCCGTCTGAAAAGAGGTTTTATCTATAAGGGATGAATTTGCTCTTCTCTCTTTTTTTATCTATAAGGGATGAATTTGCTCTTCTCTCGGTTTTATCTATAAGGGATGAATTTGCTCTTCTCTCGGTTTTATCTATAAGGGATGAATTTGCTCCTCTCCGAGAGAAGTCATCACAAAAACACGCCTATATAATTTTGACCTCTTAAATCCCACTTTTATGTAGTAAAACTTGGGTTTACAGGGGTACAAATTATTGACATTATTTTTCTTATTTTGCTAAAAAACAGAGATTGTGGGTACTCGTTAGAACCGCCTCGCTGAGGCGGTTCTAACAAGTACCCACAATTAATGTTTTGAGCAGAAATATGAAAAATGTCAGATTTTTTTTATCTGAAAATTTTCCTTTTTTGGTTGTAAAATTTTCAGTATATTTGAGTAGGCATGTTTTCGTAATGAGTTCACTGTTTTGAAAGAATTACTTTCTCTGAAAGCGCTTCCATAGCGGGTTAACTAAAAAGAACAGACATAATTTCTCATTAAACAAACAGACAAAATGTTTAATATTTCATGCAACTTGTGAAGGGGCGGTTCCGTATTCATGCCATATTTTCCGGGAATATTAAGAAAAACAAAATACTTATCATATTTAAATTCAGCCTATCGTATGTACCCAAATATTTGGACAGAAAATGTGTAGATCAGTCAGCTCCTAATTTAAGCAACGTTTTGCATTCTTTATCAGTACACCAGCACATATCCACATATGTCACCAGATGGTCAAATTGACGTTCGATTTTAGAATAAGAACTTTTAGGAGTTAGGACAGTTATGGTAAAAAGATGGCAACACCGGGATGGCGTAAAATATATCGGAAGGACAAAATATCCTTTTTAACGCTAAGAATTCAATGGACGATATTTGCAATTTCCTCCAGAAACCCAGCCAGACTGTTGCGATTCAAACCCTGTACCAAGTGATATTTTCTTGCCATGATTAGAAAAGTCTCACTCAATTTTGTCCGCTAACTTTATCCAGGTAGTACTAAAGATTAAAAGATACTTTATCCATTTGTCCATAATTGTAAAAACGAAGTTTATTTCAATATAACCGAGCCGAAACAATATTCAGAGGGCGAGGTTATAACTCCCACGCTGCACTTCGTGTGTTTTGATTGTTTTTGTTCAGACACGTAGGAGTTATCACCGGTCTCCAAAGTCAACTGTTTAGACTCATACTGCTATCAGATCCATTGCTAAATAACAGCACAGTTTCAGGGCGGCAAACGTCTACAATATCACTCTTAGCATTTCCCAGTAGCTCAATTAAAGCAAAAAATGATGTGTCTATTTTTGAAAATGATATACGTGGGAATTTTGAAAAGATAAGTGATATTGAACTTTGTAATTTTCTTTGTACAAAGCTCTTATCTTTTAATTTTACGGTCGTAAAAAGCCATTTATTCCACGAGTGTGCGGACAGACATACTGACTACGTTTCGTTTGGAAGTATCAACGCCGGGTTTAACTTTCACAGTCCTTACAATATATTATTTATATCGTATTTACTTTTAACCCTTAAGATACCAAGAAAAACTACGTCTGAAAATGTCGTCTGTTTATGTCGTCTGCTGCATCTTCTTGCAAACTTTTCAAACATACCTTTTGCAAAGAGGCAAACATTATGGACCCAGATCAGACTGCTCCTGATCTGGGTCCACACTGTTTGCAAATTGTCTTTTAAAATCGCAAGTCAGATGACAAAGCAGACGACAATTGTTGTGATGGGCAGTTTAAGGGTTAAGTTGTCGGAAAGACAGTAGGTAGCAGCTTGTAGAAACACTAAAGGCAGTATGCAGGAAGCGTGGTCTCATCTCAGTTAGTGAAGCCGTTTTCAGTTTCTTATTTAACCCTTAATGTTCCAATCACACAACTCACAATGTTTTAAAAATGCTTAAAATTGTCTTACAGAAAAAATTAGGCTTGACATTTCACGTGAAACAGACAATTCATATGATATGTCAAACAAAATACATTAAGGTTGCCATTGGAAAGAAAGACAATATAAGAAAACGAGAACTGGAGTCTAGGTTTTATTGAGACGTCAGTATGTTGGCACCTTGGTATCAATGTCTATGGTCGGGCCTATCGTGGTCCACTTTGTAGTTTCTTGTGTTCAAATAGTTCTGATCGCATTGAAGTCTTTGCTTTTGTTTCATCACAGTGGTTTTTATTATTTGGTTTTCACTGACATCACGAAAACACGCCTATATAATTTTGATTCCCCTTAAACCCCACTATTATATAGTAAAACTGGGGTTTACAGGGGTATACATTATTTTTCATATTTTTGCTCATAAACATAGATTGTGGGTACTCGTTAGAACCGCCTCGGCGAGGCGGTTCTAACGAGTACCCACAATCTATGTTTTGAGCAGAAAAAGAAAAAACTTTCAGAGTTTTTTTTTATCTGAAAATTTTCTGGTTTTGAAGGTGAAATTATCTATATATTTGAATAGGTGTGTTTTCGTAATGGAGGAGGTAGAGGACCCCTATGCGGACTACATGTTTGTAATTTGGAGCTGCATCAGAATTAAGAGCACAGTTTCGCCAAGTAAATTTGTTTAAATTTACTCCCCAACCCCTACTTCCAGAGCCCTAGATACCTTTTCTTTACTAACCGTTCCCACGTTCCAATTTGGTTTATCTGCTGTAGTTCCTCTTGTTTGTTAGTGTGTCAGTGGTTTCAAATGTTGCGTTTGTTTTGTCGTTTTTTGTTCCTTTTCTTTTCTTCATTTTGTACCTCGATATTCCAATTACGAAAAAATACCTAATATAGCATATAATTTTGATCCCCTTAAACCCAACTTTTATATAGTAAAACTTGGGTTTACAGGGGTATACATTATTTTTCTTATATCTGCTAAAAACATGGATTGTGGGTATTCGTTAGAACCGCCTCGCCGAGGCGGTTCTAACGAGTACCCACAATCTATTTTTGAGCAGAAATATAAAAAATATCAGATTTTTTTTTTTATCTGAAAACTGTCAGTTTTTGGTGATGAAATTTTCAATATATTTGAATAGGCGTGTTGTCGTAATGCAATGGTGAAATACGAAGAGACATTTTACGGCCGCCACTGGACACTTGACCTCAAGCTGCAGTGAAGTCAAATAAAATCGTGTAAAATAAACTCATGCCTTTCGTTTTGTGAAACATAATTCAAAAGAAATCAAAAAGTCGTCCGCTGCAATTTTGTCAACTTAAAATAGTTAGTTAGGTTAATTTACCAACTTAACCCTATTAACTGACGAAGTTTAGGAATGTTGGATGTCGGTATCGCAGAACGTGGAAGCCGATCATGTTTGCTATTCAATCAACAATTTATAAACACCTTTTTTGAAAGCCAGGATACATTGTACAACCCGCTGCAGCACGAACCAATTAAAAACCTTTTTTCAGCTACATATATGTATAAACGAGGTACCGTATTTATCCTAAATATTGGGACACCATACTCAGGCTTTCCCTAAATTTTGAAATAGTCTATTTTACTCTCTCTTGATGTGTCAGAAATACTGCTGTATGTATGTCAAACAGTGTAGACCCTGATCAGACGCTGTCTTCTGTGGCGTCTGATCTGGGTCAACACTGTTTGCAAATATATATATCCTCCATCAGCAGATGGGTCGGAAAACCACAATGGGTTAACTATTACCACTGTTTGGGCAAAAATTAGCATACTACAAATATTTCCCAAGAAAATAGGTTTTGACAATTTGCATGGAATGTCAAAGGATATTTTCTGGCAAAAAAAAAAAAAGAAAAAATATTTCAGATTTTGTCTGCTTGAAATTTTTACTCAGTTTGCTGAGCGTTATGAGGAAACATAATACAATAATAATAATTTGTAGCTTATTATAGTGTCACACACCAAAATAAAACATTACATATACACACAGAAAACAACAGCATTTGACATACAGCTAGATATGGCTTATGAGACCCTTACGCATTTTCTAAATAATCACACATAAAATAACCCTTCATTACGAAAACAAGCCTATTCAAATATACTGAAAATTTTACCACCAAAAAATGAAAATCTTTAGATAAAAATTCTAATATTTTTTTCAAATTTCTGCTCAAAAACATAGATTGTGGGTACTCGTTAGAACCGCCTCGCCGAGGCGGTTCTAACAAGTACCCACAATCTATGTTTTGAGCAGAAATAAGAAAATTAATGTATACCCCTGTAAACCCCATTTTTGCTATATAAAAGTGGGGCTGAAGGGGGTCAACATAATATAGGCATGTTTTCGTGATGTATGGCCTTGAAATTATCGTGACAGTTATAGCAACCATATGATAAACGGACGAAGTTTGTTTGTGTTGAGGTTTTACGGCCCAGTCAACCCATTGGGGTCATGTCGAGCTCGGTCAGTTTACCTAACCACACGTTTACTGGGCAGGCTTAGTCCTCTAAGCGGTTAACCAGTATTGTGCACATTCTTTCGCCAGAAACTGAGAACTGCCCATCTTGAATCAGCGGAAGGGAAACGGATGAAGTACAATTCGTCAAAATACATACAAAAGTATGTACACTTAAGACTTAAGCAACACCAAAAGTGCCACCATTGTTTTTAATTCAAAGATATCGCTGTATTCTTTGTCATTAAAGGTACAAGTACGTTTCATGAAGACTAGAAAGAACTATGGGGGACGAGACAGGTGCATCAAACACTGGTCTGTTTTCGATGCAATAGTTTCGTTTAACTACAATTTAGCATTATATATATTGACACCGTTAACCCTTAAAGCTCCAATCACAACAATTGTCGTCTGCTTTGTCTTCTGACAGTTACATTAAAAGTCATTGTTGCAAACAGTGTGGACCCAGATCAGACTGCTCCTTTCTGATCTGGGTCCACACTGTTTGGCTGTATGCAAAAAATTGATTTGAAAAGTTTGCAAGAATATTCAGCAGACGACATAAACAGACGACATTTTCAGATGCAGATTTTCTTGGCGTTTTAAGGGTTAATCTTACATACTGGATAAAGTAAATATAAAAATATAAACGGTACAAATAATTTATACTTTTCGGGCATTCTATAGTAAAATATTGATTTATTTCACATAAACACAATCCTTTAACCTAACATTGCTAGACTGCAAGGAACCCAAACCCCCACCTCGCAAAGCCACCGCTACTGCATTCGCACAACTCTTTTCAGCACTGGGCTCTACAAATGCAGCAGCTGGGCATGGTAGTGGATGAAATCTTCGAGGTGTAATGTCTCAAGCACAGACATCATTTCTATCTAATTAGAGATAATAGGCTGACTTGGCGAAATGACTCAACTTTCATCGACGTGTTAAGGCTCGAGGTAAAAGATAAATGATGAATAATAAATAAAGGAATATTTTTCTCATTCCTCCATGACAAACGAAAGCACAGAATCCTCTTGTCTGATGATTCTAACGGGATCGCAGAGTTTATGGAATTTTTGCAACAATAATCAAGACCATTTGTCTCAAAGGTGCTCTGAATGTCTGTGTCCTTGACAGTTTTCATGCTGGATATTTTTTCAGCTGACGACATTTTGAAATGTTTTTATTATTTTTACAAGTAAAAAAGGTTTGACATTTCATGCAAATTGTCGGAGACAATTTGCATGAAATGGCAAATCCTTTTTTCTCCTTAAGAGGCAATTTGCATGAAAGGTCAAAGCTTATTTTCTGGTAAAATAAACTGAGTTGTCGTCTGCTGAATTTGCTGAGGGAGTGGTAAATGTTAAAAAGGTCCCCATTAATCACGGTCTGCAATTATTGCGCGCGTAGAAATATCATACCGAGACAAAGCGTCAGATTTTTCACCTTCCTCCAACATTGCCATTAAAACTTGTTGGAAATCATTGCTTCTCTAGACAGGGGACATGTGTGACAGATTGCAAGTGCAACTTAAAATGAAGCGCGTGGAAGGATATTTCTACTAACTGAATCAAATGAACTGCAACGTCCGGTAACGTATCTTCTGACGTGCTCCCAACGACGACTCAAATCCGCCTGCGCATCCTCGCAGTCTGATCAGAGTCTTCGTTGTCTGCATGAAGAAATTTTGCAACCTTGGCTATCCAAAATGAGCTCAGTGAGGAGTCCGATTAATCTGCGCGAATACACAGGCTGATAAGAATCTTCACTGGGCACACATGTCCGAAGGTACTTTTTGTGACATAGCGAATCAAATAAATGATGCTTTTTTGTTCCCTCTCGACCATGTGTCGATAAACGAGTACAAGGCGAGTTGCGCTACACAGTGATGATAGAATGGACAAAACAGACATGTGCGAAACAAGTATTATGTTTCGTAAGGACTGTTATAACGCTAATTATAATTATTGCCAGTCATAGTTAATGAGCCCCTGAAGACATAAAGGTGCGAACGGGGACTGCGTGAATGTTCAACCGGCTATATTTTTTACCAGTTCGGTCGTAGAGGTTTAAATAGAACACGTTCAATTAAAATTTATTCTTGCTTCTATGCCAATGGATATAATACGTGCAAAGCAAAGCGGGCCCGAAGGGCCCGCGTGCGAAGCACGCCTATAGATAACACGTAGCATTTAAATAAAGTTCATTCAAATGTAGTTATTTACCTAAGAAACTTAAAAACTTTGGACAACATGGCACCTTTCATATGTAATACTGGATCCAGCATCAGAAACCTAATTCTGATCGACGCTCAATGAAGCCGGAACACATTTTTGCTCACAAGTATCTTCTCGACATATCGAGAGAGGATTAGAATCGATTTACTTCGCATTTAAATTAATCCAAAAAATTTTCAAAGTTCAAATTCCAAAGTCAGATGTGAAACGAAATGAAAGTTAACCGAATTTACACCGTACTGGGGAAAAAAGAAACAAAATGTGCACGAGAATCCTGGCATTACGTAACGGGGTGTTCCCGTGACGTAGCTTTTGTTGTCCGCTAAATGTTCCTGCGGGGTTTTCCTGTCGCTGTAACCACGTTTGTTTACACTTTTTTTTTGAGATGTAAAGCAGGTATTTATGAAACCAGCATATTGAGACAAGATTTTAAGGTAATTTAATCATTTATCTAATCCAATATGTATAAATGCTGTTCATTGCTTGAAAAAAAAAGGTTTTAAAAGAGGTGCTCTGTTGGTTCAATTCGCTTGGCATTGGTGTGTATTTTGTTTCTTAAAAAAAAAAAAAAAAACAAAGAGGGAGAAAATGAGTGCAAGTCACACATTGATATGAATGAGGATTTGAATATGATATCAAATATATGGCGATTTGTATTAATAAACGGTCTTTTCGCCCAGTGTAAATTGTTTTGACTAATAATTAAATTTGCGAATGATGACGTCATAATCGTGGTGGCTGTGATAGTCAAGTCGTTGGAACTGGAAAGCGGGTGACGCGAGTTCAAACCCAGTCAATGCACTTTTAAATTTTTACTTTTAAAATTTTTTTTCATAAGTTAGTTTATTTCTTAAAACATTTTTTTACCTAAATGAAGAAAAAAAAAAAAAAAAAAAAAAAAAAAAAGGAAACCCTCTCTGCAGAAACGTTTTTTCTCCGCCAGTTGAGATTATTCCCGGCAGATTATTCCAATATCAATTGCACCTACCTGTATGTACTAGTTCAGAGAGTGGGAGTCCGGTGAAGAGCATACTCCTGTGATTAGTTAACCAAATTATCCCAGTCCATGGAAATTTGATGGACCTCTTTGGCTGAAAGCAATTGCCTTGCCCTGTCTTACATACCTTTAGTCAAGAAGTCGACAGGAAACATTAATGTCCACCTATTTTTCTGTGTTTTATTTATTCATTAGGGTTACTATGCTTCTGCTAAGCAGGCATATGACGTCGATACAATATTGCCTCAGTGTTTTGAATCTCTGAGAAGGACTTTAAAGATCAAATGTCAGTTTTTACTGTTTCAACGGCATTGCTATGTATAACTATGGAGATTTTTGCCGTAAACAACATCAAATGGCCAACCCACTGCGAAAATATGCCAGCTGACAGTAAAATAGCACATTTGTCACATTCGAAAAAAAATCATTGCTCTTAAAGAAATGCTGTATTCACATCCCACAAAGGCCAGAGTGCAACATTTTGTTTAAAGGTAAAACTTTGCAAACATATTTTGAATAGGTTTTCCTTTGATTTAAAAGTCGAAACTGTTGACTAAGTTGTACCTTTGAGGCTAGTATAGTAGTTTTAGGGATGTGGTATATTTGCCTTTCTACTTGAAGTAGTATGGGATATTTGACATTTTACTACCAAGGATGTGGTATATTTGGAACCCAGTTTGGTAATTTTATGGATATTTAAAAACAAATAAAAATAGAGATATTGCAGGGATTACACAAAAGGGATATCAGATGTTCGTCTGTTGACTTCCAGGGATACAGGATATTGATGACACCCTCTCCTCCTCCCGCCCCCGCCCCCAACACACACACACACATCCCACAAACGCCACCACCACATATCCTATACAAGCCTTACCTTTTCTCATGCATGCACATGAATATGCGCTCTCTCTTTTGTCTCTCGGCCACCGGACCTGTCTCAGCCTATCAATGTGCTGGAATCATGCAAGCGGCCAGGAATTCCGCATGGTTCCTGGGTTATATACTATGTATGAAGTCTTTAAAGGGGAACGCAATATAAGTTGTAAGTATATCTTGGAGTGAAGTACTTAACAAGCCATTTACTTTGATGCAAGCGTTTTCAAAACTGCCTAGAAATAAGCAAATTATGCTGGTTTGAATATATTTAAAATGGCTTTCGGGATGCCGCCATATTGTAGGCTTTGTGACGTCACACACCCAAATTTAATATGCAAAAGTTAAAGGGTTTTTACGAATAATTTTGCTGGAATATATTTAATAATCTTTTAATTATAGTGACAAGCAATCATTTCCCCCAAAATAAACTAACTTTATGAGAATAACTACCTTTATGAACTGAATTTTAATTTTTATGGAACCTCATTAAATATTCAAAATGGCGGCGCCCATTCCTCCAATGTTAAAATATTCATTTGCCTATAACTTACATAATTTTCCACCGCTTTTGATCAAATGTGTGTCAAAATTCATTGTTTGTAAAGTTCTTTACTTTAAAGCATAATACCTTTTAAGGTTGCGCTCCCCGGGGGCGGCGGGGAGGGGGTGGGGGGTTGGGGAACAAGGGATCATGCTCATTAGTCTTTTTTCTTTCAGGGAACGTTGGAAAATATTTTATGAGAACAGGGTAGCAAAACAAATGTTATGGGAATAGGGAACATGGTAATTTTGAAAATTACTTTTAGGGAACATGGTCGATTATTTTTAGGGAACATGTTACCTCCTGGGAGGCCTATGTAGTGGGGTGGCTTTGCACGGCATCTAGGTAGTGCCTAATTTCATATTATGTTTATTTTATTGTTAGCGGTGAAATCAATGTATGTCTGGTGAAAATAAAAGTGGTATCAATCACTAGTGAAATGATATCGTATCATTTCACTATAGTGACTGATACGATTTATATTTTCACTCCTCGCTTTGGGCGACTTCGGTTTTCTTCATTGTTTCAGATGTGGATCTTACCTCCACTTCAGATTTTTGAACACCTCTAACTTCTTTGTTTCTTAACTAAAGTATCAAGTGTTGGTATGCATTTTCTTAGTTAGAACGTAAGGAACATTTTGGTATCAAAATTATTTCGATTGGCCGATTTTTTTTTTGTCGTCTCTCCAGCGTTTCATGTTAAGCACTGAGCGTCGACGCCATGACGTTCATGTTTTGTTTGGTGACGTTATTTATGACGTCAGAAACGCGCATTGGCGTGTAAACAAAAAAATAAAAAGAAACTTTACTCTTTTTCAATGAATACCATAAAAATTTTTATCTCGGGTAATGAAAACATTCAAATTTTCACTCGTGCTTCGCACTCGTGAAAATACTGATGTTTTCATTACACTCGATGACAATATTTATGGTATTCACAGCAAAAGAGTAAATATCCTCTATGTACTCCCCATGCTACCCTTGTTGCAGATCTGTGAAAGAGCGTTTATGTTGTCCTTTATCTCATGAAAGTCAAGCCGGTGATATTGGAGCCTTCAATTCAATTTCTCATATTTAGAGTATTTGATACTGATTACTTTCACAAAAGGTAAAGTTTACCCAAAATTAATTTCAGCTAGATAAAGCTAATACATCTAGATCTGATACTTTTTTTCTAGATTTAAATTTATCAAATCTCTAGTTATCTCTATAAAATCTTGACAAATAAGATTAATTCTGTTTTGATATTGTAAAACTTCGTGCCATGGAGGATACATTTGTATATTTCTCAACTAATTCTTTTGGCTGGAGAATCTAGCCATGTCAGCGACTTTAACTCTTTCGGCGACTTTAAGACTACTTTGTCGTCTGCTTTTTTTTTAAAACAAACTATCGACTGAAAAGAAGTTTAAATGTAAAGTTGAAAGACTGGATGTCAAACAGGATAAATCCTGATAAGACTGCTCATTATGAGCCGTCTCATCTGGATCTGTGCTGTTTGCACAAACCTATTATTATCGCAATGAAAGCAGTGGTAGTGAAAGAGTTAATAATCGGTATGAACTTTTGTTTGCTTTACTTCTCAAACAGGAGTATCGGTATCATAACGTTCGTTAATCTTCGTTTGTTTTTATCTCCATCCATCGTACTGAAAATATCCAAATGTAACTTTGGTTTGAAAATATTTCTGCTATATATTATCACAATAACTGTGATCGTGTGTGTTTACTGAGGTGTTCATAGAAGCGTCCAGGTGGCCGAGTGGTCAGCGCTCCCGACTTTCGGATCCCGAGGTCCCGAGTTCGAGTCCCGCTGGAGGCAGAATTCAGCTCATGACTGTACGGCGCTACATTGCAAAGAGCCTTTCATTATCATATTTCCCGTCTCAATAACATCACGAAAACACGCCAGATAAGTTTTACCTACTTAAACCCTACTTTTATATACATGTAGTAAAACTGGAGTTTACAGGGTGTACATTATTTTTCTTATTTTGCTCAAAACATAGATTGTGGGTACTCGTTAGAACCGCCTCGCCGAGGCGGTTCTAACGAGTACCCACAATCTATGTTTTGAGCGGGAGTATGAAAAACTCTTTTTTTTCCGTTTTTGGCTGTAAAATTTTCAATATATTTGAATAGGCGTGTTTGCGTAATGAACAAAAATAATGTTGAAAGGGACGTAAAACACCAAAGAAACATGTTTTACTGATGGAATGGACGCCCAACACGTCTGCGCTGATCGAAAAATATTTGTATCCTGAAGCTGCATCAGTATTAGGGAGAGGTTTTGCGCGGGAAAAACTGCTTGTTTAAGACAAGCATTAGAATGTGTCTGCTGATCGTCCCAAGGCGGTTTATCTGTTGCAGTGCTTCTTTAATTATACAGTAGAATCTCGATAATTCAAACTCCAATAATTCAAAATTCTCAATAATTCAAAATCATTTTGAAGTCCCGACTTAAATATATGTATGCATTTTAACCCTCAATTATTCAGTCTCAATTATTCAAACAAAATTGTTTGGTCCCTTGGACTTTGAATTATCGAGGTTCCACTGTACATTGGTTATTATAACTGTACCATTGTGTTTTGCCATTGTTTATTCTTTCTCTCTTGCTATGTTTCTGCGCCCAGGAAAGGATGTGCTTTGTGGTATTGGCTTTTACCGGGTAACTTCATCTATAGTTTTCTAATCCCTTAGAAAAAAAAGTCTTGTCTACTGAGTATAAAACTGGCTTACAATATCGCGATGATCCCTGCTCAGTAGCACAACGGTGAGCAAAATGATAAGATCTACATATCTTGTCTAAGATTTTTAACGTAGCCGGGCAACAGAGTCACATAGGGGCTACATATCAACCCTTACCATACTCAATAAATTAAGATGCCACGCCCACATCATATTTTCAGCCAATCAGAATACTTGATCCAGGTTGTTAATACCAATTCATATAGAAGCCAAATGATCTGGATCTATACTATTTACAAAGGCAGGGCATATCTGGGTTCAAAATCACAAAATCAGGGTTCAGATCTGCCAGAAAGTTTGTTCCCGATCACTAACATACATCACAAAAACACGCCTAAAGTTTCGACCCCCTTAAACCCCACTTTTATACAGTAAAACTGGGGTTTACAGGGGTATACATTAATTTTCTTATTACTGCTCGAAAACGAATATTGTGGGAACACTCACTGAGGCGGTTCTAACGAGTACCCACAATCTTTGTTTTGAGAGAAATATGAAGAATATCAGAATTTTTATCTGAATTTTTTTTATTTTTTGGTGGTAAAATTGTCAGTATATTTGAATAGGCATGCTTTTGTAATGTATGTATTTGATCAGAACCAGCGTTATTCATGGTCTCATTTTGCTCGAGTTTTAGAATGTCACCGAGTTCTTAACTTCGTTTTAGCATAGGTTTCGGGTTATTTATGCATTTGTCTATAGTGGTATCTTATGTAGCCATGTGTCTTGTGTACGATGGTCCATTTCATCATTCCATCATTTCTGTCAGTGGCAAACTGTATTCATAACTTATGTGATTGTTTTCGCCATGCTTCTAAAACATGCATACATGGTTAGTCATATAAAAATAGTTCAGATGTCCGGGGAGAGCCAAAATCATAGAACATAGCCTACCAATGATACCAAGGGAAAGAGCAAACAAACCAAGATAGACATAGAACGGTCAATTGTAAAACCACTGGGTGTCGAGGGGGAGGTTAAACAGTTTTCACACCTAATGGGTCTTCAATTCGATTTGCGAAACTGCTTTGATCACTAAAAGTCGCATTCAGTTCTATATACAATTAACTGTCTTAAAGTTAACCTGATTTTCTTACGACTGATGCGCAGGCTAAGTTCGCTGTTCCAAAGTTCGCGTCAAAGTTTTTTTTCTCCTTGTTCCAGCTTACATATGGCAAAACCAACAAAATGGCATGTGCGCCAAGCGAAGACTCAGATTAGCCTGGACAACGCGCAGTTTGTTCAGAGCCTTTGCTGTCCGCATAAAGAATGCTTGGGTTCTTACCTACACATAAAGCGCACAGCAAAGACTCTGATCAGGCTGGGCGGATGCCCAGGTTGATCTAAGTAATCGCTGGGCACACATGCCACTTTGTTGGTTTTGTCATGAGGTGGCTCAATTTTGTCTTTCATTATATACAACAATTATAAGTTTGGATAAAAGGTATCAAGTCAAATGTTTTCCTTGCTTCTCCTCGAAGGCATACCTTGTGGGTACACATTATAATTGCCTCGGTGGGACGCTTCTAATGAGTTCCCACAATACACGTTTTCATGAAGAGAAAAATACCAATAATTTTCAGTGAAACACACACACACACACACACACACACACACACACACACACACACACACACACACACACACACACACACACACACACACACACATCTTATCTGACCAGTCGCAGCAAAACGCGAAGGCTATGATCAGACCAATACGCACTGTAATCTAAGAATTCCCTGCTCACACCAACCATGTTGATGGGTCTGTTGTGTCCTGGCTAATTTGTATTCTGTGAATTCTAAATGTATTGGTACAAGAAATAAGAGCAGATGGCTAATTACCAGGCTTTTAGTTTTCACTTTCTTCAGCAAAACCATTCCAGTCATGTCAAGAGAAAACCGACATTAGCACATATGCGGACATGCGCAGTTTGACCCGGGCCTTCGTTGCCCGCTTAAAGAACTGTTGGATATTGTAGACTAAATTATAGTATAGAGTATGTCTACAACCATTTGAAATACAAAATTCTGTATAGGTTGCGTGGATGCACTGGCTGGTCTAGGCCTTCATCAGTCAATATGATACGATGTCCATTTTCTCACGTTGAGTCCCATTTAAATTCCGAAAGAGACATTTTCCAGGCTGCGTCAGGTCAAAAAGGGTACTAAAATATAGGCACAAAGAGAAGACAAAGTAACCTGCGCCTCCAATTAAACTGATTATGGTCTTCATATATTTCGCTGTCGGATTGTTTAGCATACTCTCAATGTGACCAAATCAGCATGCCCTTATCAGATTGCATATTTGCATAGAGTGATTCGGGCTTACGTTGTCCACATACGCGTCAAAATCCCTTTTCATCTCGAATTATTTCATGTGAACAGCATCATTAGAAAAGGTATCTTCAAGGCATATGCGAACAGTAAAGATCCAGATGAGATAGTGATACTACATAATCTGATAAGGCTCTCTGCTATATCTACATTATCAAATGATTCAATAAGCGGACAGCGAAGGGCCTGATCAGACTGCGCAAATGCGCAGTCTGATCATGGCCTCCCCTGTTCGCTCTGACCCGAAGGCACATTGTCTCAAGGCACGGTTCATATTAACTTCGACATGTGTAAAATGGTAATTTCATTTGAAATATTAGAATAAAACTGTAATGAAGTTAAAATTCGTTTTTCTTTATAAATCTATTATTTCATCTTTTTTTTTTTTTGTATGTGCCGTTCACACAAAACTGTACCTTTTCGCATGCGGAATATGGGCAGGTCCTTACTCTGGGGCCCACACTTGACTGCAAATCCGCGTTGACGAATCAGACTCGTCCTGCACTATTTATAAATGCCTTGAATAGACTATCTGCGTACACTGACTGATCTGGGTATTGTGAGGAACTTTCTGGATCGCAAAACAGATTGCATTTTGCTATATAATACAAATACTTCATACTTCATCATTCAGTCTTTAGACTTTTAGGCAACTGGACTCCCCGTGTAGTTGTTACCAATGACCGTTCCAAGGCTGTGGTTCTTGTAGTGTTTGGCCTTTGTGGAGCCTTTTGGCTACACGCTGCGGAGATTTTTGTTTATGTCTTGTCCTGTCTGTTGTCATCCTCCATGCATATGCCATGTAACGTTAGTATGAAAGATTCAGATTAGTGTTAGCATTGTGATCATATCCATTGGCGCAGCCAGAACGGAATTACTTGTACACACACCCAGGAAAATTTCTCCCTGGTATCTCTTCCAAAATAGGGTCTACTCTTAAAGGAAAGAATTAGCTCCTCCGAAACCCCACTTTTATTTAGTAAAACTGGGGGTTTACAGGGGTATACATTAAAGTCTTATTTCTGCTCAAAAACATAGATTGTGGGTACTCGTTAGAACCGCCTCGTCGAGGCGGTTCTAACGAGTATCCACAATCTATGTTTTGAGGAGAAATATGAAAAATATCAAAATTTTTATCTGAAAACTTTCAGTTTTTGGTGGTGAAATTTTCAATATATTTGAATAGGCGTGTTTTCGTAATGTGATGTTGAGAACTTGATGTGGATCTGATTGCGTCAGTTTCTGAGTTCACTTATTTACTTAATAGTAATATTACAGTAATGAGTATTGGAATAATACCTTAAACTTTCATACAGACAACCCTCTTTATACCGACATTCAATACAACGACAATATTCGTTATAATGACAATTTGACTGTCACGAAACCTTCGCTTAAGAGGTAACAATTAGTAACAAACTATGCAAGAATATTGTATTTAAATACTTTAAAGAAACATATGTTTTGGATATTTGTTAGAATCGCCTCACTGAGCTCAGTGAGGCGATTCTAAGATTCTAACAAATACCCAAAACATATGTTATGCGAGGAAATATGAATAAAACAAAGTTTTTCTCACATAATATTGTGTCCATTAAGGATTCCTTACGATAGCAAATTTATTTTAATGGCAACATCTTTGGGAGCAAATGCTGTCGTTGTAACGAGGATTCACTGTGTCGCTGATACACCGCGAATAGATAATTAATGTTGTAATTGTAAACTCTTTAACATAGTTTTTAGTTTATGCATTCTTGAATGTCTGCAAAGTTTTACTTAATTTATCTTTATATAACTTTATACCTTTAATTATGTGTTTAAGGTAACTAACAGTAAAGTGGCTATAAATATCTTTGGCGTCTTTAGACGTCTATCCATCATACGACAACACCCTCAAGTGAGTATTACGTGTCGGGTCAGATGAGGTTGACTTCAGAGTTAAGTGACGTTAGCAACCTGAGCCCAGTTGTTCAAAGCTAACGACGTCGTTAGTTAACGATTCGTTAAAATTTAAATCAAGTGATACGCAAATGTACTGAATTTTTTTGCTGAAAAAAATGTGAGTAGCTTTTGCAGTGCAAAAGCTACTCACATTTTTTTCAGCAAAAAATATCAGAATATTGTGTATTAAATCGGCTAAAACAGTTAACGAAATGACCCTTAACGAGCTCGTTAAGCTAACGACGCTTTGAACAACTGGGCCCAGAAAAGAAGAGGAAAAGGAACTGGACAGTTAATAACAGTATTTAGGAGAATTTTGGCGAGACTAAAGAAGAAATTTCATGGACAGAATAATTTCCATTAATTCAAACGTCTTCTAGTGACATTACAGTAAGATAAATGCCATTTGAAGTGTTTAAATTATTATTTAATGTGGCACCAAAATAAATGACAGTAAATACAATTGTGTTTAATATGGTTTCACCACACACTGTATTTCAATTGAACTATTATATGGTTTCACCACACACTGTATTTCAATTGAACTATTATATGGTTTCACCTCACACTGTATTTCAATTGAACTATTATATGGTTTCACCCCACACTGTATTTCAGTTGAACTATTATATGGTTTCACCCCACACTGTATTTCAATTGAACTATTATATGATTTCACCACACACTGTATTTCAATTGAACTATTATATGGTTTCACCACACACTGTATTTCAATTGAACTATTATATGGTTTCACCCCACACTGTATTTCAATTGAACTATTATATGGTTTCACCACACACTGTATTTCAATTGAACTATTATATGATTTCACCCCACACTGTATTTCAATTGAACTATTATATGGTTTCACCACACACTGTATTTCAATTGAACTATTATATGGTTTCACCACACACTGTATTTCAATTGAAATATTATATGGTTTCACCACACACTGTATTTCAATTGAACTATTATATGGTTTCACCACACACTGTATTTCAATTGAACTATTATATGGTTTCACCCCACACTGTATTTCAATTGAACTATTATATGGTTTCACCACACACTGTATTTCAATTGAACTATTATATGGTTTCACCACACACTGTATTTCAATTGAACTATTATATGGTTTCACCACACACTGTATTTCAATTGAACTATTATATGGTTTCACCACACACTGTATTTCAATTGAACTGCAGTAAAATGTGCCTTATAAAGTTGCTAAACACATTTCACAGCATCACGAAAACATGCCTATATAATTTTGACCCCCTTAAACCCCACTTTTATATAGTAAAACTTGGGTTTACAGGGGTATACATTATTTTTCTTATTTCTGCTCAAAAACACAGATTGTGGGTACTCGTTAGAACCGCCTCGTCCAGGCGGTTCTAACGAGTACCACAATCTATGTTTTGAGCAGAAATATGAAAAATATCAGAGTTTTTCATCGGAAAATTTTCAGTTTTTGGAGATGAAATTATCTATATTTTTGAATAGGCGAGTTTTCGTAATGGATACTTTGGTCGATGTCACTATCCCAGTGCAAATTACTGTATAGTTTTAACGAGGAATATTAGGTCGAAAATAAACTGTTCCGTTTGTTGCTTTCAGTTTTGGACTGAAACTCCCCTTTGGCGAAAATAGCAGGGAATAAATAAATGACTGGGAAAAAAAAATGAAAACAAACAAACTATAGACCGTCAACTTTTTTTTTTCGGTTTAGAAAAAAAGGAAATACATAGTAGTAGTAGCAAGGCTTACTCTGAACTAAAACTAAGTTTGAGGACACATATCAGTGGGTCAAGCCTCAAGTGGTGAAAACACTGATGGTTCCAAGATGGCTTATCTTTTACGGTTAAATCGGTGACTGACATTTTGTGGTTTCTTTTTTCCACTTATCCAACAGTCTTAGTCCACAAACAGGAAAAACAATGTATTTGTTCAAATTTTAGAACAACTGTGAAAACGGGATAAGTTGTTTAAATAATTAGGTCAAGCTATGTCATATCCCAGTTAGCATTATTTAAAAATCTACATCGGGCCGTTATCGGCCCGTCAGGGTAGCTGACGGGCCGATAAAGACCCGCTGTAGATTTATGTAGAATGCTTGCTGAGATCGTCATAAACTGGTGTGACATTTCACTTGAGTACATTAAAACTAAAATCAGAGAGACAACGAAATAACACACAAAAGTAAATGAAGCCTCCGTCTCCTAATAACAGACGTTTAGACGACATTGATTTCATCTTTACGTGCAAACACCAAATTAAAGTTAGGCCACGCTCGGCAATCTGATGACATAACAAATTCAAATCTTTAACGCTTAGCATGCAAGGAAAAAAAAATTCAGCAGACGACATTTTGAGATGTTTTCTTATTTTTGATAGAAAGTAGGATTTTACATATCATGCAAATTGTCTGAGACAATTTGCATGAAATGTCAAAGCCTATTTTCAGCGAAAGATAAGTAAAATATTTAAAAAATGTCGTCTGCTAAATTAGCCAAGGGAGTGTTAAATGTTAATCAGTCTGCAGACTAATGGGAAAACCAGAACTTTTAATGGCAGTCATAAATCTGTAGCAGAATGAAAGTTAAATGTTAAATACCAGGGTTTCTGCAGAAGTAATTTTACGTAGAAGATTAAGCTGGAGACAAAATATGTAAAATGATTCTCTCTCTCTCTCTCTCTCTCTCTCTCTCTCTCTCTCTCTCTCTCTCTCTCTCCTTATCCCTCTATATATGTCTGTTTGTCTGTCTGTTTGTCTCTCATTTTCTCTTATTGTCACTATTACTATTCCTCTCTCTGTCTCTGTCTGTCTCTGTCACAATATGCTTCTCTCCGCCGTCTCTCTCTATCTGTCTCTCTTATGGCAAGGATACCGAAAATATCAAGCACACACTCATTCTCTTACAATACGATCGTAATGCTTTCTGATTTTCAGATGTACCTACGTTTTTTCTTATGCTTGAAGCCGTTATATTTATTGCTTAATGCCACAAATCGCATTTCAGCATCCACTTTTGTGAGAAACGTGGTGGACCTGTAACTGCTCTTCTGACTTAGAATGACGGTTCCAAGGCTAGAGGTGGAATGTTCATCACGAAAACATGCCTGTTTAATTTTGACCCCCTTAAACCCCACTTTTATCTAGTAAAACTGGGGTTTACAGGGGTATACATTATTTTTCTTATTTCTGCTCAAAAACATAGATTGTGGGTACTCGCTAGAACCGCCTCGTCGAGGCGGTTCTAACGAGTATCCACAATCTATGTTTTGAGCAGAAATATGAAAAATATCAGAGTTTTTCATTTGAAAATTTTCAGATTTTGGAGGTGGAATTTTCTATATATTTAAATAGGCGAGTTTTCGTAATGTACAAATGTCTGTACGCTGCTTCGTTGCACAGAATTCATTTTCATTATTTCGTCACCTCGATATCACTTATGTTAATCTTAGCATGCTGAGTATTTTTTTTTTATTTTTTAATTTTATTCGGAAACAGGGTCTGTCATTTCATGCAAATTGTCTCTATAGGAGAGAAATTGCATGGAATGCCAAACTCTATTTTGTGGGGAAAATAGGAAAAAAATCAACAATTGTTATCTACTGAGTTTGTCCACAGAGTGGTGAAACCTGCTGAACTGCCCTGCCTTTGCAAACAGTGTAGATCATGGTCTATTGGCTTTTTCAGAAGCCAACTGATCTGGATCTGCACTGTTTGTCGTTCTGTATGTGAATTTGTATCATCCATCTGGTTCAATTAATCTGACTGGCTGACAATTAGAAGAGGGCGTGGCATTTTAATTTATTCAGCATGACAAATGTCCTGTCAACATCACCCGGAAAGACGTTTTTTGCTTGGCGTTTTATTTTAAATGAAAAGATTTTGTTCTGAATGACCATATTTTATCAGAAACCATTTGTCTTTTCTGTTTCTGTGTTTTCTTCTCGAAAATTTACCCTAAAATTAAATTTACGGCCAAAAATTGGTCTGACCTATGCAATTTCTATAGTAAAGTGATTTTGTTTGATTTTTGTATATGAAAATATTTATTTCTTTTCTTTGTTGACTTTGAATTACTAATGTTTCACAACATTATTGTGAAAATTTCAGAAAAATTGAACCAGCGGAACTTGTTGAAAAATTACCTCCAGGTTACCTGCCCTACAGATTTCTGCATAATTTGCGTTCGTTTCTACTATGGGGAAAAGTAAAAACATTTGATTGTTTAAAAACCAATGACTAGAATAAAAGTATTTGTACATAGGTACTAGTTTCGACAAATGGTTTTGTATAAAATTATGACAAAAGTTTGCAAATTCACTTCTTCTGTGTAAAGCGCCAAGCCAAGCCCCCCAAAAAACAACAACAACAAAAAACAAAAAACAAAAAAAAAAAAAAAAAAAAAAAAACCTGAAACATTTTGAAAGCACAGTGGGGTTAACATATCAATGTGGACTGTATACTTCTATGCCTTAGGTCTAATAAAATCTATAGAGATTGTCCGTGAAAACAAAGAACACATGAACTAAAATAGGTTTCATTGCGATTCTTCATATGACAGCATTGTAGTTAGCACGGCTGCATACACCCTCTAAGCCATTTTGATTGTTTACAATCGATCCATAGTATACAGACGCCACAATTTCCTTTCGGTAGTTGTCCACATGCTTTTCATTGACCAATTGTAATAATACTGTGCGTTAGAGGAAATCCAGGTAATTGTTATTTATAGCCGCGATATTCTTATCGCTGTGACGTCAGAGGCTGTTGATAGAGGATTATCTTAAAAACCTGGACTGAGACATTTATGACATTGGCAACCAGTGTAGACCTGATCAGACGCCACAGAACGCGGCGTCTGATCAGGGTCTGCACTATTTGCTTAAATTATAGGAAGTTAAGGGTGGAATGAAACGGTCTTAAGTCCCCATTCAGGACCATTTACCCAGCCTACACTTAGAGACATCAGCGCTGTCAGTGCTTTTATTATCCCACAATATTGATACTTTTTTATTTCTTCACACAGTCATACTCGTACGTTTTGGGTACTCATACGCCCACTCAAACGGAGCTCGAGTTTTCAAGATACCGGGCCCCGAGATTATAAACTTATTTTTGTGCTCAATTCGGCTGAGCATGAAATTTTCTCTGCCAATAGATATGAAAATGTCAACAATAGTTGGCATTTTCATATTTATTAGCAGAGAAATTTTCATGCTCAGCCATGTTTAGCAAAAAAGAATTTGGAATTGTTAGTAAATTGAGATTTGTTGGCAGACAAAAATCATGCTCAGCTGATTTGAGCACGAAAAATGTTTTATAACCTCGGGGCCGGAACGGGTTCCATGATTCCTAAGAAAATAAAAATAGACAGTACTGTGATGAAGTAGGGGTAAATGTTTGCGGCCACCATGCCGATCGTTAGGAAGCTGGTTCCTTTGAATCGGTAGTTATAATGCGATTCAAAGGAGCCAGCTCCTTCTTTCCTAACGATCCGCATGGTGGTCACCATGCTTAAAACTTAATTAGCGAGAAAGTTTCGACAATGTTTTTCTTGCATCATAAAAAAGAGTTAATGGAGACAAATGGGATCTCAGATGATGCGTAATCATACAAACTGTCGAAACGTAACATTAACTCTTCTTCACCGAAAATGGACCTAGTCCATTCTTTGCACCACCAAGCTTTTCAAATCTTACCCTTTATAGCAGACCCTTTTTCAGAGTGTGTGTGTGTGGGGGGGGGGGGGGGGGGGTGGGGGGGGGGGGGCGGTGCTTGGTGTTCATGAAAACAAAATAATGTGTACCTAGTTAAACATGGCGAAAAACTACCAAGTGATTTCAGTCCCCTTAACTGCTTCTGTTATGCAAATTGTACATATCATGGCAAAGTTCTGTTGACTTTGAGGACTACACGTTTTGCCAAGGTCCATATCTGCGGACGATATCCTTTAGTTTTTCCAAGTCTTAAAGATTCCTTTCATCGTCGAATATAGTTATTATGGTGGTAAAAGAGAAGAGAATTGGCGGAACTAATCTTCAAGCAGCCGTGTAATGAAGTTTTAAACGTCAACATCGTGACAGTTGTATATATGGCTCTATTTCTAACAATGACCTCTCGTATTGATTGTCGCTCTTCTGATTAGATTCTCTGTAACACTATCATAGTGAGCGAACGTGACTCTTAGCCTCTCATCTAGATGATCAATGTCGTAAGTCATTTTAGACAGATATCACCATTGTCTTACTGATCTTAGAATGCAAACTGACAATATACTACATAATTCATAGAGCATTTCAGAAAATGCCTAACTACAGAGGACTTGATAAGGAGGGGTATTTGATAATTCTGGGATAAAATTTTCTCAATTTCTTCTTAAAAACATATGTTGTTGGTACTCATTAGAAGCGCCTCGGCGAGGCGCTTCTAATGAGTACCAACAACATATGTTTTTATGGAGGATTAAGAAATATTATCTCGGACTTATCACCAAAGAAGCTTTCCCAACAAATCCTCTGCCTGTATCATACGATCATCCATAATCAAGATGACTCGAATTCAATAAGCAAATGTAACACAGATGTTGAAAACATGATGCGAAGGTCATCAAATGCATTTTCATAGCAAGTCATTCCTATATCACTGAATCAAATACTAAATATCGGGATATCCAAGAAAATCCACAGCCGCGGAATGCAGTCTTCAAAGGCAAAAGATACTGACACATACAAAACAGCACATCGTCGAAAACAGAAAACCCTTATTCTGCCGTTCGGGGTCTATTTAAACATCAGGAGGTACGCCTAATGAAGTGCATCTCGAAACATTCAGAAGCAAGGTCCTTTAGTTTTAGATTTTCCAAGGGGGAAGGGCATGTGCTTTTAAACAAACAGGCATGTGCCCGCATTCAAGGCCAATCACAAGATCTTAGTCCAATTTCACCACTTTTTGTTTTCCGTTTTGTTTTCGATCTCACCCTTGTCAGATCAAAAATCATCCTTTGTCAACCAAAAACTTCCTTTATGACAATTATTTCAGTTAAATCAAGACGGTTTCAGGAGATATGAGTATGAGTTGGACTTTAGTTAAACCAGATTTAAGTCCTCAGCTGTTTTATTGTTGACAATTCCAAAGTTGTACATTGTATTTCTGTTTAACCCTTCTCTTGCTGAACACGACATGCCCTGTCTTAACAAACAGTGTAGATCCAGATCAGTTGGCTTCTGAAGAAGCCAACTGATCTGGATCTGCACTGTTTGTCATTGAATATGTGAATTTCCATCAAAAACCCGGACCAAGTAATCTGATTGGCTGGAAGTTAGAGGTGGGCGTGGCATCTTAATTTATTCAGCAAGGCAAGGGTTAAATTCCTCTCCGTTTTCAATGGTATGCTGTTTTGTGCTGCTATTTCATTAATTAAACTCTTTTGCCAGTTCTGTAAGAGGGTAGTTTCTCTGACCGTGACTTTCCTGCGTATATCCGTATTTATTTATTTATTTATGTATCTTTGGCGAAGTTGTTTGTGACATTTTTGTTGGAACTACTACAAACCCAGTAAGCATTCTTTATAAATCTATAGCGGGCCGTTATCGGCCTGTCAGGGTAGCTGACGGGCCGATAACGGCCCGCTATAGATTTATAAAGAATGCTAGCTGGGAAGTTCCTACAGAAGTATTGGTGCTACGATATAGTGCTGATCAATATCATTAAATGAGCCAGCGCAGAACAAAAGCTACAATAAGACCTCTGTGACCAGCAAAGACTCAGATCACCCTGTACGTCCACCCAGTATGGCAAGGGTTTTCGTTTATCTCTCGTTGGATCGCATGGAGGCACTCTGATCAGACTGCTCGGATTCGCAGGTTAAGCGGATGCGCAGACTGATCTGAGTATTCGCTATTCGCACAAATCTTATTCTGGGTTTTGTCGTGCGCTAGCTCAAATTTTATGGTCCTTTTGGACTATTGGACATACATTATTGGTGAATAATAGGTTCCGATAAAAGGGCATGAGGGATTTTAATTCTTTATTATTCCTAATGAACAGACTTAGTTTAATCGAGTCTGCTATTTTCATTTTTTGATTGTTTTGTACTTTCAAAGCATCCCTACTTCGGAATGTTTAACGAGAATGTAGGTTTACATAATGCAACTTTCGTATAGATAGAATTCTGAATTCTGAAGATGTAAAACTCTGAATATGTAAAATTGATGCTGAAATAAGTGCATAAACTACAGTCGAACCTCGTTATCTCGAACTCGCTTATTTCGAATTACCGCTTATCTCGAAGTGAAAATCTGGTCCCTGTTTTAACATGAAACTATGACAACAGGTAATAAAAAAATAATGTGGAAAAGAGGAGAAATTGCTCCCAAGGAGCAATTTCTCCTCTTTTCCACATTATTTTATATATATATATTTCTAACTTCAGGAGTCAAATAACATTCATTTGTTAAATGTGATTGTTCAATTTATGGTTTTCCTCACTCTCTCAACCCTGATATGTCGAGGTACGGATATCTCGAAGTATTTCAGTGAGTCCCTTGGAATTCGAGATAACGAGAGTCGACTGTATTTTTAAAGACTATTCATTTCTGATCACTCACAGCGTAACATTCAGCCTATTATCGCTCGAACGTGTTAGCAGACATTTCGTTCATACGACATTTGTTGCGGTCAGTAAGGGAAGGGAATTTATATGTAGGCCCTGATCTAAATCGATCAAATTCTAATAATCGGAAATAACATAATCCGCTGCTGGATAAGAGACTTTAGAATTGTTACAGTCATAGGATTCAGGGTGTAAATGACAATATCATGATCAGAGACTGCCTTACTGAAATTAAATAATATCTAACGAATAGTTTAATCTACTAACAGCAAATAATCCATCACGAAGACATGCCTATATAATTTTGACCCCCTTAAACCTCACTTTTATATAGTAAAACTGGGGGTTACAAGGGTATACATTGTTTTTTCTTATTTTTGCTCATAAACATAGATTGTAAGTACTCGTCAGAACCGCCTCTCCGAGGCGGTTCTGACGAGAAACCCCAATCTATGTTTTGAGCAGAAATATGAAAAAAATATCAGAGTGGTTTATCTGAAAATTTTCAAGTTTTGCAGGTGAAATTTTCTATATATTTGAATAGGCGTTTTTTGGTAATGATTTCCGAGTCAACTTAGGGTCGAAGAGCAAGCTTGGTGCAGCCTTGTTTGAAACGAATCGCCTCATAAAATGGGTGTGGTGTCGACTGTCATAGAATTTATTAACTGCAGCATCTGTTTTACATGTTCAGAATTAACAGAAAGAGATGTTAATACAGATAAACTAGAATGTCGTTCGGATTGTATATCATTTTCGTTAAGTTCAGAAAGCGTCATATTGAAGATTTGCTTTTAATGAAAATCATAAGAAGATCGTAATTGTCACTGTTTAGTATACAAAGAGAAAAATGTTAAACTCTGGTATTTTCTGTTGATATATACGTATCACATTATCATAGTAAACGTGGTTCGCAAATCTTTTATATATTTCATTCAGCTCTATATCCTTTCATAATTTATTTTGAATCCAGGAGGTGCAGTTTGATCATACATGTTAAAAATAATGTTTGTGAGTTTTTACTGGTTGAATCGCCATGTCGTTCGGAAAACAGAACTAAACTAAAGACAGAAAGTTGCCCTGAGAGTAGACCAAAACAAAAGTTAAAAGAAACAGTAAACTCGGTTAGTCTGTGTCCATTGCCTAATCATTACGAAAACACGCCTATTCAAATAAAGAGAAAATTTCACCTCCAAAAGAATGAAAATTTTCAGATAAAAAACTCTGATATTTTTCATATTTCTGCTCAAAACATACGGACAAAATGCAACATCCTTAGTACTCCATATTCAAGCCTCATATTTTTGGAAATCGGCCTGAATGTGTTGTTTGTTAATCCTTGTCCTACTGAACCCGGAAATACCCTGCCTTTACAAACCGTGTAGACCTGGATCAGTTGGCTTCTGAAGCTGATCTGGATCTGCACTGTTTGCCATTAAGTATGTGAATTTATTGCAACAATCTTGATCAAGTAATCTGATTAGCCGGAAATTAGAAGTGGGCGTGGCATCTTAATTTATTCAGCAGGACAAGGGTTAAAACTTAAAGCACGAAGCAAAATTACAGGAGGCGACATTCTATTTTATTTAATTAATTTTTCAGAGAAAACAAATGGTATGAAGTGTGTAGCCTTATTTTCTCTCAAAAACAAAATACCAAAATGTCAAAGTCGTATTTCAAATGAGTGGCGCACTAATGCACTAATTACAGTTATACATGAAATAATAAGAGCCGGGGCACAGCACTTCCTGCAACATTGCATGTGCTCCAAAGAAGAATCAGACCCGTGTAGGCTGATCAGATTCTTCGAGGTCCGCCTGATGACGCTATGGATCCTGTGCCCAGTGTAGACTATGTTCAACATGCGTGGATGCGCATGCTGATCTGAGTCTTCGCTGGGTGCACATGCAGTCTTGTAGGAAAAATTGTGCCCGGCTTAAATGCTATTCACGTCGCAATTTGCTGCGTTCCTGCGTGTACGTAGATGGCTGGTCCAATCATTGTTGTGGTCTGCCACGGGTCAGGTAGAATATACTGAAAAGGAGACTACAGAGCTGTTCTGCACTTTTCACACGTTTTTGCTTGGCTTCGCGTCTTCAAAGGCTTCAATACTCTTTCTGACGAGGTCACGCCAACAATGTTTGGCTAAAGTTACAGAATGCAATTTGTAGTACCAGGATGCGATCTTTTAAGGTTTTGTTGACACAATGAACCGTTTTACACTAAATAGTTGGACAGACAAACTTGAGCAAACAGTTTAGATCCAGATCAGACAACACAGAACGCGGCGTCGTATCAGGTTAAAAACCTTTCTCCACATCACGAAAACACGCCTATTCAAATATATTGAAAATTATACAACCCAAAAAAGGGAAATTTTCAGTTAAAAAACGCTAATATTTTTCTTATTTCTGCCCAAAACATAGATTGTGGGTACGCGTTAGAACCGCCTCGACGAGGCGGTTCTAACGCGTACCCACAATCTATGTTTTGAGCAGAAATAAGAAAAATAATGTATACCCCTTTAAACCCCAGTTTTATTATATAAAAGTGGGGTTTATGGGGGTCATAATTATATACATGTAGGTATGTTTTCGTGATGTTTAATCACAGTAACATGTTTTTTAAACTTGATTTTTGGCCTGGGCTTGGCTTGTAAAACCGAAGGCCAAAGTAGTTTTACCAAATTTTCAACCCCTGCCAAAGCATTTACTGAAAACCTGAGTAAAAATGCAAAGTACCGCATCCAACTACGCTGAGAAAAAAAAAAAAAAAAAGACAGAAGGAAAAAATTCGACTCTTGAAAACAAAAATACATGTATATTTGGGTTTGAACATAACAATTAAGTTTAAGTTTGCAACAAACTTTCAGAGATGTGCGATGGAACTCGTACAAAACTGTTTGACTAAGAATTTTGAGCCCTGATGAGCTTATTCATAACTGCAAATTAGTACGCTGTAACATTGAAAGAAAACACGATTGTATTCGAGGATAGTCGGTCAAGATAGCAGATAGTAGAACGGAAAAGTACGAGAATTTGCATAATCGAAAAGCTGAAGAAAATGTCAACCAGTTTTGATGTATAAAACCATCTTTTGATAACTTTCAGTCTTAGACCCATTTTTCACACATGCATAGATAAGGTTTGTATTTTACCATTACCACTCTCTGGGAATATTCAGCAGATGACAAAGTGATGATATTTCCTGACCTTTCCAGAAAATGGGCATTGTCAAAGCACAGGACAGGAAAAAAATGAAAAATATTTCAAAAAGTCGTCTGCTGAATTTTTTAACCCGAGTGCCAAGCATTAATTCAATAATATTTTGTTTGATGTTTGGGTTATAATTGCCTGGCATCTCGACAGATGAGTAGTTCACTACCATAGATAAGAAGATAACCATCTTTTGTAGCGTTTGTCCACAGGCACACGACTATATGTTTGTGATTTTTTATACCCCGCCACACAATAGTGGCGGGGTATTATGGTTTCACGTTGGTCGTCCGTATGTCCGTCCGTCCGTCGTACGTCCGTCCGTTTTTCGTTTCCGGATGATAACTTGAGTAAACATCAGTGGATTTTCACCAAACTTGGTATGTGCATTGATATTGTGGAGATCTGGTTTGAGATTGCTAATGGGCAAATTTCGTCAAATTTTTACGGAGTTATCTGCCCGAGACACGCTCATATTTTCGTTTCCGGATTATAACTTGAGTGAATAACAAGGGATTTTCACCACACTTGCTATATGCATTGACATTAAGGAGATCTGGTTTCGGATTGCTAATGGGCAAATTTCGTCAATTTTTTACGGAGTTATCTGCCCGAGACACACCCATATTTTCGTTTCCGGACGATAACTAGTAAATAACAAGGGATTTTAACAAAACTTGCTATATGTATTGACATTAAGGAGATCTGGTTTGGAATTGCTAATGGGCAAATTTCGTCAATTTTTTACGGAGTTATCTGCCCGAGACACGCCCATATTTTCATTTCTGTATGATAACTTTAGTAAATAACAAGGCCCCTATAACCAAACTTGCTATATGCATTGATATTATCAAGATCTGGTTTCAGATTGTTATCTCTGTCCCTCCATCATTTTCTTTCCAGACATTTTTGCAACGATAACTTTAATACATAAACAAATAATTGCTATGGCGGGGTATTATGCTTGCGGTGCTTTTATTTATATATTATAAAATGTTAGCCTATCATTACTTTTCTGTCAAATTTCAAGTCGAACAGTTATGAAATAAGTCATTTGCAAAATGTCACTCCCAAAGACAATAAAACACTATAGGTATATGATGTTTTACGTCTTTGTTATTTCGCAACCGGTCAAATTGAAACTTGACAGTGAGCTAGAGGATATTTTCAGATATTATAATCTGTAACCCCCCCCCCCCCCAAAAAAAAAAAACAAAACAAAAAAAACAAACAAAAAAAAAACAAAAAAAAAACAACAACAACAACAAATATTCCGTCGAGTGCCTATGCGTTTGTTGGGTCTTCCACGGGTCTTCCGCGGTCACCCATCCAGCTACTAACCGCGATCTCCGTTGCTTAACTTTATGACATCACGCAAACATGCCTATATAATTTTGACCCCTTAAACCCCAATTTTATATAATAAAACTGGGGTTTACAGGGGTATATATTATTTTTCTTATTTCTGCTCAAAAACATAGATTGTGGTACTCGTTAGAACCGTATATGATGTTTTACGTCTTTGTTATTTCGCAACCGGTCAAATTGAAACTTGACAGTGAGCTAGAGGATATTTTCAGATATTATAATCTGTAACCCCCCCCCCCCCCCCCCCCAAAAAAAAAAAAAAAAACAAAACAAAAAAAACAAACAAAAAAAAAAAAAAAAAACAACAACAACAACAACAAATATTCCGTCGAGTGCCTATGCGTTTGTTGGGTCTTCCACGGGTCTTCCGCGGTCACCCATCCAGCTACTAACCGCGATCTCCGTTGCTTATTATTTTTTTTATTTATTTTTTTTAGTATTTTATTTTTTTTTAATTTTATAATAGTATAAATAAAACTGAGGGTTTACAGGGGTATATATTATTTTTCTTATTTCTGCTCAAAAACATAGATTGTGGTACTCGTTAGAACCGCCTCGATGAGTCGGTTCTAACGAGTACCCACAATCTATTTTTTTGAGCAGAAACATGAAAATATAATCAAAATTTTTATCTGAAAATATTCAGTTTTTGGTGGTGAAAATTTCAATGTATTTGAATAGGAATGTTTTCGTAATGAAAACGCCAACCACTTTAAGGAGACACCAATGAACAATTTCGACCAATCAAAAACGAGACCGAAATAATTGACCATTAACTAGATATTTCTTCAAAACTGATACAGTCGGCTTGATTATAGAGCGCTAACCAAAACTGGCCTTATCTCCCAACAATGACGGGCCGTGCAATTTTAGTGATATTTTTTGTCATTTTTGTTGCAAAGCATATGTTGTGGGTACTCATTAGAATGACCTCAATGAGGCCATTCTAATGAGAAACCGCAACATGTTTTGCTGCTGCTGCTGCTGCAAAAAAAAAAAAAAGATCTCACTCAAACTAAGTTTTAAATAGGCTAACCATATTTTTAGATAAGAAGGGGTGGGGTGGTGGTGGTGGTGGTGGTTTGGGGGTTGGGGTGGGGGTGGGGGTGGGTGTGTGTGGGTGTGGTGGGGGGGGGGGGTACGTGGTATCAGATTAACATTTTTCTTATTCCTCCATAAAACATATGTTGTTGGTCCTCATTAGAAGTGCCTTACCGAGGCGCTTCTAAGGACTACCAAAACGTATGTTTTCATGGAGAAATGAGAAAATATCTATATTTTTTTTATTGAAAAAAGTATCTTATCTAGAGCTATGGTAATAATAACTAACTGAAAGTTTTGAATAAATGCTTATGAGAATAGAAGACCATTTTGATACCCAGGCCTCCAGCGCCTGCAGCGCTTTGATTATTAAACGTTAGGAGCAGCACGTTAACCCTTAAAGCGCCAAGAAAAAACTGCATCTAAAAATGTGGTCTGTTTATGTCGTCTGCTGAATATTCTTGCAAACTTTTCAAACCTATTTTTTTGCATGCCGGCAAACAGTGTGGACCCTGATCAGACTGCTCCTAAAGGAGCAGTCTGATCTGGGTCCACACTGTTTGCAGAAATGACTTTTAAAATCACAAGCAGAAGACAAAGCAGACGACAATTGTCGTGACTGGCGCTTTAAGGGTTAACGCTTAGCGCTCTGGGTAAAATGTTTAGCAGACAACATATTTAAATTTTTCTTATTTTTTCCAGAAAACAGGATTACATGCAGATTGTCTCCATTTTTCCCAGAAAAAAAAGAACTCGACATTTCATGCAAATTGTCTCCAATGGAGACAATCTGCATGTAATCCTGTTTTCTGGGAAAAATAAGAAAGGTATCACCAATTTATCTGCTGATTTATTCCAGAGATTTGTATAGGTTAAGGAATTAAGGTGTCCGAATCCTTAGCGTAAATACGGTGACCTTGGACTGCGACCAGACACACGGTGAATCCCAGGCAGACGCAGCATCAACTATCGTCCTCCTGAAAATACGTCGATACCCATTGTTTGCTTAGCAGCATTTTGATTGGCTGGAAAACGCACTGTCAATACACATGCTGCTATAATTATCTGTTAGCACATGGCAAGCTGTCATAGAAACAATATCTCAGAATCAGTTCTATTTAACATCTCTGTATGTAACTTTCCAGCGTTCTTGTATCGTATGGAAATTATATTAACCGTTTACACTCTATGGGCTTATTCAGAAAACGACAAAATGAAAACTTTTTAATTTTTCACACTAAATTGGCTTTGACATTTCATACAAATTGTCAAGGAGACAATTTGCATCAGATCTCAAAACTTACTTTCTGGAAAAAAAATTAGAAAGATATTTCAAAATGTCGTCGTTTGAAATTTTACTCAGAAATGGATGTACTTTTTGAAACCGCGTAACTTATCCCTTAAAGCGCCAAATCACAGCTGCAGCAGACGATATTTTGAGATAATAATTATTTTTCAGGGTAAAATCAAAATTTGACATTTCATGTGAATCGTCTGCCCCTAGCAGACGATTCACATGAAATATCAAGTTTGTTTTTTTTTTTTTTTCTGAAAAAAAAAAAAAAAAAAAAATAACAAAATAATAATAATAATAATAATATTGTCGTCTGATGCAATTTTGCTTGTGGTTTAAGAGTTAACATTATTATATGCACCTAAGGTTTGGAAAGTTGTTGTTATTTGCTGTTGACAATAGAAATCCATCTGGATATTGCTGTTATATAATTGCACAGTTATTGGATTAAAACATACAAATTAAAATTGTAAATAATGTGTTAAAAAGTACAATAAAGCTGTGTAATATATACGAAAGTATAATGAGTACACTACTTTACAACAAAATGTAACTGTTGTTATGTGGAAATGCATTATTAAAGTTCAAGTCCTTAAATTGCACATTAAATTCTTACACTTTGTATTATCGTGAGAAGCAGACATCGACCTTGACCCTTATTACTACAATGCAGGATATAATTGCATGTATTGCTACAATTGTCGTATTTCTGTTCATTTGGGTGGATAGTTTTCAAACTCGCAGCCATGACAGATGGGAAAGAGTGTCAGGTATGTAGCTTTTATCATCGAAAATATTGCTAAATACATTGTTCTGCCTCCCGGGGTGGGGGGTGGGTGGGTGGGGGGGGGGGGGGGGGGGCCGGAGGAGGGTGTGTAACTTGGGGGTAATTGTGGTACGGGTGTTCGAGCCAGTATTTCGAAACCTAACCCATTCATATATCTGGCCTTTGAAAAAACGGACCCATTCATATACTGCCCTTTGATTTTTGTACCCATTTATTGCTGGTAGTTAGATAGACGAATATAGCAGTCAATTCATTGAATACCAAGAGAACAAGCAGCCTCAAAAAATCTCTGAACGAAAAATATGTGCATGTACCGGGATACATCAGAAAAGTGGGGCCTTTCATATACTAATCCAGAAAAATTGGGTCAATCATGTACTTTTTGTTGAAAAAAGGGGCTAATCATATACTTGGCAGCCCTGAAAAAGAGGGCCATTCGGCACGCACATCCATACTATACCATATATAGGAAGTTACCCTCCCGCCGCCCCCCACCCCCCCCCCCTCCGCCCCACTTCCCCGAGTGTTCTGCATACATTCGTTTCTGTCTTTTTGTCATTTTGCAGTCGATCGTTTTCGCGCGTCACCACAGAGAGTCAGTTTTTGCAGGATTCTGTCTTTGTAGCGAGACCTTTAACTTGCGCAAGGAATATATCTCCCTGAACAGGGCCTTTAAGGTCAACATTCCGATCAGAAGCTGATGTTTTATATTAAGCATAAAAACGAGCTCAGTCAAAATTACCGTTATTAGCCTAGACAGATCGGTCATGAATGGAGATAATTCGGTGAGTAGGCTTGGCGTGAAATTTTATTTACTGCTCTTCTCCACAGTTAGTGAGCATTTGTGTTGTGGCGATATTTAGAATACAATGTTTACCTGCGCGTGAAGTGGTGTGATCGTTTCTACTCACATTAACGTAAGCACGACGAGTGTAAAATTAAACATCACAATTTTATTGATGATAGACATTCTTTAATTCTCTTCTGTATTCAATACTTCTATTACTTTACTCGCACTCAACTCTTCGGCCTATATATACTGTAGGGAAATCTAACTTTGTCTTTGGTTTCGAAACTCGAAGTACTTTATTGTGACCACTGTATACTGTAAGTCTGAATAAATTTTCTGGGCCCAGTTGTTCAAAGCGTCGTTAGAATATCCCAGTAAGCATTCTTTATAAATCTATAGCGGGCCGTTATCGGCCCGTCAGGATAGCTGACGGGCCGATAACGGCCCGCTATAGATTTATAAAGAATGCCAGCTGGGATCCAATCCACAGCTATTTTTGCTGAAAAATGTGAGTAGCTTTTGCAAATGCAAAAGCTACTCACATTTTTTTCACCAAAAAATATTAACGTTTATGCCCCATTTAATGATCAAAGTTTTAACGATACGTTAACTAACGCCATCGTTAGTTTTGAACAACTCCTTACCATACGTGTCCTACTGTTTTAAAAATTTCATTTTATTTCAGTGTAGACAATTCTAAAAACTGCTGCTTGTGTGGCAAACATTTGTCGTACTATATCTGATTTTTGTTTTAGTTTTGTCGGAAACCCCCTTTTTAAATAATAAATATTTCCAAATTCAAAGATGAAATAGTCCACTTCATAAACTCGGTGGTGAAAGGATGAAGTACCATCTTGTTTAGCACAACTTTGTCCTTGATATCCACGGTGGTAATAGAAAAAGGTTACATCTCAAAACCCGTTGTAGAAAGAGTGAAGTATAATAGTACCTACTAGCTGTACATGTATTGCAATCAAAATATCAAGCTAGAAGTTCAGGTTCGTCGTGCAAGGGACAAGACAATTCTCAAACAACAAAAAAAAAAAAACATCAACAACAACAACAAACTGAGATATGATTTGTTTCTACTGTATTACAATCGCGATACCACTTGGCAAGTGTTGTTAATTTTTCAATTTGTCTCTGTAATATTCGTCTGTAATGTTCATGTTTAATTGTATGTTGGACTTATGCACTTTGGTCTTTGAATAATAAAATTAATGATACAATAGGCCAACCAAACATATATTATATGGTTCCAAAAACGTTTAGGACAGTCAGTATATTGTTTGTACCATTAATCTGCATGGACGCAAGGCGAAAGCTCTGTTACGTAAACGACCTTTGAGCAAAATCCGTATAAAATTAAGATCAGAAGGTAAAAATAGGGTGAGCTAAGATACCGGGACGGAATATTTAAGGTATTTCTATCAAGTTAAAGCTTCTATTATCCCAAGAAATCAGTTGCATCATTCTAATCACAATTGCCAGGGCGCACTATTTCTGTTGGAGGTACGAGTATTAAAATGTGTTGATTTTAGATAACGGTTTGTTAAATCCGTATCTGCTATGCGTATGCATAGATTGGTCTAGGTTTTCGCTGAAAATGCAAAATGTGATGCAGCATTGGAAGCCACCCTGTACAACCAGTAACGTACGGAAAACGGATGTACCCGAGGAAAACGGGAGCTGAGCGTGGGAAAAACGGAGAAGTAGCGAACATAAAACGGCATTTTGTTAATCACTCAGTAGAATTTCCACTAATACTGGGAGCAAAGTAAGACAATGAAACTGTAAACTGTTAATTCGAAGTTGAGAACTGACCATCCAAGAAACCACAAAGTGCATACGGCTTCAAATGGATAAAAAATAATTAACACTTTTGCTGTTTGATGAAATTAAACACCGTAATCTAGTCACCTCGTGTCAAAGGCGAAGACAAGTATCGCTTGTCCGAAAAAAAAGACACTTCAGATGCTAATTTTATCGTTTGTTGTATTCCTATCCTACTGATACCTACTCCAGTTAAAGTCACTAAGATTTGAAGAAGCTCTGGAGATATGTATACTCCATATGAGGTACGCCGGGGGACATCGCCATCCAGAAAAGGGAAATTGACTATATCAAAATCAAAATCGTCCCGTTTATCGTAACTTTTGGTGGAAACTGTACCATTAGATATACATATAAATCAAAAAACGGTGCCTCGGTATCGGAAGTAGGGTATATGCGTTCCACCATTTGGTCAAAGTAAATATTGCCAATATTTAATAAATCATCTTAAAGGTATCTTTAAATTGAATTGAAAGCCTCAATAATGTCAGCCTGATTTTCCCATGAGAGAGACTTCATGAAATCTCTCTCATAAACCATCACAATAGATGGCGTACGGTAAAACATTCTGATGGTAGACAAAACCGGAGACAAAAGTTGACTTCTCGATTTATTAGCTCACCTGGAGCTTTGCGCCAGCTCAGCTAATGCCGGGACCTGTTGTCCGTCTGTCCGTCGTTAGCTTTTAACATTTTTGACATCGCCTCCAGAAGCGTACGTCGGATTGAGCTGAACCTTGACGTGAGGCATTGTGGCTACATGGGGATTCAGAATTGACAAAATTGTTCCGTTCCGAATATCCCAGATGGCCGCCATCTTGAAATTCTTCAAACGACATCTCCTCCCAACCGTAAGTCCGATTGAGCCAAAACTGGATGGGAGGCATCGGAGTGACAAAGAGAATTTTGAATTGCTAAACCCGTTCCGTTCCGATATCCAAGATGGCCGCCATGGCGGCCATTTTGATATTCATCTAATGACCTCCCAAACCGTAAGTCGAATTGAGCTGAAACATGATGGGAGGCATCGGAGCAACAAAGATATTCAGAATTGCTAAAATCGTTGCGTTCAGATATCCAAAATGGCCGCCACTACGGCCATCTTGAAATTCTTCAAACGAAATCTCCTCCCAAACCGTAAATCGGATAAAGCTGAAACCTGATGGAAGGCATCGGAGGGACATAGAGATTCAGAATTGTTAGAATCGTTCTGTTTCGATATCCAAGATGGCGGCCATCTTAAAAATCTTCAAACAACATCTTTCTCCAAACCGAAAGTCCGATTGAGCCGAAACTTGATGGGAGGCATAGGAGTGACATAGACATTTAGAACTGCTAAAATTGTTTCGTTCTGATATCCAAGATGGCCGCCATGTTGAAATTCTTCAAACGACAGCTCCTCCAAACCGTTAGTCGGATAGAGCTGAAACTTATGTGAGGCGTCTGAGTGACATGGAGATTTAGAGTTGCTAAAATCGTTCTCTTCTGATATCCAAGATGGCCGAAACGACATCTCCTGCCAAACTGTTAGTCGGGTTGAGCCAAAACCTAATGGGCGGCATCAGAGGGACACAGAGATTCAGAATAAATACAATCGTTTCGTTCCGTTATCCAAGATGGCTGCCTTGGCCAAAATTTGTTGAAGGCATTCTGGCAATATGGAAATTTAGAATTGCTAAAGTCGTTATGTTCGGAGATCCAAGATGGCCGCCATAGCAGCCATCTTGAAAATCTTCAAACGACATCTTTTCCTAAACCATAAGTCAAATTTAGCCGAAACTTGATGGGAGGCATCGTAGCAACATGGAGATTCAGAATTGCTAAAATCGTTCAGTTCCGATATTTAAGATGGCCGCCACAGACTGGTAGACCACATCTGGTAGACCACATCTGCTCCCGAACCCTAAGTCGGATTTAGCCCAAACTTGCTGGGAGGCATTGGGGTCACATGGAGATTTAGAATTGTCAAAATCATCCGTTTCGATATCAAAGATGACCGCCATATTGAAATTATTCAAAAAACATCTCCCGAACCTTATGTCGTATTGAGCTGAAACATGATTGGAGGCGACATGGAGATTCAGAATTGCTAAAATTGTTCTGTTCCGATATTCAAGATGGTTGCTATACCGGCCATCTTGAAATTCTTAAAACAACATATCCTACCAAACCGTAAATCAGTTTGAGCTGAAACTTGTTGGGAGGCATCGGAGCGACATAGAGATTCAGAACTGCTTAAATCGTTCCGTTCCAATCTTAAAGATGGCCGCCATGGTGACCATTTTTAAAATCTTCAAATGATATCTGCTCCAGAAGGGTTAGTCAGATTTAGCAGAAACTTAGTGGGAGGCACTTGAGAGACATGGAGATTCAGAATTGCTGAAATCGTTCCGCTCCAATACCCAAGACGGCTGCCACGGTGGCCATCTTAAAATACTTCAAAAAAGACATCTCCTAAACCTTAAATTGGATAGAGCTAAAACTAGATTGGAGGCATCGGAGCAACATAGAGATTAAAAATTGATAAACTCGTTATGCTCCGATATCCAAGGTGGCACTTCAGCGGCCATCTTGAAAACCTTCAAACCACATCTGCTCCTGAATGGTCAGTCGGAATGAGCCAAAACTTAGTGGGAGGAATTGAAATGACATGGAGATTTAGAATTACTAAAATCAATTTGTTACGATATCCAGTTTGCCATCTTGTAAGTCTACAATTGTTATCTGCTCTTGAACGGTAAGTCGCATTGAGCCGAAACTTGGTGGAAGGCATCGGAGCAACATGGAGATTTAGTACTACTAAAATGGTTTCGTTCTCATCCGAGATGGCCACTATGACAGCCATCTTGAATATCTTCAAATCACATCTGCTTCCGAACGATGTCGGATCGAGCTTTAACTTGATGGGAGGCATTGGGGAGTTATGGAAATTCAGCATTGCTAAAATCGTTCTGTTCCAATATCTCACATGACTGCGATGGCAGCCATCTTGAAATTCTTCAAACCACATCTCCTCCCACACCGTAAGTCAGATAGAATCAAAACTTGATGGGATGCTTTGGGTGATAAGGAGATTCAGAATTGCTAAAATCAGATAATTACTAGTAATTGCTATTACTCGTTTAGTTCAAACATTCGATGGCGGCCATGATGGCAGTTTTGATACTCTACAAACAACACCAGCTTCTGAATTGCTAAAGGTAATCTGATCTGATAGCCAAAATGGCCATCATGGCACAATGTAACATATCATGATCAGCCTAGTCCAGATGAGCGATTTCTGGCCCACTTGGGCCTCTAGTTTTCCCGGTTTCCTACAAAAGATAGAAATAAAATAATAATAATTAATAATAACTTGGCTCAAAAATGACATAAAAGGCCATGGTATATTTCACTACCTGTCTGCATTCATAATTGGAGAAACACCAGTAAATGGGTATGAATGCATGTTTTGCCCATATAACATATAAACCAGGCCATACGTTTGAAAAGGATATAATGTGTATCTTTTTTTGTATTAGGTTACAATACTTATGCAAAATAATTTGATTTGTCATGCTACTAGATTTTTTTTAGATTAAAAGCGCATGTTTTTTTGTGTGTTGTTGTTATTGTTTAAATATAGATTGAAGGTGCTCGTCAAAACTGTCTCATCGAGGCGGTTCTAACGAGTTCCCGCAATCTCAGGTTTGAGCAGTAATAGGGAAGTTAATGTTTATCTCTGTAAACCCACTTTCACTTTATTATTACTCTTCGCCTCTTCTTTTCGATTGGTAGATTAGTCCCTTTCTTCGTCATTCTACCTTAAAAGAAATAGGACAAAAGCTAATTGTAGCTGTAGTATGTATAATTATGATACATTGTTGAACTTGGGAGCACATCACGAAAATATGCCTATACAAATTTGACCCCCTTAAATCCCACTTTTATATAATAAAACTGGGGTTTACAGGGGTATACATTATTTTTCTTATTTCTGCTCAAAAACACAGATTGTGGGTGCGCGTTAGAACCGGCTCGCCGAGGCGGTTCTAACGAGTACCTAAAATCTATGTTTTGAGCAGAAATATGAAGAATATAAGAATGTTTTATCTGAAAATGTTCGTTTTTTTGGTTGTGAAATTTTCAGTATATTTGAATAGGCATGTTTTTGTAATGATTTTGCAAAAAGGTTAAAGATAAAAATACATCTTGTTCAAATTTTATAGTGTATAAAAAACAACCAAACTATGATAACGTATTGTAACTATAATGGTAACAAGTAGCATCTTCAAAAAAGAAGATAAGCGAGGAAGAATACAGACAATTTTTGGCATTTTCTTTTTCAATATAGTTATAGAAGTTCATAAACGAAGCCCACTTTACACCCAAAACTTTGACAATAATACTCAACTCTATATAACGCTGGATACGAAGTTGACGTCTAACTTGACCGCCTCACGTGCCTTTCTTTGCACGATAGCTTATCATTGTCATTTATACATACCGCAGTATAAATCTCTGGAATGATTGTCAATATTTAAATTCCCAGGACATCTGATTGCATCCTTTCATTTGGGCTCCATGTCTGTTCATCTGAACATTCTGACTTGCCACTGGTTCAACATTTTATGAATGCTATATGGCTTGGGTACGTCGACCACATATTTCTTGGTGTTAACAAAAAGGCTTTGTCACTTTGTACATTTGTTGCAAGTTTCATTTTTTTTTCTGAATTAGGGTCCTTAACCTACTAAAACAAAGCAAACAAAATTTCATTTTATCCTCTGATGTTTAGAACTTAAAAAAATGTCCATTGTAATTTTGTTCCATTGGTTTCCCGATTGGTTCCGGTAAATAGGCATATGCTTTAACTTTTCTGGGTCCATTGAAACACACTAAAACACCCCCTAAACACACTAAAATCACCCCAAACTATACCCCAAGACACATTTTAAAATTCCTAACGTTACAAATGAAACAGATGAAAATCAAATGTAAATAAATATTATATGATTAATCATCTACATACATTTATAGAAAAATTAACAAAGTATTTCTTCATAGATTCTGATGATTAAAAAAAAGGTAAAAGAAAAGTTCAGGGAGTGCCACAATCACAAACCGCAGCCCTTCCCAGACACCAAGAGAAAGAGGAAACAGACAAAACCAAACAAGCACAAATCGAACAAACGTACGAAAAGCACCAAGACTAAGTCTCTCTTCCCCAAGCGAGGTAATGGCAATGCTAAAAGGACTGAAAACACAAGAACAAAATAACACAAGGCAAGCCATAAATCAAATCGCCTCGTAGAATAAACCACAAAGCAACAAAGAGTAGGACTAACACCGTGACCACCGACTTAGAACGGTCAGTAGAATAAACCAACGGGGGTTTAAAGCACTTTTACAGCTGGCCAACTAGGCACCTTACCTAATGATTGTCTTATTTGTTTTAATATTATGCAAGATATTTTCTATAATGGGTCGGCTTTTTTGGAAATGAAATAATAGTGCAAAGTTTTCTCCATCCTTTCTTTCATTTATTTGTTTGTTTCTTTGTTCGCTCATGCGATCGTTCGTGTATATCGAGTGCGGGTGTTTCAAAAAAAGCGTCACATGCAGGTCCAGTGGAAAAGTGAGCAGATGCCAGACAAAACGGCCTTACATGGTTTTGTTTGTTTGTTTTTCTGTTGCAAAGATCTTGCTGTAACTCTGCGGATGCACATGCACATGCTGACTTGAAACTTTGTCGGTCATATGTTTTCTTGGACTCAGGTCCATATTTCCATCACGAAAACATGCCTATGTAATTTTGACCCCCTTAAACCCCACTTTTATATAGTAAAACTGTGGTTTACAGAGATTATTTGTCTTATTTCTGCTCAAAAACATAGATTGTAGTACTCGTTAGAACCGCCTCACCGATGCGGTTCTAACGAGTACCCACAATCTATGTTTTGAGCAGAAATAGGAAAAATATCATAATTTTTTATCTGAAAATTTTCATTTTTTTTGGTGGTAAAATATTCTATATATTTGAATAGGCGTGTTTTCGTAATGATGTAACTCTTTTTTCTGCAGTATAAAAACAAAAACCTTGATCAGACTGCGCAGATGCACATGCTAATCTAGAACTTTGCTGGACAGATGTTTCTTGGGCATCACTTTATATTTCGTTTAAGTTTTTTCGTTTTTGCAAAATTCCAGACCGGCCCATATTTCACTTACGTTTATCTGTTGCAAAGACCCAGAGCAAACTGTATGGATGTTCATTATACTGAGCTATCATACACCTTTGATACCTAATTCCACTTGAGATAATAAATAAACAAAGTAATTTAGAATGAAAAAAAAGTAACGTAAGTGGTTTGGTGTGAAACAGTAAATAAATAAAGTGGTTTGGGTATTTCGGGGTTGTCTGCATCGGCTATATAGGTGTGTTTCAACGGACTAATCCGTTTTTTACAAAAACTCATTCGCGCCATGTACGTAATTAATTTTATCAAATTGTTATTCTAAATAGAGAAGTTTTCTTGGACTTTCAAAACTTGACTTGAATGCGCACAAAGAAAGTTGAGTCAAAGTATTTAACAAAAAATAACCGTTTCATGAGATTTATCGTCGCTTTAAGGCACGTACATTCTTCCATACAGAGGCTGACAGGCTTAGGTCACCTATGATCTTATAAGACTTCGTCTAAAAAGAGAAGGAAGATTTTAATTCTTAGGAGAAGTGACATTCAATCGATGGGTTTTGAAAAACGAAAAAATGCCAGTATAACATTAAATGGCTGTTTTGCCTGTAGCAAGGTGGTTTTATCGTAGGTTACTGATTTAGATGGTTTGTTTTACCATACGTTACTTTAGAAAATAAACATAAATACCTTTGGAAAGAATGTTTTGTATGATTTGCGATATGAGTAATAAGCATACTGTTATAATTGTAAGTAGAAACAGATTGAAGTCGGACAATAATAAAAAATAAAACAGTCGAAATATCATCATCTGAATTGTCTGAATTCAAATGAGCGGTACTTAAAAAAACGGAGTCCAGTTTCTTATGAATACAATTGGATATATCTGTAGCCGCATGCACAGGGTGGAATCTAAGATTATCAGTTTAAAACTAGGAGAGCAAGTTCCTTGCCGAATCTGCTTTCCATTTTAAAGGGAAATTTCTACCGGATGTTTACAGAAACGCGTTTTACTGGACGACCGATATCCGTTTTCCGAATGCAGAGCCGTTTGTCCGTACATTACTGGTTGTACAGGGTGGAAACGACGGCCCAGACCATGCAGACTTACATGTATTCTCACGGTCTGATCAGTATATTTGTTGCACGCGTACCAATTCAGTTGATACAATGGATACTGTAGATTATACAGTCGACTCTCGTTATCTCGAATTCCAAGGGACACACTGAAACACTTCGAGATATCCATACCTCGACATATCAGAGTTGAGAGAGTGAGGAAAACAATAAATTAAACGACCACATTTAACAAATGAATATGTAATTTGACTCTTGAAGTCAGAAATATATGTATAAAATTATGTGGAAAAGAGGAGAAATTGCTCCTTAGGAGCAATTTCTCCTCTTTTCCATATTATTTTGTTACCTGTTGTTATATTTTCATGTTAAAACCGGGCCAGATTTTCACTTCGAGATAAGCGGTAATTCGAAATAAGCGAGTTCGAGATAACGAGGTTCGACTGTATATAGAGGCGCAATCTGATCTAGGCCTTCTCTGTACGCATATGGCATGTGATCTTTTCTTGCGTTGCACATCATGTTTGGCATGCGCAGGCCCATCTGGGTATCTCTGCATATGGCATAAAAGACCTTTTCTTGCGTTCGACATTATAATAAAGACAGACAGTTTTTGTCTTCATATCTCACCTAATATGAATGAGAATCACAACCCTTAGAGATCTACCGACGTTAAACGATGGCTTTTATATATTAATTCATATATTGTAATTTTAACAGACATACTCTAAACTTTAGAGCCCTCTTCTTTTCAGAAATGACATCTCGACGGTTTCTCATTCTTTGAGTTCAACTGAAATTAACACTAGACTGTCTAGGGAAGAAATTAATTCAACATCAGATACAAACCAAATCCATTACAGTTTTTGTCTCAAATCCGGCGAGACTTTCAATCAATACGAACTGAAATTGGCTTAAAAAGTTATCTCTAAATGTGAGCTGTGTGATGACAGCACGTGTAAACTGCGCATGATCAGACCAGAGAGCGAGCATAAGCAGTTTGGTAAGGGCATGCGCAGTTCGTTCAGAAAGCATTTGAGCTATGCAGAGTTAAGTAAAAATAATAAATAGAAATACCCTATTTAACGTATGTATTTGGATAGAAGCTTGAGCAAACAGTGAAGAATCTGACGGGATGCCGCAGAACGCGGCGTCTCATCAGAGTCTACACTGTTTGTCACTCATCCAGCAATTTTAAGACACAACATCGGGTGGTAAATTATACTTTCTCAAATTTCAAAACAATAATGGTAAGTAGTTGAGGTGTCCAAATACCTAGGGTCCAAAAATATACTTAGTTTTTTTTCTGTAGTTAAACTGCCTTGGGCATCGCCAAACCCCGTAGAGAACAACAGATGCGGAGAGAGAGAGAGAGAGAGAGAGAGAGAGAGAGAGAGAGAGAGAGAGAGAGAGAGAGAGAGAGAGAGAGAGAGATTCGTTCTAGTATCAAGCTATGTCGTACATATATTTTATAAATTATAGCTGGCACAAGTTGGGGCTTTCAGAGGGTTTGTGGCTAAAATGTTTGGGGTGTTTTGTGTGCGTGGTGAGGTATGGGTGTGGGTGGGGAAGGTCTGCCAATATTCCGTATTTCCAAATATACCATATCCTAATACTGGATTTTGGAATACCCGTGAACAAATCGTGATATTCTTGAATTCCTAAATAAAATATCAGAATATCCTTAAATACATAGAGCAGATATACCGTATCCCAATCTCCACCTCACTTTATATAACAACTTTGAACAAACCTCGGTATTGTGTCGTGAAGTACGGTGTCGTTTTCACAACAATTTTACTTTCGCCCACGTTGCTTTTTACTGTCAGTGATCATTTGATAATTGTACATCATGCTTTTATTATAAGAGGTAGCCCTGTTTTACTGTATTACACAAAGAAAAGGTGTACCTATGCTCTGAGGTCAGTGACGTCGAATAGTGTTTGGAAGGCGATGATCTTCCAATTACTATTGTGTCTATATTTAATACTAGCAATGCTTTAACACTAAATATATATTTAACTCTTGTCATGCTGAATAAATTAAGCTGCCACGCCCACTTCTTATTTCCAGCCAGTCAGATTACTTGATTCGGGTTTTTGATAGAAATTCGCACATCTAAAGACAAACAGTGCAGATCCAGATCAGAAGCCAACTGATCTGGATCTGCACTGTTTGCTAAGACAGGGCATGTCGTGTTCAGCAAGAGAAGGGTTAATAGCTGTTTTGTTTTGTTTAAAAAACAAGATAACCGCATTATGTGAACTCATTGCCTCCTGATCGTATCTTCGTATCTTTAGCATTATCTCGGAAAAATCAGCAGGAGAATAATTCGTAGCCTCAGGTAAGCAGCTTTTTTTTTTTGAAAACGTGTTGTAGGTACTCATTAGAAGCGCCTCGCCGAGACGCTTCTAATGAGTACCCACTATATACATTTTCATGGAGAAATGCGCTAACTATTTCTTGATACCCTCTCTTATTTGGAGCAATGTTAATTGACTGTATTTTTATTCTTCCCAGAAAATAGGATGTGACATTTCATGTAAGGAACGGTTTACATAAAGTGGCAAACCCTATTACTGGGAAGATAAGCGTATATTTCAAGATGTAGCATGCTGAAATTTTTACCCGACATGTTAAGCGTTCACAATAGCGATCCATATCGATCGATTTCAGAGGAAAATGCATGTCTCTGTGTGGCCAACAATTCATTCAATACAGATTAAAGATGTACGTTCAGGACAGTGACAGTTATTTCTGGCTGCAGGACAATCTCCCCGCCATGGGATTTGATTTAGGGTTCAGTATGAATCCGGAAAGATCCGGAAAGATAACGGCGATAGATTGAATGTGCGCTTGGCGGAGACTCAGATCAGCGTGCATGTCCGCGCAGTCTGATCACGCATGGGTATTCAATTTTTGTATAAACATAGTAGATTAACCATTTCATTATTATAGAAGCCGGGGCACAGCATTTCTTTCAAAATTACATTAGCGCCCAGCGAAGACTCAGATCAGCCTGCGCATCCGCGCAGTCTGATCAGAGTCTTCGCAGAGCACTTTGTTTGTAGCCAAGGACCCAAAGCGTCTTCACGCAGACAGTGAAGACTCTGATCAGACTGCGCGTATGCGCAGGCTGATCTGAGTCTTCTCTGTGCGCATATGCAGTCTAGTAGGAAATGCTTTGCCCCAGCTCATATTTAAGTTAATAAATTGGCATGGATTGCAACGGGCAGACAGTCTAAGTTAATGAAACGCCGGAATGGTTTTAAAATCTTGAGATCACAAGATAATATAATATCTTGATGAAACAATATTCTCTTGAGTAACGACATAATTACGCTTTGTTGTGACTTCAGTGTAATATCTTGTTCTCTCCAAGTTCCGTCAAGATAATATCTTTTTGTCTCAAGCTCTTATTATGAGACAAAGCCGTAAGATAAAGCGACAATATGTCCCTTCCGAGGTTCCATATAAGAGATTGTGTGTTGTACTGCAATTCTAAGCAAGCACAGGGAATTAGCTAACTGCATAACGAACATAAACAGGTCTTGATAATTTTAACGGTGATTGTTGAAACTGGACAGATCACTCTTGTTGTACCATTTGTCATTTAAAGGAGTAGATTTTCCGCCATTTACACAAAGGGAGACAAATCATCACGAAAACATACCTATATAATTTTGAACCCCTTCAACCCCAATTTAATGCAGTAAAACTGGGGTTTAAAGGAGTATACACTATTTTTCTTATTTCTGCTCAAAACATAGATTGTGGGTACTCGTTAGAACCGCCTCGGCAAGGCGGTTCTAACAAGTGCACACAATCTATGTTTTGAGCAGAAATATGAAAAATTATCAGAATTTTTATTTGAAAACTTTCAGTTTTGGGTGGTGAAATTATCAATATATTTGAATAGGCGTGTTTTCATAATGTTTTGTGCTTGTGACTTGCTGTTTGCTTATTGCATGTCAAGTCACTTCTGAAAATGGGTCTATTCTAAAAGCCTCCCCTTAAAGTATAATATATTATGAAACAAGGGATTTTTGGGAAGAAAACAAAGCAACAACAACAACAACAAAAAAAAAACAAACAAACAAAAAAACCCCAAAAACAAAACAAAAAAAAAAACAAAACAAAAAACAAAAACAAAAAAAAAAAACAAAAAAAAAAACAAACAAAAACAGACACATCAAATAAACAAAAATAGCAGACTCATTTTTTATGAGTATATTCATGAACAGTGTACGCATAATACTGCTCACTCCTCATAACACATGGTTGAACCATAGTGTAGCTTTTAAATAAATCAGAACAAGCTAAGTGATCTAAATTGATCAGAAAATGCAAATTGTGTTAAAGTGAAACACTTAACACCAGTTAAAGTGAAGGTAAATAAAGTCTGGAAGGACTGACCCTTTAGAGAAAAAATATACATTGAACCCTCGTTACAACGACAGCATTTGTTCCCAAAGACGTTGCTTTTAAAATGAATTTGCTGTTGTACAGAAAATTACAATGAGCAGATTGATATGTAAGAAAAGTCTTGTTTTATTCTTATTTCCTCATATAACACATGTTTTGGATATTTGTTAGAATCGCCTCAGCGAGGCGATTCTAACAAATATCCAAAACATATGTTTCTTTAAAGTATTAAATACAATATTCTTGCATGTGACTAATTGTTACATCTTTAGCGAAGATTTCGTGATAGCGAAATTGTCATTATAACGAATTTTGTCGTTTTATCGAGTGTCGGTATAAACATTACGAAAACATGCCTATTCAAATGTATTGAAAATTTTACCACCAAAAAAATGAAAATTTTCAGATAAAAAATTCTGATATTTTTCATATTTCTGTTCAAAACATAGATTGTGGACACTCGTTAGAACCGCCTCGCTGAGGCGGTTCTAACGAGTACCCACAATCTATGTTTTGAGCAGAAATAAGAAAAAATAATGTATACTCATGTAAACCCCAGTTTTACTGTATAAAAGTGGGGTTTGAGGGTGTCAAAATTGAGAGGGTTGTCCGTAAGTAGATAAATACTAAAATACAGCAAACAAACGAAAATAGCAGAATCTGTTTTATTGCGTCTGTTCATGACCAGTAGGGGATTAAACCTGCAACACTGCTCACGCCCCTTCAATGATATTCCGTTTTTCAAATAAATCCAAAATTCTAATGCATTAGGCATGATCCCAAGGATCTGAAAATATACATTATACTAAAGTGAAGTACCAGGAGATGTTTTACAACCGCCATACAGCAACAGCGTTCAACACCAGCTGTAGTGAGCATAAATTGATTCTTCAGAAACGGATTCTTCGGAAGGAAATCAACAGCCTCGGTTTTAAGTCTTATTCTAGAACAGTACTGTAACGTGCCAGACTGCTCACTCATCCTAGCCTATGGTTCAGTGATATTCTGAGCGATAAAATGATGCTCTATTCGGCACGACAATATTTGAGAAACCCCTTTCTTGACCCGTTTTCGACTGAATAAACTTCCCCCAAACAATATATTGGAAAAAGTCCAATTTCAATTTTAGGTATGTTAGGATATATGATTTGAATATTCCTAGAGAAAATGGTTAAATTGGCCCGTCTGATCTGGGTCTGATCTGTTTGCTAATTACGATTTTGGGGGTTCAAGACGAAATGGGTTAAGACACGCAATCTGATAACAAGAGCTCTCTGGTCAAGGGTTATGCTTGCATTATTTGAAAGTCTACCTTTTTTAAAAATATTAATTGGGATAATTTTGCGCAGTCTGATCAGGGAATGTATGGGTAGACTTTAAAGCTGTTTTACCTGCTTAAAGCCTGATCAGAAAAAAAAATGTGAGTAGGTTAATTGACCGGCTCGACATGACTTTAACAGTGGTGACAGGGCAGTAAAACTCCAACTAAAACAACTAAAAACCATGACTATTCGTCAAATATCACGTTTCTCTGGCACGATTTTAATATTTAATAAACATAAACCTTTCATTCAGTAATATAATTCTCAAGGTGAGAAAAGGCTCATCGCATGTGAGAGCAACAAAGGCCCAGATCAACATGGTCGTATTAAGATCTCCGCTGCCTGCTTACGGATCATAGGATACTGAAGAATAGATTGACAAACAGACTTGTGTGCAGATTCCTCGGGGTCTTTGCTGTTTGAAAATGACATAAGGTTGCTTGTCCCACGTTTTGTATCAAACGGATTTACTAATATCATGGTTTTGCCGAATATATCCCCTGTGTAATAAATCAGGGAAAATATCAATAATTGAACAAAGTTGAAACAAAATGTGTGGATGCAAGAAATAAACATTACAGTTTTAATTAAATCAATTATTGGCGAGAGAAAGATTTAATGATTTGGGTCGCAACGTCAGAAAACGAACCTTCGGACACGTACCCCCAGCGAAGATTCAACTCAGCCTGCACATTAATGCAGTCTAATCAGAGTATTCGTTATCCACACGAAGAAACGTTGCATCCTTGACTATCTATAATGCACCCAGTGAAGATTCAGATCAGACTGCGCGAATGCGCAGTCTGATCGGAATCTTCGCTGGGCGCACATGTCTGAAGGTACGTTTTTTTTATACAGAACCCTCTTTATACCGACACTCGATACAACGACAAAATTCGTTATAATGACAATTTGACTGTCAGGAAACCTTCGGTTAAGAGGTAACAATTAGTCACAAATTATTAAAGTATGTCTTTAATACTTTAAAGAAACATATGTTTTGGATATTTGTTAGAATCGCCTCGATTCTAACAAATATGCAAACATATGTTTTATGAGGAAATAAGAACAAAACAAGACTTTTCTTACATATCAATATGCTCATTAAGTATTCTATACAACAGCAAATTTATTTTAATGGCAATGTCTTTTGGAACAAATGCTGTCGTTGTAATGAGGGTTCAGTGTACTTGGCGACTCATTTATTGTTTTAAAAACTTTCAATGTACACATCATGCAGAGTAAGGTTGGATTTGACAAACTGATACTTTGTAAGGCTTTGTGGCCCATGGCTGCATGTTAAGTCCTATTTGTATTCTAACATTCTTGTCACCAGTTGTATGGCTTCCCACTTTGCTTTCTGTTTTATTTTCGTGTGCCATAATTTCTTTTTCTGATGCTAGCACCGCGAACACATTATACCTTCAATTGCTACCCATTTGCCCTTTATTTCTTTCTGTATTTGTGTGTGTGTGTGTGTGTGTGTGTGTGTGTGTGTGTGTGTGTGTGTGTGTGTTGTTTTTTGTGCTTTATTTGCCTTTTTGCGAATCGCGCGTTTTGTTTATTCGTTTATATTTTACATTTGAACCTAGGGTAAACATTTGTAGCCAGTAAATTGGATTAAACACACCCGGTAGTTTTACTACTGACCATTCTGAAGCACTGGTTCTGGTGTTGTTCATTATTGATCCTAGGCAGTGGTTCTGGTATTGTTCAGTATTGATCCTAGGCACTGGTTCTGGTGTTGTTCATTATTGATCCTAGGCACTGGTTCTGGTGTTGTTCATAATTGATCCTAGACACTGGTTCTGGTGTTGTTCATTACTGATTCTAGGCACTGGTTCTGGTGTTGCTCATTACTGATCCTAGGCACTGGTTCTGGTGTTGTTCATTATTGATCCTAGGCACTGGTTCTGGTGTTGTCCATTATTGATCCTAGACACTGGTTCTGGTGTTGTTCATTATTGCTCCTGTCTGACATTGTGATCTCCTCATTAGGGAAGAGGAAGCTGGTTGAGTTGCTTTTTGTTGTGTGTAATGTTCGTCGTGGTTTGTTTACTATTCCCCTTTGTGTAACGTTGGCAGACCATGTTCTGTGGCTCTTCCTGGGGCATCGTCTATACGATTTGGCAGTTTGATCTGTAGCTAGATCGTGATTCCCCAATCATCCCATTACCACTAGAATCGTATTGTATACCGTCATCCGTTTCCCTATAAATGACCCATTCAAACGGTTTGCTGCCTCAATGATAAACCAAAGGTTGTTTACAGTCTCTATGATCTTTGAATGGCAGTGAAACCGTATTTGACCTAAGTGTTCGGAAAGACAAGCCTGGGCAAACAGTGTAGACCAAGATTAGACGCCGCGTTTTGCGGCGTCTAATCTTGATCTACATTGTTTGCCACTCAACCAGCATGTTTTGACTATATCAACAAGTAGTACAAGGAACTTGATCAAAGTTTCGGAAACTTTTGATGAGAAGTTAGGTGTCTGAATATTTAGGGTGAATACGGTATGTCAACACAAGGATGAATATGTTATCCTCCTAAGAAGAATGTTGCTTGTAATTCAGCAAATTACATCTGCTTTTATCTTGCTTTCTTCAATTGTCAGGGCAATGACTACGTATATGCTATGAGTTAAAAATTAAGGACGAGGTTTCGCGTAATTAGAACTGCCCTTCCCACACCCCCCCCCCCCCCTCAACCCTATGTCTCCCAGCATTAGTTTTTTTACTGACCATTCTTCCAAGGTGGTTCCTGTGTAGCAGTTCGTCTTTGATCGTGCGTCGTTGGTTTCATATGGAAGGTAGTGCTTCGTGATTGTGCCATTCCTGGGTGTCATTATTGTTTTCGGATGAGAGCTATCAGGGTTATATATGCTTCGTGTATAGATTTTCATTTGCCCTTTTGCCTCAAGGTGTCATTCATTTGAATCTCAGTCATGAGCCTTATACTGGTTTGAAAGTTATTTTCTTTTTCTTCCTTTTGGAAGGTTTTTCCTTCAGGACTAGTATAAAATGTATCCGGGTAACCCTCTTATCTGGAGCTCTTGCAATTCTTATTACTCCTCTTGGTTTCTATCTGATAATAGGCCATTTCTGGAAGTTCTATACCTATCAGATTTCCTGCGTCTGTTTGTCATGCGATAATATGCTGTCTCTGTTTGATATTATGGAAATATATCAGAAATATCAAACCATCTACTGACTGTCAGTTTCATTATGATGAATGGATAGTGGGGAACAAGGAGAAAGTACCTTAGGTCATACCAGTTTGTCACCAGTTTATATCGAAAGAAAGCTGTTTAGCAGCGCATTCTTTTCCCTTTCAATGCTGGGTTTATGAAATGGACTTTTCCATCATTGAAATTTCACATGTCTGTTGTTGCAAACAGGGATGTCAGTAAAAACAGTCAACACAGAATGGCAAACTGTGTGGATCCTGATTAGACGACTCATTATGAGCCGTCCTATCAGGATCTACTCTGTTTGCACAGGTGTCTAGTTTTGGTCTGCAGGGCTGAAAAGGTTAACCTATTTATGCCGAGTGGACTCTTCTATCTTAATTCTTTGGACCATTCCATTTCCTGTATAAGGGATGTATGTTTAGTTTTTATTATTACCATGTTTTGTAAAAAAATTCTTTACTTGTTGCAAACAGTGTAGACACTGATCAGACGTCGCATTCTTATGGGACGCAAGGTTTATATGGGTTTATAGGGTGTTCGCTTTTGCCTATACATGCGATGCACCAAATATTATCGCAAGCCGTGTTTAGTCCAAGTGTTCGGACAAACAGCCAGTACAAACGCTGCATCTGCGTAGAGTATGAACTATTTACTAGAAGTTTCAGACACATCAAGCCGGTGGTAAAATGAATTATTCAACTTTCTGGACTCCGGCGCTCAAAGAATATATAATGTGAAAGATGAAGACCTTGATCGGACTGCGATAATACACATGTCAGTATGGAAGTGCAGTACTATCATAGGGTCTCGAAGACGTCTTTTCGCTTGATTCGGTCCCTTAATAGAATTAATCCATCATTTCTCTAATCTGAATATCTAAAGGTCACCCAGGCTGAACGATTAAAGTGCACCAAGTCTGAGCGGTGAACGAGTCTGAACACTATTTTAAAGAAGCTTCAGAAGGTTTTTGCATAGCGGAATAGCCCTACCGTGTTTTCTTGATGAAAATGTACCAAACTGAACCGCAATGTTCGAAATGGTACCTTACAATATGCGCCGAGAGTAGACACGGATGAATATGCATCCCGCGCTGTATGCTAGAACTAGTTTTGGATTCTTTTGCGTCCATAAAGCCATATAGCGCCCAGCGAAGATTCAGATCAGACTGCGCGAATGCGCAGTCTGATCTGAGTCTTCGCTGGGAGCAAATGCCATAAGGTTGGTGTTCTGACATTGCGGCTAATTTATTAAGCTCTTTAGTGCATCTGAAGTCTCCCGGAAAGGTGCTGCAAAGTGCACAGCTTAATTTTAACGATTTAACCATTTACTTTAGTTGCACTGTCCTAGCGAATTTAGTGTAGATATTTTCTTTATATGTTTTCAGTACAAAAAAAAACAAAAAAAAAAAAAACTAAAATATTGTTCAGATAGAATATCAAAAGTTTTTGTACAGCATACTCTTAGCAGATTTTTTTTATACTGTCGTCTCTTAATAACCAAAAGCTAACAAGTTTTGATAACTTTGAAGGCAAGTTCCCAGCCAGCATTTATTATAAATCTATAGCGGGCCGTTATCGGCCCGTCAGCTGTCCTGACGGGCCGATAACGGCCCGCTATATATTTATAAAGAATGCTTACTGGGTTGCTGCGGCAACATTTGACTATATCGAAGAGATCTCTAGACAGAAGGAGTGTCCTAAAAAAATACTTTTCTCATTTCTCTATAACAGCATATCTTGTAGTTGAACATGGGAAGCGGCTCCAAATATTTTTGTGGAGAAAGATAAACTGTCTTTACTTTCTGGTTAAAAAGAATCATTACGTAAACACGCCTGTTCATATACATTGAAAATCTCACCACAAGAAACTGAAAGTTTTCAGATAAAAATTCTGATATTTTTCATATTCCTGCTCAAAACATAGATTGTGAGAACTCGTTAGAACCGCCTCGCCAAGGCGGTTCTAACGAGTACTCATAATCTATGTTTTTGAGCAGAAATAAGAAAAATAATGTATACCCCTGTAAACCCCAGTTTTACTATATAAAAGTGGGGTTTGAGGGGGTCAAAATTATAAAGGTAAGTAAAAACAACACCTCCACCAACAAACAAAACAAAACATCAACAACAACAATAACAAGAAACAAAAACAAGAAAAACGCCTTACCATTTTCCCAAAATATTTAGATAATGGTCCTGAGCAGAAGGTGTTGACCTGTGGCCGAAGAGCAGTTTCATCCTGATTTACACTGCTTGTCATTCCATCTGCACTTTTAGACACATAAGCAAGAGAAGCTAAAGGGTTTGTTGATATTTTAGAGAATGTATGTTAAAGTCGTAAAGGTGTTCTGATGTTTATTGTGTTAAATATTGTATCTAGAGCTGTCACGATGACTTTTCAGGATTCAGGATTCGTAATAAGTATAGTGGCCATTCATGTTACATTCAGGTAGTCTTTATTATTGGCCGTTCTAAGCCGGTGGTTGTGGTGTTTGTTTTCGGTGTTGCCTTGTGGCTGCTCACTTGGGGCTTCTTTATGTTTTATTCTGTTCGTTGACTTATAGCGTGCTCGTTGCGCATGTGGCCGGCAGGCCAAAGGCCTGCGCGAGCAATCTCTGTGGTAGAGCACACTTACGTTTCGTTGCCGTCAAACCAAACCGGAAATAAACATTTTGTTTGCAGTTTGTCGGCTTCTCAATTGATGTGGCAAATCTATTTCTATTTGCCGGGACCAAGTGGGAAAATCCAATATCAGAATCCGGTGCCATTTTTTTTTACGAAAAGCTTGGGTCTTATACTTTGATTTTATTGGACGATGTCTGGTTTTAATATTATCAAATTGTACTGTAGCTGCAAAATGTGTTTTTTCAAAGCGTAGTGCATTGCGTGCTCGCCTATAGGCATTGCCTATGTTCATATTTCTCGTGGACTGTGGCACGGGGATCACTTCGTTGGCGTCTGATCAGAGTCTGCACTGTTAACCACTGTACAGCAGGTTCTAGTGTTGTTTGTTCTTTGTGTAGCCTTATGGATGCTTGTTGCAGGGATGTTTTATAATTTTTCCTTTTTGCCGTCTTATTGTTGTTTTTGATTGATCCTGCCTAGATAGACACACCAAAGGAAAGCGAGGCAACCACTTCTCTCTTCCCCAACAAAGTGATCCCCGTGCCAGTCAGGCGTTCTATTGGAATGATTAAACCCGTAGCCGTGTCTCAGATTGCAGTATGTAACTGACTTTAATGACTATCTCATTTTGGTTTCCTGTATTATTATTATTATAGTTATTACTATACCATATTTATGTAGCACTCTTTTCATATAAAATACATATTCAAAAGTGCTTTACATAACTAAAATACACAACAGCTGAGTTAAAAACTGATTGAAGGGTTTAAGAAGTCAATTATGATAATAAAATACATATCATCTATCGGTATTGCAGTATATACATATTTTACAAATAAAATATATATATACTTAAATCTAAACCATACTTTCTAATTACACACAGAGCACTATGGTATCTTTCAAACTGAAAAAAAAAAAAGACATTAAAACACAATTCTGACAGTTATTTCACTATCTTTCTGTGGTTAATTGTTAACGCTTATTTTCCATAAACATTTATGAACATGTGAGTTTTTAGCATTTTCTTGAACACGGTTATACTTTCAGAGTTTCTGATCGAGACTGGCAGAGCATTCCACAGCCTGAGTGCAACAAACGATAAACTTCTTCCACCATACCTTACTGTCACCATACCTTACTGCCTTGGTTTTAGTACAACTAGCTGAGTAGTGTTCTGTGATCTTAGGTTTCTTGCAGGCTGATAGACTTCTAACATGTCTTTGATATAACCTGGAGACTGACCATGTAATGCCTTATATGTAACAGGTATCCAGTGTAATTCCTTTACATGTAACACTGGAGTAATATGTAAGCTAAGCATTATGTCTATTGATTTAGCACTCCCCGTCATTCACTCCCTTTTACTTGAATGTCTTGGTTAGCTTTTACTCCTGCATTTTAAAAAACACCATCACGAACACATGCCTATATAATTTTGACCCCCTTAAACTCTTTTTTTATACAGTAAAACTGGGGTTTACAGGGGTACACATTATTTTTATAATTTCTGCTCAAAACCATAGATTGTTTTTGAGCAGAAATAAGAAAAAATAATTCTGCTCAAAACGATTCTATTCAGAATTTTATATCTATGTTTTAACTATATAAATCATCACGAAAACATGCCTATATAATTTTGACCCACTTAAACCCCACTTTTATATAGTAAAACTGGGGTTTGCAGGGGTATACATTATTTTTTCTTATTTCTGCTCAAAACATAGATTGTGGGTACTCGTAAGAACCGCCTCGACACATAGAGGTGGTTCTAACGAGTACCCACAATCTATGTTTTGAGCAGAAAAACGAAAAATTTTAGAATTTTTCATCTGAAAACTTTCATTTTTTGGTAGTAAAATTTTCAGTATACGTGTATTTCTTGTCTTAAGCACTAGAGGGTTGATGCGACATTATATAAATGTCATGCGCCCGCTAGTGCGAACAGACATGATTTAAATAGCATGTTATTTTACAATCATTTATGACAGACAAAAACATCACGAAAACACTCCTATATAGTTTTGATCCCCTTAAACCCCACTTTTATATAGTAAAGCTGGGGTTTACAGGGGTATACATTATTTTTCGTATTTCTGTTCAAAAACATAGATTGCGGGAACTCGTTAGAACCGCCTCGCCGAGGCGGTTCTGACGAGTACCCACAATCTATGTTTTGAGCAGAAATATGAAAAAAATATCAGAATTTTTCATCTAAAAAATTTCAGTTTTTGGAGGTGAAATTTTCTATATATTTGAATAGGCGTGGTTTCGTAATGAGCTGCTTTTTGTTCTTCAGTGAAGAAGGCAGATAGGATTGTTTAGTTTTTCGATTAGTCTTTTGAGTTTGTGAATATATTATTTAAGAAATGCAGTTAAGCTGGAGGATCAGTAGGTATTAGTTTTTTATGTAATTATTTTGGATGCATTTTGAAATACTTTTCTTATTTTTCCCAGAAAACAGGTTTTGGCATTTCATTCAAAATTGTCCCTTTAGGAGACTATTTGCACGAAATGTAAAAGCCTATTTGTTGGGAAAATAAGAAAAAATGCATCCTGTTGTCGTCTGCTGAATGAGCCCAGAGAGTGGTAAAGGTTAAGATGTATTTATACAGACAGCATTATGACGCATTCATAAATGACTCGCTGTTTTGTAATTAGGGTCTTTTCTGCAGAATTACGGTGGTATCTCGTTACGGCTGGGCTGAGCCTTAAGAAAATTCCTTTTATAGCATATAATAATAAAACATAATCATAGTTAATGTATGTCTTCGGCCAGTGTTACCGGGGATGGGTAATAGAACGCGGAGAACTGTGTCCATTTTTGATATCCTACAAAGTTTAAATATTATATGTATAACAGCCTACCCTTGGCGATGCTGACATTTCTTTGCGTTCAATTTACACATAATTTGTCATTTGGTACTCTTTCACGTCAGTCGTCGGGTATAATTAAACTCCCAGACGTGTCTGCAATTGCAGTATGTAACTGACTTTTATGACTAACTATCCTAGCCGCATCGTCCAGAAACGTCCCTTCTGACATATGCGCCCAACGAAGACTCAAATCAGCCTGCGCATCCGCCAAGCATGATCAGAGGCTTCCGTGTCTGCATGAGGAAACTTCACATCCGTATATATCCAAAATCCGCACAGTGAAGATTCTGATCAGTCTGCGCAAATGCGCAGACTGCTCAGAATCTTCGCTTGGCGCATATATCCGAAAGTACATTTTCTGACGTTGCGATTCATCTCATTTTTGGTTTGTTGTAAGCTAAGCATTATGTCTATTGAATTAGCACTCCCCGTCAGTCTCTTTCTATTCTTTGAATGTCTAGTTTAGCATTTCATCTGAAATAAATATTCTCATCTTCTTTGAATGATTTGTAGTAAGGTAGACGATTTGGGCCGCATCGTCAGGCAACGTACCTTCGGACAGGTGTGACCAGCGAAGATTCAGATCAGCCTGCGCATTCGCGCAGTCTGATCAGACTCTTCCCTGGGAACATTTTGGATAGCCCAGGCTGCACGATTTCTTCATGCGGACAACGAAGATCAAACTGCGCGGATGCACAGGCTGATTTGAGTCTTCGTTGAGAGCACTTATCAGAAGGTACGTTTTCTCAAAATACGGCCCATATCTTTTTTGGAAATAACACTCTGCCAGTTTCTTCATTTACGCAACGAGGAGTTGACAAAAATTCTAGATTATTAGTTTGACTACGAATAGAACTATTTGTATTACAAAAGTGTGCTGTGCATTACCTGAACACGCTGCAATGACGCGTCATTTACTCTGTGTGTGTGTGTGTGTGTGTGTGTGTGTGTGTGTGTGTGTGTGTGTGTGTGTGTGTTGCTTATTAAGAATAAGATTTTTGGGACATACGCAAATATTAAAGACCTTCATCTGCCAAAACCTGATAAAGGCGTTTGCTGTGCATCGATATATTATATTGTCTATAAGTGGTCAGCGAAAGACTGATCAGGCTGATCTTCACGTTCGTTGTCAGCATTTGCTCTTAAAGTACATTTTCACATAGATTCTTACTCATATTCTAAGTTGGCTTTTTTCGTCTCTGGAAATTATAAAGCGACTTAATAATAGACAACAGAAGCAACAAATGAAGTAAAATCACTTTTCTATCAGAAAGTGTCAATCTCAGGATTAATATTAATACAGTATCTTGCAAATGCCAATATTTCTTCATAGCGAAATTCCAGTGCTTAGTTTATGAAAAAGGTCATCGCCTAATGGAAGCCTGCAATCTCTGGTTAATTCATCTCTGACACTCAGTAATTCTTTAATATTGTATGGAGTCTAAAGCAAATATGAGCCGGGCCACAGCATTCCCTATAATATTGAATGTGCGCCCAACGAAGACGCTGATCAGCCTGCGCATCCGCGCAGTCTGATCAGTCTGCGCTGAGCACGCTGCGAAGGACGCACAACGTCTTCAGGCGGACAACGAAGACTTTGATCAGCCTGCGCGGGCGCGCAGGCTGATCGGAGTCTTCGCTGGGCGCACATGCAGTCTTGTAGGAAATGCTGTGTCCCGGCTCATATCATGTCTTCATAAAGTTATTTTAACGCTTAGCACTCTGGGTAAATGTCAGCAGACGACATCTTATTTTTCCCTGAAAACAGGATTTGACAAATCATGCAAATTGGCTCCATTTGAGACAATTTGCGTGAAATGTTAAAATCCTGTTTTCTGGAAAAATAAAAAAAAACTATCACCAATTTGGCGTTTGCTGAAATAGCCCAGAGAGGGGAAAAAGTTAATAGTGCCATTGCACTAAACGCAGAACCGTATATGAGAAACTAGACCTTGTCATATATGCGCCCAGGGAAGATTCTCATCAACCTTTACATCCGCGAAGTCTAATTAGAATTTTCGATGAGCGCACTGTGGACAGCAAGGATAAAATTTTCTACAGGCAGACAGCCAAGGTTTTGATATGCGCAGTATAATCCGAGTATTTGCTGGGCGCTCAAGGCATCTCATTTAGTTGCCTATTCATACTGGAGTAAGAGTAGCTAGCTCATATAGGAAAAACCATGGCAAAATAAAATAGCTTGCAAAAGAAACGAAGTCTGTTCTTTAAAATAGCATCCGTCCAAAACCCCTCAGCCTTTATAATTTAGCACTTTCAACATATACAGCTGCTGTACTCATACCTCTGATCCATCACGTGACTACCCTCTTTGTTTCTACATTGTTTGTTTTATGTTTAAAGTTTCTTATATAATCAATTTTACTTCCAGAATGGCAGATGTGTTCAAACACAGTTTTTATTTTGTTTTGTCAGCAAAAGACTTGGACATTATTTCAGAGTCATTTGAGAACGCTAAATATAAACAATTTTTGTCTGAAAAGTGTTCGTTTTCAAGGTCACTTATAGCCTTATAAAACATTCACCATGACTGTTGCTACATTATTTACAGACATCTCACAACATGCACATCAGGAAGACAGTCTTTCGGGATTAGATCTTTGAATTATAAAAGCAATCTCAATTTACTCAAACTCATAAATATTTTAAATGCCATCAATTCATCTACCTGCAGAGGTAAGGTGTATTGGTTTTGTTTTTAAATGCGTTTGTTGCCATCTGGAATCACTGTTGGGTCCGGTGACATCAGTACCGTTTAGCGCGCATTTTCTATTTTATTGCTTCTTCCGGGGTTGCTGAAAATAATCTCGGGGGAAAAATGAACAGAAGACAACAGAGGGTCATTTTTTCTAATCATTTTTCAGAACATAAGTTTTCGCATTTAATCCAGATCGTTTCTAGATTGACTTGAAAGCCAAGTCTTTATTTCTGTGAGAAATTAGAAAAAATAAAATAAAATAAATAAATAATAAAAAATAAAAAAATAAAAACAAAAAATAAATAAAATAAAAAAGTCATCTACTGAGGTTTAGTTGCTTCAAAGTTAATCTTGATATAATATTGTAACACTTAGCTTGCTGAGTAATATTTTAATCAGACGACATTTGAAAAATATTTTCTTATTGTTCCCATAAAATAGACATTGGCATTTTTTGTGCAAATTTTCTGCTTGGGAAGCCAACCTCGGTGGCTCAGTTGGATGCGCGTCCGACTGGTGATCAGGAGGGTGAAGGTTCGACCCCACTGGGTCGGTAAGTTTCTTTCATGGATCATGAAATGTTTTCTACCACCATTCTCTCTTTTCTGCTGATTCAATGAGAGCAGTTGTCAGTTTCTGGCGATAGAATGTGCACAATACTACCCCAATGGGTCGACTGGGCCGTAAAAACTCAACACAAGCAAATCGCATTGGGAAATAAGAAAAATATCATGAATTTGTCGTCAACTGAAGTAGTCCAGCGAGTGCAAAATGTGAAGGCTACATATGTACTGGTTTTGTATTTGTTAAAACTGGCCTAAAAGCAACTCGGATTGCATACACTGACAACTGCATGCAGCACAAGTAAACACACAACGTCGTTTCAACGTCGCTGCGGCGTCATGACGTCGCATCGACTTCGAAACGACGTTGTTACAACATTTGTGCTGTTATTGGGCAAACATCCTTGGTCTTATATGTTATACACAAACAAATGAAACTGCGATAATAAACGGAATTTTAGAGAGAATATAAGACGCTCTCAGCGGAATAAAACACGCATAAGAAAGAGATTTTCATTGGCAGTGTGATTGACAACACGGTGACACCACTAAATCTTGTAAAGACGCAATCAGATAAAGGAACTTGTTAAAAAGCTCAACAAAGGAATTCGGCAAATCTTAAATCGATACAAGAAAGTCGCACAAAAAATGTATTGATCGTCATTGCAGATTAGTTTTGGTTTAGTTTAACTCTTTCGGTGCCAAATTTCAGACGACATTTGTCGTCTGCTTTTTTATTTTAACAAACTATCCTTTGGAAAGACGTTTATATGTAAAGTTGAAAGACTGAATGTCAAACAGCGTAGATCCAGATGAGACGGCTCATTGAGCCGTCTCATCTGGATCTATGCTGTTTGCAAAAGTCTATTATAATCGCCTGTAGCAGTGGAAGAGTTAAGGGGGAGAGATACTGTCTCAAGAGAGGCAACTCTCTCAAAAATTAGTTTAACTCCCTCTTATTAAAATATGATCTGCTCTAAAGGGAACAAATTGGGATCTAATATTATTTTTCTTTGAGAGGACCACTTTTTAAAAGGGACTTAACCATTCTTCTTTATTCGTGCGTCGGTTATTTCATACGTTTTGTCGTTATTTGCTCCTCGTCTCGCCTTCTTTTGTTGCCTCGGGAAGGGTGTGTTTCGTGATTGTGGTATTTCCTAGGTATCTTCATTTATATCTTGCAATACATGAAAACAATCAGGAAACCACGAAAGTTGTCTCTTTTGTAAACGTGTAAATAGTGCTAGACATTTAGTGGGTGGAGCCTGTCCCTTTTATGTGGTACTCAGCAAATATGAGCTGACAGAACCCATGTCACAGCATGTTAGCTCCGCATTAAAAAAAAAAACAACAACCCAAAACAATCAATACATAGTCTGTAATTCTTAAATTTATTAGTCCATCACCAAGGCATTAATCTTTACCACTCTCTGGCTGAGGCAGCAGATAACAATTTCATGATATTTTTACTTATTTTTCCCAGAAAATAAGCTTTGACATTTCATGCAAATTACATTTGCATGAAATGTCAAACCTATTTTCTGAAAAAAAAAAGAAAAACATATTTTGAAATGTCGTCTGCCGTCTTTTACCCAGCATGCTAAGCGTAAAAGAATTTTACATTTGAAGGTGACATGGAAACATAGGCGTGCATTTTCCGTCGATCCATAGTTGTAATTATCAGGACCGTTTTGTATTGAGAGAATTGGCTTAACTTGGTAGATTGTCCGCCATTCTGTGGCTTCTGGTTTGCTTTTCTACACATCAAACCCCACATCAGAAAAAAAAAAAAAAAAAAAAAATGTTCCTTGCATTTCTGAATTTACTATTATCTAAAACTAACATGTCCGAGTCCGTAGAATTTGAGATAACGAGAGTATTTAATTTGTCTTTGTCCTGTCCTTCAAGGAGCTTACCATTATGAACTTCTTCAAGTGCTAACTAATGAACCAAGCAGTTCTTAAGAATGTTACATTTCTTACAAGAATCGTTATCAATGTATTGGAATAAAACCGATCAGTTTAATGCATTGAAATAAAGCGGAATTGTCTAATCCTGGTATAAACAACGCATAATGGTACTCGGTACAGGGGTCGGAAGTGAAAAGAAATATTCTTAATTTGTTTGAAGATTTATTTCTCTTTTATGATGTTATTTTCTGTCTCATTACTTCAGACAAAATTGCCTTTTCTGCTTTCTGTCATACCAACTGTAATTGTCGTCGTTTTATAGTGCACGGCTAATCTAGTGTGAGTCTAGATATTGATACGTATTGCGCGAACTCATCCGAACTGAGGATATTTTTTCCATTTACCCATTTATGCCTGGCGTCCCACAAAAGGGACATTTGCAAACAGTGTAGACTCAGATCAGAAGCCGCAGACGCGGCGTCTGCTCAGGGTCTATACTGTTTGCATTAAATATAAGAATTTCTAATTACATTTTAGCCATTTGTGCCTAGTACTTTCCAAACAGGCGCATTAACAAATAGTGCAGACCCAGATCTGGGCCCGTTTAAAGTGTCCACTGGGCATAAATGGGTTAAAAAAGAAAGCCTTGCCTGGTCTGAAGTTTATATTACACTTCAGTAAAAAGAAGTTGTAAACCAATTACCATTCTAAGAACAAAATAACAATTATGATTTTCGAAGACGATATATCCAAACCATATTGCTGTCCGAGTCTTTGACGCATAGTATATAACACATTTCTAGTAGGTAGAAATTCAGGAAAATTGCAGCCTGCCTTCGATGTTGAGAGGACGAGCGAATGAATAGACCTGAACATAGAAACGACTAGTCGTTTCTATGTTCAGGTCTATTCATTCGCTCGTAGTCGTTTCTATGTTCAGGTCTATTCATTCGCTCGTCCTCTCACCATCGAAGGCAGGCTGCAAAACGGCTTCCTTTGTTTGTTTGTGTTGAGGTTTTACGGCCCAGTCAACCCAATGGGGTCATGTCGAGCGCGGTCAGTTTACCTAACCACACGTTTACTGGGCAGGCTTAGTCCTCTAAGCGATTAACCAGTATTGTGCACATTCTTTCGCCAGAAACTGACAACTGCCCTGCTTGAATCAGCGGAAGGGAGAGAATGACCGTAGAAAATATTTCATGATCAATCTCCACGAAAGAATGTTGCCGACCTCGGCAGGGGTCGGACCCGCGACCTCCGGGTCTCCAGTCGGACGGCGCATCCAACTGAGCCACCGAGGCCGGCTGAACGGCTTCCTTTCGTCTTCCCCAAGTGAGGTGATCTTAAACCTAGATAAAACAGAACAAACATAAGAACTAGACACCAAACAGGAAGGAGCAAAAATAACTCCGCAACCGAAGAAAATAATTTTAATAGCTCACAGCTTAGGCTGTCAGTAAAACAGTTTCATTTTTACAAGAATGATATTATTGTAATGTGAGGAGAGTAAAATTCCTACCTTTTCCGGTAGAACGATAAGAACAGGACGTACTTGGTGACTTGACCCAGTGTACCAGTGTAGATAATTGCGGGCAGATACCTCGCTGTGGTTCCCCAGGGAGCTTCTGATTAGGATCCCATCCACATGGCACTAATAACTGCTGCATGATCTCGTCTAATGACACAGTCCACATTTCTGAGATAAGATGTTGTGGATGAGATTTGCTGGTGATTGTGGACGAATGTTGGTTTCAGTAATTGCGACTACCCCTGTCTCTTCCCAGTTGGTACATGCTGTTTACACAACGTCGCATTAACGTCGATGCAACGTCTAGACGTTGCATCGACGTTAATATGACGTTGTATAAACGTCATGTGCCGAGTGGGTTATGTTTTTAGCATTGTCGGCTAAAATTATGAATAGATGGAGAAAAATACAGATTCGTGATTTTCTGTCAAAGATACCGATTTGTGACTGACAAAGTACCGACGAAGCCCACTTCCAGAACCTCAATAATATTACATTCATTAACTCATTTTTGCCTGGTGTCCCATAAAAACGAACATTGAGAAATTGTGTAGAGCCAGCTCAGACGCCACAGAACGCGGCGTTGATCAGGGTCTACACTGTTTCAATTAAGTACATGAATGTCTATAAAACATGATAATAGTAAAAAATAACCAGACATTCCTTACATGACAAATGGACTTGTCCAAAGAGTTAAGGTAAAAGAGTCCATTAGGCATAAATGGGTTAACTACCATGGTCTAGACGTCGCGTAGTGGCAGTCGAGGCTTTTAGATATTGAACATAGCACGTAACTTTTAGCGGATTGTAATTGTACTGGACGACCGCAAATGAATATTATGAACTGCCTGTCTTTATGTAAGCAACATTGATTGAAATATCTCACTGTAAAATATGTTTGGCATTTTTTTCCACAGAAAAATGCTTTCTGTTATTACGTGATACAAAATTATCAAACGGACGTCCAATTTTCAGAATTGAGTTAGGAATTAGAAATTAACGACCATGTGCACATGGGCGGGTTAAGTTTGAGTGAAATATCAGGAGACGTACCTGGGCGTTATAATTCATTGAAGCAGCACTCGTAACCACCTAGGTTCCTGTCACATTCATATTCCGTCACAGAACACCCAATCTGATCAGGGTCTATACTGTTTGCCTCATTTACTGATTCAGCAGATTTTAGACAGTTCCACCATAGCTCCAGACAAGAGTGAGTAGCCACATATTATTTTTCTTATTTCTGTACGAAAACATATGTTGTGGGTACTCATTAGAAGCGCCTCGGCGAGGCGCTTCTGATGAATACCACAATATATGTTTTCGTGCAGAAATAAGAAAAAAATATCGGTGCTTTTCGGATGAAAATAGCGCCGTATCTAGAATTATGTTCCATAACCAGTGTTACGACCGAGGACTTCTACCTTCGATTATCTGCCTTGGCAGATTACGCATAGCTTCTAAGTACTTGTATATATTCAATCTCTGACAAATGCGTCAGGGAGTCGACTCTTTGGCTCAGTGGTCAGAGCACTGGATTTTTATCCGGGAGGACCCGGGTTCGATTCCCACGAAAGGCGGAATATTTTTTCAGCTATGCTTCATTCCTTCGTTACGACTTTCATGTCGTAAGATGGGGGCTCGTCTGGGATTGGACTTTATTTTCGCCGAAAACGGCTTCACGTCATCATAAATGATGACTTCCTTGAAAAGGGGGAGTGTTACGACCGAGCACTTCTACCTTCGATTATCTGCCTTGGCAGATTACGCATAGCTTCTAAGTACATGTATATATTCAATCTCTGACAACTGTGTCAGGGAGTCGACTCTTTGGCTCAGTGATTAGAGCATTGGATTTTTATCCGGGAGGACCCGGGTTCGATTCCCACGAAAGGCAGAATATTTTTTTTCAGCTATGCTTCATTCCTTCGTTACGACTTTCATGTCGTAAGACCAGTCAAAAGGAGTTTTCCAAGGTTTCGCCTATTTAAAACTTGTTTAAACCTCCCAGTAAGTTTTCTCCTGACACTTCCAAGGCGTTTTCTCTGATGTAGGTCTTTGTTCGTGCGTCGATGGTTTCATATGTTCTTTATATCTCCTTCTTTTCGTGTCTTGAAAAGGCTGTGCTACGTGATTGTGGCCTTTTCTTGGGGTATCTTCACTTATTTGCTTTCAAAGATTAGGATCAGAATACGAGGTATATTAGAAGTCAAATTAGGGTAAATATTGTGGACATTTTTCTCATGATATGGTGACTCGATCAAAATACGACGAAGCTTAGATAATTCAAGAAAACAAAATAAAAAAAAACAACAACAAAAAACAAACAAACAAACAAATAAACAACAACAACAACAAAACAAAAACAAAATAAAGAGAAAAACAACAACAAAAAACAACTGAACATCGCCTCGAGAAAAAGGCTTTTTGAACTTTTCGTCGAATCAAATATTCAATGCGCATGAATGGCCCCAAAGCGAGGCCACATGTCTAGTTCTTTGCTTGAAGTTTTCACGCCCTAACGCTTATGTGAGCGAACAGCATAGGTTCTGGCGAGACTGCGCGCAAGCGCAGGCTCGCATGAACATTTGCTGTTTGCATATGCTATAACAGTTGTTTTCCCCTGGCCAGGCTCAGTTGTACTTGTTCACGCATGAGACAGTACTAAACTTTCTATACAGATGTACAATTGTAATCTAATTGCGGTCAGTCGGGCAATAAAATTGGTCCGGTCCAATATTTATCGTCTGTATAATCTTCTGAGCCGAACACGAAGTTCGTAATGAAATGCCAGGAAAAGTCAATATGGACAAGCGATAGCTCGACAGCCAATATCCTATGGCCATGCTGCTAGTATTATTATATTGACAAGCAACTGTGCAAGCTGTGTGGTGATAACCAAGATTTCTCTTGTACGAACAGCGAAGGCCCAGACCAGACTGCGCATGCGCAGTCTGGCCTGGGCCTTTACTGTTCGTCTACATGCATAGATAGCTAACAACTGACGAAGGGTCTGATCACACAACATTGAAGCAGGCTGTTGAGGGCTTTCGTTGCTAGCATCAGTAAAAAGCTGATTTTCTCGACGACGATTGCTTGGCAGATAGGATTTATGTTCTGATACTTGTATAGATGTAATATTCAGGACAATTTTCTCCTATGTACATTGGAATGCATGTAGAAACATAAAATGGTCTCCGATACGTCATACAAATCGTTCCCTGAAATAGGCGAATCGCATGTAATAACAATAATAACAAGCCCTATCTTCAGGTAACACGTGAGAAACTCTCTCTCTCTCTCTCTCTCTCTCTCTCTCTCTCTCTCTCTCTCTCTCTCCTGGTATTCCTCGTTTGCAAAGGATCCATTTTTCAGAATATTTTTTCGAAAAAAACATGTAACTTTGCATATTGTAAGCCTCTTAAATGGAGAATTCGCATTGTTAATGGTTTAAAAACAAAACTACTATTAAAGAAAATATATCAAAATTACATTACAATCAAGCTTCTCTTAAAAAGCTCCTGTATTAAGCAACCACTTGTATTCAAAGACCAGCTATGCAGGTACCATAAAATGAAATTTATGCGAACAACGATGACTCAGATCAGATTGGATGAATGTGTAAACTTATCTTTATTTAGTAAGCACCTGTCTAAAGCAACTACATTTTAGCATTCCCTTAAATGCTTACTTAAGGCATTGTTAACTGTATTTTTAATATATATATGGAGAGGCCGTGCATGCTGCGATCAGAATAATGATAATGGTTAATGTACGATTACGAGAATGAATAGCATATACCAAAGAATTCAAAATTGTACCCACAAAAAACAATGTAGAAAGAAACGTGTGAACTCCTCTAATGTGTAAGTCAAGCAAATACCCATTACATCTATTTGCTATCTTGCGATCTTAAGTCTATATTCAATAATGTCCATGGAAACATTACTTTCAACTATAAAAATCTTATTCATTGGCATAAAGAGCATTTCCAATCCTTAATCTGAAATCACGCACATCAATATCAAGAACTCCGGTAAATGTCACAACTCACTTATATATATGTTTTTTAACCTTTATCACTCTCTGGATATATTCAGCAGACGACAAATTAATCTTATTTTTTTTCCAGAAAACAGGCTTTGATGTTTAGCAGACAAATCGCACGAAATGTCAAATCCTGTTTTCTTAGGAAAATAAACAACATATTTCAAAATGTCGTTTACTGAAGTTATTACACAGCCTGCTAAGCATCAAAACACACATAATAGTCTATCCTCGAGCGAGCTATAGCAACTGAAACAAGTCATTTGAGCCACCTCATGACAAAGCCAACAAAATGGCATGCCGCCCAGTGAAGACTCAGATCAGCCCGGGCATACGCATATTCACTGTCGCATGAAGAAAACTTAGGTCCTTATCTATCCATTGAGAGCACAGCGAAGACACTGTTCAGACTGGGAGGATGCCCAGGCTTATCTGAGTCTTCGCTGGACACACATCTATTTTGTTGGTTTTGTCATGCGCTTGCTCATTTTGTTTAGAAAGAGATATCTTTATCAAAGTGGTATCGTCTGGTAAAGGACACTGTAGAGGAACGCAAAGATAGCCACTAGTATAGAAGACGTCCAGGTAGAACCACACTCACAGAACATACCCAGCTAGCATTCTTTATAAATCTATACCGGGCCGTTATCGGCCCGTCAGGGTAGCTGACGGGCCGATAACGGCCCGCTATAGATTTATAAAGAATGCTTACTGGGTAGCCTACCAATGACACCAAGAGGGAGGACAAGCAAACCATAATAGACAGTACACATGCCACCAACCAGAGAAAACCAAAAGAACCAGCTACCTCTGCCCCAACAACAAATTAAATTCATCATTAACAATTTATTCATTGGCACGATATTATTCCATTATTTTGCAAATTGACCGCATACCAAAACATAGATTCAAAGCAAAAGAGCAAATGAAAGAAGTTTTAGCACACGTCTACTACAGCAAATATAGAGCAATGGCAATTCAATTTTATTTCCAATTAATCGCTCGAATGTAAATAAACAGTCGTCTTTTGTGTCTTAAGTTGGTCTTATTCAAGCACAATAAAGAACCAACCGACTGGGCCGACCAGGCTTGGTGAATCTTTAGTGTGAAGAACATCAAACGTATCTGCCAGTCGGATGTTTTGGCAGACAAATAATTCATAAAACTTCTTGACAGATTATCAATTAATAATAAGCTTTAATGCCTGATTATTGACTACTTCTCAACATGCTGGATGTTGGAGACATATTCTTGCACTTGACTGGTGAACTATTGTGGCCTGTTTCCGCGTCATTTAGTACCACACTCACTGGCACAGTGTCAGACGAGTGCAACTGTCAGCTGACACGTCTCCTCACGAACTGCAACATAAAGAAAGCCCTTATCGCAGATGCGGGCTACGAAGGCCCTGATCAGACTGCGCATGCGCAGTCTGATCAGGGCCTACGTTGCCCGCTTACAAAATCTTCAAGTACCGTGTAATATATCGATGAACAGAGAAGACCTTGATCAGACTGCATGAAACTTGTCATAAGGTACACTTTCGAACGACGTGGCTTATATGTTGTGAACAGTGCTTAAGAAATGTTTTAGATTCAAGCGTAGAATTTCATTTAATAGGCATTAAATTCCCAGCAGTGCGTCACCATGTGAAATGTACGTGTTCCTGGTCACTTTTGTCCGTTTTTACATCTGTGAAAGTATCATTGTCTGGACATTTCATAGCAATAGATAGATAGATAGATAGATAGATAGATAGATAGATAGATAGATAGGTAGGTAGGTAGGTAGATAGATAGATAGATAGATAGATAGATAGATAGATAGATAGATAGATAGATAGATAGATAGATAGATAGACAGACAGACAGACAGATAGATAGATAGATAGATAGATAGATAGATAGATAGATGGGTGGACCACAACTTCAGAAAACGTACATTCAGACATGTCCGCTCAAACTTAGACACAGATCTGCCTGCGCGTACGCACAGATAGATAGATAGACAGACAGACAGACAGACAGACAGACAGATAGATAGATAGATAGATAGATAGATAGATAGATAGATAGATAGATAGATAGATCCTTAACTGTCAGAAAGATTTGCATACAATCAGTGATAGTAAAATATATTAGTAGTAAAGGCGCCCCATACTATCTATATTTTTGGTTGGGGATCGTCATTTCTATTGTGTTATAGACATACAGACCACAAGAACTGTCCTTTAATTTTAGCGTCGTATTTGTATAGCATCACTTATGTATTGCTTCTGTTTCAGTTCGCTATGGCCTCTGGTATAATCTACCACCGTATCAATCGAAGGCTTTTGAAGAAGGCTACAGTAGACTGAATGATGTCTGCAAAAGTGAGTAGTTCACAGTAATATCAATATGCAGTCGACTCTCGTTATCTCGAATTCCAAGGGACTCTCTGAAACACTTCGAGATATCCGTACCTCGAAATATCAGAGCTGCTGAAGTGAGGAAAACAATAAATCGAACAACCACATTTAACAAATGAATATGTAATTTGACTCCTGAAGTTAGAGATATATTGAAAATATTGTGGAAAAGAGGAGAAATTGCTCCTAAGGAGCAATTTCTCCTCTTTTCCACGATATTTTGTTACCTGTTCTTAGATTTCCATGTTAAAACAGGGCTCAGAATTTCACTTCTAGATAAACGGTTATTCGAGATAAGCGAGGTCGAGATAACGAGAGTCGACTGTAATTATATTGCTACATTTTATGTACTAATATCAATTTATACAAGCTATAAAGTATATGGGGCGCAACGCACAAAAAGGCCCCAATGCAATTTGTGGACAATGCAAGCTCCGATGAGATTAAGAGACTCAACTGTAGTTTTACGCACCTGTGGTGGATATTGAAGGGTTGTATGGCCATAAGAATGGTAGAATATTTATAAACCAATGAATGTATTACAATCGACTCGCGTTATCTCGATCTCGCTTATCTCGAATAACCACTTATCTCGAAGTGAAATCCCTGTTTTGACATGGAAATCTAAAAACAGGTAACAAAATATTGTGGAATAGAGGAGAAATTGCTCCTAAGGAGAAATTTCTCCTCTTTTCCACAATATTTTCAATATATCTCTAACATCAGGAGTCAAATAACATATTCATTTGTTAAATGTGATTGTTCGATTTATTGTTTTCCTCACTTCAGCAGCTCTGATATTTCAAGGTACGGATATCTCGATGTGTTTCAGGGAGTCCCTTGGAATTCGAGATAACGAAAGTCGACTGTATTGTATTTTTATGTGTTGCATAACAATATCAACCTACAGAATGCTATGAGACGTAACGGTAGATATGACTTCTTACATGGGCGCCCAACGAAGGCTCAGATCACCCTTCCCATCCGCGCAGTCTGATCAGTGTCTTCTTTGTCGGCATGAAGCAACTTTGCATTCTTAGCTATCTGAAATGTGCCCGGTGAAGATTCTGATCAGACTGCGCGAATGCGTTCATTCTCGTATGACCAACTAAACTTCTCCAAATATTCGAAAACCACGACGTGATTATTGATAAGACAAATCATTAGGAACAAATGATATTTTCGTCCAAGTATGCGTTTATTGCTGCCACAAATGTATCAGAAAACGACATTTTAAGATACATTTGTTTGTTTGAGTTGAGTTTTACGGCCCAGTCAATCTAGTGGGGTAATGTCGAGCGCAGTCAGTCTATCTAACCACACTTTTACTTGGCAGGCTTAGTCCTCTAAGCGGTTAACCAGTATTGCGCACATTCTTTCGTCAGAAATTGACAACTGCCCTTCTTGAATCAGCGGAAGGGAGAGAATAACCAAAGAAAATATTTCATGATCAAATTTAAGATACTAAATTAAAAAGCAGTATAAATATACATGTACATAAGTTTATCACCCCCACAGACCCTTTGGAGGGTACTATAGATTTGCCTTCCGTACGTACTTCCTTCCATCCATCTGTCCGACTTGCATGAAAATAAAGAAATTAAAATAAAGAAAGAAACAGAATAATGCATATGTTTTATAGAGTAGTTATTGACATATACATTAATGTAACCTGGTCCAGTGATGCAGCAGAATGCGAAAAAATGTACCGTTTGACATATACGCCCAGCGAAGACACACATCAGCCTGTGCATTCCACGCACTCTGATCAGTGCATTCTCTGTTCATAAATATATTCTGCTGTATCCAGCGGTTGTGTAAGCGGACAACGATGGCCCTGATCAGACTGCGCAAATGCGCAGTCTGATCAAGGCCTTCGTTGTCCGCATATATATAATAAGGTCCCTTTTCTGATGTTACGGTTCCTTTCTATATACCTACTGGTATAAAAAGCATTCAAGAGTGCAGTGACTCAGTAAATAATTAATGATGCTTTATTACTGTTACTCACAACAAGAGGTCCCTGGTGGATTGTGCTAAAAGACTAAACTGTGCAGATGTTCTCTTTAATTCTCTGGTATTACTTGGAAGTTCTGTATTGTGTCTGACAGTTATAACAATTTCCTCTAGAGACGTAAAAACGCCGGAGTTTCGTTTTGGCCGTATATTTGTTTCCAACGGTGCATTCTAATAGGACTTTTCAAAAGAATATCATTGTCAGCGTCTGTTACACATCTTGCAACGGATTAGGACACATTTGCTGTACTTTTGCTAATTCTATTATCTTCTGCTTATGCTACTCTCGTTATTATACAAGCATGGATGATATATATAACATATAGTCCTCATTATCATTCTGCATATGTAATTATAATTATTGATGCAGGCACTCGTAAGATTGTAGTTATATAGATACGTACTTTTTTCATGTATGTATATATGTATGTATGTATGTATGTATGTATGTATGTATGTATGTCGACGTGTATAGATGATGTACATACTTACGTAGGTGCGTTTGTATGTATACATATTATGATTATTATAACATGATTATGTTTGTGTGATTTGTTATTCCTACTAGTTTTCAAAACGTCGCCTTAAAAACCCTTCACATGCTCATGATTTTCAGTGTTGATCTGTCTGTGCGCACGTGTAGGCATGCACCACGATGGCAATAATGCTTAATCCTATTAGATTTATTAATCCTATTAGTGTCAACTATCTTCATTTTTGGAAACAACAAATTCTTCACGAAAACATACCTATATGATTTTGACCCCCTTAAACCCCATTTTTTTATATATTAAACTGTATTTTATAGGGGTATACATTAGTCTTCCTATTTCTGCTCAAAATCATAGATTGTGTTACTCGTTAGAACCGCCTCGCTGAGGCGGTTCTAACGAGTACTCACAATCTATTTTTTGAACAGAAATATGAAAAATATCAGAATTTTTTATCTGAAAATTTTCATTTTTTTAGTTGTGAAATTTTCTATATATTTGAATAGGCGTGTTTTTGTAATGGCTTGTCAAAAATTGTGCAACTGTACTTGTAACAATAGCAAAGAAAGCCTCATATAAAGCAGACGATAAGGAGATTGATAACCATCACGAAAACATACCTATATAATTTTGACCCCCTTACCCCACTTTTATATAGTAAAACTGAGGTTTACAGGGGTATACATTATTTTTCATATTTCTGCTCAAAACATAGATTGTGGGTACTCGTTAACAAGTACCCACAATCTATGTTTTGAGCAGAAATATGAAAAATATCAGAATTTTTTATGTGAAAAATTGCCATTTTTGGTGGTAGAATTTTCAGTGTATTTAATAGGCGTGTTTTCGTAATGTGGTCCTCTACAATCTCCTCTTTCTATTGTTTTCTCTTTGAAAGAAAAATATTCAAATTTGTTTGTTAAGTAGATGGATAGTCTGATCAGATCGCATGAGTGAATAAAGTGATAAAGGCCTTTACTGTTTGCATATATTCGTATATGTTCGTCCTTTTTCCACGACACAGTGTAATTGATTAGTGTGAAAATACATTATTTTGTTTCTTTTAAGTGTCTAGTGGGGCTAAATATGGGCAATAAATCAATTAGTTTATGACAAATCCCTAAAGCAAGTCTCATCAATAATGCTTTTCGTGTACAGCCTGTGCGGTAAAACGGCACAATATATCAGAATAATTAGAAATATAAATGCCAGTTGGACTTTGAAAGGAGCAATAAAATATACACATTTGCATGGCTTCAGATAAGATATTTTTCAAACCAAGAAATACTGATATTTTTATCTCCCCCCCCCCACGCCCCCCAAATGGTGGAAAGGCATTATAGTGTTACCCCTGTCCGTTCGTCCATCCGTCCGTTCGTCCGTCTCCGTCCGCGTCCGGCGTTTAAGTTTTTCAGCCGCGGGCATCCTTGTCCTTTGGACGCATTTCTAGTTTCTCATTTCGAAAACATGCCTATTCAAATATAATGAAAATTTTACCACCAAAAAAAAAAAAAATGAAAATTTTCAGATAAAAAACTCTGATATTTTTTCATATTTCTTCTCAAAACATAGATTGTGGGTTCTAACGAGTACCCACTATGTTTTTGAGCATAAATAAGAAAAATAATGTATACCCCTGTAAACCCCAGTTTTACCAAATAAAAGTGGGGTTTAAGGGGGTCAAAATTATATAGGCATGTTTTCGTGATGTATTTCTTTACGAAAACATGATGTGGGTACTCATTAGAAGCGCCTCATTATTTTATTTCTCCACGAAAACAACATGTTATGGGAATTCACTAAGGCGCTTCTGAGTAACCACAACATATGTTTTCGCGGGGGAATAAGAAAGAAAATATTATGTGGATACCCCCTTTTTCTGGAGCTATGGAGCTTGATGAGAATAAGAGCATGTCTCTATTTCTAGTCTGCATGCTTGAACGAAGAAATGCACAGTTGACGGCATCATTTGCTCGGCAGCCATGCTAAATATATTATTTGTGGAATGCAAAACATCACTAGGGTGAATGTCATGCGTTAATGTTTGTTGCAAGATCATGTTGGGCTCAAATGACAAGTATGTGTATTTTGTACTGAAAAGTCAAAAACGTTTAAGATATGACCAGGCTATACGATGTTTAATTACAGGTGCGTCGAATGATTACATAAAATGTACGATTTACAAAAAAGAAAAAAAAAAGATAATGTTTCTTAAAGTGTCACGATATTATGAAAACACGCCTATTCAAATATATTGAAAATTTTACAACCAAAAAAGGAAATTTTTCGGATGAAAAATTCTGACACTGCACTGGTATAAGTACGGGGCGCCACACGGCACTTAACATCGGCTGCAGTGAAATCTAAGAAATACTCTTAGGGTTGGTCTTGAAACAAAGAACAAATATAAGAAATTAAAATCGGACAACTGGCGGGGAAAGTTCAGTATGTACAGTTCGCATGGAATTCCGAAGATATTGGTTATATAAGATTGACTTATTATTATTCATTATAAGTATTATTATTATTATTATTATTATTATTATAGTATAACCTCAATGGCTCGAACACGGATGGCTCGTTTACCGTGGATGGTTCGAACTTTTTTTCAGTCCCTACAAATTTCTTCCAATAGCTCAAACACAACAAATATTTACGGATTTTTTCTTATTTCATCATGGAATTGTATGTTGTGTGTACTCATTAGAATCGTCTCATCGAGGCAATTCTAATGAGTACACTCAACATACAATCATTGTGTAGAAAATTGAAAAGATTTTCCTAAATTATCGCTATTTGCTTCCTGAACTGGTGCCATGATTAACCCTCAGTGGCTCGAACTACCCATGTCTCGAACGAATTTCCCTGGTCCTAAAGATGTTCGAGCCATTGAGATTCGACTGTATTATTATTATTATTATTATTATTGTCGCACTGTCTGTTAATGCTTGCTTGCCATCACGAAAACATGCCTATATAATTTAGACCCCCTTAAACCCCACTTTTATGTAGTAAAACTGGGGTTTACAAGGGTATACATTATTTTTCTTATTTCTGCTCAAAACATAGATTGTGGGTACTCGTTAGAACCGCCTCGGGGATTTCTGCTTAAAACATAGATTGTGGGTACTCGTTAGAACCGCCTCGCCGAGGCGGTTCTAACGAGTACCCACAATCTATGTTTTGAGCAGAAATATGAAAAATATTAGGATTTATTAACTGAAAATTTTCATTTTTTTGGTGGTAAAATTTTCAGTATATTTGAACAGGCGTGTTTTCGTTATGCTATTCCAATTAGTGTCATTGGTAGGATATGTTCTGTGACTGTAGATCTTACTGGACATCTACTGCACTATTTTAAACAGTTAAAGAGTTAACGGACTCGGAGAGCATAAAAAGAAACCACATTTTATCTGGTTTTCCTAGAGAGAAGATTTTTTTTTTTTCATCATATTCCGTTCGCTCTGTGGATATGGAAAGAATCACAATTTTTTGCACAATGTAATAACATCGCATGCCACTAAGGCGCATTAGCTTTCCTTTAATCTGATTATATCTGATAAATACTCGTGCATTATGTTTGCTATTCGTTACCTTTACCACTCTTTGAACTAACTCAGCAGAGGAAAAATTGGTGATTTTTTTTCTTATTTCTCCAAGAAAACAGGATTTGACATTTCATGCAAATTGTCTTCAGTGGAGACAATTTGCATGAAATGTCGAATTCTTTTTTCTGGAAAAAATAAGAAAAATGTTTCAAAATGTCAGTTGAAAATTTTACCCAGAATGCTAAGCGTTAAAGGGAAAAAACATACTAAATGCAGTGTTTACCTGAAAATATTCATCTTTAGAAAACAAGCATCTTGGCGCAAACTTGATATGACAATCGATAAAGAAGTAAGAAAAAAAAACAAAACAAAAAACAACAACAAAAAAACAACAACAACAAAGATTGTAGCTTGCACTTTTATAAATGGGCATGGGCGATGCTAATATTTGTAAGACACAAATAAAAGCCGTCTGCAGATTGGAATATGCTGCTTATGTTTTACATGCAAATGAATATATTATAAATAGCAAACAATTATTGTTTCTAGACGTGATTTATTAAAATTTTGCATATTTATTTCTCAGCCGATTTACGTATTGTTTTTCACCAAACTGCAGAGTTTCTTAGACTTTTTTTCTTGTATTTTCTTATATGTTTATTTCCTTTAGCTTCCTATGCTGCCATGATTGGACTGCGCTCCCATAATGCTTAACGGGTCATCAGTGGCTTTAAACATACGGTATAGACTCGGATCAGACAATTTGTAAACACAGTAAAAAAAAAAAAAAAAAAAAAAAAGAAAATCAGTCAGTATCTAGATACTGACTGATTTTTTTGTACTGTTTTATGGCAGTTTGGTGAAAAAAAGAAACGAAAAAAAACAAAAAAACAAAACAAACCCTTAAACAAGTATGGTGGGGATTTAACTTCCGCGAGTATTAAGGTTAGAACCGCCTCGCCGTGCCCTTTAAGGGAAACCGATACACTTTAAGGGGATGCAACTGTCAAATCATTTCTGCGTCCTTTCGGAACAGGAGTCTACTGTATGCTCTAAAGGGAAAGAATTTGCTCCCTATTTCTTTCTTTTTAGAGCAGATACCTTTTCTGACATGGCTTTGTGTGCAGGAAAGCAAACAGGAAGCCACAAAGGTTGTCTAAAAATGATAGAAACTCTATAAGTGTATTCAGTTTCCTGAAAGTGGCAAGTCATTACGAAAACACGCCTATTCAAATATATAGAAAAATTCACCTCCAAAACTGAAAATTTTTAGAAAAAAAAAGAAAAAAAAAAAAGAAAAAACAACTGTCTGATTCTTTTCATATTTCTGCTCAGAACATAGATTGGTGGTACTCGTAAGAACCGTTAGAATGTGTACCCCTGTAAACCCCAATTTTACTATATAAAAGTGGGGTTTAAGTGAGGGGGGGATCAAAATTATATAGGAATGTTTTCGTGATGGTACCCTTCTGATTTACAAGAAGAAACATCTAAATGAAAATGTCTGGGCAGAAATGGGTATCCGTAATTACCTTAATATTCGGACAAGTTAACTCCTCACCATACTTGTCCTATAATGTAAACACGTCCGTCTTACTGTCTGTTGGTGTGGATAAAACTGCAGGATGAGAGGTCAGCAGTGTAGATTCTGACCGTATGCCGCGTTTTGTGGGGTCTGATCTAGGGCTATACTGTTTGCTCAGGCATACGCATACTTTATTTACCTTGTTCTAAAATTTGAACGTATTCCTTCCCAGTCGGCATTCTTTATAAATCTATAGCGGGCCGTTATCGGCCCGTCAGGGTAGCTGACGGGCCGATAACGGCCCGCTATAGATTTATAAAGAATGTTAGCTGGGTTTTACCTGTTCAGGATTTTCGTTTATAAACTTAGATAAGTGAGAACAGTGTAGGCACTGAGCAGACACAATTCTAGGACGTCTGATCTAATAAAATAGTAAAATAATGCCCATTGAAACAAACAACGTGTTAAAAGACGAAAATCGGAGTCGCGGTTTTAAATGAGACTCTTCATATGACAGCATTGTAGATTGCAGGGCTACTTACGCCCCCTAGCAGGGCTTAAGCGGAACTCAACTGTCTAAGTCATTGTATTCACTAAGGTCTTTCTATCCGAACACTGGGGATACCTTAGGTAATCAATAGGCACCATCGTTGAAGAGGTACATGTAATACGACACGGGTAAACAGTTCGTTTAGCATTCTGTATTAGCTAGTGTTTCAATAAGTAAACAGGAAAGTCTTTAGTTATCATATTCGCATGCGCATGCTGATATGACGAACCGGTCGCATATTGCAAAAGATTCCTGTATCTAGAATTCCTGCATCTCAGATATCGCTTTTCATTAATTCAAATAGAAAAGATATATGAACTGGCATACCACACAATGCTAGTGCTCTGTGTTTGATTAACATTGTTCGGCAAGATTGTCGGCAAGGAATTATATCTTGTCTCAGAAACGGCTTTTTTGCTATGTGTGTCGTTTCAAGAGAAAATATATATATCTTCGATCATATGCAAAATGCTTAGATTTAGATCATCCGCCATTTAAACAATACGGAGAAACTTTACAGCCAGAGTTGTCGATTTTGTAAATTTAGTTTTTAAATAGAGAAAAGAAAACTCAAGGGTAATTTGGGTCCACCTGATAACATATTGTCCATTCACCGTTGATACGGCTATCTTGCAGCGTCCAAAGTCGGCTGTTATTTACACCCGTTTAATATCAATCTGTTACTTTATTAATGCTAAGGTGTTGGTCCGATTAGTCTGAGAAAATCTGTAGATTCAGTTCAGATGCCTCAGAACGCGCCGTTCAATCAGGTCTACACAGTTTGCTACTAACACACCATTATATACGCTTTTGAGACCTGGCGTCTCTGACTGCAAATCTCGAGAAAAAATCCAGGCCTTTAAAATGAGATGCTACCGCAAACTGTCTCTCCTCGTACCTGGGCTACCTAATCAGTGCCATAAGCAAACAAAACCAAGATGCCATAGGTCCTCAACATAAGCTTCTTGCTATGGTGAAGAAAGTTACAAACGGTATGGTCACTTCTCGCGTTTTTTTCTGGCATGGAAAAGACCATTTTGAAGGGTCGACGAGAAGAGGCAAGTTAAAAAAAAAAAAGAAAGAAAATAGATGGTGAAACAAAATGAAGGCTATTAACTTTCAAACAACTGCTCTATGTGTTTTCAAAGCTAAGCCTTAGCATTGCCAACACACAGAGCAGTTGTTGAAAAGTTAATAGGTCTCTGACTGTTAGAGATTTCGTCTCTTACAGCTAGTGTTATATACGTTACCTGTTTATAGTCTGTCTCAAATTGATTTAATAGCAGTTATCACAGCTTTCGCGGAAGTAAAAGCACCCCCACCCCACACACATACACACTAGTTTTTTCTACTACCATTCCAAGACGGTTACTCAGCTGCAATTCCTCTTTGTGTGTTAATGTTAGGTTTGTTTTGTCATTATTTGTTCCTCCTTTCCTTCTTTCAATGCCTCGGGAAGACTACCCAGTCGGCATTCTTTATAAATCTGTATGGGAGAACTCAATTTCTGAGATGAAATGTACAAAGAAGAAGCCAACTGATATAAATATATATATATATATATATATATATATATATATATATATATATATATATATATGTGTGTGTGTGTGTGTGTGTGTGTGTGTGTGGCGACGTAAGATACTGGCTTGTTCAGATAGCTTAAGGCATGACACAGCTTAAATGGTTAAGTTGCAATATAAAACTAATTTAGATCAGTTCACAAATTAATTATTTCCGTATTTTTTTTTCACTGAACTATTTCTATTCTTTCAAAATGTTCTTCAGAGTAACGTATATAACAAACTGTTACAGGCTAAAGCTTCGACAGCCAGTATGGACAAACTGAATCTATAAAGGGTGCTTTGGAAACACCGAACATATAGAATAATGAAAACCCGAGTCTACCCTTCTCCTGCTGAACCCGGATATACGCTGCCTTTACAACAGTGTAGGTCCAGATCAGTTGGTTTCTGCAATCAAGTATGTGAATTTATAGCAACCAATCGGATCAAGCAATCTGATTGGCTGAAAATCAGAAGTGGGTGTGACATCTTAATTTATTCATCAGGACAAGGGTTAAGCCTCTTCGTATGAGTCACTCATGACAATGCCAACAAAATGGCATGTGCCAGTGAAGACTCAGATCAGCCTGGGTATCCTAGTCTGATCAGCGTCTTCACTGTCCGCATGAAGAAACTTGAGTTCTTAGCTACCTATTGATTGCACAGCGAAGACTCTGATCAGATTGGGCAAACCCCCAGGCAGATCTGAGTCTTCGCTTGGCGAACATCTATTTTGTTGGTTTTGTCATGACTGGCTCAATTATTATTATGACAGCAGCGGGAAACTATATTCAGTCTGCTCATCATCAGTTTTGTCAGGATTTTCGTTCATCGTCAGTTAACAGTATCCAGTGATTCTGCAAGCGGACGACGAAGGCCCTGATCAGACATAGTCTGATCTGGGCCATCCCCAGTAACCATTCTACATAAATCTATAGCGGGCAGTTATCGGGCCCGTCAGGGTAGCTGACAGGCTGATAACGGCCCGCTATGGATTTATAAAGGATGCTAGCTGGGTCGTTGTTCGCAAAACCAATAATGCCCTTATGGCTTCGTTTCATTAGATGTAGTATATTGGGCTTTCAGAACTAATAGAGATTAGCAAAACTCTCTTGTTGGGCACCATTATATTTCTATTTTTCTGCCTACAGCTGACAATTATCACGGGTTCCTGTTTCAAAGAGGAAGCAATACGAAGTCCATGCCAATCTATGACTTAAATGGAAATCTAGCAGGAATACAGACAGCCGTAAGTAGTCCTTCTCCCTTTGTTTTATTGTTCTCTTTGCTATCTGTATTTCTCTCTATCTCTCTGTCTCGCTCTCTGTTTGTCTGTCTTTCTCTCTCAAACGTAAACATGTGCAAGTCTAACAATATTTCTTAACTTATATAACGTATTAAAGGGACAGGCCATGTTACCAGAATGCCTGATGAACGTTTGCCAAAGAAAATCCTCTATGGAGAACTACGAGTGGGAAAACGTTTCCATGGTTGTCAGAAGAAGCGATACAAGGACACCCTCAAAGCCTCCCTTAAAGACTTCAACATACCAACAGAGTCGTAGGAAAAGATTGCACAGGATCGAGCAAAGTGGCGAGGCCTCATAAAAAGGGATGCTGATAAATACGAAGCAGAAAGAATCAGCAAGGCCGAGCAGAAACGTGCTCAGCAGAAAGCCAGAGCTAAGGCATCACCAAAAGAGCTTTCTTCCTCAGAACTCTCTTGTTCTATGTGCAACAGGCAGTTTAGAGCTAGGATTGGTCTCATCGGCGGTCTTAGAACACACAAGCAATGACACTTCACACAGGATTGGTCATTGTCAGTAATGACAGACGAACGATGAACGTACTAAATACCGCCATTCGAAGAGTAGTAGAAAGGGCATATAGTGTTACCCCTGTCCGTCCGCCCGTCCGTCTCCGTCCGCGTCCGAGATGGCGTTAGCAATTTTCGTTTAAAATTTTGAGGCGTTAGCAATTTGTGTTAAAGCTTTTTTTTTTCAGGCGGGGGCGTCCGTGTCCTTTGAACACGTTTCTAGTTTTACAAGAAACGGTGCATTTGGATTTCACAGAGCAGTAAATACTGGCAGCAGCAGGTCGGTCTTCGCATGCCGTTTCAAATGTAGAATTATACAGGCTTGGCCGTATAATTTCGCATTTCCAAATCTCATCCCCGTTGCTGCTGGTGCTATTGTTAATAGACATATATGTCTGTAATCTTGATAATTATTTTCAGAGGCTGTGTAATTTTAGCAGTTTTAAAGCGAATTTGATGGCGACATGCTAACATGACTGAAATTTAAAGCCTACAGTGAAGCCTGCAAGATAAACTTGATTAATTATAAAGCTGTTAAGAGAAAATAAGCAGTTGTGATTGCAACACAATTAAAATGAATCACGCAAGTTCTAATTGACCTAAATTTTTAAGTTTGTTTAACAGACATGGTAATATGGAATGCTCTGATATAAAGAAGTCAAAAGACCAAGCCCTTTCATTATAAAATTGGAAAGAAAGAAAAAAAAAGAGACAAGAACTATAGTATAGTTCTATGGAAGAGCCCCGATAAGTCAGAAAGGAACATAATATAAACTGTGTATAATTTTGATACATTTAACCTAAATATTCGGACACCAAAATGGAAATCGATATATTCTTTTCAGGGGAAGCAAATCTGTAGAAAAAAATTAGCACCCCTTCAAGAAAGGGGACTACTCAAAACGTAATGAATTTAATCCCCTTGGGAAAAAATCTTTCCGTTTAGAACAAATGCCATTTAAGGGAAGCAAGTTGTTTCCTTCTAGAGTAAACCCCTTTTCAGAAGAAGCTCGGTGGTAGCAAACATGAGGTCAGAAAAGTAATCTCCCTTGTGAAAAATGGTGAAACATCAACTGGAACTACCATCACGAAAAAATACCTATATAATGTTGACCCCCTTAAACCCCACTTTAATATAGTAAAACTGGGGTTAACAGGGGTATACATTATTTTTCTTATTTTACTAAAAATATAGATTGTGGGTACTCGTTAGAACCGCCTCGCCGAGGCGGTTCTAACGAGTACCCACAATTTATGATTTGAGCAGGAATATGAAAACTATCAAAATTTTTATCTGAAAATTTTCCTATTTTCAATATATTTTAGTAGGCGTGTTTTCGTAATGACTGACTTGTGCAGCGTTGGCTCGTTTACCGTGGCTGATTCGGACTCGCTTTTGAGTCCCTAGGAAATTCTTCCGATAGATCAAGAATGACATATTTTTGAGATATTTTAGGGACATTTGTTTTTATCTTGAAAATGTATGTGTTGTGTAAATAGAATCGCCTTGTAGGGGCGATTCTAATAGGAACACTCCACATATGAACCATTTTATAGTTAATCGAAAAGACGTCACAAAACTATCCCCATTTGTCTCCCGACTTGGCGCTATGATTAACCCTCAGTGGCTCTAACTACCCATGTCTAGAACAAATTTACATGGTCCTAAAGATGTACGAGCCATTGAAGTTCGTCTGTAGCACATTTAAATACTAGTACTCTGTCCAGAAACTGTTGGATGGGTGGCAAACTTTGTACACTCTGATAAGACGCCCAGCGGCCCAGCACTGTTTGCTCAGACATGTCCGAGTACGTAAAGTAATTAAATTATTTGAAATAGTAAAATACAAGGCTATTCAAGTATACTGAAAATTTTACAACCAAAAAATTGAAAATTTTCAGATAAAAATTCTGATATTTTTCTTATTTCGGCTCAAAAACATAGATTGTGGGTACTCGTTAGGGCCGCCTCGCCGAGGCGGTTCTAACGAGTACCCACAATCTATGTTTTGATCAGAAATAAGAAAAATAATGTATACCCCTGTAAACCCCACTTTTACTATATAAAAGTGGGGTTTAAGGGGGTCAACATTATATAGGCATGTTTTCGTGATGGTAAAACTAATCCTAGACTTATTCTTTCAGAATCCGCACAGTAAAGCAAAATAGTACAGGTATTTTAAAGGGAATTAAAAGTTATATACAGACTGGAATTGTGGGATGGGGTAGGAGTAAGACAATTTAAATTTTAATTTGTTTCCTAGCAACAAGGTACTGATTAATTAGGTAAATCTGCTAGAAAAAGTACTTGGCCTATAGGGCGTCACTATAAAGATCAGTCTAGATTAAGTGTGACAAAGTTTTTTTTATTTCTAAATGAATTCTAGACAGTCACAAACACAATGTCTATATATAAATTTGTAATCAAACAAATCCTAGGCTCATCCTTTCAGAATCCGTACAGTGAAGCAAAATAGAATAGATAGTTTAAAGGGAATTAAAAGTTATATACAGATTGGAATTGTGGGATTGGGTAGGAGTAAGACAATTTAAATTTTAATTTGTTTCCTAGCAACAAGGGAATACTGATTAATTAGCATAATAATCTGCTTGTAAACGTACTTTGCATACAAAGATCAGTCTAGATTAGTGTGGCAAAGTTTTGTTGTTTTTTTTTTTCTCCAAATGAATTCTAGGCAGTCACAAATACAATGTCTGTATATACAGTTGTAACAAAAATATTTTGTTTTTATATGGGTCGGTTTTCATAAAGTCAGTTCAAAAGCTGCAATTGCCAATGGTTATAATATACGTCTTACTCCTGTATGTGTGCACTTTGTATCGTGCATATTATTGTAGTTTGTATTTTCATTTCTTCAGATACCAGGTAATATGAGAGGCTATAATTCTCGTAACGAATCAATAGACCTTCCACCTGTGGAAGTTATGCCACCAATATTAAACGGTTTTCGGGATTCAAGAGGAATTCTTTATTATACACTTACTGGTAAGTAGCATACTGAATCGTTTAACAAAACCGGTTCATAAAATTAATGATAGAAAGTTTAGACAAAAATGTATGGAAGCCTAACTGAGCCATCTGATATAATACCAGAAGAATTTTTAAGGGTAGGGGGTGGGGGTTGGTGGAGTAGCTGATGATCATTCTGGGATATTTTTTCTCTTTTTCTCCAAAAAACGTATATTAAGGTGCTCATTAGAAGCGCAGAGGTGAGGCGCTTCTAATGAGTACTCACAACATACGTTTTATAAAGAATTGGAGAAACTTTTCTCAGAATTATCAGCAAATACCCCTCCTTAACAAGTCCTCTGGATACACATATACGATTCGTGTCATACAAAACTCCGTCTTCGAGGCATATGCAGAGAGGCTCAGACCACCTTTTGCATTATTGCAAAGTAATCAGGGCTTTTTAAAAGTGTCTAAAGCGTTCTCTATTTGGTTTCACTGACTGTTCTAAGATGGGTCTTCTGTTACAGCACCACGAAAACACACCTATATAATTTTGACCCCCTTAAACCCCACTTTAATATAGTAGAACTGTTGTTTACAGGGGTATACCTAATCCCAAGGTACTGAGTCAAGTGTTTTAACAGACCATTGTCTTATTAGCCTTTCGTTTGATAGCTTCGATTTTGCAATCAGAGGAGTATGAATAAGTAAATAGCATTACGAAAACACGCCTATTCAAATATAATGAAAATTTTACAACCAAAAAAGGATAATTTTCAGATAAAAAAAATCCGATATTTTTCATATTCCTGCTCAAAACATAGATTGTTGGTACTTGTTAGAACCGCCTCTGCGAGGAGGTTCTAACGAGTACCCACAATCTATGTTTTTAGCAGAAATGTGAAAAATATCAGAATTTTTGTCTGAAAATTTTCAGTTTTTGGTTGTGAAATTTTCAATAAATTTGGTTTAAATGTATTTATTTCCGAAATGTTTACATATACAACACATACAAAAGTACAACAATAGGATTAGAACGAAAGCATAAAAGCTTATTTAGTTCCTGTCCTAGGATATATATTTGAATAGGCGTGTTTTTGTAATGGTTCTTCTGTGTTAATATATCGGATATTGCAACTATGTCATTGTTTGTTCCTCATCTCTTTTTATTTCAGTGTCTCAAGAAGATTGTGCTTCGTGATCATGGCATTTTCTGGATAACTTCATTTTTTGTGTCTTTTTGCTTTTAAACGGCATTTTAATATTTATGTTACGTTTAGGTAGTTAGCTTAATTTTACGACGTTATCATTAATTTGATACAATATTGGTATTGCCGGATACTATTGTTGTTTTCAAATGATATCCCCTGTTGTAGCCGAAACAAGTTTAAAATAAATACAAAGGAAAATCAAACAGTCCAATGCATTTATTTTTAAAAAAATATCACCTGTACTATGTTTGGATAAGTAGAGCCTTACATTCATTTTCCTTGGATATAAAGTATATTTCATCTTTTCATTCTTTAATATATATTCTAAAATATTAAAATGGATAAAATTCTTTAGTCTGTTTCACGCAATAAGGTTTTTACACAATTATACTCAAGCTTCACCAAATGACGTATGGAAAATGACTGGAAATTGCATATGTGCAAGTCGATCGAATTCTTCTCCGTTCATGTCTGCAACAAAGTTAATAGTTCTAAAGCTATCCCTTTCTCATACTAGAAGTGCATCGGGCTGAGTATAAAGGGGACAGCGACACTAAGTATGCACGTGCATTCTATGCGAAGAAGCAAGACAGCATCACAAAACATTACGAAAACACGCCTATTCAAATATATTGTAAATTTTACCACCAAAAACTGAAAGTTTTCAGATAAAAATTCTGACATTTTTTCAGATCAGATTACTTAACCCAGATTGTTGTTATAGATTCACATGCTGAATGACAAACAGTGCAGGTCCAGATCAGTTGGTTTCTGCAGAAGCAGGATCTACACTATTTTCAAAGCAGGGTATATCCGGGTTCAGCAGGACAATGGTTAAAGTATCAGAAGAAATATAAGTGAAGATACATTTATTCCGAATTGACTCTTCTACCTTAACTCTTTGGACAGGCCCATTTCCTATATAGTTTATTATTATCATGTTTTTTGTAGAAATTTCTGAACTTAATGCAAACAGTGTAGACCCTGATCTGGGTCTACTCTGTTTGTCAATGTCCCTTTTATGGGGCTCTAGGCTTATAATGGGTTAAACCTCTGACACACAAATAAAGAGGAATTGTAACAGAGGAACCGCCTTGGAACGGTCAGTAGAAACACAAGGAGAGGGTGCTTAAACCAGTTTTATTTGCGCGAAACCTCATCCTTAATATTGATATAGCTTCCAAAATGCCACCGCTATAATAAGGTAAAATTCCTAATGGATTTTCATAGAAACGGAATTTTCGAACCAAAATCTTCAATTATTAGGATAAAATGGCAAGATATCAAAACGTCTAAGGAAAAATAATTAACTTGCCTCTCACTGACTTTCAAATCAGTGCTTAAGGGACTATAGTGTTACATAAAAGCTTTTCTTCGTCTTCAGCGGTATACAAAAGCTCGCGGTATTGTATTTTGATCATCTCATTTTAACGCTGCCATGAACACAGAAGGGTGTTATGAGGTATCTAATTGATTTTATTCCTATTTTGTCGCAACAAAGAGTCGTCTGTAATGTCAGTTTCCAACAACGTAGCCTATTGTTAAGTCGGTATTTGAGCGCTGTTGACGTACTTATTGTGCAAGAATTAAACAGAATAGAATAGATAAGATAGCGTCAATAATGTAAGAAATATATGAAAGGATATACATAATTTTGTACTCTTACAAAAATGATTTTATTTTTGTTTTCACCATTAGGAGTTTTTTCTTTTTATAATTTATCGTTCCGATAAATTGTTTTACCGAAATACTTCAATAAAAAAACACAACATTCTTTTTTTTTAAATCAGTTACAAACTAAATTTACATCACGAAAACACGCCTATATAATTTTAACCCCCTTTAACCCCACTTTTAATTAATAAAACTGGGGTTTACAGGGGTATACATTACTTTTCTTATTTTGCTAAAGCATAGATTGTGGGTACTCGTTAGAACCGCCTCGTCGAGGCGGTTCTAACGAGTACCACAATCTATGTTTTGAGCAGGAATATGAAAAATATCGGATTTTTTTTATCTGAAAATTTTCCTTTTTTTAGTTGTAAAATTTTCATTATATTTGAATAGGCGTGTTTTCATAATGCTATTTTCTTGTTCATACTCCTCTGATTGCAAAATCGAAGCTATCAAACGCAAGGCTAATAAGACAATGTTCTGTTAAAACACTCGGCTGAGTACCTTGGGATAATATAAACATGCCAATTGAAATATACTGAAAATTTACCACCGAAAAATAAAAAATTTCAGATAAAAATTTCTGATATTTTTCATATTTCTATTCAAAAAATAGTGTGGGCACTCGTTAGAACCGCGACATTATAACGTTTTTTTTTTGGCTAATCAGAGGCGACTGTAATTATTTGGCTATTGCCAGTTGACGGTAAATAGCCATTTTAACAACTTTTGGTTGTTTACAGTTGACTGTAAATAGCAACTTTGTGTATGTTGTTTATGTTATTATCATCTTACCTTTTCCCTTACTATTTTTCAGCATATTTTAAACATCCCAGGTTGATATGCAGTCCAATATCCTCGAAGGGTGTCAGTCCTGGTCGAGGACTTTATATTCAGATTGGTTATCATCCTGAGACTGAGTTTTTGCATATACCAAAAGAAGAAAAATATTTGTCGCCCCTGTGGACCAAAGGAAATTGTCTTCCAATGATGGGTAAGTATATCTATGTGACTGTAAATGTATTATTCCGCATAAGTTAAGAAACAGCAGTTGCAACTTTCTTCCCAGCAGACATTTTTCGTTGAATCAACGTTGAAACAACATTGCTAACATTATTTCATCATTGGTTCAACTGAAATCAACTTTTGTGCCCGCTATGTTAGCGATTTAATGGGATTGAATACAGATGGATGAATTTCTCGCCATATTTTACAAGGGAAACAACCTTTATGATTTTCTCGTTGGCTTCTTGTACACCAAGTCCCTTTTTAAAAGGAGTTTAATTCAAAAGGAAAGAATTTTCTCCCACAGGGAGCCAATTCTTTCCTTTATGAGTACTTTAGGAATAGTCCCCTTTTAAGAATTGAGACAAAACAATTTGACAAAGTTGCCTTCCCTGAAAATGTATTCATCCTGTTTATTTTTTTTATTATTATTTTTTTTTGTCTTACGTAGGGTAGTCATGGATATTACGTCTGGTCTAATAGATTCTGTAGCATCAAATTTTCTCTGAGAAATAATCAGGCACTGATAAAACTGGTTTTACTATGCAATGATCAATCCTTACGTAGCAGCTTGTTCCGTGTCTTTACAAGGGAGACATTATTTTTGACTTGCTACTTGCTTTCCTGTACACTAAGTCTTTTGAAAAGGGGCCTGGCCGCTTTTCAGAATGGATCCAAAACAATTTTGAAATCTTTACGTCTCTTGAAAATGTATTTGTCCCCGTAAAACCGAACAGACTGCCTAACTAATGATGGTAAATTAAACGTCACTATGCCTATACTATATCTTGTAGATCAACCACTAGGAAATTTAACACGTTCAATTTATCATTGATAGAGAAAAGTATCATTATGTGATATTCGACTACCAAAGACATCCGCAGAGCCCGCTGGTCTGCTGATAAGGATTTTCGCAATGTAGTATTATATTCAACTCTTAGAGACAATGGTATAGTCTCTGAACTAATTGTTTATAAGTGTTGTCTGGTCTGAAATGTCACTGCAGTAAATTAAACACCAATTCTCTCCATATATCTGAGCCCGTTTGTTCAAAGCATCGTTAGCTTAACGAGATCGTTAGTGGTCAAAATGTTAACTGTTCTAGTAAGTACAATACCGAATTCACAGCTATTTTTTTCTGAAAAAAAAAAAAAATGTGAGTAGCTTTTGCAAAAGCTTCTTTTTTTTTTTTTTTTTTTTTTGCAAAAGCTACTCACATTTTTCAGCAAAATATTAGCGTATATGCCATATTTAATGATCAAAGTTTTAACGATATGTTAACCAACGACATCGTTAGTTTTGAGCAACTGGGTCCTGATATTTAAATCCTATATGCAGTTGTGATTGAATAAGAATATCAACCGTGATTAATGCGTTGTTCTGAGATGTTCCATTAGCTCGAGACACTATTTGTACTACACTGGATATGTTACGTTTCCATTTACATACATTACGAAAACAAGCTTATTCAAATATACTGAAAATTTTACCACCAAAAAATGAAAATTTTCAGATAAAAAATTCTGATATTTTTCTCATTTCTGCTCAAAACATAGATTGTGAGTACTCGTTAGAACCGCATCGACGAGACGGTTCTAACGAGTATCCACAATCTATGTTTTGAGCAGAAATAAGAAACATAATGTATACCCCTGTAAACCCCAGTTTTTACTATATAAAAGTGGGGTTTAAGGGGGTCAAAATTATATAGGCATGTTTTCATGATGGAAAACGTCAAAACTACAGCCCGTGTTACATGTATATCAAATCCGTCAAAAATCCGTCAGCACTCCATGGATCAAGTTCGGTCTGTTAACACACACTTCTTAATGCATGTACTCGTATATCATTTACTTACTATTTTAGACTATTTGGTATTACATTTACACTTTACTTTTAGAGGGTACTCTAGAAGTTGATTTTAAAACTTTTAAGCTAAAAGATTTGCAGAAATATTCATTTCAAATTTATGCGGTGTCTGGTTTATTTTTAGCATGATTTTATTAGAGAAATTCCCGTTCGTAATACAAACAGTGTAGACCCTGATCAGACTGCGTTCTGCGGGGTCTGATCTGGGTTTACACTGTTTGCAAATGTTCCTTTTATGGAACGCTTGGTTTTAATGGGTTAAATGATAAATGTATTTGTTGGACAATGGGATTGCTAGATGTTTAAGAAAACACCTCCCGTCTCTCTGATAATTTAAGATTACCATGTGGTCTAGAAAGATGGCAGCATTAGGGAATTCTACTGTAATTTAAGGGATTACATGTGTTCCTTTGATAACCGTCTGCTGCTGTAACCTAGGGACACAAATATGTTATATATCTAAGAATAATGTTTTCGTCAATGACACGACTTGATTTCCATACGTCACAAAAATGTTTCAGATTTATCGTAAAAAGAAAGAACATTCAAAAGTTGCCGTTTTATAACACTAATATTTACACAATAATTTACGCAGGAGAGCGTTATTGTATTAGTTTCACATCTGTTAAAAATTATGAATGATTAAAACAGGCTAGCTTCACATAGACCGCGTCCAGCGAAAAAGGTGTCTTTGGACGTATGCATCCAGCAAAGGCCCGTATTAGACTGCTCATCCGCCAGCCTTATCTAGGCCGTCGCTGTCCGCTTACAGTTTTATTTTTTTTTTTTTTTTGATCCTACAGAATGCATCAACGAAATCTGACTGTGCGCAATCGTAGGATGATCTGACCTTCAGCATTTTGCGCATGCTCAGAGACTTTGTTTTCACTTGGTCTGGCTCGCATTATCTTGAAGGATGGTGAAAGGTCTGCTTTTTGGTTGATAATTCTGATAAATGAGCGCATTATGTCAGATGTTGTACATAAAAGAAATATCTGAAATTCTGGTTTTAGTAAGAGAATTCTCTCTCAGCAGGTCAGGCATAAAATTGAACATATTTTTCTGACGTAATATATAAACCGCATATTTTGTTTAATAGGCGCATTTTAATTAAAATGAGTGGCATTACTGACACGTAGATAAATGTGTTTTACAAATTAATTGTGGTCAAATATGCACTCTAATTTTCTGAAAGAACGACCAGGTGTTGGCATTTTGTCAATGTACACCTTAAAGGCACCATATTCTTAAAAAAATAGACATTTTATTATCCAAGAAAAGTTTAAAAAATTTATATATGGTATTAATATAATCATAAAATGTGGCACCTGACACCCTGTAAAATTTCAGTAAGTCTCTCGTTTTTGAAATGAAATGATATTTTATCGTATCACTGAATAAATGTTGCCAACATTAATTCAGAGATACCATAAGAAATCATTTCATTTTTGATCCACTTCAAAAATGACAGACCATCACGAAAACATACCTGTATAATTTTGACCCCCTTAAACCCCACTTTTATATAGTAAAACTGGGGTTTACAGGGGTATACATTATTTTTCTTATTTCTGCTCAAAAACATAGATTTTAGGTACTCGTTAGAACCACCTCGGCGAGGCCGTTCTAACGAGTACCCACAATCTATGTTTATAGCAGAAATATGAAAAAATATCAGAATTTTTACTGAAAACTTTCAGCTTTTGGTGATGAAACTTTCAATATATTTGAATAGGCGTGTTTTCGTGATGCTAACTGAAATTTTACAGCCTGTCAGATGCCACATTTTATGAGTATATTAATACCGTACGTCAATTTATTTAAACCTTTCTTGGATAAAAAAAATGTCTATTTTTGAGGAATATGGAGCCTTTAATTTAAACAATAACCTGATATACATGTACTTAAATAACATAGACGATGCTTAAGGGTACTGGCTCCTCGGTGAAATGTCCGCCATTTTGCCACCTCTGAAAGTTTATCAGTAATAAATAAATGAACGACATAGGGCTTGACATTTGATGCTTCTTCTTCTTGACTGTTTTTGAATAAAGTGTTTATTTAAACACTGCTTTCAAGGAGAGAAGAAAATCAAATGATTGTTCATCACGAAAACATGCCTATATAATTTTGACCCCCTTAAACCCCACTTTTATATAGTAAAACTGGGGTTTACAGGGGTATACATTATTTTTCTTATTACTGTATAAAACATAGATTGTGGGTACTCGTTAGAACCGCCTCGCCGAGGCGGTTCTAACGAGTACCCACAATCTATGTTTTGAGGAGAAATATGAAAAATAATGTATATATATATATATAATATATATATATATATATGAAATAATATATATATATATATGAAAAATATCAGAGTTTTTTATCTGAAAATTATCAGTTTTTTGGAGATGAAATTTTTCATATATTTGAATAGGCATGTTTTCGTAATGATCGGCCAATAATACTAAAATCATACTAAAAATTAAATAAAAGCACCGCAACGCCATTGCGTTTACCAATCTGTGTTATGTAGAACTCCCTGTTCCCCATTGAGATATAGTGAAACCAGGGTATGTCGGAGTATACACTAGTAGGCGATTGGTTCATAAATAGGTGTTGTTCAACCGATTTAAATTGTCATTACGAAAACACTCCTATTCAAATATATTGAAAATCTCACCACTAAAAACTGAAAGTGCTCAGATAAAAATTCTGATAATTTTCATATTTCTGCGCAAAACAAAGATTGTGGGTACTCGTTAGAACCGCCACAATCTATGGTTTTGAGCAGAAATAAGAAAAATAATGTATTCCCCTGTAAACCCCGGTTTTACTATATAAAGGTGGGGGTTTAAGGGGGGGGGGGGGGTCAAAACTATAGGTATGTTTGATGTTTGTTATTTTGATCAACATGTTTAGTTTACCAAATCTGATTTAGAGAAATTAATAGCTATATTTTCCACCTATTTACATTTCTGTAGAGTGGAAATGTCATGGCTTTGAAGAACCTATTTTACATAGTGTGTTCATATAATAACTGTGTAATACTATACGAAGCCACTAGTATACATTGCAACTAGAAATGTCAGTAGAAATGTCAGCAGGCAATGCTAACAGACATACCTCTAGAATATTATATTTCATATATTAACTCATGTATTAATTTTCATTTGATCTGTTGGGAGAGTCTCAAGTTCTTGCAAGACACCGTTTATCAGGGCACATTTTCTTTTACAGTCATCCCTCTTTATACTGACACTCGATATAACGGCAAATTCGTTTTAATGACAATTTGACTGGCACGACCCCTTGGCTCAAGCGATGACAATTAATCAGAAATTAGGCAAAAAAAAATGTATTTAATACTTCAAGAAACATATGCTTTGGATACTTGTTAGAATCGCCTCAGTGAAGCAATTCTAACAAATATCCAAAACATAAGGTCTGTGGGGAAATAAGAATAAAACGAATCATTTCTTACATATTCTGCTGCGTTTAAGGATTCTTTACAACAGCAAATTCATTTTAACGATAATATCTTTGGGAACAAATGCTATTGTTGTAACGAGGTTACATTGTACATAATTCGTGACAGACTTTAAATTATTTCGAAATAAGCTTGCGCTTATTCACCATTTAGCCAGTATCTGAATCCATTTTAAATCGCGTGAAATGCCCAGAAGATATGACAGGGAAACAAACTGTAAAAGTTTATCAGTGTCAATCACGACATAAATAATTATTGAACTCAATCTAGTGACAGTTCCAGTTGGATCGGTCCAGTACCAGACGCATATAACATTTCAATGAAAGCCACGAGGCATAACTAAAGTTATCACGTTGAAAAGAAAGACGAGTGAACGGGCGTATGGACGCACTGCAGGCAAAAAAAAGACAGACATCAAAAAGGAAACATACTACATTACATGTACCGCTAAATAGTAACGTGGTTATAAAAAGCAAATTAATTATACATCCCTCCTCATCTTTATTGATTGTGACTGTATAAGAACCGATCTGCAGATAAAATATGACACACCCATAACGAAAACATGCCTATTCAAATATATTGAGAATTTTACCACCAAAAATGAAAAAAAAATAATAGATGAAGAATTCTTGTAGTTTTCATATTTCTGCTCTAAACATAGATTGTGGGTACTTGTTAGAATCGCCTCGGCGAGGCGATTCTAACGGATACCCACAATCTATGTGTTTGAAAAGAAATAAGAAAACTAATGTATACCCCTGTAAACCCCAGTTTTGCTATATAAAAGTGAGGTTGAAGGGGGTCAAAACTATATAGGCGTTTTTCCGAGATACCCCCATAATATTTACTGTCTGAGATTGCTGGATTAGTGTCAAATCTTATAGACCCTGATCGGGCAAAGCGTTGGGTTAACATGTTTGCTCAGGCGAATGTCAGAGTACTTAGGGTAAAAGCGGTATGTCGGGGTTTGTCGTCATATGATTGATAGTCCCATGTCTGAATAATTCATACAAATATGCAATGCCTTGTGTTCCTCTACAGCTATTACGCTTAGAATTATTAAAGACTGTTATCACTTCATGCCTAGTATGCTGGTTAAAACTTTCAGCAGACGACATTTTGAAATATTTTTCTTATTTTTTTCCCCAGAAAACACGCTTTGACATTTAATGTGAATTGTCTCCTATGGAGACATTTTGTGTGAAATGTCTAAGTCTATTTTTTTAACAAAATATGAAAAATCACCAATAGTCGTCTGCTGAATCTTTCCAGAGAGTGGAAAAGGTTAATTGGGTGTCGCTTAATGGCTTATGGAATAGACAGTGGAAACACACGACAAAACATCTGCTGGCTTATTTCTAAATGCGTAGCTTGGTGTCGAAACTTGTCAAAATAGTACAGAACACGTCCAGGAAGCACCGCATTCAGAGAACATAGCCAGCCAATGACACCACGCTTAGAACTCCACTTCTAATGAATAAGGCTGTACATTTTACTCATTGTTTGTTAGTTCTGCTTTTTACGAAACAGTTACCGACCCAGCCCATTTACTTATTAATTTAATAAGCCTATAACCTATAATGTTGATTTGTGACACCTCATCTGGTTTCAAAGATATTATATATAATACATTATTATGTAGTGCAACTTTCCTACAACAGCTATCCTTAGGTAGACATAAATATGGCTATTGTACAGAGGTTAAATATATAGTAAAATCAAAGTTAAATCATAGGGAATCAAAGTGGATGCTGTAGGCATGTTGCTATTGGTGAGAGATGACCGTTATTGTATATGATGGAAAACTTTCTTTCGTAAGATAAAATCGTAACGATCTGAATTAGTTATGTTGCTATAATTTAAGGGAGTGATTTCGTGTGTCGTGCTAAACAAGTGACACCTTAAATATAATTTTAAAACAAACAAATAAGCCCATCTGAAATAAGCTATTGTCTATAAATACTTAGACTGGCTCCAGTCTCCAGTGACTAATTTTTAGCTCACCTGAGCTCTGCTCAGGATGAGCTATTGTGATCACTTTTCGTCCGTGCGTGCGTCCGTCCGTGCGTCCGTCCGTTAACATTTTCAAACGACTTCTCCTCTGAAGCCGCTGAGCCAATTTTACTCAAATTTCATATGGAGCCTCCTTAGGGTGGGGGAACGAAAAATTGCTAAAATGGTCGCGGTCCGTTGACCAAGATGGCCGCCACGCCCATATATGGTAAAAACCTTTAAAAATCTTCTCCTCCAGAACCGAGAATGCCTTGGGGCTGAACCTTTGCAGGAATCATCGGGGACGGGAGGTCTACCAAAATTGCTAAAAGAATTGTCGTACGTTGACGTTTGACCTTTTTACGGCAAGGTCAAGTTTGCTTCCCTATGCATTTGTATGGGAAAAACCTTTAAAAATCTTCTTCTCCAAAACCGAGCATGCCTTATGGCTGAATCTCTGCATATATCTTTGGGAACAGAAGGGCTACCAAAATTGCTAAAATAATGGTCGTACATTGACATTTGACCTTTTTACGGTAAGGTCAATTTTGCTTCCTTATGCATTTGTATGGGAAAAATGTTTAGAATTTCACACAACTTCTCCTCTGGAGCCTCTGGGCCAATTTTGCTCAAATTTCATATGGAGCCTTCTTAGGTAGGAGGAACAAAAGATTGCTAAAATGGTCACCGTTCGTTGACCAAGATGGCCGCCATGCCCATAAATAATAAAAACCTTTAAAAATCTTCTTCTCTAGAACCGAGGATGCTTTGGGGCTGAATGTTTGCATAAATCATCGGGGACAGAATGTCTACCAAAGTTGCTAAAATAATGGTCATACATTGACAATTGACCTTTTTACGGCAAGGTCAAGTTTGCTTCCTTATGCATTTGTATGGGAAAAAGCATTTAAAAATCTTATTCTCCAAAACCGAGGATGGCTTGTGGCTGAATCTCTGCATATATCTTCTGGAACGGGCGGTCTACCAAAGTTGTTAAAATAATTGTCATACATTGACATTTAACCTTTTTTTACGGCGAGGTCAAGTTTGCTTCTGTATGCATTTGTATGGGCCCCATACATTTGTATGGAAAAAATGTTGATAATTTCAAATGGCTTTTTCTCTGACGCCTCCGGGCCAGTGTTGCTCAAATTTCATGCGGAGCCTCCGTGGGCAGGAGAATGAAAGATTGCTAAAATGGGTATGGTCCATTGATCAAAATGGCTGCCATGCCCATATATGGTAAAAACCTTTAAAAATCTTCTTCTCCATACCCAAATAAGCCCTGGGTCCTAATCTTTGCACAAATTGCGGGGGACAGGAGATCTACCAAAATTGCTAAAATGATGATTCTATGTTGACATTTGACCTTTTTACCTCCAAGGTCAAATTTGCTTCCCCATTCGTATGGGCCATATACATTTATATTGAAAGTATCCAAGCGACTTGTAGATCAATAGTAGTTAAAATTGTTCTGATTGGAAATCTAAGATGGCCATCATCTGATTTATATTTATAATATTTCCCTGCCACTGTGCTGTTTACATGTATAAAATCACGATTCTTCAGAAACCACTTAGCCAATTTCCACCAAATTTCACATTGATCCTTCTGTTGAAATGTGATTGATAGTTTATTCAAATGATCATGCTCCATTGACTGTCAGGCCCATATATTCTTCTTCAAAACTAAGAACTGCTCAAATGATGATATTTTCATTAGTTGCGATGATAGGATTGGAAAAATGTTGCATAACATCTGCATGTCTGCAGTGGCTATGTCACTCAGGTGAGCGAATCGTGGCCCGTGGGCCTCTTGTTTTCTTATAATCCCGTTTAATAAGTAATGCACTAAAATGAAAAAAAAAAAAATAATAATAATAATAATATCATGACTATAGAGGCTGGTCACTAGAGTCTCTAGTGACCAGCCTGTATAGTCATGATATATTTTTTTTGGTTTATTTTAGTGGAATATTAAACAGGATTATGAGAAAAAATATTTAATTACTGGAGACTGGAGCCAGTCTAATAAATACTGGGTAATATGCATAAGCAGTAACTATAATATTGTACTACTACGAGGGGTGTTCGAAATGAATTGCTTATTGTCCTCTAGCTCGATATCCACATGGGGCACGATAAAAACCAATACATACCTGAATAGGGCTATTCAATATCTACACAATGGTATATAAATGTACATGTTAGACTAAGTGTAAGACATAAAATTTGCCATTTGGATACACGCAGTCATTGACCACTGCAGTAAAAATGGTTGGTAGAAGCGTCGACAAAAAAGATGTAATACGGGCTTACATCAAAGCTCGCTCAAAACTTGGTTGTTCTTTGAAGAAGCTGATGACTGAAATTTCTACTGCTTTTGGACCTTCTTGTGTGCCTTATGACTCAGTTCGGCGATGGAAAAAAAAATTTGAGTCTGGTGTAGAGTCCATCAAAAATGCACCGAAATCAGGTAGGCCAAAATCTGCATCTCGTAAAGAAATCGTTTCCAAAATAAAGGAAATCATTGAAGGAGATGCCAGATTTACAGTTCGTGATATTGCACGAAAGGTAGGCATATCACTATCAACGGTTCACCTTATTTTGAAGAAGCATTTGAAAGTCAGAAAGATTTCTGCTAGATGGGTGCCACATCTGTTGACTGACGAGCAAAAGAGGCAACGGGTTAAAGTGGCCAAAAAGCTGCTTCAAATGTTTCCAAAATATGACAAAAAGCAGTTTGCAAATGTCGTCACAGGTGATGAAACCTGGGTCCATTATTTTGAGCCCGTCAGAAAGGTTAGCAATAAGATCTGGGCCAAAACAGCAAACGCCCAATAATAGCCAAACGTTCTTTGAGTACAAAGAAGGTTTTGTATGCAATCTTCTTCACTGGTGAAGGAGTCGCAATAAAAGTGCCAGTGAAAAAGGGCAAAAGCATCACCGGAAAGTACTACAAAGACGTAATATTAAAGAAACTGAAAAAGTATTATCAATAACGACGCCCTGCCACTGGTTTTAAACATGTCCGTCTTCTACATGACAATGCCCCAGCTCATACCTCCGCAATAGTTACGGCGTTTTTGAAGAAAGAAAAAGTAACTGTTTTGCCTCATCCCCCGTATTCCCCAAACCTTGCCCCATGTGATTTCTTTTTGTTTCCGAAATTGAAAGCATTCCTTGCTGGGCGGAAATATCAGTCCCGACAGGCACTTGGATCTGCCATTCATCAGTACCTTATTACTGTGCCCAAATCAGCGTACCGTGACGCCTTCAAGAAGTGGATACATCGGCTGAAACTTTGCATTTCTAGCCACGGGGAGTACTTCGAGGGCATGAAATGAGTACTTTTGGGCTAACATGAAATTTGAAGTCTCCAGATAGAAATAAGCAATTCATTTCGAACATCCCTCGTATATCACATTGGCTGACCAGAAACCACACTGATAAAATAAACAATATATAGGACGAATCATGAAATGGTGGCTGTGTCTCTGAACGATACATATCATCAATATAGTAAAAATACAGTTGCTGTGTAGTCGATTATTCTTTAATTTCCTTGCTTACATAGCAGAGTTTGCACTTAGTGTCCTGTCTAAACACATCGTTGTCAAATTTACACTTTACAGTTTTATCCTGATCTATAATTGAACCACCATACCTTAACCACTGGGGTAGCATACATGTGAAAAAATCGCAAACATTTGATTTTACTTTAGCGTATATGTAGCTCATTTGTGACAAAGCCAAATACAACATGATATTGTCTCTTCTGCGCCAGGAGAAGGTAATATTTATCTATGTTTCCATTCTTATGTCATGTTATATTAAGTCTACCATGGCAACCAATGAAAATTATCGACCGATACAAAAAGCACAAATATGGTAGTAACTTATTCAAGGTCATTTCTGTCGTGCTTGACCCAAAATCCTTCAGTGGTTTTGGAGATGATTAAATAATTCGTCTTTGTAGAATTATTAATACAGTTTGAAACGCCTTAAAGTTTTATTTTATAACAAAAGAAAACTAGAGATATTTTAATATAAAAGAAAACATGTAATTTCTTTGTTCTGCAAAGAAGTGATGGCAGGATGATTATTTATTGCCAACACAGAAACAACATTGCAGATATTAAATAAATATTTTCATAGACCAAGAACGTAAAATGTAACATTTACACAATGGAAAATTATGTCTCATGGATCTTCTGTAATGTGTACATTATGTATAGACTAACTACGACCCTTTCCGTAACCATGTTTCTCTAGATACAAGATTATAAGAATATATCATAGGTGTAAGGGGTAGATAGAAAAATATGTCCCGAGGATCTCTGTCTGTCATCACGAGGCTTGCCGAGTGATGCCAGACTGATCGCGAGGGACGGATTTTTCTATCTACCCCTCTCACCCGTGATAGATTTTTTCTCGCACACCTTTCATTTCTGAACGTATTTTTTTTAATAATGCAGTCACTTCGATTGCTGACGTCCGCCATATTGTAATGGCATTACTGTGACTGAATGACGTCATTACGTTCAGTGATGTAAAACGTAACGATGGCGTACGTGACGTCCATTACAACCAGTGCACATCAAACACGTGAGAATTCTCGATTTTTATCTTACTCTGGATAGGATAACCTGGGCAGATAAGAACTTCTATCTGAAGGTAACATCTTGGATTACCTTACCTGGTGTGCAAGAAATATTTCTCTTCCACAGAATGTTTTATAGTGTTTAATTTGGAACAAGAGTTTGGAATCATGCTGGTATCAGAGAGGCAATGTCTTTCTGTATTGTGGACTTAGTATTCCTTATCCCTCATTTGGACTAATGCCAGTCTATATTCACACCATCGACCTCAATTCCTTTTATAGCCTGTAAATTATCACTAAGAAACAAAGTAATAGCCTATGTTTGATGTCAATCAATCTTATTCCAGACACTTAATTGCACGAATTTTTATGACATCAGCACTGCACTGAAACTATGTGATCTACACTATTGTGCCGCAGTTCATAGGTAACTCCGTTCAAACAAACCGAAAATGTACATTTAGTGATAAAGAGACGCGGCTTATCAGTTTATCAAATTCATTTCCTAAACTTCAAGTAACTGCAATTATTGCATTATTCATGTCTGTCAGAGTAATATTTCAACCCCAAATGTCCTGTTTTTGAGTACATTAAGCCATTAGGCATTATCAAATATAAATCTGCTTTGTGCTGTAGTCAGATAAAAAGGCTCTTTCCTAAATCAGAATGCTTAGATTTTAACCCTTAAAGCGCCAATCACAACAATTGTCGTCTGCTTTGTCATCTGCTTGTGATTTTAAAAGTAATTTTTACAAACAGTGTGGACCCAGATCAGACTGCTCCTCTAGGAGCAGTCTGATCTGGGTCCACACTGTTTGCCGGTATGCAAAAATAGGTTTGAAAAGTTTGCAAGAATATTCAGCAGACGACATAAACAGAAGACATTTTCAGATGCAGTTTTTCTTGGCGCTTTAAGGGTTAAATGTAACATTACCACAGGAGTCGTGCCCCGCGAATATGGGTGTTAATGGGTATCTGTGCACTCTGACTAGGGTCTACTCTGGCCGTCGCAAGAATCACTGGATACTGTATGATTATCGGGACTGACTAAAACGCTGAATTTTCCGCATGATTATCAATGAAAGCAAAAAAACAAACACTCTATTTAGGACCAGATGAACAGGATATGTTGTTCGCATAAGCCCGATAAGTGATTTGTCTTGACCCTTACGGTGCCATTCAGGAACGACGCAGACCTAAATCTGAAATATGCTTTAATCAGAGAAAATGAAACTTGACACTTCATGTGAATTGTCAGGTAAGCAGACGATTCGCATAAAATATTAAGATTTATTCTCTCTAAAAAGTCACAATGTCGTCTGTTGCTGTTGTGACTGATATAGTATGGCGTAATGCATTTTTAAACATCATTTAGCATAGCTCCAGACATAGTGATAATAGTGCTGTTATTTTAAGATGCTATTTTCATTATGTTGTCAGCAAAAGCATATATTGGGGGTGTATTTGAATCGTCTTGTTTTGGTGCGAAAGTAACAAACATTACCTTATTAATATTCACTTAATCTCTGCAATGTACACCTTTAACGGGAAATCCCGATAATGCAAATCTGTTGGAAATATGGAAAATGGATCAAGAAAAGTAGATAATAATACATATACGTGAAGATACCCAGGAAATGCCACAATTACGAAGCACATCCTTCGCAAGGCACCAATGGAAGGAGAGATAAGAAACAAATAACGGCAATACAAACGCGACATACAGAAAACACAGACACACAAGCAAAGAAGAACTGCAACAGAAGAAACGTCTTGGAATGATCAGTACGAAAACTACTGACGGCTTAACTTTTTCGGCGGCAAATTTCAGACGACATTTGTCGTCTGATTTTTTTTTATTTCAACAAACTATCGTTTGGAAAGACATTTATAGGTAAATTTGAAAGACTGAATGTCAAACAGCATAGACCCAGATGAGACGGCTCATTGATCTATGCTGTTTGCAAAAGCCTATTATTATCGCCTTTGGCAGTGAAAGAGTTAAACTAGTTTTACTTGCACAAAACCTCGCCCTTAATTGTGATAAAACTCAAAATTACAAATATCTTTTCGGTCCTCGTCAATTCTCATAATTCCTTTGACTGTTTGGCATATATTACATGTAGCAAGTAATTTTTTGCTTGACACAGTATTCAGAAAACGTACATTTGCCATTTCATTTCACCAATATTATTGCAATATGTTTAATCTTAGCTGCCTATGCAACATTAGCTTTATAAACAAAACACGAATGATGTGACTTTCCCATAATTAAAATAGCTATTTATGCAGAAATTAGCTGGGCAAAATTTCAACAGCTTCTGAAATTTTAAAATTGCTTCAATTTTCACCAAATTTATATGAGTCATATTCTATATCATAAAAAAATAAAAGAAGTCATTTTACAATAGTAGATGGATAGGCTAAAGCATATCTTCGCTCGTACTTTTAACGTTAAAGTAAAAACATGAAAACAAACAGCCACACAAATGGAAACAACAAAATAATGTTTTCTCATTGGATAGGTTTTATCAACCACAACCTAAGCTTCCATTTAGAATGAAATGTCGAAAGGAAGCAGGAACAGTTACACCGGTTTCATTTTAAATATTAGGACACCTTATACTTTAGCATATTGTTTTTCTAAAAACTGAACAAATGAATTCCACTACCTGTTTATTTGTCTAAAATTGCTTCCTGATTGGAGTTAGTGAAGACACTGATTTAATGCCAGGTTCCGTCTTGGTGTCTTGGACGAAGGTGTTAGATAATTGTATTGATTCCTGATCGTTGCCTTCCTTTCTATTTATACATTGTTTGCGGTAGTCTGTCTGTCCAAATACTTAGTGTTAATATTGCGTTTCTGCTAAAGCTGCCAACGAATACAGTACAGACAGATTGCACATGTATAGAAAGATTGCAGTTGTCAGGAGCAATATTCATACCATCATGAAAACATGCCTATATATTTTTGACCCCCTTAAACACCACTTTATATAGTAAAACTGGGGTTTACAGGGGTATACATTATTTTTCTTATTTCCGCTCAAAACACAGATTGTGGGTACTCGTTAGAACCGCCTCGCTGAGGCGGTTCTTACGAGTACCCACAATCTATGTTTTGAGCAGAAATATGAAGAATATCAGAATTTTTTATCTGAAATTTTTTCATTTTTTGGTGGTGAAATTTTCAGTATATTTGAATTGGCGTGTTTTCGTAATGCAAAAGACGAAACGAAGTGATGCGAAACATGGGAAATAATCCTTATGCCATATGCGAACAGTCAAGCCCCAGATCAACTGCGCATCCACACAGCCTGATTATGGTATTTTCTGTTGATAGATATATTCTGTGCTGTATGATCAGGATCGCACTGTCTGCAGATGACGCGAGGGTCTAAGTAAAATAGAGCCATAGTAAAATAGATATATTGCAGGTGCATTCATAAATAATGTTTATGGAATGTTAGAATGCCATATCGAATAATACAAAACCGAAGATATTCCTAAAATGACGGTTGCAATTTACTACTGTGCTTTCGACATTCTCAAAAAGTCATTTTTAGCTTGGCGTTTTACAGAGAAGAAGTAAATTTGCAAGCTTTTGTGATGATTTAATTCAAAACCATTTGTCGTTACTACTTATGCACAAAAAAGTTTTATTCTAGTGATTGGTTTTTTAAACAAGTCAAATATTTTCACTTTTCCCAAAGTAAAATAATTACAAATTTTACAGAAATTTGTAGGGTAGGTAACTTGAAGGCACATTTTCAACAAGTTCCGCATGTTCACTTTTTTTCTGAAATTTTCTCAATATTGTTGTGAAACATCAGTAGTTTTAATTCAGCAAAGAAAAGTAAAAGGTATTTTCTTCGACAAAAATTCCAAAAAATAATTTTACTGTAGCAATTGCGTAGATAAGACCAATTTTTGGCCGCAAATTTAATTCAAGGGTGTATATTTAAGATCAAAACACGGAAACAGAAAAGACAAATGGTTTCTGATAAGATATGGTTAATCAGAACAAAATATTTTAATTTGAAATAAAACGCCAAGCAAAATACATATTTCCGAGCGATGTCGAAAGGACAGTAGATATATCGCACTTCTGGACATATACTTATTCCGAAAAGCAATCTACGAATAACATAATAATAATACAGAAGGTAAAGAATTGCATAAGTTGCTTAACGCACGATAAAGACCCTTTTGCAATATCAGTGTATGAGATTTTCAAACAATGTCAGTGTGTGAGCAAATCAAGGGCCTCGTTTTTCAATAGTCTATATCGTAGACTGTCGGGTTAACCAATCATCGATGAATAATGCAAAACACGTGAAATAGGAGAAACGCACTGACTAGGCGGGGAAGTTATGCACGCGAGGACACGGTCTGTCCAACTACCGTAATTATCTTAAATGTTCGGACGCATAAACTCTTAACAATATTTGTGTTTAACTTTGCCCCACTCCATTTTACTGCCTGTTGATACGTCTCAAGTACAATTAAAGTGGCAAACAGTGTAGACACTGACCAGACAAAATTTTCTATGGGTTTTGATTTGCACGACATCGTTTGCTCTAGCCTATTTGTTTTATACTAATGTGTAGCATAATCTTGGCCTTCGTTGCTAGCATATAAGTTAATGTATTTTTACGTAACAATGAATATTTTATTTATCCAGGAAACCATTACTTCAGAAATATGTCACGACACCTACCATGTGAGAAGTTATACCCAGTATTTCTGATGTACGATATAGAGGGTAACCTAGGCGCCTTTGGATGGGCCTTTCAGGGCCGACCACACAATTTCTATTCTGATGATGGGATGGGATGGTTCCATATTACTCCTCTAACATATCCGGTAAGTTCCGGTGTTTACATCTATGTGCTGCGCCTAAAACATATGTTGTACATACTCATAAAAAAAACGCCTCTGCGGCCAAGAAGTTTATCTTTAATCCTTCTCTTGCTGAACACGACATGCCCTGTCTTAGCAAATAGTGTAGATCCAGATCAGTTGGCTTCTGAAGAAGTCAACTGATCTGGATCTGCACTGTATGACATTAAAATATGTCAATTTCTATCAAAAACCGGGATCAAGTTATCTGATTGGCTGGAAATTAGAAGTGAGTGTGGCATCTTAATTTATTCAGCAAAGAAGGGTTAATCAGTGTATGAGGCAAAGTAGCTTAATGGGTAGAAAACTCATATGTCGGCAAACTGGACGCTAGAATACATCTAGATCTAATTTAATCCAAAATCTCACCGAGGATTTTAACTAACCAAAACAGGCATTTAGTATTCTTTTCCATATCATCTATACGCATTTCACAGCATTTCATTGCATGCTTCTTCAATTGCTGTGGGGCAAGTAGTTAATGACTTATAGAGCTCTATGGGACCTACTACTTCTTTTTAATACATGGAAGTATGAGTTGTTTGCTCATCTACATTCGATTTCTTATCATAGGACGCCAAAATGTCGGTTTTAGCGCTGCTGCTTCAACGTATTTATATAATAAAATTGTCAAACAGCGACATCGTTATTAGTGGTTTTGTCCGCTGAGGCCAAAACAAACCTTCTATGAAAGTCTTCGAGACCTTGTTCAGGTGACGGAAAGACGATTTGGGTTTTGTTTGTTCTGTTGTCGTTAAGACGCTGTTCGGTGAAGTCATTTCGTGTCATTCTAACTTTTTTTTCGGTGCCCTGTGGCCTTTACAGGGTATCCCTATATTTATATTATTTTGATTTATTAGCACTCAGCCATCTCGGACTTAATTCTGAAGCAATAACTAAAACCGGATAAGAAGACAATCAAGGTAAATTTCACACCGTGTAGTGATTACACACTGAACGTATTATGTTATTATGTCAATAAGAGAAACAAGTGTGCTGCTATTAAGACTTCATTCTTTATAGAATCATTTTTCATTTTCCTGTGATAACATGTATGAATAGAAGCATTTTCCAAGAGTGCTTCGTCACACATGAAGTACCATATATATCCTAAATATTCGGATATCTTTTCTCATTCCTAGACGTTTCTTATGATGTCAATTATTCCTTTTGGCGACCTTTTGAAGTACATGTAGTTAAAACATTTATAGATGAATGTCGAATACTGTGACGTCTAATTTTCATCTACACTATTTGCATAGGCCTGCCTGTCCGATTACTTGGGATTAATACGGTTAACATAATTTCATATCGCTACCATAACAGAATTATATGCTTAAATGAAATGAATTTCTGCTATTGTTTCGCTAGCAATAGAAAACAGACAGGCATTGGCTTTCTTTTTCCGATTTAATAGAGTCTATTATATGAACTGCCGCGAGAGAAATTTACTTTTCTTTTTAGCAGTTTTAATCAGGAAAAGATGTGCGAATTCAATCATTTAGATGTATTTTCAACTTATCTGCCATGACAGTAGAAATTAGGATTGAATAAACCTGATTGAAAATAATTCTTAATAAACGTCCTTTTCAATGCTATACGATGCGCTCTTGTGAGAAAAAGACCCTTTTTTCATATGCGAACAGCAAACCACTATATCAGCTAGTGCATGTGCGCAGTCTGATCAAGACCTCTGTTGGTCCATATATTCGACGGAAATTATAGAGTCTGTAAGCGGGCTACGAAGGGCCCTATCAAATTAAATAAACACGTATGCTGATCTGAACCTTCCAAAACCGTATCTGCAACAGAGACCACTTTTTCACTTTGTGTCACATGCGGAACTGTTAAAACCACTTATTCGATTCCAATTCAGAAAGAGTGTTTATTGTGTTAAATTAAATAACGCTCGATTCACCAAGAAACCTGATTGATTTTAGAATGTGAATAAGAAATAGCTGGCATATCCATAAAATATTGTGACTAGCTTTGTAATGCATTTACTTTTTATAAAGTATGGTTCCCGTTTCCACAAAGAGGCATTCCACCCCTAAAAAGGGGAGGAAATGGTTGCAGAATCAGATTTCGAAAGGGCAGAGGAACTAATTGGCCAATTCAATGATGCTATAATAAAAGTGAGTACCAGAAGAACGACCCCTTTCATTGACAGTATTTGCTTTCCTATCCATTTTATGGGCCCCTCACATGTGTATGAGAAAAATGTTGAAATTTTCAAACGACCTCCTCTGAAGCCGCTGGGCCATTGATGCTCAAATTTCATGTGGAGCCTCTTTGGGGTAGTGGAACAAAAAGCTGCTAAAATGGTCGCGGTTCGTTGACCAAGCCGTGCCCATGTATGATTAAAACCTTTAAAAATCTTCTTCTCCAGAGTCAAGCAAGCCTTGGGGCTAATTTTGGCACAATTCATCGGGGATGCGAGGTCCACCAAAATTGATAAAATCATTGTCCTAAGTTGACGTTTGACCTTTTTACGGAAAGGTCAAATTTGCTTCCCCATACATTTGTATAGGCCCTTTACATTTATGTGGGAATGTTGAGAACTCATATTTTGAACATCTCCTCTAAAGACTATGATCTAATTGAGTTGAAATTTGATGAAGAGCATCGGGGCGCCTAGTAGACACAAAATAGGTAAAACTGAGCCGATAGAAAAGTCAAGATGGCTGCCATAGCCGCCATCTTGAAAATCATCTTTGAAAGGAAGACAACGATCAGGAATAGATACAATTACCTTCCGGCACCACAATCAAAACACTACAAGCAGAGAGACAAAAGGACAGTTTCTTCCCAGAAAATGGCCAAACGGCTATCAAAAAAAGGCAGGCATGCAAAGACACACAATAACAGATATAGTAAACTTCAGCAGCAGCACCGCTTGGGAACGGTCAGTAAAATATTACGGGGGGGGGGGGGGGGAGGGGGTGGGGGTCGGGGCGTGGGGTTGGAGGGGGCTGAAATCGATTTTAAATGGCCACAACTCTCGCCTATAGTTCTGCCGTGGTATACACAAGACGTTTCTTTAGTCCGAGTGAAGGGTTCCTAATTCATCAGTGCAACATCTCCAAGAACATAAAAATCAAACGAATACAAAGGTGAAACAACGATGAGGACTCGACAGCAAGAAATAACTGAAATGCTGAAGAAAAAGAAAACCAACAGTAGAACTCCAGTGGTCCCGACCAGAGCCAGAGCATCAGGCACCAACAGACTTACTTAAAAGTCTTTAGGACGGAGCCGTCATTGTCTGAGGCCCGAACCGCCGGCGTGCAACCAAAGAGGGAAGCAAAGTTATTAACAGTGATTGGGATAACTACCATGCCTTTGGTCGATTTGAGCCGAAACTTACACTGTAGTAACAGCCGTCTTCTGGTTGGACATGAGATAAAATCGTGTCGATCGGAAATCCAAAATGGCCGCCGCAGCCGCCATTTTGAAAATCTATTTTGGACATCTCACAGAAAAGGTAACAGAAAAGTTCAGGGAGTGCCACAATCACAAACTGCAGCCTTTCCCAGACACCAAGAGAATGAGGAAACAGACAAAACCAAACAAGCGCAAATCAAACAAATGGTACGAAAAGCACTAAAATTCCCAGCTAGCATTCTACGTAAATCTACATCGGGCCGTCATCGGCCCGTCAGCTACCCTGACGGGCCGATGACGGCCCGATATAGATTTACGTAGAATGCTGACTGGGATTAGCTCTCTCTTCCCCAGGCGAGGTAATCGCAATGCTAAAGGACAGAAATATACAAAGAACAAAATAACAAAAGGCAGTACTTAAAACAAATCGCCTCGTAGAATCAACCATAGAGCAACAAAGAGTAAGACTAACACCGGGACCACCGCATTAGAACGGTTAGTAGAATAAACCACCGGATGGGTTGTGGGGGTGGATTGTGGGGGTGGGGCTAGTGGGGTTAAAGATTTTTTACAGCCAGCCAACTTCACCCTGGGTCGCGATGCTACTCTTAATACAGAAATACATAAAAATTCGGTTCGCATAAAGGCTCCTAACACATTCAGTGCATCAAAGCGAAAACATAAAAATCAAATTAATCATTATGATAAACAAAGACGAGTATTTATAAACAACAAGGCGAATTAAGTTGAAACTTACAATGTGGCCAGAGGTTAACGTGTAGATGAAAAATAGCTAAAATCCTGCCGATTGGAAAACTAAAATGGCCGCCATAGCTACCATCTTCAAGATCAATTTTTAACTTCTCCTCCCAAGCCGTTGGGCGATTCGATTTGAAACTTTTACTGTAGCAACAGGATGACCTCTGGATCGAAAATAACTAAAATTGTGCCGATCCGAAATCCAAGATGGTCGCTACAGCATTAAAGTTAAAAATAGATGAAAATCTGTTTTTAATATCTCCTTGAAAACCACTCTGCGATTAAAGTCGAAATTTATGATTGAGCAACAGGCCGACCAGTAGAAATAAAAATGGTTAAAATCGTGTTGATTGGAAATCCAAAATGGCCACCACAGCCGCCACCTTGAAAATTGATTTTTGAGGTCTGAGCGAGTGTAGCTGAAACTGACATTAGAGCGACAGACAGATCAAAAGTATATTAAATTTTACCGATCAGAAATCCATCACAGCCGCCATATTGAAATCTAATTTTTTACTTATCCTTTTTACTTATCCTCCCGAACCATTGAGCGATTTGAGTTGAAATCATCACGAAAACATGCCTATATAATTTTGACCCCCTTAAAACCCCACTTTTATATAGTAAAACTGGGGTTTACAGGGGTATACATTATTTTTTTTATTTCTGCTTAAAACATAGATTGAGGGTACTCGTTAGAACCGCCTCGACGAGGCGGTTCTAACGAGTTCCCACAATCTATGTTTTAAGCAGAAATATGAAAAATATCAGAATTTTTTTATCTGAAAAATTGTCATTTTCGGTGGTAAAATGTTCAGTGTATTTTAATAGGCGTGTTTTCGTAATGTTAACACTGTATTAACAGGATGACCTCTCTATTTAAAACAGCTAACATTGTGCTGATTGGAAATCAAAGATGGCTACTACAGCCGCCACCTTGTTTTCATATGTCTTTTTGAAACCGCTTGAGCAATTTTCACAAGATTTCACATTGGGTTTTCTGTTGAAAGGGCACTGACAATTTTTTCGAAAGGTTCCGCGCCTTTGAACAAGATGGCCGCCATGCCCATTTATGGTAAAAAAAACCCATAAAACTCTCCGGTTTTCGTGATTTTGTGTGTTCTTTGTTTCCAAAGGCAATCCTTTTTGGCTTTTATTTTACTCTACTGTAGCTGGTGTTGTGCCGTGTGGCGGCCGTAAAAAGTCTCCCCGTACATCATCATAGTGCAGGTTATATTTTATTTCCTTTGGGATCACTGAGCCCATCCTGGTTGTTTTGAAAATCGAGTACCGCTTAAGCCGGCGCTAGGGGGCTTATGCAGCCTCGCAAACTACAGTGCTGCATATGAAGAGACTCAATAAAACCGAGTCTCCGACTTTCGTGGTTTTGTGTGTTCTTCGTTTCCAAAGGTAATCCTTTTAGACATTTATTAAAAATCTTTTTTCCACAGAGCCAAGAAAACTTTGAGACTGAAACTTGGTTCAAATGATGGTCGCAGGTTGACCTTTAACCTTTCTATGGCAAGGTCAAATTTGCGCCTACATACATTTATATCGGGAAGATGTTGAAATGTCATTTTCACTAAATGTATTACAGACTAATAACTGAAACTTACAATATATTATTGTCCCCCGACGTTAGTCGAGGGGGACTATTAAAATGGGTCTGTCCGTCCGAGATTCCGTCCGAACACACAATGAGATGGGAAACTTGTGGATGCAACCCCTCTTACAATTTTATACCGATCTTTTTTTAATCTTTGCAGGTGGTTTTGTCATGGTCTGAAAATGTGCTTGTGGTTTTAGGGTTATTCTCCCATTTTTTTATGAACAGTTTTCACTTTTTCGACTTAGCTTTTTCTCCAGGTCCATTTACTATTAGAATAGATACCTTGGTGGCATAACTCCGTTCAGAATTTTCCACTGATCATTTTGAAACTATGCATACTTGTTCTACATAGTCTGAAAAATTTCATATCGGTTTGGGATTATCCTCCTGTTATTTTTATCTACATTTTCCACTTTTTCCGCTTATTTTTCCAGGTCTGATTAGTATTAGAATAGACATCTTGTAGGCGCAACTACTCCTAGGCTTTTCCACCGATCATTTTCAAAGTATGCATAATTGTTCTACATGGTATGGTCTTTAGAAGTGCGTGTGGTTTTCGGGATATCCTGCCATTATTTTTTATTAACTTTTTCTCATTTTTTCGATTTAGTTCTTTTCCATGTCATATTAGTATTAGAATAGATATCTTGTAGGCGCAACTCCTCCTGGAGCTTTCCACCAATCATTTTCTAACTATGCATACTGGTTCTACATGGTCTGAAAATGTGCGTGTGGTTTTTGCGTTATCCTCCTAATATTTATGGTCAACTTTCCCATTTTTTGAAGTTGTTCTTTTTTCCAGGTCTGATTAGTATTAGAATAAATATTTTGTCGGTGCAGCCTCCTACAGTTATCCACCGATCATTTTGAAACTATGCATACTTCTTCTACATGGTCTGAAAATATGCGTATGGTTTTGGGATTATTCTACCATTTTGTTTTCATCAACTTTTTTCCCCTTTTTCGACTTAGTTTTTTTTTGAGTGATATGATGATCTTGGTAGCTTGTGGGTGTGACATGATGATATTGGTAGCTTGTGGGTGCATTTTTTCTTACAATTTTATACCAAACATTTTGAAACGTTTCAGGTGTTTTTATCATGGTTTTAAGGTGTGTTTGTCATTTGGATATAGTCCTCATGTTAACGTAGTTTTTTAGGCCTCATTACTATCAGAATATAAACCTTGTGTATGCAGCTTCTACAGTTTTCCACCGATTATTATTAAATTATGCAAGTTTATTCTACATGCTCTGAAGATGTGCATTTGCTTTTTTGCTTATCCTCCCTAGTATAGTTTTACCAATTTTTCCACCTTTTATCCCCGCGCTTTTCGAAGAAAAAGCGGGTATATTGTGATACCCCCGTCCGTCCGTCTCTAATGTCACACCATTGTTCCTAAACCATTTAAGCTAGAATCTCGAAACTTTCATAGGCGATAACCCATTGGATGAGGACTGGAGGAACACATTCGAAACTTTGATGTAACCCCTTGGGGCAGAGCCTGTGGGCTAGGGCCCCAAAGGGTTCAAAATCCATTTTGTACAAACATAGTCATGCTGCATATCAAATCGAAGGTAATGAAGAGTAGTATACAGTGGTGCAAATATGTTGCCCTGGGGGCATGTCTGGGGTCACTAGAGGTCAAAAAGTAGGATTTTGGGTCCTTTTTTATTGCCACACCTCCTCTTAGGCTTTTTTTTAGCTAGAACCTTGAAACTGTTACAGGTAATAACCCTATGGATGAGGACTGGAGGAGCACATTCGAAATTTTGATGAACCCCTGGGGGGAAGGCCAGGGGGTGTGGCCCCGAAGGGTTCAAAATCCATTTTGTACAAACATAGTCATGTTGAATATCAAATCGAAGGTAATGAAGAGTAGAATACAGTGGTGCAAAACACTTACCCCGGGCGTATGTCAGGGGGTCACTAGAGGTCAAAAAGTAGGATGTTAGGTCCTTTTTTTTAATTGTCACACCACTCCTCATAGACTTTTTGAGCTAGAACCTTAAAACTGTCATAGGTAATAGCCCTATGGATGAGGACTTGAGGAATGCATTTGGAATTTTGATGTACACGGAGATATGCGATGGCTCTGGCGCGGGGATATGCGATGGCGCGCCATCGACTTGCTCTAGTTCGACTTTTTTTTTTCTTTCTTGTTTTTTGTTCCCCAATGCTACATGAAGGGGCTATTGAAATGTGTAATACTAACAAACCTTAAGTAACAAAGCCATCCATGACGTCGGGGGATGCTTGCCCGCAATGGGCTTTTATTAAATTATTAAGACTTTTTCCTTGAACTTTTCTATTACCCTTGGGGTTATCTGTCCTTGCCCCTGGGCTATATACATGTATAAACTTATTCAATTTTTAAATGTATTCTCTGAAACCGCTTTAGCTAAATCACCAGCTTTCACATGGAGTCTTCTGTCGAAAGGGTATTGATAATTTGTTTTAATGGTTCCGCTTCATTGAAAAAGATGGCTGCCATGCCCATATATGGTAAAAACAATTAAATACCTTCTTCTCCAGAACCAAGAAAGCACTAAGGCTGAATCTTGGTATATAGCATCGGAGACATAGTCTACCAATTTTGGTCAAATGATCGTCGAAGGTTGACCTTTAACCATTTTACGGCAAAGTCAAGTTTGCGCCCCGCCTACTCTACGTTTGAATGGGGGAAATGTTGAAAAATCATTTTCTCAATGAATAATAAAAACTAATGGCTGAAACTTACAACGTATGATTAAAGTAATAAAACTCTTTAGCTACTGTCAAAACTTCGGGCTTATCTGCCCTTGTCTTTGGGCTATATACATGTATAAAATCGTAAAATCTTTAAATGACTTCTTCTTTGAAAGAGCTTGAATTGGTTTCATAGATTTCATATGGGGTCTTCTGAAGAAAGGATGTTGACAATTTGTTCTAATGGTTCTTCGCCATTGAACAAGCTGGTGTCATGCCATTTTATGGTAAAACACTTGAAAAAATCGCCTTCTCCAGAACTAAAAAAACTCTTAGGTTGAATTTTGGTATACAGCATTAGGAACTCAGTCTACTAAGTTTGTTGAAATGATGATGCTAGGATGACCTTTGACCTGTCTATGGTATGGTCAGATGTGTGTCCTAGTTGCTGTTGCAGTACTGAAAGAAATTGCATGGCATTTGCAGATTATATGTATAAGTATAGATATATGTATAAGTAAATCCATCTATCAACTAAGCGCAGGTTTCGGGTGAAAGACCAGGAGAACTGATAGCGTAAATGGAAGAAGTAGTGACGCTCGACACTTCAAGTAGTTTTATGTTTATGAGCACGTTCATTGCTGTCAAGGCTGCTTCCTTTTAAAATGTATTAGTTTTGCAGCACTGGGAGAAAGATAAAAAAAATCCTAGATGTTTCAAATTATACAGTAACCTTCTTATACACTCATTACGAAAACACGCCTATTCAAATGTATAGAAAATCTCACCGCCAAAAACTGAAAATTTTCAGATAAAAAAAACTTGATATTTTCCATATTTCTGCTCAAAACATTGACTGTGGGTACTCGTTAGAACCGCCTTGGCGAGGCGGTTCTAACGAATACCCACACTTTATGTTTTTGAGCAGAAATAAGGAAAATAATGTATACCCCTGTAAACCCCAGTTTTACTATATAAAAGTGGGACTTAATGGGGTCAAAATTATATAGGCATGTTTTCGTGATGTCTTATGGCCTCTGTTTTGTCATTACTTGTTCAGAAATATTAGAAAAAAAATCTGCTAAAGTAACAAGTATAACGGTAAATGTGCTAAATTTTCGAACACTTTATTGCATACATTTTTTTGCTTGAATTTTGCTATTTATGCAGGTTTTGTCTTAGTTGAATGGCAAACCGTGTAGACACTGACCAGACTGCTCCTCAGGTCTGCACCTTTTGCTTATGGCATTTTGTCAGAAGCTTTGGTGTTCGAAAATTTAGGACATTTAGCGTGTTAATTTGGTTTCCCATTTATCTCTTTCAGTTTCTCTACGACACGTCACAGCTTCCATCTTGTATGATGAATGAGAAATTTCAAGTTTTCGGAATACACATATATTTACAAGAACCCACTAAATTACTATGTGAACCTGTAACGTTGGATTTAATAGAGCAAAGGGCCACACCTAGGTCAAACATTCATACAGGGCGACCTCCTCAACGGACACTTATTACAAGTATAGAGGATAATGGACCACCTATATCGGGAAATCATGAAATTGACGTTAGTGGCTACAAATCGTCAGGAACGACCCCCAATACATTAAAGAAAAGTCTCATAATACAGATAGCTGGTGTGATACTATTTGTTGTAATTGTTGAAGCCTTTTCGATCTGAAAAGATAATTTATCTCCAACATGGAATTATCACTCAGGGACAAGTCTTCTGCGGAAAGTGATATAAGTGAACACAAGATATCAAACGCCCCAAGCTTAAAGATGAATTAATGTACGCATAATCAGCAAATGGCCAGATAAGTTAGCCCGTGTGATGTGAAAACCTGCCTTCCAGCATGCGTCAAGTGCTTAGATAGTACACGATCCAATCTGGTCTTTACTTCAATCAACGCATTGTACGGTTCACTAATTCTGTAAGCGGACAGTGATTGCTCTGATGGTCGATTGCAGAATAGTCTGACGAATTGTGTACCCTGTCCCCAGACTGTACAGCTGTTTTGTTTATTTTTGGACTTCGCTGTTCGACTATGGGTTGAATCATCATTATGCCTCGAGTTACACACACTATGAAAGATGGAATAAGTCTCTGCCAAGAAAAGTAAAATCAGGTAAAATTTGTTTCAGGTGGACCGAACACATATTCGTAATTTTGAACTGCATAAAATTAAGGGCGAGTTTTCCATCGAATAAAAGTAGTTAACCCATTTATGCCTAGCGTCCCATAAAAGGGACGTCGGCAAACAGTGTAGACCCAGATCAGACGCCGCAGAACGCGGCATCTGATCAGGCTCTACACTGTTAGCATTAAGTACAGGGACTTCTATAAAACATGGCAATAATGATCCAGAAACCCCTTCGACTGGAAATGGACTGTACAAAAAATTGAAGTAGGAGAGTCGACTCGGCGTAAATGGGTTAAAGTCACCCGGACACTAGCAGTTATTTCTGCGGGCCGTTCAAAAGGCGGTTCCTCTGAAGCAGTTCTTCTTCGCAATATGTCGGTTATTGCAACTGTGACGTTTTGTCTTGCCATCGTTTAGTCCTCATCTAGTCTTCGTTTGGTGTGCTTCGAAACTGTGGTCTTTCCAAGATAATTTCATTTATACGTTTGCTCATGAACACATTTAAATTAGTTTCGTTTGTTTGATAACCTACCAGAATCAGGATATTATATTTTATAAATATCTTAATGAATCTAACTTTTTGGGCAAACAGGCCTTAACCGTGTAGACATATATCGGAGGGCGTAGAACGTGCCTTAGCAGAGTCTGTATTGTTTGCAACTCGTCGAAAAGTTTGTGGACACAATAACAGGTAATAAAATAGAACTGTTCGAATTTTAGGACAATATTATTGGAAATACCCAGGAATGCCACATTAACGAAGCACAGCCGATCCGAGGAACCGACAAAAGAAGAGTTGAGCAACATATAATACAAAAAGCGACATTTAAACCCACCGACATCTGAACAAAGAATTTCAACGGAGGAATCGCCTTGGAAAGGCCAGTCGAACACTACTAAGAAGGGGGCGCTTAAACCAGTTTTACTCGCGCTTTAAGGTATACCAATATTTACGGTTAATATGGCAAAAATAATAATACGGTAAGTCCAATCACATACTACATAATATATGCAATATATACAAAAAGAAACTATTTATCTATTTACCTGCCTGCCTAACTGCATGTCCGTCCCATCCATCCATCTATCCAAAACGTTCAAAGTATTTGAAAAGTAGTAAAATATTTTTTCCTCGTATGATTAAGATAGATAGATCGTTTCCTAGTATTCATGTCCTGATTGTGTCCTGAGGTTGGTCCAGAAACCGTGATACGTAGGCTGTTTTAAGTTTTGTATGTTCAATGGTCATTTATTTCAGAATCGAGTAATCTTCACTACAGCTGGTGTTTGTGGCGGCCGTATAACATATTCCCGTACTGCATCATAGTGTAGTTTATATACAGTCGAATTACGTTATCTCGAATTCCAAGGGACTCATTGATATCCATACTTCGACATATCAGAGTTGAGAGAGTGAGGAAAACAATAAATTGAACAACCACATTTAACAAATGAATATGTAATTTGACTCCTGAAGTTAGAAATATATATATAAAATAATGTGGAAAAGAGGAGAAATTGCTCCTCTTTTCCACATTATTTTGTTACCTGTTGTCATAGTTTCATGTTAAAACAGGGACCAGACTTTCACTTCGAGATAAGCGGTAATTCGAAATAAGCGAGTTCGAGATAACGAGGTTCGACTGTATTCTGAAACTTCTTTTTATCACTGATCGTTTCTGAATTTTTTGAAATTCATTTGAATGCCAATGATGAGGCCTTTTAGGCCGAAACTAGCTAGTCTTGTCAGGAAACCTTACCACTTCTGCTTTTTTCAGTTTTATAAGTATGTTTCGTTTCAGAATCTATTTCTATTACAAATAAGAGATCGATAATAGTCTCTATCATCGTATTATATACGCCAAACAAGAAGTGGACGCTGTCTTATGTCATATATCAAACAGGAAGTCAAACATGCCCTATATGTATTACGGATGCTAAATAGAACATCAATAATGCCGTAAAGTCCTGCGTTTAGTTTGGTTATCAGTTAAATGCCCTGTGTCGTCGAATTTCAGATGCTGAAGAGGAGTTGGATAATGTCCTATATCTTGGTACCTCAGATGCCAAACATAAGATCGCATGTGGCCTTTATCGTTGTCTTTCATAATTCAATCAGGAGACAAATATAGTCCTCTATCCTTGTATTTCAGACACCAGTCCGGACGGTTTTCTTTATATGGAGATAACCACTGAAGAAGAAGACTCTAGTTCTGTACGTGAATAATAAAGGACATTAGTACCGGCCATAGTGGTATCAAACATTAGTCTTCGTGCTAATCAGGGGAGAAATGGCTTTTAATTTTATATCATCACGAAAACATGCCTATATAATTTTGACCCCCTTAAACCCCACTTTTATATAGTAAAACTGGGGTTTACAGGGGTACACATTATTTTTGTTATTTCTGCTCAAAAACATAGATTGTGGGTACTCGCTAGAACCGCCTCTCCGAGGCGGTTCTAACAAGTACCCACAATCTATGTTTTGAGCAGGCATATGAAAAATATCAGAATTTTTTATCTGAAAAATTGCCATTTTTTGGTGTAAAATTTTCAGTGTATTTGAATAGGCGTGTTTTCGTAATGAACATATAATAAACATAACTCTAGATAAGAGGGAGTACCAGGTAAATAGATGTCGCATTGCTTCATGAAATTATATGTTGTGGGTATTCTAATTTCCCACAATCTATGTTTTTATACAGCAATAAGACAAATATTAATACATTTTGGTCTTATATAGAGCTATGACGAAGTATCCGTTGTAATGGTAAACAATATTTTATTCAGAATACTTTACGAATACATATACACATACGATAATAATGATAATTAAAAAATTAATAGTACAATCAAAGGACTACAGAAATAAGTCAAAAGAATTGATTAGCATGTTAAATGGTGTAACCTGATGAGACATTTTTTCTGTTTACTTGGAGACTCAAGTCATTGCATTTTGAAAATTGGACATATTTAGGAAAATGTCAGAGACTGTTCATTTGGACTCCTTGCTCACTTGGATTCTACAGCATCACGAAAACACGCCTATATAGTTTAGATCCCCTTAAATCCCACTTTTATATAGTAATATATTGGGTTTACAGGGGTATACATTATTTTTCTTATTTCTGCTCAAAAACATAGATTGTGGGTACTCGTTAGAACCGCCTCGCCGAGCCGGTTCTAACGAGTACCCACAATCTATGTTTTGAGTAGAAATGTGAAAAATATCAGAGTTTTTTTTCTGAATATTTTTCAGTTTTTGGAGGTGAAATTTTCTATATATTTGAATAGGCAAGTTTTCGTAATGTCCTTGCTCACTTGGATTCTACAGGTTGTTCGTTCACATAATTATGTTTGTTTAAGGAGACTTGATACACATGGTATATATTCCATTTCATAAAAGAGAGATAACTTTTATGACTTCTTCATTGCTTTTCTGCACACCAAACCCTTCTTAAAAGGTTCAGCTCTCTAAAGAATGAATTTATTCCAAACCCGAGCAAATTCATTCCATTTATAATGAGCCCCTTTCAGAAGGGAGACAGTTGTGACAGAGTTACACTCCTTGCAAGTTTGTCAGTACCCTTAAAGAGTTTGAGTGGACTGACTAGAAAATCATCACGAAAACATGCCTATATAATTTTGACCCCATTAAACCCCACTTTTTTGTAGTAAAACTGGGGTTTACAGGGGTATACATTACTTTTCTTATTTCTGCTCAAAAACATAGATTGTGGTACTCGTTAGAACCGCCTCGCCGAGGCGGTTCTAACGAGTACCCACATTCTATGTTTTGTGCAGAAATTTGAAAATATCAAGAGTTTTTTTATCTGATTTTTTTTTTAGTTTTTGGAGGTGAAATTTTCTATATATTTGAATAGGCATGTTTTCATAATGTGCTTTCTTCTGAACATTCCCAAGCATATTGTGATATAATAAATTTCTTCGTTTTCAAGTGCCTTAAGAATAATAAAATATTAAAAACAATTTTAGGTTAGTTTTATTATGATACCAGTGTAGATAGGAAAAGGAATAGGAAAATGTTTTACAATCATGCGGGTTATATTCTGTGTGTTTTGTTTTGCTTTTATTTTCGCCTTCCATTTTGACCGTATTAATTATTCCCCTTAATAGTTTCTGCTAACCGTTCTAGTTTGATAGTCATACCTCATTTTAAACCCATTTTAAACTAAAGACACCCAAAACTGCAAATGGCAAACAGTGCATTCCTAGGTCAGACGTCGCAGACATTGAAATCCGACTCTTCCAATATATAGTGTGGATGGAGTTTATTCATTCTAAGATGGGCTAAAATTCAGTGAGATCATGATGTCTATGAACGTAAACAGTAATGTGTGTCAAATATAAATAACTGTATCTAGCAAATTATAAATGTTAAACCTTAAACCAGAAAAAACGAAACGAGCAAGCTTCAATTGTTATTTTAAAAACGTTTGCTCTTCTGTTTTATGCTAGTTCAAGGACTTGTGGAAAACATGGATATACCCAAGAAAGGCATAAAACACAGCCCTACCAAGGCACCGGATAAAGGCTACACTAAATAACACTTCTTCAAAACTAAAATGAACAAAAATTTTAGTGATCTCCAGGAAGAGCCACAATCACGAAGCACTACCTTCTGAAGACACCATAAACGATGAGAGGAGGAAAAACATTGACAAAACAAACACCACATACGAAACCACCGCCGCACAAACAAAGAAAGGACAAAGAAGGGAAGCAGAGGAACCGCCTTGGAACGAACAGCAAAAGAAAAAAAATCTACTTAGGTTTACTCTACGTCATCAGTGAAATATATCACATCAAAACGCACATAGTCACAAACAAATAGTCAAAAGATGAGGGAGAAAAGTACATAGATCATTAATACAGCCTTGCTGTATGAGCTAGCTTTTATAGCGACGTGGTATGATGGTCTGGCTTTTCTACGAAGTTAAGCAACGGATGTCTTGGTTAGTACCTGGATGGGTGACCCTATATGGGTGGCCACTGCTTAACTTGGCAGAGAACAAAATCGCTCGGTTACATTTGGCGTTGTCGGCAGGATTATGAAAGCAGGGTAATTCCCTGACCCTGTATACATTGGCTCCTCGCTCTGGAGTTTGCTTCCTTAGCATTCTCAGTTGACTTCGAGGGTGAAGTCAAAAGATGAGGGGGAGAAATGTGACAGGGCGAAAAGTACATAGATCACTAATACAGCCTTGCTGTAGGAGCTAGCTTTTATAGCGATGTGGTATAGTGGTCTGGCTTTTCTACGAAGTTAAGCAACGGATGTCTTGGTTAGTACCTGGATGGGTGACCCTACATTGGTGGCCACTGCTTAACTTGGCAGAGAACCAAATCGCTCGGTTACATTTGGCGCTGCGAGTAGGGTTTATGAAAGCAGGGTAATTCCCTGACCCTGTACACATTGGCTCCTCGCTCTGGAGTTTGCTTCCTTAGCATTCTTAGTTGACTTCGAGGGCGAAGTCCAAAGATGAGGGGGAGAAATGTGACAGGAAGAAAAGTACATAGATCATTAATACAGCCTTGCTGTATGAGCTAGCTTTTATAGCGACGTGGTATGGTGGTCTGGCTTTTCTACGAAGTTAAGCAACGGGTATCTTGGTTAGTACCAGGATGGGTGACCCTATATGGGTGGCCACTGCTTAACTTGGCAGAGAACCTAATCGCTCGGTTACATTTGGCGCTGCGAGTAGGGTTTATGAAAGCAGGGTAATTCCCTGACCCTGTAACATTGGCTCCTCGCTCTGGAGTTTGCTTCCTTAGCATTCTCAGTTGACTTCGAGGGCAAAGTCGATCATTAATACAGCCTTGCTGTATGAGCTAGCTTTTATAGCGATGTGGTATGGTGGTCTGGCTTTTCTACGAAGTTAAGCAACGGATGTCTTGTTTAGTACCTGGATGGGTGACCCTATATGGGTGGCCACTGCTTAACTTGGCAGAGAACCAAATCGCTCGGTTACACACAGATGAAACAAAACACAGGGCACAATGGTAATGTGAAGCCAGTACACAAGCAGATCACAAACAGGACCATGACGGGCCCGACCATAGACATTATTAGCGCATGCGCCAACCTTCTAAAACAGACTGAGGAGGGATCCGTCACTTTACGAAAACACGCCTATTCAAATATATAGAAAATTTCACCTCCAAAAACTGAAAATTTTCAGATAAAAAACTCTTATATTTTCTGTATTTCTGCTCAAAACATAGATTGGTTGTACTCATTAGAACCGCCTCGGAGAGGCGGTCCTAACGAGTACATACAATCTATATTTCGAGCAGATATAAAAAAAATAATGTATACCCCTGTAAACCAGTTTTTCTATATAAAAGTGGGGTTAAAAGGGGTCAAAATTATATAGGCGTGTTTTCGTGATGAATTAGTCTAAGGACCGATTCACAATCGTACAATTAAAGATGGAAGCAAAGGTATCAACCATAATTGGGTGAACAATCATGCAAGCAGTTTGCCGCAGAATATTCATGTTGCAAGCTATATTTTTGTAGCGACTGACAATCCTTTTGAAGTGTTCCAAAAAATCAAGTTTTGCCATCCATCTTCCTGAATAAGACATAACCACCATAAACTTCAGATTCGGAGAGACCTTCTTGCAGAAGTGTTTTCAAATCGATGTTATATTTGACTTTAATTCAGAAAAAAAAATTCATATGTTTTGTTTAGTTAATAATACTGTTACCCCTACTTAATAATTTTAGCAGTTAAACGTTTATTTCGACTATTAAAGTCACTGAATTGACTAGATACTCCATGAAACCAAATCAGCTGAAAAATATATACACTATGGGATGTAGCTCGAAGGACATCGCCATGCAAATGCTTTGACAACAGAATGAAACAAATGAAGAGGAATCGCCACAGTAAAGTAGAAATTAACAGCATCAGGAAAACATGCCTATTCCAATATACTGAAAATTTTATCACCAAAACAATGACATTTTCAGACTAAAAAATCTGATATTTTTCATATATCTTCTCAAAACATAGATTGTGGGTACTCGTTAAAATCGCCTCGGCGAGGCGGTTCTAACGAGTACCCACAATCTATGTTTTGAGCAGAAAAAAGAAAAATAATGTATACCCCTGTAAACCCCACTTTTACTATATAAAAGTGGTGTTTAAGGGGGTCAAAATTATATAGGCATGTTTTCGTGATGGAATGTCTCGGAAGAGCCACAGTCACAGGAAAAAGCCTACCAAGGACACCAACAGAAGGAGTAAACAAACTATCACGGATAGCACACACGTTGCAAACCAAGACACCGTCCTAGAAGGGCCGTTAATAAACGCAGTGGGTGGGACTCTCAAACGTGCTATAAATGTCGACTGCATGTCTGTGGACGTCGAAACTTCGTCCTTATTTCTCGAGCAGATCCAGCAGCATATAGCTGATCAAAACAAACGAGCATATAAACTAACCTCTCAAGCTATGCTAAATAGTTTTTGTATGATACCAGAACCCCGCAAATTATAGGAATTAAATATCAAGAATAAAATTAACCTAATGACAAGGGTCACTTTTCTTGTTATGGAGTAGTCTCATTTCAAATTAGCATGTGCATAATTCAGTATATTCCAAATGGAATGACTCTTGAAACACACACACACACACACACACACACACACACACACACACACACACACACACACACACACACACACACACACACACACACACACACACATTGCTGAGTAAAGAAATTTTCTGGTTCTAGTTTCGATCGATAAGACCTTCTCAAAATTGCCGGAATGGGATCAACGATCACGACGGACTATAGAATATAAACTATACTTCACCGTATCTCATCGTAATTTTCACCAAACTTGATGTCATTTAGGTGAATCCCTGACTGGACCTCTCGCTCCAAATGAAAAATATATATAGATGCCCAGAAAAAGTCCACAATCCGGTAACACAGCCTTTCAGGAAAGAAGACACTTAGTGTCGTTTTTTGCAGTAAGAGGTCCAGGAATAGCAACAATCACAGAACAAAGCCTACCACTGACACCAAGAGGACAAGCAGACATAACAGACAGTGCTCAAACTGCAAACCAAAGAAAAGTGAAAATACATTCTCAGCGCTTACAGTTGGAAAATTAAGATGTCATTTTCTGTTACTCAATCGTCGAGCGTGTTAATTACCGGAATGTCATTAACAGTAATTATGAACGTCACCGTCCGCATTTGTCAATAGAATATTATGTTACTATCTGATTGGCAAATGTCTGCTTCTGAAGACATCAGACTCTCTTAATTGGTTTTGCACCTGAAAATGAATACTTCAAGAATTTACAGTTGTTCTGATATGAAGTGAACAAATAGACCAACATATCTATAGCCAATTTATCCAACTATAAAACTGTTGAATTCAGTTGGGTGAAGTTGGTTTAAATAATAGTGTTTTTCTTCATTTACATGTATACAAACGTGTATAATCAATGTTCCAGGATATGACGATAACCTATAAGCATATTCACGTCATTTCCTGGGTACAGTTACAGTCTGAAATCTGTGTGGTTGTGAACGCTTACCTGTGTGCCCTGTGGACCCTCGCTGTAAGACTACAGTCGACTCCCGTTATCTCGAACTCGCTTATCTCGAATAACCGCTTATCTCGAAGTGAAAATCTGGTCCCTGTTTTAACACTGTTATATAACAGGGTGTTCAATTGTTTTAAACAACATGTTTACTATGTTTCCATAAATAGCTTTATTTACTATGTTTCCAAAAATAACTTTCTGGAATGTTCAACATGTTTACAATAACATGATGTTTACAGCCTTGATTCTGGACTGAGTTATTTTTGGCATGTCATGGAAGATTTAGAAGTTTCCTGAAGGAACCTAGAAAATAAGAGATGCTTGTAGTAAATTCTTTTTCTAGAACGTTCTCTGATATTATATAAGGAGAGAAGAATTTCATCTGGGCATCTTTGTATACTTTCACTGGAAATTATTCTATACTGGATTACTTTAGTATTTTATTCATTCTGGACTTAAATTCTGAATTCAGGAACATTAAATTGTGGGATCAGAAACTGATATTCAAAGGATTTGTTTTATAAATTCTCATGGATTATTTCAGAGGGACTTTGTGACATAAACTTGAAAGGTACTGTCTACTTACATTCTTCTGTTTTGAATCTTGTCTTATTTTTTTTGTGAATAAATATTGTTAATAAGTTAAAGCTTGTTGCTGGTTTCACTTTCATTTCTTTCTCGTTACGCCTGGCTCGTAACAGAAATTGGGGGCTCGTCCGGGATTGGACTTTATACGCCGAAAATGGCTTCACTTCATCATAAATGATGACTTCCTTGAAGAGGGGGAGTGTTACGGCCTAGCACTCCTACCTTCGATTATCTGCCTTGGCAGATTACGCATAGCTTCTAAGTATATATACAATCTCTGACAACTGCGTCAGGGAGTCGACTCTTTGGCTCAGTGGTTAGAGCATTGGATTTTTAACCGGGAGGACCGGGTTCGATTCCCAGGAAAGACGGAATATTTTTTCAGCTATGCTTCATTCCTTTGTTGCGACTATCATGTCGTAAGAACACAGAGATCTACCAACAGGCAATAAAATATTGTGGAAAAGAGGAGAAATTGCTCCTTAGGAGCAATTTCTCCTCTTTTCCACAATATTTTCAAAATGTCTCTAACTTAGGAGTCAGATTACATATTCATTCTGTTAAAGGTGGTTGTTCGATTAATTGTTTTCCTGAGTCCGCAAATCTGATATGTCGAAGTACGGATATCTCGAACTGTTTCATAGAGTCCCTTGGAGTTCGAGATAACGAGAGTCGACTGTATATTGGAGTTTTATATCGCGAAACTCGAAGTGCCTGGTCTGACGATTTCGCAATATTATAAACATGTCATTTTATGTACGTGCAGTGTTTCTGAAATCGCAACGTGAGAAAACGTGCGTTCTGACGTGTACGCCCAGCAGACACATATCAGATTGCGCATCCATGCAGTATCACTGGAGTTTTCGTTGTTCGCATAGAACTTTTCATCCTTGTCTATCCAAAACGCACCCAGTGAAGATTCTGATCAGACTGTGAAAATGAGCAGACTGATCTGAATCTTCGCTGGGCACAAATGTCCGAAAGTACGTTTTCTGATGTTCCGGCTGAATTATATGCTTGATGTTTGAACGAGTATTCTGACTGATTGACAGATAACCCACTATAAATATACAAACACTGAACGTTACACGTTTTAATTACCAGACAAGAGACATCTAAAAACACTAATGAGATAGAAATGCTCTCTCATTTGAAATATAACACTTGGCGTTTCCTTTAATGAAGACTAAAGGCTCAGATTTTCTTAAACACATTCCTGCAGCAGATGACACAGTGTCTGATTGTCTGCTAAGCTGCGTAGTCATACAAAAAACTCATCACTAAAACATGCCTGTATAATTTTGACCCCCTTAAACCCCACTTTTATATAGTAAAATTGGGGTTTACAGGGGTACACATTATTTTTCTTATTTCTGCTCTAAAACATAGATTGTGGGTACTCGTTAGAACCGCCTCGTCGAGGCGGTTCTAACGAGTACCCACAATCTATGTTTTGAGCAGAAATATGAAAAATATTAGAATTTTTCATCTGACAATTTCATTTTTTTGGTGGTAAAATTTTCAATATATTTGAATAGGCATGTTTTCGTAATGTACCCCAAATGTTCGAGCAGCACATTTACTCCTAATGGTCTTATATAGTCCCCCATGCAAGTATTTCTCCTACGCATACGGGCACCTAAGCTCTTTAACCGATTTATGCCTGGCGTCCCATAAAAGGGACATTGGCAAACAGTGAAGACCCAGATCAGACGACGCATATATATGTTTTTACCGTTATGGACGCTGAGGGCTAGGGTTGGGATCCCGGAATAACTAGCTTAAGCTCCCCAGTAATTTATCAATGACCGTTCCAAGACGGTACTTTTTGTGGTACGTTTTGTTAAATGTTTTGTAGTATTTAACTTATAAATGCTTTTCTTTAAACAATTATATAAGTTTAAGATATATTCATTTAAGTTTGGGTAGCAGAGTTGCCACCTTTTTGGAAAAGGGTGCAAAGTCTGCTTGCCATCTCTTCCTTTTATGGCTGTTTAACTCCATCTGTCTGTCTTTCCCTTTGATGTTGCAAACTTTATGTGGATCTGATCGTATCAGTTCCTGAGTTCATTTATTTACTTTGCAACTGACTGTTTTATACATATTTCCGTGTATTCAATTTGACGTGTTAATATTTTAGAAAAAGTGCAGTAAGGAATCACAATGTACACAGGCTGCTGGACAGCTATGGTTTACCTCCCCCACCCCTCAATGGGAATATTATAGACCATGTTTTCGTATAGCCTATTATCTTGCAAGTATTTTGCAGCATGTTAGTCATCTGGCGATGGTAGCGTTACCAAATAATAGCCTGTTACATTCGTTACCCCTTCATAAATTATAGTACCTTACCATAGGAAACTATTAAACCTATGAGAATCGGAGCAAAAGTAATTATATGATCCAACTAAATATATGAATTTACAGAACTATCCATTAGCTAAAGAATGAAATGTTTGAAAATTCTTTTTTGCCTTACATGGTATACACATGTTACATCTTCTACGGTACCCTTTAGACATGAGTATTTTAACTCGTATAGTTCATTTTCGTAGATTGTACATTGCCCCTTTGACCTTATTGTTATCATTTGTGACAAGGTATTTCAATTTCCTTTTGAAATCCACAAATATAATCTCTCTAGCTTTCATACTTTGTCAGTTATTGGGTGTTAAGTAATGTCATCCCACTGTAAAATGTAACATTCAAAAAATCATTTTCATATATTATCACACCAAACGCAGCCTAGAAGTTGTACAAATAAGGTGAATTTCTTATTTGTAGCATTATATTTTAGTAATATGAGATACATAGGCGCATTAAAACCTGACTGCCATATTATTCTGCCCAAAGTAACGTAGGCAACATCATAAATATCTACATATTGTGGGCTTTGCTGGTTTTCTGTATGGTATTCTGCATCACTTTTTAATGCCTCTGTTTTGTATCCTTTTGACGTTTTTGTAAGCATTTCCAAAACTCCAAATTTAATGCAGCAAGTCTTTGTCAGTTATATACATTCGTCAGTTACATACATTTGATACTGTTAACAGTAAAGTTGCTATCTGCATTATGGCCACTTTTGCATAAAATACTGAATACTGTCCTGAGGTTTTGAATGTATGGCAAATGTTTATAATTTCCTTATGTCTAAATAAAATATCTACAGATGAATTATATGTCAGACCTTCACGTGAATTTGCTTAATAATTTATCAATGGTAACATATTAACACCTTTATGTCTTGATTTTAATGGATATTTGTCTCTGTGAAGGTCTTTGCCTATACCTTTATCACTTGAATTAATACTCGGTTTTAGAATAATAAAGTTCTGTAACTTCATATTTTTAGAATAAGAGGATGAAAATGGCACTCTCGCCTTATTAATTCTGTTACATTATCAGATGTTTACGTAGGTAATTCATTTATCTGCAATCTAACTAACCTATGCAAATCAAGAATTTTATTGGTATATTAATAAGATCAATATTATAGCTTGCTACACTGGCTTCTGTTTATGATTTTTGTTTATGATCTTCAAATCTATATATTAAAATATTGCACATTATGTTGTTGACCACAAAGTCTTTCTTTTACATGTTTAATGTACGTAGCATAAAACATTATTTCTGATTAAACAATATTGTTGGTACAAGCATAGTCTCATGCCAAGAAGTGCATATATTTAATACCAGGGTAGCATTTACATGTAGTCCTGATTAAAACAAAATGTTCATTATCATTAAAACAAAATGTTCACTGTCAATATTCACTACCGCAGGACATATAGGGCCTGAGAACACAGTGATAACTGGTCAATGTCTTCCCTGTGTGCTCAATGGATAGCAAAGGACCTCAGCTTTCTTCAAGCAGACTGCAAAGACTGATCAGACTGAGCGTTCAGCCAGGCTGATACACTAAGATTACATAAAGTAAATCATATAACACTTTTCCTTACCGTAATATGATTTTCCCCAAAACAAACAGTGTTACTTTATCGTTTAAATATACAGAAAATAACTATCCTTAAAGATAAGTGTGTAACATTAGGCAAATTTAGAAACATACATAGCCCAAACAATTCAGTATATACCAGAGCAATTCAGTGATTTTAGCATCTTTAGAGATTAACTCCACTCTTATGTTGAAAACAAAAGTGGTATGCAACCTGATTTTCATCTGTTTCATGCATATATTTGTTCATTTTTCTATTATAACATAAACTACCGGTACTTAGCTGAAACTCATGAATAAAAATCAGATCAATATTGTTGGATATAATTAGCTATAGTCAGCATTACATACTTACATATGACTTTGGTTTTAACTCTATGAGAGGACATAGAAAAGTTATTCTTGGTGTCAGAATATGCATTCTGAATAGCAGAAGTTTTAGTCTAAGCGCCAGAGTATGTCTCAATGATGATCAGTGTCTGGACAGAAGGAAAACAGCCTTAAAGAACATTGGGTTTTAATAACAGTAATGTAAATCCATTGTTTATCTTATTTTGGTAGGGTCTATCTTTAGAACCACAATAAAAGTTGTAACAGTCAAAGTAAAAATATGCAAGGAGTCTGATTATGAATAGCAGTCACAGTTGTGTAACATACGTTACCAGACATGTTAGGTAAATAAAAATATTTGGTAATAAACTATTCACTTAAAAGAATCATTGACAATCACCAGGCACTAGGTCAGTTTCATGTCTGAAATTGCAATGGAAATAAAAGGTGAGAATTTAACACCTCATCTTATCTTGGCATTAAATAATCTTGTAATAGTAGTTGCGGTCATGGTACCAAAGCCGTAATTCAAAATCATAAATCCATAAACGAATGACGAATCAGAATGTTCAGACCAACAGACATGGACCCCAGAACAAAGGGTGTAATCAGGCGTCCGCGGATAGTAAGCATTACTTGGTAAGCAAGCTTCGCCCACCATGCCCATGGGCCTGAACGAAGGAAATATCGGTAGAAGCGTATGTCCGGGATTTGGGAAGTCTACTTATGGCGCGTCACTGGCAAAAACATCAGAAACAATTCTGGAAACTGCCACATTGTAGGGATTGACTAGATCATGATGTCTCCCATAGAACTTCTTAAGTGTTGCTACCAGTTTGGTTTTTTGATACCCCTGGCTCAACAACTTTTGAGTGAGCACTTTCCCACGCTCCATGAAGTCCTGATAATTTGAACAAGTTCTGGCATAACGGATTAACTGTGATACGTAAACGCCGTATGCTGGTGCAGAAGGGATATTACTGCTCAGCAAAGGAAAGTTAACGATGGGAAAATTGAAGTCATCCCGTTTGTCGTAAAGCCTAGTAGTAAGCTTTCCATTGTCGATGTAGAGATAACAATCCAAGTATGAGGAGGAGGCTGAAGTCTCCGTTGTTTCCTTTATTTCAAGTTCACATGGGTAGATGAATTCTAAATACTCTGCAAATTTTGTGTTTTTCAGAGACAATACATCATCTATATATCTGTAGGTGAAATTGAATTGTTGTGCGAGGTGTTTCTTGCCTGCTTGGAGGAGACTTTGTACAAACTCCGCCTCATACGAGTATAAAAACAAGTCGGCAAGTAACGGTGCACAATTAGTACCCATCGGTATGCCGATTGTTTGTTGAAATATCCGACCGCCGAACTCCACAAAAATATTGTCGATTAGATATTCCAGCATCTTAATGACATCTGCATCTGAGTATGTTTGTGGTGCATCAGAGTGATCCCGAATGAAGTATGTGTCTTTGTAGCCAATGACAACATACTGAAATCGACGGTTACCATTCTTGTGGAAGAAACACTGGTTGATAATTGCCTTTAATTTAGATTTCAATTTATCATGAGGAATAGTAGTGTAAAGAGTAGAGAAATCGAAAGATTTTATACTGTTGACGGAATGAAGAGATTGTGCCTTTAGGTTTTCTAAGAGCTCTTTGGAGTTTTTCAGGATCCACATCTGATTAACACCACTTCTGGCATATGCAGTGTCACAATACTTCTGAAGGCCTTCTTTAACTGCGGTTAGTATTCGTGTTAGAATCTGAGAAAGAGGCTTGGTTGAGCACTTAGCTGAACCAGCAATATATCTCTGCATGTACGGATTCTTGTGAAGTTTAGGAATCCAGTACAGTTTGGGAAGGTCAATATCTTCCTCTGGGAGGGAAATTCCAAATGTCAGCATCACCGAATGGTGGTTTTGTAGAATTTCTTCCTTGGACATAGCAGTAAGATTATATGTAGGGTTTCCGGTCATGGTACTCATAGATGGTATATCAGAGGTAAGGATCGAAGAAGTTTTTTTTTTATACCTCATTATAGTTTCTTGGTATCTAAATCTAATTCAGACTCTACTGTAAGGCATATAAAGCGCAGAGACACAAACAGTCCTTTCAGTTATGTTATATTATCCCCATTTATATAAGGTCCAGAGACAAAGCCAATCCTATTAGTTATTTCATAATATCACCATTTTGATTATCAATTACACGTCAATTATAAAGTAACAAAGAGAATGGAAATCGTTCAGATTAATGTTGTTTTGTGTTATTTTCATTACTAATATCACTAATAAAAATCAAGACTCTTGTATAATTTTATATCGATAAATATTTTCTTATCACTATATAGATGATAAATATGGTAATCATTTATTTAATGTCATAATATTATATAATGTATGACTGACCTATATGTGTAGGGTTTTTTTTACAAGGTATTTCATAAAGCAGATGTTTTTAAGCAAACTGTCTTCTCATTACGAGAACACCCCTATTCAAATATACTGAAAATTTTACCACAAAAAAAAAAAATGAAAGTTTTCAGATGAGAAATTCTAAAATTTTTCAAATTTCTGCTCAAAACATAGATTGTGTGTACTCGTTAGAACCGCCTCGACGAGGCGGTTCTAACGAGTACCAACAATCTATGTTTTGAGCAGAAATAAGAATAATAATGTATACCCCTGTAAACCCCAGCTTTACTATATAAAGTGGGGTTTAAGGGGGTCAAAATTATATAGACATGTTTTCGTGATGTAGCCAGCATAAAATGATTAATTTTATACATTGTGGCAACAGAGAAGTGCCAAAGTATGTATGCTCTATATTTGGCTGCATCTTAGAGATGACTTAAAAATGCAGTATAGTGTTGATATATGTGTGATTTTATTATCATTGTGATTACCACTGCGTTTTTATGTAAACTAAAATTATGAAATAGTTCTCCTTGAATAATGTATGCCCTCAGAATTTTTGTTTTCACTTTATTCACGCTTTTGAGTTGATATTAGGAAAGTATACAGTATTTGTACGAATGGAGAACTTTCTCTTGCAAACACTGTCTATAGGAAACAATGTTCTGATATCACAACACTTAAACTGACATATAACATGTGTAACAGTATTAAGTGTGAATATTTCTGACAGTCTAGATAGATTTAAGTTTTAGAATATCAGCTTTATGCATAGAAGATAAGCAATGAAGAGCTAATATCATGCAAGTATGAATAAAATGGGGATAGTTCTGTATTTGTTATAGGGTACAATTTATTATATTATTTTAAAGATACAATTATCAATCAGCAGAGGATTGGCGAATTTCTTTTTTATTTCACTTAATTCATAAAAGTACAAAGATTTCTGAGATATAAATTTACTTTGTTTGTTATTAAAAGACTTTTAGAGCTGATGTCCCTTCCTTATGTACAAAGTATCAACAGCCATTTACACGATATAGATAAAGTATCACTAAAAAGTAACATATTTAACATTAAGAAGTGTACAAAGCATTTATTCAAAGCTTATAATGCATCACGATAATTAAACATATCGAACTAATTGCAACCACAGCCAATTAAATGTTAAGAAGTTTGAAATAACGATACTTTTCAGATAAGACGTTTAGGCTGTTTTAAAGAAACTATCGTTCCTTATGTCATTTGCTTAGTCAAGCTGGCTTGTTTTCATTTCTTTTTCATGTACAAAGGAGGATATATAGTGTTTATCTATTGTAAACCAGCATTACATTGAATTTCCAGTCACTGACTGGTAATAGTCAATCAAAACGGTGTATCAGGAAACTTGTATATGACGTTTTTGACTTTTAGTAACGTATGTAACAATCACAAGTAATTGAGAGTCCAACATATCAAGATACCTGTCTCTATAAAACCACATGCATTGGTAGCTAACATATGTTGTTTTGTTTCTTATATAAAGTAGTTTCAGAAAATTATAGTGTACAAAATCCCCCGCCCCTGGGGTGGGTGGGGAGGGGGTCTATGGCCGGCCTAAGGTCTAACACGGGATCCACAGCGCAGTCGGTAGTGCGTCTGACTGCGGATCCAGGGGTCGCAAGTTCGAATCTCAGCTCGACCACGTAACTTTCAGGGAGATTGAAATAATTTTTAAAGCCACTCTTCCACTTCTGCTCATTTAAAATGGGTAGTTAGTTATCAGTTAGTGGCGAAAGTATATGCACAAAGTACGTACTGGGTAACCGCTTAGAGGACTAAGCATGCCCAGAAAAAATGAGAATAGGTTAACTGACCGGCTCTACATGACCTTAGCAGTGTTGACAGGGCCGTAAAACTCAAGTTCAAACAGACAAAGATTTTCTACGCTCAAATAGTTAGGGAAAACGTGGAATGTCAAACAGTTCTTTTTAACTTATACAGATAGCTTCATGCAATAAACGGATGCGTTCATCCTTCCTCAGACAAAATAGTGAAGCAACATAATTCAATAGCTGGTAACATTGTAGAAAGGCTTTAGCATAAAACAATTATTGGGCCCATTAAATTAAAAGCTAAGGAACGGATTCCAACACAAATTTCTCAATTTTATTGAGACGTTGCTTCTTGTTGAATTGATGAATCACATTTTGATTGAATTATTTCTCTTCTAATACAGTTTTGCAATGTTTATCACGCTTGGGTAAAGATATGGAATGTGATGTTTGCCTTGACAGCAATGAGGGTTAAAGGAGAAGACTCAATTTCTCAATTTGTAACATTAGTTATTTTCTTGTATACGTAGATCATACCAGTTGGACTTTTACAAGGATAATATATCCATTCGTAAGCTCGTTGATATCGCAAAAAAGGATACTGCCACCAACGTATCCAGTATCCTTTTTGCGATATTAACGAGCTTAACCCTTGTCCTACTGAATAAATTAAGATGCCACACCCACTTCTAATTTTCAGCCAATCAGATTACTTCATTTAGATTGTTGATATAAATTCACATACTTAATGACAAACAGTGCAGATCCAGATCAGTAGGCTTCTTCAGAAGCCAACTGATCTGGATCTACACTGTTTGCAAAAGCAGGGTATATCCGGGTTCAGCAGGACAAGGGTTAAGAATGCGACAGTATCCTTTTTTTGCGACATCAACGAGCTTACGAACCTGACAGTAGTCTTTTTGCGATATCAACGAGCCAACGAACGTGACAGTGTCCTTTTTGCGATATCAACGAGTTTACGCACATGTCGGTATCCTTTTTGTGATATCAACTGGCTTACTGGTCTGGCCCCAGACCCTTTCTTTATTTTTCTTTTCTATCTTTTTCTTCTTTTTTTTTTTTTTTTTTTTTTTTTTTTTTTTCTTTGAGGGGACACAACACTTGTATAGCTTGTAGAATTTTTGTTTACTTCAGTCCCTTGGCTAGTGTTTTTGTTCAGCCATAGGTAACTTGAAGTTGGATTAAAGAGGATCATGATAAAAAAAAATAATGTAGAGAAAGAGAGAAATAGATATAAAACAAAAACGACTGGAGCCAGTCTACTGGCTTACGAACGTGACAGTATTATATTTTTTGGCGACATCGATGAGCTTTCGAATCGATTTTGCATTTCTTACGAAGGATTTGAGTTCGATAGCTTTTCGAATAGTATGACTTTGAGACGATGATAATGAGGATGAAACAGTCAAGTGACTGGAGAAGAACCGTCGCCAGCAAGGAACTCAAGACCGCGTGATCGACGTGTTAACCCATCGGCCAATTATGAGTCATATCAAAAGTATAAATTCAGAATGATATTATTCCTGTGTATCCTTTGCGCATTGGTTTGAATCATCACGAAAACACGCCTATATAATGTTGACCCTCTTAAACCCCACTTTTATTGAGTAAAACTGTGGTTTACAGGGGTATACATTATTTTTCTTATTTCTGCTCAAAACACAGATTGTGGGTACCCGTTAGAACCGCCTCGGCGAGGCGGTTCTAACGAGTACCCACAATCTATGTTTTGAGCAGAAATATGAAAAAATATCAGAATTTTTATCTAAAAAATATCATTTTTTGGTGTTTTCAAATTTTCAGTATATTTGAATAGGCGTGTTTTCGTAATGATTTGCAAAGGAAGAAAGAGAGAAAATAAAAACATATTTCTTACACACTCCCTGAAGATAGTACTGGTTTTGGCATGCGATTTGCCTTTTAGGGCACGGTTTGTGTAAATGTTCTGGCCCAGTGACAACCTTTGCCTCACGAAAACATGCCTATATAGTTTTGACCCCCCTTAAACCCCACTTTTATATTGTAAAACTGGGGCTTACAGGGGTATATATTATTTTACTTATTTTTTCCCCAAAACATAGATTCTGGTACTCGTTAGAACCGAGGCGGTAGCCACAATCTGTGTTTTGAGCAGAAATGTGAATAATATCATAGTTGTTTATCTGATTTTTTTGTTTTGTTTTTGGAGGCGAAATCTTATATATTTGTATAGGCGTGATTTCGTAATGATTTGCCTTTAAGGGCGCGATTTGTTTAACTGCTCTGGCCCAGTGACTTGGTAAATAAAGAAAACTGTGCATTCTTTTACCATTTCTAAAGCTGTGTCTGGTTATCAGCATGAAGCTTATAAAAACAAAAGTCTGGATTTTTTTTTCTCTTTTGTGGTCTGTCGCCACGGATGCTTTTTAAGGCTTCCAGCTGATATAATTAGCAAAATTGTGACAGTTTCCTCGTAGTCTGATGTCTGAAATGTAATCTTGTGTCATATGAGCCGTCACATGAGAAAAGGTATCTTCGTGGTAAATACAAAAAGCAAAGATCCAGCTCAGCCAGCGGAAATATTTTAGTCTGATCAGGAACTGCTATACTTCGTTAACTTCGACAGTCCCCAATGATTCTATAAGCGGACAGTGAAGGTCCTAATCAGCCTGCGCGCATGCGCAGGCTGATCTGGACCTTCGCTGTCCGCATATGCCCGATGACTCGTTTTCGCATGGCGCGTCCCATATGAGCTACCAGAGAAAATGCAGCTATCACGTGCGCCTAGCAAAATAAAAGTAAAAAAGAATTGCCTTTTGAAACAAAGAACACATTAAATCCCGAAAATCGGAGATTCGGTTTGATTGAGTCTCTTCATATGCAACACTGTAGTTCGCGAAGCTGCATACGCCCCCTAGCGCCAGCTTGAGCGGTATTCGATTTTGAAAATAACCAGGATACCATAAATGGTACGTTCCGCGTACTTAAAGCAGGGCTTCAAGTTCTCTGTTCATCAATATAATGTAATGCTTTTTATTCTGAAAATGGACAGTGAAAACCCTGATCAGCTGCGCGGATACACTGGTATATACCCAGATAAGGCTTTTTTTTCCAGCCAGAACGTACCAATATGTTTTCTTATTTCTTCCTGAAAACATATATATTGTCGGTATCATTAAAAGCGCATCGTCGAGCTGCTTTTTATCGGTGCTCAAAACATATGTTTCCACAGAGAAATAAGACAATATTTATCTGATGCTCCCTCTTATTTGGCGCTCTACACAGGCTGATGTGGAGATTCGTTTCACGCAAATGCGATTAGGGCCTTTTTCTCATGGTAATTACGACTATGGCATAAATGCTCTAGATTTTCAGGGGTTATTGTAAAAGAAAAGCCGTATACGTATCATGTACAACGAGGGAAAAGGGTTCTTATGTCATTTGCGAACAGCGAAGGTTCAGATCAGCATGCGCATCCGTGCAGTCTGATCTGGGCATTTTCTGTTCGTCGACATATACTTCAGTAACCATTGATTCTGTAAGCGGACAACGAAGCCCCTGATCAGCCTGTGCAGATGCACAGGCTGATCTTGGCCTTCGTTGTCCGAAAATTGCATAATGTCATGCCTTGACAATCATATGATTTCTAATGTCAGAGGCTGCCTTTGACTAGCAATTATTTTAATGTGATTGAGAAAAGGACCAGAACAGAGTACAGCGATATCGAAAAGAAAAGTATTGCATGACGTTTTGTCGTGTTTCGGACTCATTAAGGTTTAAATCTTACCCAAGTGGGAACGTACCTTGTACTATGTCTATGGCCAGACCCATCGTTGATCAACTACCTCAATAACTCGAACACTGATGGCTCATTTAGCATGGCTAAATCGAACTCATTTTTGAGTCCCTACGAAGTACTTCCGATAGCTCAAGAAAACAAATATTTAGGGAAATTTTCGTATTTTATCATGAAATTGTATGTTGTGTGTACCAATTAGAATCGCCTCATCGAGAAATTCTAATGAGTATAATCAGCATACCATTGTTGAGTAGATCGAATTTATTTCCCGAAATTATTCCTATTTGCTTCCAGTTCCGGCGCTATGATTAACCCTCAGTGGCTCGAGCTACCCGTGTCTCGAAATGGTCTCAAAGATGTTCGAGTCATTAAGGTTCTACTGTAGTTGCTTTCTTTCGCTCTGAATGAAAGTGTACATCTATTTTGTCATGAGCCTGATCGTTGTTTCATCAGTTATTTTAATACGGTTTAATTGTTCTGCTGATACAATCATGTCTAACAATACATTGATTGAAGATAAAGCCTCAACGTGAACCGGATAATTCTAGGGAGCTTGAATGTAAGAACCTAGGGTGAAGATAAAGATTAAAAAAGATTAAACCCATCCCATCTCATCCCATCCCATCCCCGATTTATGTTGTAAACCGCTGTTCGTTCTGAGGCGGTGCTTTTGATATTCTTGGTTCTTTGTGACCTTCGGCTGAGCGAGTATCTTCTTTCCACCCTGGTTGGTGCCTTGTTACTATGTTTGTTGTGTTCTAATTTGATTTGTGATCACCTCACTTGGGAAAGAGAACAGAACAGAACAGAACAGAAATTTTATTGATTTAAACTGTACACAGTTTCTCATCAATACATATATATAAACATCTTTATCAGAAGACATGCGCTAGGTATGAATTAATGTTTCTATAAGACTGTAATATTATATGGTTCCCTTATCAAAATTTCAGAAAAGACATCATAGTATAACTTGGGAAAGAGAGAGCTAGTCACTTGCTTAGTTGGTTAGTTATTAGTTCTGGCTGTGAATATCCCAGCTAGCATTCTACGTAAATCTACATCGGGCCGTCATCGGCCCGTCAGCTACCATGACGGGCCGATGACGGCCCGATATAGATTTACGTAGAATGCTGACTGGGATCCCCGTTCTTTTGTTACTTTTCTGTTCTTTCAAGCGGTTTTGACAGATTATAGCGGTGCGTTGCATGGGATGATGAACAAGCTATTTTACCGTATATTTTAAAGTGTAGCTTGACACAACTAAAACTGTAATTCGACTCTTCCAACATACAGTGCGGATAAAATGTCGTTTCTGAACGTTACATTACACGGCGAGTGATTCGGGTCTACAGTGTTTGCTCACATTTGTCTGCGGTGTTAACGTATTTACACTAAGTATTGAGACACCTTGACACCTTACCGTACTTGCCATATTTTTTTTTTTAAATTCTATTCTACTGACTGTTGATTTGTCTAAAATATTGCCAGACGAGTGGCAGTGTAGCCCCGATTTTGGTCTACACTGTTTGTCCCAGTACATGGGCTTATTACAGATAACAATGTTATATAAAGGGCGTAATATGTATGCAATGATCAGAATGCATAGATGTTTAAGTAATGCAATAATCTAATCATTTCTCATAATATACCGCGATAAGACATATCTTGTTTTTCACAACCAAAGGTGCCAGGAATCCTACAAACTATAGGACACACACATAATACAGTTTTTTTTTATGTTTGTTGTAGTTTCTAATCAGATTGCACCGCTTGTAAATGTCTGTACCTAATTTGTTACTGCAACAGAGACGCCATAAACGCCAGTGTTAATGACACTGAAAATTCTGATCAGGCCGAGCGGCGAGAAAAGCTAATTTTTAGTATGCGCAATTAGTGACTGATATAATCGAGCTTTGCGCATGCGCGGCAGTCCTTAGCTTTTGCTGGTCGCACACACCAGTCAAATTTTGTAAATTCTAAAGAACTGGATGAAAAAGGAAAAATAGTAATCTCGATTTCTTCATTTATGCCACGGAGGATATTGTCACATACCATTTAAAATGCAATACACAACTGCAGCAGACGACATTCCGATTTTTGTTTTATTTTTCAAAGAAAATAAGTCTTGATATTTCATGTGAATCGTCTGAGTATTCCATAAAATGTCAAGACGTATTTTTCCAGAAAAAAAAAAAAAAAAAAAAAAAAAAAAAATAAGAATATCGTCTGCTATAAATTGCTTGGCGCTTTAAGAGTCAAAATAATCTGTTGTCTTCTCCTGTAAAATTGTACCATTATTTTAATACTGACGAAAGCTGGCGTAAGACTGGTTAAAATTCTAGCAATGAAAGCCAGTCTGTTTTTGTTCCCTTTGTGTATTATGTTGCAATCGTGCGGAACCCGTGAAGGGACATGCTAGTTTTATTTTTGAAGTTGTTCGAAGAAGATGAATCTTGACCGCAGAAGATAATATCTTCTTCGGACAACCTATTTTATTGTCTATACAAAATAATATCTTGTCCACACAAGTTAATATCTTGTTCGTACAAGATAATATCATTTTAGACAAGTAATTATCTTGTTTTCGCACAACCTTCTTTCTTGTCGCGCAACGTAATCAGCCATCCTGATTGGATATTGCAATAAATAGGAATCAGCCAATCAGGATGGCTGATTAAGTTGTGCAAACAAGATAATAATGTGTGCGAACAAGATAATTAGTTGTGCAGACTAGGTAATAAGTTGTCCGAACAAGATATTATCTTGTGCGGACAAGATATTTTCTTGTTCGAACAGGATATTATGTTGCTCGGACAACTTAAAAAATAAAACTAGCATGTCCCTTCCCAGGTTACAATCGTCTAGGTATACAAACAATTCTGAAATATACTCTAAGGAACGTCTTCGATAAGTGCTATCCATTTGACGCTTAGTATGCAGAAAAAAATCAACACACGACATTTTGGAGTATATTTTTTTATCGTTTCCAGAAAAAAGTCTCTGACATTTCATGCAAGTTATTTTGTTTTGGAGACAATTTGCATGAAATGTCAGAACCTATTTTATGAAAAAAAAAAATAAATAAAATAAAAAAAAAAAATAAAAAAATAAATAAATAAATAAAAAAAATAAGAAAACAATATCAGAAATATGTCGCCTGCTGAATCTTTCCAGAGAGTAGTCATGTCATTAATCAGTGTCCGTGTATTGTTTGTGTTCTAAGCCTAATTATCTCAAGCACCTTCCCATTCGGAACGCTATGCTGAACCAAGGTTTCGACGTTGAATCAACATTGAAACAACCTCGAACGAGGAATACTGCTCACTACGAGACCGTTGACTCAGGGATACCAAAGAACTAAACTGGTGTCAACACTTAAAAAGTTCTATGGAAGGCATCGTGCCCATGTCAATCCCTACAATGTAACTGTTTCCAAACAAATCTGATGGTTGTACCACAACAAAGCCATCAATAGTACTTCTAAACCACGGATATTAATTCCCAAATCTCTGTTCAGGATGATCGGCATGGTAAGCGAAGCGTGCTTACCAAGTAATGCTTACTTTCCATGGGCGTCAGGCTGCACTCCATTTATTTTGGGTCCATGTCTGTCTGTTTGAACATTCCTACATTTGCCTTTGTGTATATCGACTTTATGATTTTCAAAAATACGATTTTGGTATGTTGATCTCAGACCCATTTCAATATTTGTGCCTGCAAGTTTACGTCTGCTGATGATGTATTTCGGGAGGCGGTGTTTCACCCCTAGGGGTTTCACTTCTATTTAGTCATAACCAGCCTTTGCTTTGCACTCTTCGCAAATCACCTTTCATACTCTAGAGAAGAATTTGCTGTTAATTAGACTTAAAAACTACTTGAACTGGATCTCTGCGGCAGCTGTATTTTGCAAATCTTGGCGTTGTTGTACGCTCGGTATGTTTGTTGTTTGCTAACACCTTGTCTACATTCACTTTTTTCTTTCTAATATTTGGACTTATGTGCTACCGAAGAAGTTTCATTACAGAAAGTTATCTTTTTTTTTTAATAAACTCTAATGTTTTATATTTGACATTTTGTATGAACTTAACGTCATTAGAAAATCTTACCATTGTATGATTTCAATGTCTGTAAAGCTAGAAGTACTTCTCGGAGACTAATGCTTTTTATCATACAGTGTCAGTTCAGTACCTGAATTTCTATTCTTATATTTATATTTTATTTTGTTCATCCATTTTTCTGTAGTATTTTAAAGCGAAAATACAGCTCATTGCAATCTGATAATGTCTTTTACTATACATTAACATATTCTACAGTAGCCAATAACTCTGATGTCGGACAGCGTCACCTCATTACGAAAACACGCCTATTCAAATATATAGAAACTTTCACCTCCAATAACTGAAAAATTTCAGATACAAAAAATCTGATATTTTTCATATGTCTGCTCAAAACATAGATTGTGGGTACTCGTTAGAAGCGCCTCGGCGAGGCGGTTCTAACGAGTACCTACAATTTATGTTTTGAGCAGAAATAAGAAAAATAATGTATACCCCTGTAAACCCCAGTTTTACAATATAGAAGTGGGGTTTAAGGGGGTCAAAATTATATAGGTATGTTTTCGTGATGTCTGATCAGTCTGCGCAGGTCTAACCATTGGCTGTCTACACATGCCCAGGAGTGTAACGTGTACCGGGCTACTTAGCCTTATGTGAGTACAACGACATGCGGTATTCCTCTTATGCTACCTTGCACAAGAGGATATATATATTAAATTTTCCGATGGCTACCTTGCCTTGTTGATTAGACCAATGATTAAGCAAATGATTATATCAAAAACAACTAAATCAACGGGATCACTTAGCTACTATATCATCATACACTGCAAACAAATAATTAATTACAGGCCAATAAGTCACGATGCTTTTAAGACTCCGAACCTCCGTTCTGAGATCTTCCTCAGATCTTATTTATGGTCTGAGACCCAAGTGATTTCACATGAAAAATAACTGTGCTGCGACCCAGGTACCTTATTACAGAATACAGAACAACACTAGCCTCTAAAACGTCACTCCATCTATGACGGCATTTCATCAGTTGGGAATAGTGTATTCTGCAATGTTGACCTAAAGTCCCAATATTTATAGTCTTGACTTCTTACAATGTGAAAACCTCGACTGCAACTAGCTAACTGACGCTCTTCGACTTCAGATTTTTAATCAGGTAACTGAGTCACATAGAGGCAGCGCCCTGACGCTATTCTAGGGTACAGTGAACTTTTTTCCCCATAGAGCTTCATAGTTATTCCACCCTATTTGGTAGTTAAGGGTTCATTTCAGGGTATGGCTGGGCTTCCAAATTTTGTTTTAATTCAAAGACCAGGCTTAGCACAGCAAAATAAATAAGGAAAAACACCAAACAGCACTTTCTGGGCCTTTTTTGGAGGCTGAATGTAGCAACCCCTCAGTTAGCAGGTATCAAAAATTTAAACTTTGCAATTTCACCGCTTCTTCTTTTGGCTCCAGCAAACACAAACAGAAACATTTTATTTCTCTGAAACAATCAGGAAATTACACACAAACATTTTTCTTCGAATTAGAATGATGAGTTTTAATTTATCTCTGTTATTAACCAATCACAGGTCGCCTTACATAAAATAACTACCCCGGGCTACACGGTTTTGCACAAATCAGCAGTCCTGCCACAATTGGTTCACTGTGCCCTCTATTGAATCCCAAGACTCGGCATGCAATTGTAATGGAAACTGCAAGAGCGCTACTTTTAATGAGCGTCTATCTAATTGACACCTGATGATTAATAATATTTCCTTAATTCTACGTATAGGATGATAGAACATGATACGCTCATAATATTTTGAGGACCAAAGCAATTATTTCGACAATAAATATTGTAAGATTGTACCTACATGTTAATAAAATGTAAATAAATCAAACAAAAAGCAACGTCATGACGTTACATCGACGTTGATGCGACCAGACAATAATAATTTTGGCTCGGTACGGTACTTTACCCAAATATCATCTTAAATGACCGTACCGCTGGGTAGTTTGGAATTGAATAGAACAAAATACAGGATTGCACAGCTCAAGAGAATGGCGTTGAAGCAATCCAAGGGACTTAATCCAATCATCTTATTTTAGGTTTGAATCTGATTGTTATTTACCCTGCCAGGGTAAGACTGAGTGTCGTTACTGGATTATAAATAAAGCCTTAACCCATTTATGCCGAGTGGACTCTTCTATCTCAACTCTTTTGACAGTTTCATTTCCTATATAGGAGGTATCCGGTTAGTTTTTATTATTACCATGTTTTGTAGGGCTTTCTGAACTTGATGAAAATATAGTAGACCCTGATCAGACGCCGCGTTCTGCGGCGTCTGATATGGGTCTACACTGTTTGCCAATGTCCCTTTTATGGGACGCTGGGCATAAATGAGTTAACGTTTTCATCCCCGAGTTTCTGATGTGGATTTCCATTATTGAATTTGGACCACTGATTCAACTAGGAGTTTCAGTGTAAATTGACAACATAATGGCAAACAGCGTAGATCCTAATGGGCGAGCCGTCTCATCTAGATCCACAGTTTGAAAAGCTGTCTGTTTTGATCTGTCCTGCTGACAGGGTAAAAACACCATCAAAATTACAGCAGACGACAATCTATTTTGTTACTTTTAAGAGAAAGTATTGGTCGATATACAACGTGAATCGTCGAAACGGCAGACGATTCACATAACATGTCAAACCATATTTTCTCCGACACATTAAACAATTCTGAGTGTTGTCGGCTGCAGTGATTGTCGCTTTAACTCGTCCTATTCTGCAGACTGGTACAGATACCTATGCAAACAGTGTAGATCCAGATGAGACGGCTCATAATTAGCCATCTCATCAGAATCAACACTGCTTGCAATTCTATTTTGATTTTCGATTGAGACACCTATTTGGAACAATGGTTCTGACCAGATTAAAAAATGAACAGAACAGAACAGAAATTTTATTCAGACGTAAACTATAAGTTTCTAGTCTATCAAACTATGAATATTACATCATTATTATAATGGTCACAATTCAAAATACATGGCTGCTCGTTTTAAATACAAATGCTGCAATGAAACTCTATAGTAATGTAACACAGTAGCAGTAGACAGAAATGTAATGCTATGACAAATAACAAGTAGGATATTCTTGGAGGATGAACCCCATAACCGCTTTTTACACTAAATACTTTGAGAACTAATAATTATGATTACATCAGAATGCATAATAAGCATCATAATCAAATAGTTATTGAGAACTAATAAGTGACTTACGTAAAGCAAAAGATTCATAAACATATTTACCTATTTTTTTCAAAGTAGCAGTATGCTTTGTTTGCATGAGCATCGTAAATTTATATACACTGGGTCTAATATAATAGAAGGGACGAATATATTTTTGCCTTATTTGACTGTAGACGGAGCATACCAATACAAAATGATATTCGTCCTCGATGTCAGATTTATCGCATAGAGAACATAAACGCAGAGTCCTGTCAATTGGGTTTTGGGCGTAACGGCCTGTTTCAATTTGTAGCTGGTGGGAAGATAAGCGTAATCTGGATAGAGCTATTCTAAGCTTACTTGGCAATACATTTAGATAATATTCAAATTCGAAAGTTTGCTTAAAGATTTTATACAGTATAAGCGATCTACTATTTGCAATATCATTAAGCCAACTCTGCTTGAAGATGTCAATAACTCTCTGTTTAAAATTTAGATAGAACGTTTCTAAGTTAACCGAAAAAGGATTTGTCCAGACAAATGAAAATCCATAGTTATCTAAGAGAGATTTAACACAACTTGCCCAATTTTTTTCCCTAAATTACAAGCCTCCACAAGCGAATAATACAAATTATTAATCAAAATATTATCTGAACTCATTAAATGACACCAGTATTTAATAATGCGAGAATACCGCGATATGAATAAAGGATATCGTTCAAGCTCACCATAAACTCCCATATTACACGTTGATGATTTCACTTTTAATAAAGCCTTGCAGAATTTAAGATGAATTCTTTCAATTCCCTTACATTTCCCAAAACCCCATATCTCACATGAATAATTTAAAATAGAGCCAACAAAAGCATCGAATAATTGGCACATAACTTTAGGGCTTAGACAATATTTCTTTGTGTTATAAATTAAACAGTTTAATGCTTTTAACCCTTTACCAACAAGAGTCTCTTGGTTTAATGCGAATGTCCCTGTATAATTAAAGACAGTACCTAAATAATTGAAATTATACAGCATCTAACTGAACACCATCATAAGTCCATTTCATTATCAAACAACCCACCCCGTTTTCTAAAAACTACAATTTTTGTTTTATCAGTATTAACTTGTAATCCCCATTTTTTTACAGTATTTTTCCAAAAGATCTAAACTATTTTGCAAGTCATCCCTGTCCTTCCCCAAAATTACCATATCATCAGCAAACAACATAAGAATGAAAGTTATATCATCAAGTGATAATCCACAGTTTGGATCCTCTTGCAAAAACAATTCCAAATCCTCAATGAAAAGTGAAAATAAAATAGGTGAAATTACTTCCCCTTGTTTTAACCCGGCTGCACACTCAAAAAAGTCCGAGTAAGAGTTACAACCCCTGACGCAAGTTTTAACATTATTATACATATCCTTGATAATTCTTAAAGTTTTAGCATTCACACCCAGTTTATATAACTTAAACCATAGACCATTCAAATATATACTATCAAAAGGCCTTTTTAAGGTCAACAAAAGCACAAAATAATCTCCCTTTTTCATTCAAAACTTTTTGTATAATGCCATTTAACACAAAAATGGCATCAGTTGTCGATCGACCCTTACGGAAACCAAATTGTGAATCAGACAAAACATTATTACTTTCCGCCCATTGAGTTAATCTGTTATTTAAAACACCTGTAAATATTTTTGAAAAATAATACCATAATCTACTGAATTTCTATTTGAGCTGTCGATTTGGTTGACAATGAAATTCAAGTCAGGAAGCCTTGCAATAAGACTACGACGAAAATCACCACAAAGTGAGTCATCCCATTTAATTCTGTTTCTATACTGTGGATCATCAGTACCCACGGGGGCACTATTGCATAAAATACGGTATGAAAGCGGGGCGTGGTCAGACCATACACAAAATGAATGGATTTGAAAATCAGTCATACAGCAAAAATCTTCTTGTCTTAAGATGACATAATCAATCACACTAGAGCCAGCTCGGCTCGCATAGGTATACGTACCAACTAGATTATCATTGCCCAACCTACCGTTAGCAATACGTAACGAGGTTGACTTACAAAAATCTAACAGTTTTAATCCGTGCGTGTTACACACATTATCCATAGAACAGCGTGGTGACGGTACATCAGGTACATAATTATCGTCATCAATACTATCAATAGTACTATCACAAACTATATAATCAAGTCGTGAGCCGTTACCTACCCGAGCATTCCAGTCGCCGCATAAAATAACTCTACCCTGCGACTGATAATCATTAACATCATTTTGTAATAAACTAAAAAAATCAACATCAATAAAATTGTATGCAGGAGAATTTTCACCCCAGATATAAACACCAGCAATGTAAATGTCCTTTTCTGTCTTAAAGTAAGTTTTATCTAATTTTAACCAAATAACACTGTCAAAATGTTTTTTTTCACAATTTTAATGCCATCAGAAAAACGGTCCTTAATATATAGAACAATACCACCACTGCATCTGTTAGCTCGCCTATTCTGAAATTTACGGTAAAAATTGTAGCATTTATAACCGTTAATGTTTATATCAGATTTACTCTGAGTCCATGACTCATACAGAAAAATAATACCATATTTACACAAAAAGTCTAAAAAGTCAGAATCTTCAAGCTTATTTTGGGTAAGTCCATTTATGTTCCATGACAGAACGCTGAGTTCAGCCTCCCCAGAATCCTAAAGAGACTCATTACGAATAGGTCGACCGTCAATATACAGTGTGTCATAGCTTATCCAAGCACTTTTACCATCTCGAATAGCTTGTCGCATCTTAGGAAGCAGCTTTCTGCGCCGATCAGCTATTTCTTTAGGAAATTGCTCGTTTACGAAAAAACCAGTCCCCTTCAAATGTGATCGAGCACGTCTGACAGTCTCGCGGTCCTTAAACTGCAAAAACTTGGCAACGATGCTTCGAGGCTTACCGCCCCTACCTGAGTTATCTCCCATCCTATGAACTCGCTCAACGCGAAAACCATCAACAAGCTCCTGGGCCAAATTAAGTTTCTCAACCATAAACTGACGCAGCTTAGTCTCAGTGACCTCGGGCCTTTCACGAGGCTCCTCCGTTATACCGGTAAATACAAGATTATTGCGCATAGACTGTGACTGGACATACAATAGAGCATCGTTCACTTTCGCCTTATCCAAGGACAACTGTGTAATTTGCTCTTGGGCAATACCAAGTGAAAACTCAGTGTGTCGATGCGCTCAGAGACTTTTGATAAAGCATCTTTGTTCTCTTTAAACTGATCATGCACAAATGTCCAAAGCTTCTTTAACTCAGAATCAAAAGAACTGACCTTCTGCTCTAAAGAATCCAGCTTGCTCAATTTAGCATCCATCAATGTTATCTTAGAGTCCATCCGCTTCAAATATTTTAAGATGTCCGAATTTGAGGGCGAGGCTACAGGGCCACTGTCCTCCATAGTACCAACAGCAGATTGTTTTTCAGAATTAGACATAATGCTGCCCTCTAATGTTCCAAATACAGAGTTATCTAAATCTAAATCCGAAATCTCCGACTCTGAGTCTACTTCAGAAACTCAGGGATGAAACGGTTATGCCTGGGTCTGTACATAAGAAAAGGTCCTATATAGGTCTTGATCATTTTAATTTGCAGGTGATATTACTTGTAGATAATGAAATGACGCCCACTCCAATAATTACTAACAAGAAAAATGGCGCAAAAAGGCCTGAACAAGTTGTACGGATGTGAAAGACGAGATTATATGTGTCGCAACACAAGACACTGTATATGCGGACATATGTGCCCTACGAAGACTCAAATCAGTCTGCACATCTACACAGTCTGATCAGTTTCCGTTATCCGCATAAAGAAACTTTGTCTCCTTGGCAATCCAAAATGCGCTCGGTAAAGATTCCGATCAGACTACGAGAATGCTCAGGCTGATTTGATTCTTCGCTGGATGAACATGTCTTAAGGTACGTTTTTTGACGTTTCGACTCATTTGGATTAATTAGTAAAGCACTGCAAGGCATCGATGCGAAGGGGTTCAAGCCAGATCAGAGAGATGGCCTTGCCTTGCTCTCTTGCTCTGCAGAAGTACGCCGCTCTCTCTCTCTCTCTCTCTCTCTCTCTCTCTCTCTCTCTCTCTCTCTCTCTCTGAGAAGATGTCCATTACCAACTTGTCTGTTTTGTTTGGACAACTACCTGTGAGACAATCCAAGGGATTTAATATATAATTTTCCTATTTAAAGGTGCCGGCCTCGGTGGCTCAGTTGGATGCGCCGTCCGACTGGAGACCAGGAGGTCGCGGGTTCAACCCCCGCCGAGGACGGCAACATTCTCTCGTGGAGATTGATCATGAAATATTTTCTAAGGTCATTCTCTCCCTTCCGCTGATTCAAGAAGGGCACTTGTCAGTTTCTGGCGAAAGAATGTGCACAATACTGGTTAACCGCTTAGAGGACTAAGCCTGCCCAGTAAACGTGTGGTTAGGTAAACTGACCGCGCTCGACATGACCCCATTGGGTTGACTGGGCCGTAAAACCTCAAGACACCCACCTATTTAAAGGTTGAATGTAATTGTTATTTACCCTACCAGAATTATGCTGTGTAAGCCGACACTGGATTTTGAGTTAATACAACCGGAGTCAGTACACACTCAACGGGCAAATAACGTCATGACGTTGCATCGACGTTGATGCGACGTTGTCCCAACGTTCCGTGCCCGCTGAGTACGGAGAGGGCATGTATTGTTCCAGATCGGATGAATTTTTAAGTTGATATTCTAAGCTGTTTTTTTTAGTTTTACACAAAGACAAACGTTGCGGGAAATGTTCGGAGGGTAACCCAATGAATGTCTTTAAGAGTTAAAAGCCCCGCACCCCCACCCCACCCCACCCCCAAAACAAATCATTTGAATATTTTCTATACTAGAACTATGTGAAATAATCGGAGGATAATCCAATGGGTATATACAAGAGAAAATGCAAGTCGAACTGCACAAGTTATCAAACCATCGTACATGTACTACACGAAATAACAACCATCGTACAACTCGGAGAATAATAATATGACTGATTTATAAAATAAATCAAAGGTATACTCCTTAAAGTGTATATATATGACACTGTTCATTACGAAAACACGCCTATTCAAATACACTGAAAATTTTACCACCAAAAAATGGCAATTTTTCAGATAAAAATTCTTATATTTTTCATATTTCTGCTCAAAAACATAGATTGTGGCTACTCATCAGAACCGCCTCGACGAGGCGGTTCTAACGAGTAGCCACAATCTATGTTTTTGAGCAGAAATAACAAAAATAATGTATACCCCTATAAACCCCAGTTTTACTATATAAGTGGGGTTTAAGGGGGTCAAAATTATATAGGTATGTTTTCGTGATGTTTAACGAGCTTAAGCGACCTGCGAAGCAGGTGGCGAAGCTTAAGCTCGTACTATATGTATCGTGAGTCTCTCACATACTATGCAGAAGAGTTTGCATGCGGCGGTTGACTGGTTTCCTATATCTACAGCGGAGTGTATCGGCTTAATGTTGAAACCGAAAACCAACGCTAATAAGGCCGGAGCAATTGGCCTGGTTTCCGAAAAATATGATGATCAGATACGCTCCGCTGCAAACATGGAAAGCCAGTCAGCCGCCGCAAGCGATCTCATTGGCTATAAAGAATCGTATAGCCAATGCAATAGAAGGATACATTTTTACGTCACTGACACGGATGAATGCAAGACTGGTCTGCGTTTAAGCCGCCATTTTTAATCTGAGATTTCTCTAGCATTAAACAACATGTTCGTGTATTTAAGGGTAAATACTGAAGTATTGCTATAAAAATGGATAATATTCCTACAGCACATAACAGGAATTATGCATAGCTGACAACATGATAAAGGTATGATATGCGGTGATTTCAGCTGACTGGCGATCAACTGATCGTTCGTACTTTAGTGACTTTCGTCTGTACACACATGCTGCACAATGATTTGCCCGTCTGTCGTAGCTCGTGTTATTAAAGTTAATAACTAGAAGCCGAGATACATTGTATGGCATAACTGATAGCAGTAACGACGCCGTGGAGAGGACTACGCCCCACCCCAAGCCCAAAAGCCAAGGCAGACCGATCGACACGGACGCACCGGTTGCATGCCATTTTGTAAACGCCTGTCAAATTAATGGTGTTTTTAAGACATGCTGCTATTGTATCCTGAAGGTATCTAATTTGGATATCACGGATGGCAGATTTTAGGTGATTCAGACTGGGTAATATAGCTATATTTAGTATCAAATAAACCTCTTTTCACTTGCCTCACTTTTTAAATATGTAAAATAAAAAACAGTAGAGCGATGCTTTCCTAAGAAACTCTGGTTAAATTGATGTAAGCACAATATTCGATATTGTGCACTGTGTCTCGGACCTATTTAAACAGGTTTTGTCTGGTCCGCGACTTTGCATACCTGGTGAAAAAAAAAAAAAGCACAAAATGCTTAAGCTCGTTTCATAGGTAACACCTATTTATTTCATATTACTTGAAACTGACCGCGTTGAGGCGGTGGTTGTTCTGTTGTTCGTTCTCTATGTAGATCAGATCCAGAATTATTTCTGAGGGGTTCGATTTGATCAAATTACCGTACTTGCTCTACGTATTCAGACAATCCTGAACAAACATGTAGACTCAGATGAGAACGCGGCGTCTAATCAGCGTCTACGCCGTTCGCCACTCACACATCAGTTCGTCAATTTCACTAACATTCACAGGCAGTAAAATGTACTTGATGAAGAGAAGTACAAGGTAAAAAGTAAGGGGTGTGAATATTTAGGGTATATACGGTATTCCAAAATTATCAGATTTATCCAAAATTTCCCATGAAAATAAAATTCTGAGAAAAAAAAAAGGCGGGGATGGGGACTGAACCCCGCGAACTTCCTCTGAATCTGCCCCTGTGGAGCCTTGTGACGGATCGCTTTGGTTCTGTTAAAATGTTTTGTTGTTACTTTGATGGGTCCTATTTGGCATTGTTATCACCTTATTGAGAAGATAATGCTGGTTGCTTTGCTGTTTTGCCTAGTAAGGGACTTGGTATGTAGAAACAAGATGCCACATTAATAGTCTTCATGATAAAATAAGCGAAACCAAAATTAATGGCATGTGTAGTGTCTAGTCTCTATAAGGCACGATGTATCTTTTGCAGAGTGAACCAATTCTAGTAAATCAATATATTTAACAATAAACTTGTCGCTGTATAACACATAAATCTTGCCTAGTCCTGATTTGAAATATATTGAATACTTTTCTTCGGCTCTAAAACTTTGCCTTTTTCACTAGTACTGAATATGTTCAGGATAGGATGTGTCCCGCTGCGATCAAGATAAACTATGTTATTGTTAAGTCTTCCAATTAGTCCAGGCTGTAGAATAAAGAAACAAAGAAATACAATGGAAGGTAAAAGCATGGGCAGTTATCTATACATAATTCACCCATTTATGCCGAATAGACTTCTACCACAACTCTTCGGACCGGTCCATTTCCAATATAAGGGGTGTCTGGTTACTTTTTATTATAATCATGTTTTGTAGAAATTTCTTAACTTAATGCAAATACTATAGACCCAGATCAGACGCCGCATTCTGCGGCGTCTGATCTGCGTCTACACTGTTTGCCAATGTCCTTTTTATCGGCCGTTAGGGTTACATGTGTTAACCAAATAATTCCTAGTGTTCGTCAGCAACAAATAAATGTTTTTGTGGTCCTCTGTTGTGGTTCTTCTTTTGTATATCGGTTAGGTGCATTTTTGTCGTTATGTGTTGTCAGTTTGTGTTCATTATTTCTGTCGGTAGTTCGGGAAACTTATGCTGCGTGATTGTTGCCTTTACTTTGTGTCTTCATTTCTATATTTAGTTTTACTTTCTTTCAAACCTGAGAATCCGCGCCCTTAAATATTCATAGGCATGGGTAACAGGATTAAACCACCCGACGAGTATTCTGTTTACCGCACAGGAGGTATTTTTAGTTGCAGTTCTTTGTCGTTTTGTTCGTCCTGTTTTCCTGATAGTGCTGTTTTTTTTTGTTTTTGTTTTTTTTTTTAACTTTGTTTTCTGTCATTCAAGCATCCTACAGCGCACTGGGAGGGATGAGTTCCGCAACTGAGATGTTTTCCTGGGTATGTCCATATCTATATGACTTTGTAAGTTGTAGACGTCGCCAGGTGTTAATAAGCACATAGCAGGCACACACCATTAAAACAGCGTCGATTCAATGTCAAGACGTTGAATCAAAGTTCAATCGACGTTGTTTGAACGCTTTGTGGCCGCTGGTAGCTAGTTGGTTCTGCCACTTATTCCTTATCTATTCTTATTTTGATGCCTTGAATAAGCTATGTTCTGTATTTGCGTTGTGTCCTGGGTAACATCATTAAAATTCCTATGACAACATATATCTGTTTAGGAAGATACAGAAGGTAACAAAATCGAGTAAAATTATATGAACACATAATTATCTTACTGCCAAATGATCACTGTCGCATTTGCTCTAAGTATTACGACAGCTACACTTGAGACAACAATATAGACCCAGATCAAACACTGCTTCTGATATTGTCACTCATCCAGCAGTTTTAGACACATCAGAAAGTAAATGGACGTATCTCAGCTTATTGCATCTGGTCTAGTTAGTGACTTCAACAATCGTAATAAACTTTTAACTGCTGAACTTTAAAAAACAAAATTGTCAGTATCATAAATAATTCCTTAACCCTTAAGACGCCAAACACAACACAATTGTCGTCTGCTTTGTCTTCTGCCGAATATTTTAAAAGTCATTGTTGCAAACAGTGTGACCAAGATCAGACTGCTCCTCTATGAGCAGTTTGATGAGGCTCCACACTGTTTGCCTGTATGCAAAAATAGGTTGCCTTCCCTTCTATTTTGAAAAGTTTGCAAGAAGATGCAGCAGCCGACATAAACAGACGACATTTTCAGATGCAGGTTTTCTTGGCGCTTTAAGGGTTAATTGTATCCGTAGCACTATAAATTAATATCTGAATACAGCGCGTGCTTGTAAAAGCGTCATTGATAAAGCTTTTGGAAGTTGAGTATTATAGTGGCTTTGTTAAGTGTGTTGTTTGTAAGTTTGATTTGATCTTCCTCTTGGTGTCGTTGGTAAGCTATGTTCTGTGATTGCAACTCTACAAGGACATGTACTATTCTATTTTCTATTGCCCAGTTAAATGTATGCTCTTTAAGACGGGAATAAAGTTGACCTTTAATCTTATTAAAATTGAATTTTCGCGATATCTTTTGAAATAGGAAATTATGAAACAAACGTCCCTAACAAAAGTTGTTCAGGAGAACGACCGCCGACTTTTACTAATAGAATGGATTTTTAAATTTCAGTAATTCTGCGCTCTGATAAGATGACGGTTTCTCAAATTATCACTTTTAGAGCATAAACTAAGTTAGGTTTTGTCAACCACTCCATTCACATGTAAATATATTAACAGCCTACTTCAAATTTAGTCCATATATAGAAAAAAGTATTATGTTTAACGTTGCATATATCAAGAGGGTCGATAAACGTTCTTTTTTTCTTGCACGTGTGATTCGGTCTGCAGCTTGTGTATAAACCTTTAGAATAAACAGTACGACATAATCCAACTCCTCCAATAGTTTGTTTTGTTTTATTCGGGCTTTACGTCGCTTTCAACAATCTTTCAATCATATCGCGACTGTGTCTGAATTTGGCAGGGAGCTCAGTGCTCACCTTTAGAGTGCTGCCTCACTGAAATATCATACCCCAGACACTTTGACATGATATTCCACCCAATCACATTATACTGACACTGAGCTGACCAGTCCTGATTACTAGCTCTGCTTTCTTCATGATGAACGTCAAGCGAAAGAGCAGCTAGTACCAGTTTTTTAATATATTTGGTATGACTCGGCCGGGGATCCAACCAGCAACCTCCCGGTCACAAAGCGGACGCTCCACCAACTGAGCCACTGTGCCGGTTCCTCCAATAGTACAGACTGGCTGAATTCATGTTAAGTAAATCAGACAAAACAAAAGAGAATTACATGGTAATCGTTATCATTACGAAAACATACCTATTCAAATATACTGAAAATTTTACCACCAAAAACATGAAAATTTTCAGATGAAAAATTCTGATATTTTTCATATTTCTGCTCAAAACATCGATTGTGGGTACTCGTTAGAACCGCCTCGATGAGGCGGATCTAACGAGCACACACAATCTATATTTTGAACAGAAATAAGAAAAATAATGTATACCCCTGTAAACCCCAGTTTTACTGTATAAAAGTGGGGTTTAAGGGGGTCAAAATTATATAGGCGTGTTTTCGTGATGTAATACGATATAAGTTTATGCTTATACCCGTGCAGAAAGTATGTATCTATTAGGAAAACACGCCTTTTCAAATATATTGAAAATTTACAACCAAAAAAGGAAACATTTCAGATAAAAACTTCTGATATTTTTCATATTTCTGCTCAAAATATAGATTGTAGGTACTCGTTAGAACCGCCTCGGCGAGGCGGTTCTAACGAGTACACACAATCTATGTTTTTGAGCAGAAATAAGAAAAATAATGGATACCCCTGTAAACCCCAGTTTTACTATATAAAAGTGGGGTTTGATGGGGTCAATATTATATAGGCGTGTTTTCGTGCTGTATGGAATACTTTGAACGACCCGCACAGTTTACCTTTAACAAACAGTCGCTACAGTCTGTCAATATAGGACTAAAGGAAATATTTTCAGGCAAACAAGAATTTGCTGAACTTCGCATGAGATCATCGCCTTCAGACAAAGCAGGAAGCAGAACCTGTATTGACAAGTTGGCGGTCGTAGTCCTGACCAGCTTTCATCAGAAGTATGTTTTTTAAAAAGTCAATATTAAAAATTCCATTTTAAAAAGATAAAACGTCGACTTTATAAAAATGTCAACGTGTATCCCATATCGGCGCCTCCAAACAGGTATATGTATAATTATTGTTGAAACAAGTGGTTACATTGATTCTATGTCTCATAATAACTAGGAAATGTTCCCTGGTAATTTAATGCTTACCTCATTAAAAAAATGACCTGGATAAGGTATAATTGACTTGAGATCGCTCATTGCCTCAGTGTCACCGCCAATCTTCACGTACTTCTCGGCAGTTTTAGATTTTGAAATCAAAGTCGCACTTCGTAGCAGAGCAGCTGCAACAACAATCAAGAAACCTTAATTTGTTTGACTCTCTCTCTCTCTCTCTCTCTCTCTCTTGAGGTAATATAAGGTAACAGCCAACTGAATTTTGAAGTCTAAGGTTGGTTTAAACTGTTTTTTACTTGTATTACATGTACAAAATCACGAACATTACATAGCACATTGGTATAAATATTGTATACTAAGTCTCCCTATCATAGATTTGTGATCATGTATCCACTATAAGCCATGATATACCGTACTTTAACAGTAACATACTGAACTCAGTAAACGGCTTTACCAACGTACCGAAATTAAACAAAAACAACAACAAAAAAAAAAACCAAAAAAACAAAGAGCATGGAATGTTTTATTCTAATCCAGTGATATCAAACAATCAGTCAGTGTCGACATGGCTTGGCTTGTTGCAGAAGTGCGTTCAAACCAACTCTGTATTTAGCAATGGATTCAGAAAATCGGCTACAAGATTTTGCACACTGCTTCTTTTTTAGAAGATCCTAATGGTCTTTTGTGAAAACATGTTTGTAAAGATACCCGAGAAATACCATAATCAGGACAAATAGTCTTCCAGATAAACCAAAAGATGGAGGGATAAAGAACAAATAATAACAAAACAAACGGCACATATGAAAGCCCTGACGCAACAACAAAGAAGATCTATCACAGAGAACCGTATCGTAACAATCTGTAGAAAAAAAAATCAGAGCTTGTTAAACCAGTTTAACATGCGCAAAACCTCACCCTTAATTATGATACAGTTAAAAATTACAAAAAGAAGTTTGCACCCGCATTTGGGTCCTCTACCTCATCGGTGAAATGTCTCAGTGAAACACATAATCACAAACACTGTGATGAAACAAACAAAATGACTCTATAGCGATTGTAAGCTAGAATACAAGAAAGCCATCAGCAGGCCAACATAGAAACCTATGTTAGAAGAAAGAAATTTTCATAGCGCCGGATATAGGAAACGCCATGAAGATACCAGAAATGCTTCATGTGATGACTTTAATTCGACACAAGATTACACAGACATAATACATGAACCGTTTACGAGGAATAGAGCACAGTGAAATTACAAAAGAACCGCGCTGGAAGGCTAAAAGTAACATTTAAATCTGTAGATAACACGAAAAGGACATAATCACGAAACACAGCATCCCAAGGCATCTGATAAAGGTTTAATTACATTGAATGACTACACAAATAAGCATTTTATTGAAACAAGAATGAAAGAAGGTAAAAAAACAACAACAAAGAAAAACTACAGAAGAAGTAAGGCCCTGGAACGTTCAACAGTAAAAGTGTTGTGGGCCTAATACTAGTTTACGGATGCCCAACCTCGCCTTTAACCGTAATACGGTTACATAGGTCAGTTACATAGGGCTGTTGAAATACCACGTCCGAATTGTGCAGCTTATTCCATTTCCCTGAGGACAAGTAAGAAATTTCAGTTTACCTGTTTTGGGACAAGGACTTCATAGCTTTAGCTAACAAGGGTATCCAGAATATAAGGACCGTTTCTTATTTCTCGAAGAAATCGTGTTGTGCGTACTCATAAGAAGCGCCTCACCGAGGCGCTTCTGATGAATATCACAACATATGTTTTCTTCGAGAAATAAGGAAAAAGTATCACTGGGCGTCCAACTGATATTGGCTTACAGTTGGGCAAGGCCTGCTATCCTTGTAGTGGGTAAGGGTAGAGGGGGAATGTTTTTATTTCTTCTGTTTCTTCACTTTCATTCCTGTTCCTCTTTCTTCCCTGTCCCTCTCTTTCATCTCCTCTACTCTCTCTTCTATCTCTTTTCTCCCTTTCTCTGGGAGACGACACAAAATGACCCTAAAGGGTTGACGTGTCGTTAAACCCCAACACAATAAATAAGGAAAAAGTAAATTTTTGGGCAATAAATCTTGGTTGGACAAGTGGGTTTTGACCATTTACTTGTCTGTGAAGTAATAAAATTTGGAAATTTCACAACTCTGCAGTTACAGGTACATATAACTGTTCGGTTCGCGGAAGTGTTCCTTTAATCATGAGTGGCTGAACACTGAAAAACTAACACATTAATTCTCAACACTGTGTTGAAACAAAGCTGAGGGGTTGTCTACAAAACAAAGATCAGACGACCACAAATTAGTAATTTCAAACACAAACATGGAATTTGCAGCCCGGCCAACAGTCCAGCAATGAAAGAAAGTAGCAATATTAGGTCTTTATAAAGGTGTGCTAGGCGAAGTGGTAGATGTTTTTAACTGATTTTGACGAGCTGTTTAATTCGATTTTGCACGGAAAACTACATCATGAGAGTAACATAATAGTGACACATCAGAAATTGCAATTTTATTACACAAATGCTTTCATTTTGAAAGCATCCTACGTATGAATGAGCTCGTGAATATCATGTTCAATGACAGAATTGCAAACATACAATTAGCGTTGGGTACACGACACGAAACTATTTAGTAGTTTACGAACATACTACCAAGTAAAGGTTAGACTTATCTCTCCACAAACGTAGAGTTATGCCAATATTGCAAATGCGATTTTTGTGGTTCCAATGATGCACTTGTGATTCGATATCTGAGACCTTTGGACGGTCTAATGTCGGGTAAAAGACGTTTTATGCTGTCAGTACATGTCACATAAAATATAATCAGGTGCCTGTATGTGAATTCTCAATTTAAGTTCTAAAGGTACTGATGACTATGGTGCTCACAAGTCTCTTATGCCGACGTGCCGCACGCATAGCCTACCAACAGCATACTAGAAGGTTGAATCATACCTTCCGAAACCGTCTGAGTAAACTCCTAAAGATCAGCTGACAACACTAGATTCCGACATGGCAAAATATAGGTGAAGACATCCAGGAAATTCCAAAATAACAAAGCATATCCTTCCCGATGCACCATAAGAAAGAGAGATTAGGAACAAAAGTTGACAAACAAACGTCACATATGAAATAAACGTCAAAAAGATTGCCTTTGGAAACAAAGAACACACTACGGGTTAGAAAATGGGAGTCTCGGTTTTATTAAGACTAATTCATAAGCAGTAATGACGTTTGCAACACTGCTTACGCCCTCTAGCGTATACATGAGCAGAACTCCATTTTCAAATATACCGGAATGGCCCAATGATCCCAAAGGAATATGAGCTTAACTATTCCTAAGTTAGTGCCACAGAGGCCTTTCTGTTATTTAAACTTCATCAGTGTAGCTAAACCCCAAAAGTTTGGAAATGAAACGTGTGATGCGCATGTTTTGGCAAGCAGCAAGACATGCAGAAAGCAAAATAAGCCTAAAAAGTGTACTATAACAAAGATTGCGGTATAAAAATAGTTGTTTAATTCAGTACTTAAGTACTGACGTTAAGACCACAGTATCAACCTCGGAACTTAGGAACTGATACTGAGCTGATGATATCCTCGGGGACGAACGAATCATCCACCAGCAGAGATACCGACCCAATGGTTTGCAATAAGGGCTTAACTATACCTAATTTAGTGCAACAGAGGCCTTTCTGTTATTTAAACTTCATCAGTGTGGCTAAACCCCAAAAGTTTGGAAATGAAACGTGTGATGCGCATGTTTGGAAAGCAGCATCCCGAACCCGCTAAGATACATGTCATTTTGACAAGTCAGTCTTAGTTTTAGAATTTTGTTTTTGAATTTGTACTATAACAGAGATTGAGGTATAAAAATAGTTGTTTAATTCAGTACTTAAGTACTGATGTTGACCACAGTATCAACCTCGGCACTTAGAAAATGAAATATAATCTGCACTGTGGTGATGTACGGGGAGACGTTCTACCGCCGCCACAAGGCACTAACATCAGATGCAGTGTATTAAAATAACCTTCAAAAAGATTGCCTTTGGAAACAAAGAACACACTACGGATTAGAAAAGGGGAGTCTCGGTTTTATTAAGACTCTTCATAAGCAGTCAAGAAATTTGCAACACTGCTTACGCCCTCTAGCGTATACATGAGCAGAACTCCATTTTCAAATATACCACAGTGGGCCACAAACACACGAATAAGTAGACACACTCTCTGTCTCTGTCTGTCTGTCTGTCTCTCTCTCTCTCTCTCTGTAAGTGTGTGTGTGTATGTCGGTGGATGGTACTTAATTCGGTTTTATGTGGATCTAATTGTATCAGTTTCTGAGTTCTCTTATTCATTTTACTCGCGCGAAACCTCACTCTTAATTTTGATGCAGCTCCAATGTAAATCATATGTTCTCTCCACATAGGAGTCACAGTATTTCCGCATAGAAATGAAAAGTGAAACACTATGATAAAACAAAGGAAATGGCTCAATGCTCAGAAGCCAGAACACAAGAAACCTCAAACAGGGCCATGACGGGCCCGACCAGAGATATTAATAGTTAAGCGCCAACTGTATAAGGCAAGAATTCCAAGCGTCCTGAATCAGACACACCTGCTGGTGGTTTACGGTAGTAATGTTTTACACTGAAAGCTGCACGTTGGCACACGGACGGAATGTCTCATAGCTTTTCTTTAATATACTTTTCCGTTGTCTAAAAAGGATAGCGAATGACTTAACAATACATAAACGGTTAGCGACAATTCAAACTTAGAGGATACATAAAAACGCAAGGAATTGCTATGTCAGTAAAACGATTCGTTCGGGCGAGTCGATCAAGGTTGGGTGAGCATTATTAAAACTGAGTTTATATGACCATAATCAATCTAAAGCATCTCTTATAATGAATAACAGCCTCTACAGAAATTCTACAGAAATGAAATCATAGAGAGAAATAAGAACAGAAAGAAAAGTAGGCAGTTACTGAAGACGGTCACTAACATTCTAATATCACTAGAAGAAAGTACTACAAAAGAAATTATAAATGAAGTTACTTAGGGAAACCCCAAGCATGTAGCGTCCGCTTCACGAGGCACCGAAAGAAGAAGCGATGAGGACAAGACACAACGGCACAGTTGCTATAACCGACATATAAACAAAAAGGAACTGCAACCATCAGTATATGAAATAGGCAGTCATATTGGAGTTACAACAAACAGGCCTCGCATTACAATTTCAGCCTAGGAACGGACAGCGATGTGAACTGAGCGGGGAAGAGGATACTTTAAATGGCTTCAATGGTCTTCACTCCATCTTTAGTTCCAAAAGAGTTTCAAATTAAAACTATATATGACGCACGTTGCAGTTCTTTGTTTGTCTAAAACTTGGCTCGCCTTCGTTCAGCTGATGGAATAATGAAATGGGAAGTAAAATTGTGGCACTCCCTGGACTTTTCTCTTACCTTTTTCCTTTAAAACCATTGGAAACAAATGAATTGAATACAAATATCACATTGATGGTAACATAGGCACCTCGTGTAATCTTAATTGGTGTTGTACGATAAATAATGAGTATAGCAACGTGCTTTGCTTTGCTGTTTGTTATTGGATATTATCCTTACATAAATTGACCTGTTAAATGATGGCATGGTAGTCATGCTAATTTGAAGTTGTGAGTGAAAATTAACTAACTAAATAAAAGGCCATGGAAGCACACACAATGAATAAAGCAATGAACACACACATACATACAGAGACACACATATATTTCATTGATGGTAACATGAGCACCTCGTGTAATCTTTATTGGTGTTGTACGATAAATAATGAATATAGCAACGTGTTTTGTTTTGATGTTTGTTATTTGATATTAGCCTTACATAGAGTGACCTGTTAAACGATGACATGGTAGTCATGCTAATCTGAAGTTGTGAGTGAAAATTACTAAAAGGCTATGAACGGACTGGTTACTTCTGCTAATAAGGCTCATCAGTTACCGCCATGTATATATTATTTTTAATATTCCAGAACGAGCTCAATGATCAAAAGTACCAAAATTATTAACTACGCTATAGTGAGGTACAAGAAGACATTTTATAAAGACAAGATAACTACGAACAGACAATTATAGCAGATTAAGTATATGTTAACGACGGATACTGAAAAGTATAACCGTCCCCACTCTCCATCGAATACAAATCATTGATCTTCAAATAGCCAAATCTCTTGTAAGGAATATATATTTACGTCAGTCGACAGACTCTTCTGAATCCCACTTGTATGCTGTTTTTACCATGTATGTTACTGTATATCTCATTTGTGTATACAAATTATGTTTAAACGAAGCAAACATAGACGATCATTAAATACACTGAAGTGACAAACGACTGAACACCGATCATCATCATCACCAGCAGCAGCAGCAGCAGCTTCATCATCATCATCATCATCATCATCATGTTTTACTCTAAATATGAAAATACTTCTTACCTATAAGGGATCCTACTGCTCGTTTCGTTCTTTGCCTGATGGTGAAATCTGGAAGTCAGTTAAAAGAAAACATTGTCAATGTAACTCAATGTTTAATGTATAAGATAGTTTTGCGATTCCGCATATTAAGAAATTATGTTCATAGGCAACCTTTAAAATTTAATTCAACTATGTAAACCGTTCTTCTTTGTAAAACTGTGATTATCACTAAAACACGCCTATATAGTTTTGACCCCCTTAAACCCCATTTTTATACAGTAAAACTGGGGTTTACAGGGGTATACATCAATTTTCTTATTTCTGTTCAAAAACATAGATTGTGGGTACTCGTTAGAACCGCCTCGGCGAGGCGGTTCTAACGAGTACCCACAACCTATGTTTTGAGCAGAAATATGAAAAATATCAGGATTTTTATCTGAAAATTTTCGTCTTTTGGTGGTAAAATTCTCAATATATTTGTATAGGCGTGTTTTCGTAATGAAAGGTTCTGAGTGTATCCATTGCCTGTAAGAGCCTGTCTTCGGATTTGATTTCAACGGGCATAAATTTGCAGGTGGAAAGGGTTCTGAATTTTTCCATGTTTAGTAATATATTCGAAATACTGAACTGTTCTAGCATAGGTAAATACCATAATCTACAGTCATGAAGTTAAGCTTACCCGAGGCACCAAAATAGAAGCAATAAGGAAAAAGTAATGATGAAACAAAACAGTACAGTGGCTATTGTGACCAACATACGAGCATATTAGGACTACAACAGATGAACTGCCAAGTATTGCTTATTTCCAAGGATGCCTGTTTACACATCATTGGTTGTGGGTCCATGTCTGTCTGTCTGAACATTCCTGATATTTCTTTGTGTTTATCGACTTTATGATTATACGAAATACGATTTTGGTATGTTGACCTCTTACTCATTCAAACATAACACTGAAACTATAAGTGATGATACCCTGAAAATGCCACAATCACAAACTACAGCCCTCCCGAAAACACACATAGTCAAATACAGTAGGATGAAACAAAGTAGTAAAAGCCTTAATGACAACTTGAAGCTAAAGTCAAAGAACGTCACAAGTAGGACCGCGATGGGCCCGACCTCAGACATCGAAGGTCAGCGTCCTTGAGACACAGTCTAAGGAAAGAGTTGTAATATATTCTAAGGCCCGACTCACCGTTGTGAATTAAAGCGGAAAGCAACATTATCCGCCATATTTTGGTCTGCAGCCATGTATACAGTTTACAGCGTATCGTTTATACTATGAATTGTCTTTTTGCAAGGACAGACACTCTTTGTATTTTTTCCGAAACAGAATAGTATTACTAACAATCCCTCTGAATTTATAGACGAAAAGGTAAGAGAAAAGTCCAGGGAGTGCCGCAATCACAAACCGCAGCCCTTCCCAGACCCCAAGAGAAAGAGATTTTTTTTTGCACCAAATGCACCATTATCTTGCCAAAATGTCAGCTTCATTCTTACTTCATATATAGGTGTGTATATCATCAAGATTACTATATGGCCATATACTGCACTACTATACGAGTAAACCTACTTAAAACTCCGCAGTAGTTTTTTTTCTGTTGACCGTTCCAATTAGGTTACTCTGTAGCTGTACGTCAGTTATTGCACTGTGCCGTTATGCGATGTCGCTGTCGGTTCGTCTTCGTTTGGCGCCTCGGAAAGATTATGCTTCATGAGTGTAGGTTTTGATTGTTAATTTTATTTTTTATTTTTTATGTTTTCACTACCATAAAAATCTTTTATCTACTAAACTTCCAAAAAAGGATAAGAGCCTCATTAGCTTTTGTAAATTTTATCGCTAGTACACAGCATAAATTTCCAAAAATAATAATACTGATAAATAGAAAGGAACGCAATGATCAGGAATTGATATAATTACCGAACATCTTTCGTCCAAGACACCAAAGGGAAAGAAGGACGCAATGGCACCACAATCAAAGCACTACAGGCAGAAAGCCAAAAGGACAGTTTCTTTCCCAAAAAATTTGCCAAACAGCTGAATTTTCAAAAGAATTGAAAGTATTAATGGATAAAATGGATAGGATATGATTGTTTTCGGAATTGTAGTGAAAGGTAATCAGTAGCTTATTATATCTTTCATATCGTTTGTGTAATTTCAAGTAGCTTATCATCTCAATTCATGCATAACATTGTAGATTGAGTAAGTAAACATGGAAATAGCAATTACAAGTACTGAAGAAAAACAAATTTGAGCCAGTGTTCTTTCTCAATTAAAAATCTGGGAAGTGGCCGGGGACGCTACACGAGGTTTGGCAGTATTAAAGGTGGTATACAAATATCAGCTATGTAGATGGAGTACAAAAGATAGATGACAATGGCATATGTACTTTACAAATCCTAAGGCTCGTATTCAAGCGCTTTGTACGAATATAAGCATACGGGGAAGTGTAGTTACACTGAAAAATTAAACAAACTATAAAACGATGTCCAGGAAGAGCTATAAGTACAGGGCATAGCCTATCAATGGCACAACGAGGAAGAACAAACAAACCCGGACAGATAGAACACACGCCAAACATAAAGAAAGAAAGAAACAAAGAAAGAAAGAAAGGACAACTGACTAGTTCACTCTTCCTAACGAAATGATTACACTGCTAGATCGGATGCACACATTACAACAATAAGACAACAAACAAGACAAGACATGTAAAACAATCTAAGCGAGCAGCGACAAGACAATTCAAACAGCAAATAACACCAAAACTACCACCTTAGAACAGCCAGTAGTAAAAACTACCACGGGTTTAAACCGATTTTACTGACACTAAATCCTCACCTTTTATGAAAGCCATTGTTCGAAAAGATGTTGAGACTACAATGGTTTAAGTAGGAAACACATGTTTCTTTCATATGAGAATGAAGAAATGAAAAAGGCACTTGGAAATAAAATATAAATGTAGTAGTAAATTGAATATGTGTGGGTGATCGAAAGAAAATGTTACAATTTTATGACAGAGATCAGTTTATGGATACTGTTACTCCTAATAAGCCTCTGTTCAAGAAAACAGAAATGTGCAAATGTGCTTCGGCCTCGTTTTACAATACCTCCCACGGGACCTGGCGAATGTTAATGCATGAAAAATCATGTTTGATCCCTATATTGTAAAATGCATGAAAGCTTTCATTTGCTTACCATTGATCACATCGTCACCGCTAGTTAAGTAGGCTTTCGTCTCTGGATTGTTTAGCGATGAATCAGTGCTGCATGTATACAGCAAAATGGCACAAACAACTAAATACAAAAGCATCTCTGAAAGAAAACGTGATCTATAAAAAGAGGCAAAACAGATTTTTATTGCAGCAATATTCGTACAATAGTAAAAAGCAACTAGTTTACTCCTGGAACTGATACCATATTTTCTTTCTTTCTTTGTTTCTTTCTTTCTTCATTGCTTTCCTTTTTTTTAAATGTCATTGTAAATTGTCATGTCTGACGTTTGTCTAGTACAGCCAAGGCTGTTTTACAGGGTTAAATCGTCAGAACACCACTTAGATGCAGAGATGTCCAGTTCTTTTTATTCGTATATCGATTATTGCACATTTTATTGCTTAAGCTTCCCTTATGGAATCCCAACCCTCAGCTTCCATTGTGGTAAAAACATATATTTGTTCGGTCCATGTGGAGGTATTCTAACTCATCCATGGATCACAAATCACAGATAAAGCCTATACTGAAGCAAAGATGACCTCTCAACAGAAAAGACGCGTTTAGACACACTTGGAGACCCCTTGGTTGTCAAACAACACCACTAGAATACTGGAGACACGAGAAGGAGAGTTTACTCATAGTTTACCCACTAGCGCTATAATGTAATTTCAGCACATTACATACTATACAATACAACAATAATTCGGTCTTGTTCAGGGGCATACTTTTGGGTAAAAAACGCAGTTTTGTACAAGAAAATGAGGCAGAATGAATTTCAAAGCAAGAAAACACAAGAAATCGACACAGAAAAAATGCCGCAGTAGGTGATAGTCCAGCTGACGTCGCGTGCAGAAAAGTGAATTCCGTGGTTCGAGCGCGGAACGTTAATCTCTTCACATAATATTAGACAAGTATACAACGTCTTAAACCATTAGGCGAGGTTTTTGACCCACAATTCATGAAAACTTCGCTTTTAACAACAGCAAAAATAAAATTGACACTTTCACTAGTGACCACCAGTGGGATTATCGACTTTGACTTCACTGAGAAATCTCAGTAATTAATTAAAAAACATAGATGAAAACTTCTTTTTCTTATTTAAAATGCTCCTGTTTCAAGGTTATAAAATTGAAAGTTTATATCCCATTTGTCTTTTAAAAAAGCCTGTATGAAAGTGTAGCTTGAAAACATTTAAAAAAAAGTATGACTGCTTTCACATGACTGACCATTAAATATTGCTCCTATCCTAAAAATGTTGAAAGAAAGAAGATTTTTTCATTTCAAGTCTTTTGATTCAGTAGTTGTATTTATTCTGAATTTCCCTCCAAAAAGCCCTCAATTTTAATCAAATTTATATAAAAAAAACTTAAAACATCTACCTTACCGACCCATCCTTAAAAAGTTGGGTTAGGTAATAGCAAACAAATTATTTCAGGATGACCATATGCTAATATCGACAGTTGAATTAACTCCTATTATATCTAAAACGATTGCTTTGATTATCATATTAAAATATGAAGGAAAATGTTTGAAGCTGCTCAGAGGAAACAATCACTCCCTACCCATAATTAATTTTGTAATCAAATAACTTGACTGAAAAATTAAGGTATTCAGTCATACCAGGCATAAAGCTCCAAGATTCCTATTGGGCTAGCCAGATACGGAATTGGTCTAGCCAAAGAGGAATTCTTATTTGGACTAAACAGAATTTGGCCAGATCCTGAATGTGGCTAGGCCAGATAAGAATTCCTATTTGGCCTGGCCAGATTCCGGATCTGGCTAACTTCCTATTTGGACTGCGTATGAGAAATCAGTACCCCTGTTTTACAATAATTCAGAAAATTAACTTGTTTGAAATAGACATTATACAACTTTGTACTGCAGATATCGTTTTATCGATATTTTCCCGACAAGGGACGTATTCTGTAGACCCTGGCAAGTTCTGCATATTCTGTTCGGATCTTTAGACCCTGGTCTGTTCTGTAAATCCTGATCCTCATACAGCTATACGAGGCCTATATACAGGTAAAATGATACTACGGATCAAGGCAGTAACAGTGTTTACTCAAATGATAAAATATACAGCACAGTGTCAAGGTATTCTCTATAACTTCAAGGTGACGTGTAGTGTTTAGTATTGCTATTACACTGCAGTTTTGTCAAGTACTATTACTCGATGAATGTTTACTGTCGTGCCAATGTACTTTTAATATTGGAATAATCCAGGGTCAAGGTGAAGCAGGTTATTACGGGTATAAATAATGCCACTCGGTACTTTCCGGTTCTCCGACTCCGTTAGATTGAGTATGTTATATATTGAAAGCGGTTTTTGCAAATGTATAGGATCATAGCGACAATGGTTAAATTCGTTATCCATAAAGTCAAAAACTAAATCGATGGTCGGAGGTTCGATCCTTGTAACAGTATTTATTTTCTTTTACTCATAATTATATCTTATCTCTGTGCGTGTTTTTTTTAGTATTATTATTTTTCCTTTCTTTTTTCATCTAAATCACCGCGATGTGAAAATTCTTTTGCTTTTTTTAAAACTCACCACACTATGGGCAGATTCAGCAGTCGACAAGTTATGTGATATTTTTTTTTTTTTTTTTTTGCTCAGAAAATAGGATTCATTCGATCAGACAGATTGCATGAAATGTTGAAATGGGGAATTCTATTTTCCAGGGAAAATAAGGACAATATTTCAAAATGTTGTCTGCAGGAATGTTTACCTGCATGCTAAGCGTTATTACAAAAAATGTCTTTAATGCGTGTAATGGGCTCTTATTGCATTCGAATAGCGAAGGTCAAGCTCAACCTGTGCACTCGCACAGTCTCATCTGGATCTTCTCTGGATTGGTCCTGTTTATTCATGTATTCTATAGTATCCGTTAATTTAAGCGGACAAAGGTCCTGATCAGACAGAATGTTGATAAGCTATTGAGATATTGACGTAATATCTTGTTGTTTATTGCATATATATATATATATATATATATATATATATATATATATATATATATATATATATATATATATTTAAATATATATATATATATATATATATATATATATATATATATATATATATATATATATATATATATATATATATATATATATATATATATGCAAGCAGGAGGGCCGTGGTTCGATTCCCGGTCCCGGCGCGACCGATTTTTGAACGCTAATGTATGTTTCTTTATATATACGAGTATATATGTATATATATATATATATATATATATATAAAAGAAAGAAGAAAGAAAAAATACCATGTTTACCCTAAACATTCTGACACCTTACCATACTTGCCCAAAAAATTTAACAAGGTCATTCATCTACCTGTTAATTTATCTAAAAATTGCCAGATGAGTGATATTCAGTAACCACTCTAAACACTCCACGTTCTGCTCTGGGTCCACACTGTTTGCTCAGACTTCGGATAAATACAGTAAGTGCCTATTAGCCGGCGTCCTTTATAATGGTGTATGAACAATAGATGCAATTAGGCCCGTTTAGCCGGTTTTTCTTTTTTTTTTTTAATTGGGTGTGAAAAAAATAAATTATGTACGAAAAAAATAAATTATCGTATAAGCCACAATTGATATAAAAATTCCAAAGTAAAATAAAAAAAAAAAAAAAAAAAAAGTAGAGAGAGATTGCGAGGTGCCAATACAATAATTTACTTAACCCTTCTCTTTCTAAACACGATATGCCCTGTCTTGGCTAACAGTGTAGAAGCTGAAGAAGCCAACTGATCTGGATCTGCACTTTTTGTCATTCAGTATGTGAATTTATATCAATAATCTGGATCAAGGAATCTGACTGGATGACAATTAGAACTGTGCGTGGGATCTTAATCTATTCAGCATGACAAGGGTTAAAGACACATATTCCATTGCATAACATCCTAATTACCTTTCTTGTGAAATATGAAGATAACAGATCATATATCTGTGGTGACTTATGGCTCTCAAACAGCTAGGGGCCACATATGGAGAAATCAGTTTTTGACAGAAGGTAAATAGCTAGAAGCATATATAAAAAGTTTTTATTCATTTATCCATTTGAAACTATTTTGATAAAGTATAGAGTTCGAAGAATAAAAATATGCATTAACAAGTGTAACTTAATTCATTTAAAATCACTTACATATAGTGTTTTTTGTTTTGTCTTGTTTTATTTTTTTTTTTTTTTTTTTTTTTTGTATTTTTCCATTTATATGTTATTATTTATAATCAGAAATTAAACATTTAATCCACTATTACACACAATCCATCATAACTGTGCAATAACTTTTAGGAATAAACTTGCTTTCATTATCCAGTGAAACTTAACTTCTTTCAAACCATTTTAAAACACGAAATTTCACTAAAAAGGTGATAAAAGTAAATAGGTATCTAAAGTGTACATATTATTTGTTCTTAATTTAAAACTTGTGATAATAAGACAGGGTAAATGAAACAATGTCGGACATTTCTTCGTTTTTCAATCATTAATGGAGAAAATAGATTTAGAAAACAAAACATTTTATAGCTTCAAATAAAGCTCAAAATGCTTTGTTTTATGACGAGTCTGATGACAAGTTTGATCTTTTGAAGTGTTTATCTTTTACCTAATACATAAATAAAAGTAAATGAAGAAATAGATAAAAAAAAAATCTGTCTTATTATTATTATCATCATTATTTTGACATCTCTGAAAACTAAGAATTCAACTATTGACTTTATAAGTCAATAAGAATACATAAAAGTAAAAAAAAAAATAAATAAATAAAAAAATAAAAAAATAAAAAATAAAATAAAAATGAATTTAGATATTTCTTATAAAAATTATCAATACAATTTATAATTGCATCAAAATATATAGTTCAGGTAAAACAATGAACACTTTATTAGATTATAATCATTTCCCCCTTTCTGGCCCCACCTAAACAGATTTCAGACAGTGATAATCCCCTCATAATCACTTAGATAAGACCAGCCTTTGGTGTGAGCCACCATAGCAGGGCTGTATATTGCGTGCAATCATGACGGACCACCCTCGCCAAGAGGCAGAGAATATGTGTCTTTAAGACAGTCATACGCCAGCGATATATCCACTAACACCACGCCGTCCACTGTTACAGAATATTGTGTATATATTTGGTATTCTCATGGCGCTATCGCCGAACGCTTCACGGATATGTCCGAAAATGCACGAGATGTTATTTTTAGTAATCCTAAAAACGGATTTTGGATGAACTCGTCCAACCTTTGACACGACAGTAAACATTCACCGAGTTATAGCTTTCATTTGTTACACTTACCGTGCCAGAAGTATATTCCAAAGAATGACCTTTCTGAGCAGTGACAACGAAAATACGGTAATTTCAAGTTTTCAGTCAATACAGCCTCATCAGTGGCACTCATAAATTTTCAAAATGGTCAACAAGATCAAGAAATTTGTACTACAGCATAAGGAAGTACGGGGGAACGTTTTACGGCCACCACGAAGTACATGTACTTATACTAGCTATAGTGCAGATAAATAGATTCTAAAATGAAATGACCCTTTTTAGCAATGACCACACTCACACAAAAAAATCGAAAATACAACAGTGTTTATTGAGCCAGACTAACTAGTTTCGGCCAATATAGGCCTCATCAGTGACCCTCATAAATTTAAAAAAAAAAAAAAAAAAAAAAAAAAAAAAATCCCGAAATGGGCTGACTGACAACAAAGGGCCAGAAAATATATACTACACCACAGTGAAGTAAGAGGAGACGTAATCAAAATTCACAATACTTTGCACGCATTAAGTATGTAAAATAAAAGTCAAAAAAGATTGCCTTTGGAAACAAAGAACACACAAAATCACGACAATCGGAGACTCGGTTTGATTGGGTCTCTTCATATGCAACACTGTAGTTTGCGAGGCCATTTACTGCTGTAAGTTTTTGTTTGTGTTGAGGTTTTACGGCCCAATCAACCCAATGGGGTAATGTCGAGCGCGGTCAGTTTACCTAACCACACGTTTACTGGGCAGGCTTAGTCCTCTAAGCGGTTAACCAGTATTGTGCACATTCTTTCGCCAGAAACTGACAACTGCCCTTCTTGAATCAGCGGAAGGGAGACAATGACCGAAGAAAATATTTCATGATCAATCTCCACGAAAGAATGTTGCCGACCTCGGCGGGGGTTGAACCCGCGACCTCCTGGTCTCCAGTCGGACGGCGCATCCAACTGAGCCACCGATGCCGGCTCTGCTGTAAGGTACCGTTGATATTTGTACACACCGTACTTAGAGAAAAAAGAAAGCACAAATCAGAATGTTATGTTGCAAACTGCATGCATGATTGTTAAACTAATTACGGTTGATGACTTTGCTTCCATCTTTAACCGCACAATGGTGGGTCAGGTCTCAGACTGAATGATGACCCCTTCTTCCGCATGTTTCAGATGTTTGCTCTTTCTTTTTCCCCGTAGCTCTAGATCACCATTGAATCCTCAATTTTGTTTCACCACGGACGAGGTTTCAATCGAGTAGAACTACTTTCTGTTGACCATTGTAATTCCTCTGCTGCAGTGCTTTGTTGTTTATATGTCGGTTATTGCAACTATTACGAAAATATGCCTATTCAAATATACTGAAAATCTTACCTCCAAAAAATGAAAATTTTCAGATAAAAAAATCCGATATTCTTTATATTTCTGCTCAAAACATAGATTGTGGGTATTCGTTAGAACCGCCTCGCTGGGGCGGTTCTAACAAATACCCACAATCTATGTTTTTGAGCAGAAATAAAAAAATAATGAATACCCCTGTAAACCCTAGTTTTTTTCTATACAAAAGTGGGGTTTAAGGGGTCAACATTATATAGGCATGATTTCGTAATGTTTGCCGTTTTATCTTGTTATTGTTTGTTCCTCATCTCTTCTTCTTATCTGTGTCTCAGGTAATCTGTGCTTTGTGAGTGTGTCCTCTCCTGGGTAACTTTATTTACATTTTTTCCGATTTCCGTGTACCAAGTCTGACAGTGATGCTAAGGGTATATGGAATCGAAAACGCACATGTGCATACACATATTAAACACACAAAAATAGGAGTAGGCCAAACATTTTAGTCTGCACAGGTTCTCAGTTCAAAGGTGCTGTTAATGTTAAACAGAGGCTGCATTCAATAATGCGGGACACTCGCGAATGTTTTTCACAAACTATCTTGCATCTTCCGAGCGATTCTTGTAAACCCGTCTCATGTGACCTCCAATTAGAGAGTGGCCGTTATTGTCGTAGACGAGACTTGATATCAGATCGATTAAAATATATCAATAATAATTAATTTATATAGAATCAACTAAATAATATCTACGAAGTAAACATTTCAATATATTTTGCTGCAAACAAACATACATAAATTTCATTCGCATAATCCGTTATTTTGGTGGTGTCATAAGACAGCATTAATATTGTTCGTGGAAACTACCGTAAATGAACAGAAAGTTCATATAGTTCCCGAGTGTCCGCGGATGTTTCGGTTATTGAACGTAACCCAGCTTGTATAATAATATATTCAACTCACCTTTCTCACCTTTCTGATAAAAAACTAATGGTTACTGAATGATCTCCTGAATGACAATAACGGTTGTTTACAACAGATGTGCGGAAAAGACAAGTACATCGGTATAGAGTTACTTCTGGTGCAATGAATAATCACGTTAGAAGGTCATTCGATCTTTGTATACTGTTGTTTTGATTACGGAAACCAATGTACTTTATCTTACTACACGGAAAATACACAACGCCGTAATAACGTCGTTTGGACGTCTCCTCCACGTCATGATGACGTCATATTAACAGTGAAATAACAATATAACGGCGTTGTGTGTTTACTGGGTATAACTCTATGTACAGATGCTCTTTGTTAATATGTACATTGTTTCTTTAGAAGTAAAAAGTAATGTTGTGTGAGTGTAAGAGAGAGAGAGAGAGAGAGGGAGAGAGAATGAGAGAGAGAGAGAGAGGGAGAGAGAGAGAGAGAGAGATTTGAATCAGAGGTAATATTATATAGGTAAAAATCATATGAAAAGCTGCCGTTTCAATGAGCAAACAGAACAAAGCATTATGTCATATGATGTTGGTTTAATTTGTGTATCGGATATCCCGAGAAGTCGGTCACTATTGGCTATATATAAACATTATTAAACAATAGAATCAAATATCATTCCTTTAAATAGAGCATTGAACTTTTTCACTTTCTTAACACATGAACATCCTATTGTTTTGATTTTTTTTTACAAATTATTCAATGCTTAAATCAAGACCTATACAGTAAACCTGTGTAAGAGAGCCACCTTCGAGTCTGACTTTAAATAGTGGTTGCTGTGGAAAAAGTTATCTGTCTTATAAAGGTACATGTCATGTAATTTTGCTAGCAAAATTACATGACATGTAGCTTTATAAGAAAACCACCTTTACACATCAACCACTAAGGTCAATTTCAAAGGTGGCTGTCTTACACAGGTTTTACTGTAAATTAGTAAACTTATCTGGTCTGTATTACTCTTCTGCTTACCATAATTATGAGAGTCGCGTCACAACAAAAATGCTTACGAAGAGATGATACATTTTGAAGGGAGGAAATACAAGTGTTTTACTGCCTTCTGAAAAGGGAGCTCTCCATTACAAAAACATGCCTATTCAGATATATAGAAAATTTCACCTCCAAAAGCTAAAATAAAAATCAGATAAAAAACACTGATATTTTTCATATCCCTGCTCAAAACAATGTTTCTTGTTTTCCGCAATATATAAGTCTTGCCATTCCATTCAAACTACAAACGTATCTCCGCATTCAAATGCAGTTTAATTGAAATTAATTAATTTCCGTGAAAATATAATTGTATACTTTTAAATTTTGTCTGGGTTTATTTATAATAAGCAGATTAATGTTCAGGCTTTCATTCTGGACCTCTCTAATGCGCTTGCACCTGTTTTCAGTGGACAATCTAATAAATTAAAACGTTTTATAAATAATTTCTGAGGTTTCAACAGTCATTCAGAATTCCGCCAAAACCCCTTATTATGCCCCTAACTTCGAAGAAGTTTGTGGGGGCATACTGCTTCTGGGGCGTTCGTCACGCTTTTTGATGCATACCATATCTTTAGAAACGTGCACGCTACTGTTTTGAAATTTCTTACATGGATTCCTCATGAAAAAATAGCTGACACGTATTTTTTTCTCGGCAGGATTATGCCCCTTTCCTGAGTTATTGTCCTTTGAAAAAACATGGACGCAATTTTGTCATCAAAATATCTCAAAAACTATTGAAGCAGGAGCCTTGAAACTTGATGAATAGACTGGTAGTGATAAGTAAAAGATCTGATTAACTACTGAAAGAATTTTGAAAAATACTTCATGAGTTATTATCCTTTGTAATTATGGGCATTTTTACCTTGTCAGCAAAATATCTAAAAAATGTTGGAGCTACAGCCTTTAAACTTGGTGAATGGATTTGTAAGGATAAGTAAATGACTTGATTAATGTTTGAATAAATTTTAGAAAATACTTCATGAGTTATGGCCCTTTGTATCTCAAAATATCTCAAAAACTGTTGAAGCTAGAACCTTGAAACTTTATGAATAGACTGATAGTGATGAGTAGACAATCTGATTAACTTTTGAATAAATTTTGAAAAATACTTTATGAGTTACGGCCCTTTGTAATTTAGGGCATTTTTATGTTGTCAGCAAAATATCTAAAAACATGTTGGAGCTAGAGCCTTGAAACTTGGTGAATTGATTGGTAATGATAAGTAGACAATCTGATTAATTTTTGAATAAATTTTGAAAAATACTTCATGAGTTATGGCCCGTATCATATCATGGCCATCCTCTAAGTGGGAAGTCGGAATTTTTTGAGTCCCAAACCCTGTCATACGACAGGACTGAAAGTCTGTTGACAATGGCGTTTAAGCTCATCACAAACAAACAAACGCTGATGAGTGCACATTACGAAAACACGCCTATTCAAATATATAGAAAATTTTATCTTCAAAAACTGAAACTTTCCAGATAAAAAACTGAGATATTTTTCATATTTCTGCACAAAACATAGATTGTGGGTACTCGTTAGAACCGCCTCGCCGAGGCGGTTCTAACGAGTACCCACAATATGTGTTTTGAACAGAAATAAGAAAAATAATGTATACCCCTGTAAACCTCAGTTTTACTATATAAAAGTGGGGTTAAAGGGGGTCAAAATTATATAGGTATGTTTTCGTGATGAATTGAAACATGACTATATTGCCTGCGGATCAAGAAACTTATCCAGCAGGACAAGCTGCCTTTTAGTCCTCTGATCATGTAGATACGAGCCATTCTTTCCTACCAAAGCATAACTGTTTTCCAAATTAGTTCAAAATTAGTTTACCTGTTTTGCTATCAACTATTCTGATGTGGATATTCACGGACCGAGGTCAAAAAGACGGGTCAAAATGCGTCGGCTATACGTCATGGTCAGTAAACATTCATCGATTATATTAAAGCGACACATATTACCAATGAACACGTTTTGGAAACTATCAGTCAGCTGGAATGAACTGTCTACGCTGCAGTAAGGTTATGTATTGTCCCATCAACGTTCTTTTGTGCATGTCAGGACCATTATACGACAACAAACAATACTGCCTTAGTGTAACAACAATGTATTGTCATGAAGGGCATTCGCTTCCGAGCGGGATTCTGATCCACAGCCGCAGGTCAACTGATGTTCACGGAGGCTTTGTTTATTATAGTGATTAATTTGATTTTTATGTTTTCGCTTTGATACATTGACTGAGTTGGGAGCCTTTATGCGAACTGATTTTTTATGTATTTATGTATAAAGAGTAGCATCGGGACCCAGGGTGAAGTTAGCTAGCTGTAAAAGGGCTTTAAACCCCTCGTCGGTTTGCTCTACCGACCGTTCTAAGGTGGTGGTCCCGGTGTTAGTCTTAATCCTTGTTGCTTTGTGGTTTATTCTACGAGGCGATTTGTTGTATGTCTTTCCGTGTGTCATTTTGTTCTTGTGTTTTTCAGTCCTTTTAGTATTGCGATTACCTCGCTTGGGGAAGAGAGAGCTAATCTTAGTGCTTTTCGTACGTTTGTTCGATTTGTGCTTGTTTGGATTTAAGGGTTTCCTCTTCCTCTTGGGGTCTGGGAAGGGCTGCGGTTTGTGATTGTGGCACTCTCTGGACTTTTCTTTTACTTTTTCTCATAACGAAAACACGCCTATTCAAATATATGGAAAATTTCACCTCCAAAAAACTAAAATTTTTCAGATAAAAAACTCTGATATTTTCATATTTCTGCTCAAAACATAAATTGTGGGGTACTCGATAGAACCGCCTCGGCGAGGCGGTTCTAACAAGTATCCACAATCTATGTTTTCAGCAGAAATATGAAAAATAATGTACACCCCTGCAAACCCCAGTTTTACTATTGATCTAAAAACATTTCATTTGCAGTTTAAACAAAGAGTATTGGATGTTTTTTAAACAAAGCTGGTATAGCGATATCGCCAACAACAGAGTCCTTACACTTTATAAAAACTACAAATTGTCTTTCGATTATGAGCTTTATTTGAATAGCTTACCAAACAAACTGAGAGTGGCTATATCCCGATTAAGATTATCTTCTCATCAATTACGTATTGAAACGGGAAGATATTCACTAAATAGGGTTGATAGAGAAAAACGCATATGTACTCTTTGTAATAAGTCTGATATTGAGGACGAGTACCATTTTGTACTCGTGTGTCCTGTTTATAGTATTTTGAGGCAGAAATATATTCGTCCATATTATTAAAACAGACCAAGTGTTTATAAATTTACTTTGTTAATGCAAACAAAACAACAAGGAGTGTTACAGAAATTAGGAAAATATGTATATGAGTCTTTTAGACTTCGAAGTTCACTTATGACATCGTGATATCTGTCTTTATTGTTAATATTTATATGAAAGTGCTGGTTTTCATATTGCCATGTTTGTGTAAATATGGAGTTCAACCTCCAGGCGTAAGAAAAATGATCTAGTCGTTATACATCATGTTCCGCAATCTGCATTTGCAGCTGCACGGGTGAAAGTTTTCAGGATTATTCCTGATTTCAGGATTTCAAGAGTTTTTGTCCCTATATAAAGTATAGGGAAAACTGTCTTTTCACGATTTGAAAACCCAGATTTCAGGATTCTTGAATTTTGGACTTTTACCGTGCAATTGTAGTCGATACTTACATCAGAATCATCTACGAATAACATTGTATTTATATGTTGTAAGCCATATATATATTGTGACCATATGTGCATGCTGATAGACTAGAAACTGTAACAGTTTACGTCTAATAAAAAGTCTGTCTGTCTGTCTATAAAAGTGGGGTTTAAGGAGGTCAAAATTATATAGGCATGTTTTCGTGATGTGTGCTCCAGATGTTCTTCACATGTACCCGGTAAATAATCAACACTGACATATTGTCCTATTATTATATGTCATTCAACAAAATATAGCCGTTTTTATATGTGTTGATGAGAGCTATATTGGGTAAGCAAAACAAAAGTAAGTACGCATTATCAGCAGAATATATACGTGTAAAAGTAAACACAAGACAAAAAATATTTAGACGAAAACGTCTAAGTACCGGCGCAAATTTTGTTCATGTTTCCATAGAGATTTGGGACAAGGGTATACTAAAGTTTAATAAATTTTCAATATAACAGGTAAAAAACAACAGCAATGTGATTCGTTAATGTTTGCTTTTATTAAGGTTTATGAAATTTCTTGATTGAAATGAAAATAAAATATACATTAATCTGTTTATAACCCAGTTTGTTATAAGATTTTTTATATTTGCCGGGATCGTCACACAACGTCGATCCCGGCAAATATAAAATGTCCTTTGTGAGCTAATCGAATAGTTTACCATAGATAAAAATCCAAAGCTATTCCCGCGCCGGTCAATAAATGAGCCACAACGTCAGAGAACGTACCTTTTGACAAATACGTCTAGCGATCAGTCTGTGCATTCGCGCAGTCTGTAAAGAATCTTCACTGAGCGCAAGTTTGATGGTCAATGATGCAAAATTTCTTCATGTTGACAACTAAAATAATGATCAGACTGCGCGAATGCTCAGGCTTATTCAAGTCTTTGCTGGACGCACCTGTCAGAAGGTACCATTACGAAAACACGCTTACTCAAATATATAGAAAATTTCACCTCCAAAAACTGAAAATTTTCAGATAAAAAATTCTGATATTTTTCATATTTCTGCTCAAAACATAGATTGTGGGTACTCGTTAGAACCGCCTCGGCGAGGCGGTTCTAACGAGTACCCACAATCTATGTTTTTGAGCAGAAATAAGAAAAATAATGTATACCCCTGTAAACCCCAGTTTTACTATATGAAAGTGGGGTTTAAGGGGGTCAAAGTTATATAGGCGTGTTTTCATGATGGATTTTCTCACGTTGTGGCTCACATAATCTCTATCCAGGGTGTTGATTACCATGTTGAAAATAAGTCTAGTGAATGGAGTACAGTTTTCAGCTCTTACCCTTGTCCTGCTGAATAAATTAAGATGCCACGCCCACTTCTACTTTTCAGCCAATCTGATTACTGGATCCAGCTTATTGCTGTAAATTTACATACTTAATGGCAAACAGTGCAGATCCAGATTAGTTGGCTTCTTCAAAAGCCGAGTGATATGGATCTACACTGTTTGCAAAGGCATGGTATATTCTGGTTCAGCAGGACAAGGGTAAAGGCTTTCATGTGTAATTTTGTCTCTCACGTCAGGTCAAATAGTCATTATGATAACTCACTCGTGTGCTAAAACAGCTTTCTTTCATATCTGTAGAACTAGGTGAAAAGTTGTGACATTTTTCTTACTTCTGCTCCAAACGTAGGTTGAGGGTGCAAGTTAGAACTGCCTCATTAAGGTGATTATGACGAGTACCCACAACCTATTTCTTGGAACAGAAGTAAGATTTTTTTCTCGTGTTAACCCCAGTTTGCTCACAGACTTGTTAACGTGATGGTTGCAAATTTAGTCATTCAATAATAAGGCATATTTTCTTCTTTTGCAAATGGTCTTACTTCTGAGTGGTCATAACAGTGAGGTTTCACTGTATATACATAAAGTCACCAGGAATTAACATTGGTACTACAATATTAACTTGTATACTTATTGTTGTCTCAAGATTTAAAAATATCCACTCAAAGGATATTTATGACATTATTAGAAGAAAATATTGTGGATTTGTTGCAGCTAATTTTTCAGACATGGGTCGACAAATAGTAATTGCATCAGATTCAAGAGGCAGATACCTTGCAAACTTTATCAGACAACACAACATATTCAGCATTTCTAACATCATCTGCATTCCAGTGCCAAAATCAGGACTCTTTAACATGCTATAAAACCATGACTCACTGAATTTACCTCTCTAAAGCAGCAATTACTATCATCACGAAAACATACCTATATAATTTTGACCCCCTGCAACCCCACTTTTATATAGTAAAACTGGGGTTTACAGGGTTATACATTATTTTTTTTATTTCTACTCAAAAACATAGATTGTGGGTACTCGTTAGAACCGCCTCGTCGAGGCGGTTCTTACGAGTACCCACAATCTATGTTTTGTGCAGAAAAAGAAAAATATCAGAGTTTTTTTTATCTGAAAGTTTTTAGTTTTTGGAGGTGAAATTTTCTATATATTTGAATAGGCGTGTTTTCGTAATGCTAGCGCTGTCACTATACTTACCGCCTTTGCAATTTAACTGGAAAAAATGCTTTTTTATACAAGGCACACAGATAACATACAATCACAACAGAACAAAAAAAAAACAACAACAAAAAACAAAACAAAAAACAAAAAACAAAAAAAAAAACAAAAAACAAAACAAACAGGATTATCTAACAACGTCTAGGTTTATCAACTATATTCAACACCAACAATTCATCTCTAAAGATTGCCACAGCACCACCTCCATCACTTAAGAAATACTGCAGTACCACAGATACAAAACGCATACTCAAGCACGGCAATTGTTTTTCAGACACAGAACTAAATTCAGAACAGAAAGACCAGAAGACATACCTTACATCAACACAAAAAATAATTTATCCAGAAAACAAGCACCAAAACGTAGGGTATATTGTCAAAATTAAAAAAAAAAAAAAAAAAAAAAATGAGCAGAGATCTACTGTTCCCATCAGTGTTATCGTTTATTGCTGATGATGATGGCAGTGGCCTCTGTACGTCCAACAGCTATAAACCATTAAAACAGTGACACTTTTACCTGTTAGATTAGAACACATTTCAGTTGAATGTGTGTATTTTGTTGTTTGCTGAATAGACGTATCCCATATTTAGAAACCTTATCTTGAATGAAGCTACTACATTTTCCATAACGAATATTTGTCCTTCTGGTGGGTGGTGTCGCTGATACACAGCGAATAGATAATTAATGTTGTAATTGTAAACTCTTTGACAGTTTTTACTTTATGCATTCTTGAATGCCTGCAAAGTTTTACTTAATTTATCTTTATATCATACCTTTAATTACGTGTTTAAGGTAACTAAAAGTTAAGTGGCTATAAATATCTTTGAGGTATTTAGACGTAACGTCAGATGACGTTGACGTCAGAGTTAAGTGACGTTAGCAACCAGAAAAGAAGAGGAAAAGGGACTGGACAGTTAATAATAGTATTTAGGAGAATTTTGGCGATATTAAAGAAGAAATCTCATGGACAAAATAATTTCCATTAATTCAAACGTCTTCTAGTGACATAACAGTAAGATAAATGCCATTTGAACTGTTTAAATTAGTATTTAATGTGGCACCAAAATAAATGACAGTAGATTCAGTTGTGTTTTATATGGTTTCGCCACATTAAACTGGCGCCGGAACACGTGGAAAAAAATAAAAAAAAAAAAAGGGGGGGGGGGGGGGCTATAGAGCAACAAGGAGACAGAACATATATCTCTCTTTACAAGAACTATGTCTGTTAGTTTTTTAAAAGGAAACAGAACAAGGTATAGAAACCTACTGGACAAGGAACTGGTTAAAGGGAGGCAGATACTGGAGACAGACAGTGAAACATGTGACAGAAAGGTACTGTTAAATAATGTTAACAACTGCATCAAACGACTGAATGACTTCGAGCAGAAACTGGAAGTAAACGATGAAAGGCTGTCAACGGTGATGGAAGGGCAGGATGGGGAACAAGAGACTGTGGGGTTAATCAAGGATGATTGGGATTACATCTCAACAGTGATGGACTGTCGAGATGAACTGGCAGCTCTTCGAACGTCTCTTCAAGAACAAGGGTCACCAAGAGAAAATAGTTCTTCCGTTACAATGATAGAAGGCAGGTTCGACAGCATGGTACAACTCACGGCACAAATGCAACAAATGATTATTGGGCAACAGCAGCTACAACAACAACAGATAAGTATGGCTCAATCAAGTACTAAACAACACTGTTCAGTAAGACTCCCAAAATTAGAAATACCCACGTTCAGTGGTGATAAATTGAAATGGACTGCGTTTTGGGACTCTTTTGATGCAACTATACACAAGAATACATCCATTTCAGATGTTGAGAAGTTGAATTACCTGATAAGTAAATTAACTGGGGAGGCAAAGCAATCAGTATCAGGAATTTTGTTATCGAATGAGAATTATGCTGTTGTAGTTGAGTTGCTAAAAGAAAGATATGGGGATGCTCAGACAGTTGTGAATTCCCATTATGTGGAGCTCATTAATTTAAAGTCGGCCACGAACACGGCAAGAGGCCTTCGCAGCTTATATGACCAAATAGAGAAACATTTAAGAAGCTTAGAGGCCCTCAAGCAGAATATCAACCAAGACGTCTTCATATCTATTATCACATCGAAAATTCCCAAAGAGGTACTAATTCAACTGGAAATACAAAAGGGGGCCAAAAATAAGTGGACTGTTAAAGAATTAAGAGAACTTTTCAACAACTATGTTGCAGCCCGAGAGAGAGCTGAACAGCAGTTTAGTACAGGAAAGGGGGAAACAACTGGAGATTCTAACAAACCTATGGTAAGCTCAGCAGAGGCGTTGATGGTCGGGACAGGCAGTTGGTGGCAAGGGGGAAATGAAAGGTTCGAAAAAATGTAGATTCTGTGATGCACAACACTGGAGCGATGAATGTATGAAATATCCAACAGCAGAGACAAGGAAACAAAGGATAAAGGGTTGCTGCTACATCTGTCTAAAGCCGCGTCATAATGCAACTAACTGTCCCAAAAGGGTATCTTGCTTTTACTGTGGGAAGCAGAACCATCACCATAGAAGTCTCTGCCCACAGAAGTTCAGTACAGTGCACAGGGAACAGGCAAATTTAGCTGAGGAGACAGAATTACAAGATGAAGAATTAAATACAGAAAATAGTCTTATATCGTCAGGAGAAATGGTCCTGATGCAAACCGCTAGGGCTGACATAAATAACCCCGATAATGGCCTTAAACAGAATATACGCATACTTCTAGATTCTGGCAGTCAAAGGACGTACATTACGGAATCACTGGCTAAGAAAATGGATCTTAAAATAGGGAAAAGAGAGGAGATCATGCTGGTAACCTTCGGCTCGGAGAAACCTAAAAGGATTCAGACACGCACAACCAAATTAGACATTGTCTTAAAAGATGGCAGCACCCTAAATATAAGTGCTAATGTGGTACCACAAATTGTTGGATCGATTCAAAGACGCCCTGTTGACCTGAAATCATTCAAAAACTGGAGATATCTGTGGACTGAATTTTCATTAGCGGATGACTTACCCAGTGCACCAGAAACATCATCTGTCGACTTTTTAATAGGTAATGACTACTATTTAGATGTCATCCTTCCACAAAAGATTGAGATTCAAGCAGGTTTATATTTGCTGGGTTCAAAATTGGGATGGATTTTGTCTGGACGGACCTCCAAAGAGGTGGACAACAAGGGAGAAGCTTGCATGCTCATACTCACCTATGGCACAGATATAAATAGGGAAACAACTTTGATGACATGTACGGACAGCTCACTTCCCTTGAAGCCAAACTTAGAAGATTTTTGGAGTCTAGAGTCTATTGGAATAAAGGAATCTCCAACTGAGACAGATGACGGGGTTGCCCTGAAGAAATTCAATGAAACTCTAAAATATGAAAAGGGACGTTATGCAGTAAAATGGCCATGGAAAAGGGATAAACCAGACCTACCAGAGAATTATGGAGTAGCATTAGGGCGACTGAAATCACTATTAAGAAGACTAAAGGGACACCCTGACTTAGTACAGAAATATGATGAGATAATATCAGATCAATTGAGACAAGGTATTGTAGAAAGGGTGGGATCTGATAAACATGATACTCTTAAACATTATATCCCACATCACGCAGTAATCAATCCAACAAAAGCAACGACAAAGGTCAGAATTGTTTACGACGCTTCAGCTAGAACTAAACCTGAACACAATAGCTTAAATGAATGTATGTACAGGGGACCAGTTCTGCTACAAAACTTGACTGGCATCTTACTTCGTTTCCGCTTGAACAAAATTGCGTTGGTCGCAGATATAGAGAAAGCCTTTTTACAAATAAGTCTTCAGGATGATGATAAAGATGTTACAAGATTCTTTTGGATAAAGAACAGAAATATACTAGAGACTGAAAATAACGTCCAAACATATCGTTTCTGTAGGGTTCCATTCGGGATAATATCAAGTCCCTTTCTGTTAGCAGCTACGATAGATCATCATTTAAGTAAGTATGAATCAGAAATAGCAGAAAATATCAGGGCCAATATTTATGTAGATAATGTCATAGCAGGGACAAAATCAGTCAATCAAGCTATGGAATTTTACATTGTTTCCAAGCAAATGTTTAAAGGGGCAGCAATGAACTTGCGAGACTGGATGTCAAATAGTCAGGAGGTACTAAGCAACATACCAATATTTGACAGGGCAAATAGGAAAAGGATGAAAATATTAGGTCTGACGTGGTCAGTTGAAGACGATAATCTTTCAGTAGTGTATCACACTGACAACAATCCTATAGTTTCAAAACGAACAGTTCTAAAACAGATTGCTTCAATTTATGATCCACTTGGCCTCTTCAGCCCAGTGACCCTCAGAGGAAAATTATTCTTACAGACTTTATGGAGCAAAAAATTGCCTTGGGACAAACATCTATCAATGGAGGACAAGACACAATGGAATATCATTAATGAAGAATTGAAGGAACTATCACAGTATTATTTTCCAAGACATATAGGTCTAAATGAGAATGTAAAACTCAGTTACCAGCTTTTGGTTTTCTGCGACGCCTCTAAATCTGCGTATGCAGCAGCAGCATATTTGCGACAGGAAATAGAGAAGGAATATTGTAGGGTGGATCTCATCTTCTCAAAAACAAGGTTGGTACCAAATAAACAAATAACAATTCCAAGACTTGAACTATTAGCAGCAACAATAGGCACAAGGTGTTTAAAATTTGTTGAGAAAGAATTAAAACTAGAAATTTCGCAAAAGCACATATGGTTGGATTCTCAGTGTGTGATAAACTGGATATATAGTAAGAAACAACTAGGGTTATTTGTAGAAAACAGGGTAAAGGAGATAAAACAAGATAAAGAGGTAAAGTTTCACTATATTTCAACCACAGAAAACCCTGCTGACATGGCTAGTCGAGGGGTAACAACTCTTGAACTAAAAGGCAATAAACTATGGTGGCATGGACCTGAGTGGTTAAAGAAGTCAATATCCGACTGGCCAGAATGGCAGAGTGAGGTGACAGAAAAACAAAAGGAGGAAATACAGGCGCAAACCGAATCTGAGTATAGAAAAACACAAGTTTTGTTCGAAACTAAACTTGTGGCTGGTGAGGGTCTATTAGAAAACAGGATTGATGAACTGAAAGCTCCATTTGGCATAGATATCAACCGATTGTCATCTGTGACAAAACTTTGGCGTGTAACTGTTCTAGCTCAAAGATTTGTAAGTAAACTGAGAAAGAAATCTCATATATCTGGACCCCTCATTGCTTCAGAAATGATCAAAGCAGAAAATTTATGGATAGCTTATTTGCAAAAGGATCAGTATGGTGATGTGATAGAATCAATTCAGAAATCCAAATCTAACAATCTCAAAATTCAGCTAGGAATATTTATAGACGTAAATGGGATACTTAGGTGTCGTGGTAGACTAGAGAATGCTGGAATATCTGAAAGTGCTAAACAACCAATACTGCTGCCAAAACATACTAGGTATACGGATTTGGTAATTGACATGTATCACAGAAAAGCTCTTCACGCTGGAATTGCGCAAACACTAAGCTTAATAAGGCAAAAGTATTGGATATTGCAGGGACGATCAGCGGTAGGAAAAGTTCTTAGGGCATGCACGATATGTCGGAGACACGAAGGAGGACCGTACAAGATGCCCTTTATGCCACCACTGCCATCCGAGCGTGTTTCAGAATCCGCACCATTCACATATACTGGAATCGATTATTTTGGTCCCCTTTACATCAAAACAAAAGGAGATAGGCAAAAGGTATGGGTTTCTTTATTTACCTGTTTAGTGACAAGAGCAATTCATCTGCAGTTGATGCATGATATGTCGGCACATCAGTTTTTGCTTGGTCTTCGCAGATTTATAGCTAGGCATGGAAAACCAAAACAAATCATTTCTGACAATGCATCTCAATTCAAGCTTTCTGCAGATATTGTTGATAAAATATGGGGAAACATCTTAACAGGGAATGATATAAGTTCCTATGCAGCAAATGAAAATATACAATGGAAGTTTATTGTAGAGCTTGCACCATGGATGGGTGGCTTTTATGAAAGAATGGTTGGACTGGTGAAAAGATCACTTCGGAAAGCAATAGGAAAAGTTTGTTTAACAAACGAACAGCTTCTCACCTTGCTGACAGAAGTAGAAGCTGTGGTAAATTCAAGGCCACTGGTGTATGTTGGAAATGATATAAACTCTTACATGACGTTAACACCTTCTCATTTTTTGACTTTAAACCCTAAAATTGGACTTCCAGCTTATGTAGAAGACGAAGTCATGGACACAGATTATAATCCAAATGTAACATCAGCGGAAAGGCTTTTGGTGACATGGAAGAAAGGTCTCAGGCATCTTGATTCATTCTGGAAAATATGGAGGAATGACTATTTGTTAAGCCTAAGAGAACGATCACAGACTACTTTAAAGGAAGCAAGGTCAAAATCATCATATAAGACAAGTGTTGGAGATGTGATACTTATAAAAGATGATTTACCAAGGGGAAGCTGGAGACTGGGTCGGATTCAGGAATTGGTCAAGAGCAGAGATGGGAATATACGATCTGCAAAGGTATTATTACCAAACAAAAGGATTATTGGCCGGCCGATAAATTTGCTCTTTCCAATTGAATGTCCTACTCCAGATCTTGAATCAAAAGTGCTTACACAGAACTCCGACACGGTGAACACAAGCGAACAAGACAATGACAAAAAAGACTTAGCTAGACCAAGGAGAGATGCAGCTGCCAAGGCTGAACAAAGAATCCGGGAACAGTTAAGAGACTATTAAGATACTGCTGCGGGAGTGTCGCTGATACACAGCGAATAGATAATTAATGTTGTAATTGTAAACTCTTTGACAGTTTTTACTTTATGCATTCTTGAATGCCTGCAAAGTTTTACTTAATTTATCTTTATATCATACCTTTAATTACGTGTTTAAGGTAACTAAAAGTTAAGTGGCTATAAATATCTTTGAGGTATTTAGACGTAACGTCAGATGACGTTGACGTCAGAGTTAAGTGACGTTAGCAACCAGAAAAGAAGAGGAAAAGGGACTGGACAGTTAATAATAGTATTTAGGAGAATTTTGGCGATATTAAAGAAGAAATCTCATGGACAAAATAATTTCCATTAATTCAAACGTCTTCTAGTGACATAACAGTAAGATAAATGCCATTTGAACTGTTTAAATTAGTATTTAATGTGGCACCAAAATAAATGACAGTAGATTCAGTTGTGTTTTATATGGTTTCGCCACAGGTGGTATGATCGTCGCTAACCATGTTATGCTACTTTTTTTTTTTATCTCATTCATCTATTCCACAGTATACCTACTTTTTCAGGCTTCTGTTTATGAACTTTCATAAAATCAATATGACATGGTGTGTGGCATGGTAGTCGCTAGCCAATAATAAAAGTATATAAATTGTCCATCTATTCTCTATACATTTAAATTGCATCCCTACCATCTTTATGTAGGAACAGATGTCCCTTGGTGGGTGACATGTGTGTCCCCTACTAACCAATATCACATGCATTCAAATAAAAACAAACAACTATTCCAATCATTTCACCTTACTTGTTACTCCCCTATACTATAGACAGAAACGTCTTTGCCATACCTACCACAGCACAAACTGGAAAGTGCTGAAGACAACACGATCGAGGCCCTCCCCGGGGTTATGTGGAACAGAAGAAGGCCATTATGTCAGGGGAACACGGGAACAAAAGTCTAAAAAATGAAGGGAACGGGGGAAACCAAGGCAAGTTTGGGGAACAGAAACACAGAAAATTTAGATTTTGATTTGAAAGTACAGGTACCCACGAGCCCCCTCTACCCCCCCCCCCCCCCCCGTGCCACTCCCTCCGCCCCCCCCCCCCCCACCAACACACACACACACACACGCCTGAGAGGGCCTCAAGACTACCTAGAATTTTGTTACATGTAAGAAAGACCAGGATGTTAGCTAGGTCTGCTATATTCATTCTTTAATGATGATTCAGCCAGATAGGTCTGTGCTGTGCTCACAGTTAGGCTAAGCCTATTTTCGTATTACAGTCAGATCCAGATCAAGCTCCCAACACCAAAGGGAAATACAGACAAATACAATAAAGCAACCACAAAATGAACAGACGGCAAGCAGAGCTGGCAACTGTTTCCCAAAAAGGTGGGAACTGTTACCCAAACAACCGATATCTAATTATTTTACGTAATTACTAAAAGAAACATATTAGAAAGTAAAACACTACATAACAATTAAGAAAAAAGTATCACAATGAATGTACATTGTTACCACTTTGGGACAGTCAGTGATGAATTATTTGGGTTGGGGGCGTGGGGTGGGGTGAGGTGGGGTGGGGGGTTTAAGCTAGCTTTACGGGACCCCCAACCATCGCCCTCAACTTCCATAATGATAAAACCATATATATTTGTTCGGTCTGTGAAGAGGTTCATTCATGAATCATTACAGGGCAACAGATTAATCACAGATAAAATCTATAATGAAGCAAAGATTAGGACTTAACAGAAACAAGCCTGCTATGCTATTTTAAATCTTACAAATAGCGATTATGGAGGTATTTTAGAGTTTTTTGTTTGGACTAATTGTTTGTACTTGATAGCGGTTTGGTCGGCTGCAAAAATTAGGCGCGCTATATATATTTTCTTCTACTGATATTTGAAGTTTTACAGCTTAGAATACAGGGTCACCTTCCTTCGTCATCTGCGTGGGATATGCACATAGCTGCAACCTTAGCATTTGACTGTAGCATTTATTCGGATTTATGACAAAATCACTAGGAGTACATAATGCAGCAAAAAATCAACGAGGGCACACAATATGCACATTTAGTACTGCCTTTTACCAAACGTACGAACTCCGAACACATTCTAGTTATAAAAGATACTTCGACCAATTATGCTTAAATTCTTAGTGCTGTTGAATATCAACATGGATTGTCGCAGTGTCTAACTATCCACTGCGCTTCAGAAGTCCAATGTTTCTAAAGAAAGACAGTTCATAGGGCATTTAATTTAATGCACTTAGTGCATATTCTGAATTCCATAAAACCCTTATTAATTCAGCAAGCTTTCGTTGAACTAGTTACTGATGAAACTATGTGTCTTCGTCATTGTTCCGACATAGGTTGTAAGGTGTGGAAGAGTATAAATCCCTTCACTTAGGGTAAATTGGTCAATAAGCTAAACCTTTTTGGTTCTTGCTGTTCGCGTATTTGGAGCGGTCAGTTAGTATTTGAATTTGCCGCTAATTGGTTCTGTAAACAAACTACTTATTGACGTCGTTTTAAGTGAATTAATTAGTTACCATTGAATTCTTTACTCTTTGTATAACAGTTTCTTTATATGATTTTACAATACGTATTATCTTAATAGTGAAGTGAAAAGCAATTCGTTTGAAGAAATGGAATCGAAATACCGTATTTACCCTACGTATTAGGACAGAAAGGCCTGAGCAAACAGTGTAGAGAGAGTACGCGGAACTGATCAGGATCTATACTGTTTGCCAAACATCTTGAAGTTTTTAACATCAAGTAGTGAAATGGACTTGTTCAAAAGTTGAGGACAGGTAGTGCAAGGAGTTAAGATGTCCGCATTTTTAGAATAATTACGCTACTCAATGCGCAATTCACCTTAGTGGAGACGCAAGCATAGCAAAGCAGAATCGTTCATTGGATTGAAACACGAAACCTATTTGTTGCCGCAACAATTTTTGGAGTGTTAGTGTTTTTTTTTTTTTTTTTGTTTTTTTTGTTTTGTTTTTGTTGTTGTTATTTTTTTGTTGGTGGGTTTATGCATTAAAATATGTCATTCCATGAACTAAAAAAAAAAACGATATTCATATCAAGGACTCATTACGAAAACACGCCTATTCAAATATATAGAAAATTTCATCTCCAAAAACTGAAAATTTTCAGATTAAAAAAACTCCGATATTTTTCCTATTTCTGCTCAAACCATAGATTGTGGGTACTCATTAGAACCGCCTCGCCGAGGCGGTTCTAACGAGTACCCACAATCTATGTTTGAGCAGAAATAAGAAAAATAATGTATACCCCTCTAAACCCCAATTTTACTATATAAAAGTGGGGTTTAAGGGGGTCAAAATTATATAGGCATGTTTTCGTGATGTAAACGCAACACATAAGAAGTCGTGAAAATTTCAGTACTTGTTTTGCTGGAAAATGGAGCTGATATGGATAGCGTGAAATGTCAGCTATAAAAAAAAGTTTGAAATTAATTAATCCTTAAAGCGCCAAGCAAAATTTGAAGAAGACGACAATCTATTTTTTTTTTCAGATAAAATAAATCTTTACATTGCAAGTGAATTTTCTGCCTGGCAGATGGTGGGGGGGGGTGGGGGTGGGGGGTGGAGGGGGAGGGGTGAGGGGATGGGGGGGGGTGTGGCCGGGTGCCGCAAAGGTGTTGTGTATCTTACGTCACCTAGGCATCCAACTGATATTGGCTTACAGTTGGGCAAGGCCAGCTATCCTTGTAACAGGTAAGGGTAGAGGGGGAATCTTTTTATTTCTTCTGTTTCTTCACTTACATTTCTGTTCTCTTTCTTCCCTGTCCCTCTCTTTTATTTCCTCTGCTGTCTCTTCTATCTCTTTTCTCCCCTCAGGGAGACAACGCAGAATGACCCTCAAGGGTAGACGTGTCGTTAAACTGTAACACAATCAAATGTCTGGCAGATGATTCACGTGAAATATCAAGAATTAACTTTTCGTTGAAAAAAGTATTTCAAAATGTCCACTGCTGCAGTTGTGATTGGCGCTTTAAGGGTTAAGGACAACGAACTCCTGCTATGTTTAGTTTCAGGGTAAGAACGCTTTAAAGAATAATTA